>OZ018329.1:92703614-93303614 GCA_963969495.1 Ceratothoa steindachneri
GCCTAGGAATTTTTCTTTACCCGGGCAACGCCGGGTGCCTCATTTAGTGGCTCATAAGGAAGCCTTATAAGCACCAGGCAAGACAATGCGAGACATCAAGGATTATAAGGCTCATATGGGAGGTGTCACTCTTTTGCTGTAAGGATAATTCAGGCAGATACCTTAAGTGATACTTGAAGGAACCAGGGCAGATGAGGTCTGGGCTTGCCTAAAATCATCTTTGTGTAGGAATATTAGAACACTGTTTCTTAACACAAATATAAGAGCGGAACTCTTTGATGATCAACTGTCAGCACAATTTACCAAAAACATTCTGACACTGGGAAATGGAAAAGTACCTCTTGATGCTGATGGTGGAATAGAAATGTTTCCTGTCTCAATAGTTAATAATACTATTGATAAGCTCAAAGCAAAACTACTAAAACTAAAACTGGAAAAGCTATATTGGCTCCGAAGAACAACACTGTCTGCAGAATCAATAAACATTTACTGTTTGCCCTCTCAGGGAGTCAACAAATTTACAAGTCACTTGATACAATTTCGGATCATGCTCAAATAGTCGATTACTCCACAGTGTTTCTAAACTCTCTAGAACCTCCGGCCATACCTCCTCACCAACTTGAACTGAAGGTAGTAAATCTAAATAATGTTGTTGCAAAATTTGGATCGAACAAGTCCCTGTAATGGCACTCGGCTTGTGGTAAAGAATTTGATGCCACATGCCATAGAGGCAACTACTCTTACTGAAAGTGGAAAAGGAGAGGATGTCTTCATTCACAGAATACCCCTAAATCCATCAGGGTCCGAATTGCCATTTACATTCAGAAGACTACATTTATAAATCCGTGTAAGTTTCGTAATGTGAGTTAAAAACATCGTAAGGTGAGACTCTATTAGTGGCATAATGGCAATTACAGGAACCCTATTTTCCTATGGTCAACTCAACTTTGATTGCTCTAGAGTTAGAAGAAAAAGTAATCTGTTTGCAGATGCTCCATAAGGAAAAACTAAGAATATTGTGTAGCAAGAAATTCTGTAGCGCTGCTGAACAAGATTAAGTTTATTTCATAGAATGAGAATATTGTTTTCTCATATATACTTGTATATAACACCTTTGTAAAATTATTCGTTATTCCTTGAGAATGAACTGAACAAGTTCGAAACTACTTAGAATCGGCCTTCCATTTTCCAGTGTGACCTTTCGCATTTATTGCTCTACTCACGCGCTACTTTGTGAGTTTCCTTTATATATATATATATATATATATATATATATATATATATATATATATATAAACAGGATGACTAGGACAGAGCCGTAGATGCCTCGTAACATTTATTTCAAACGTTTCAGGATTATAACTAATCCCATCATGAGTGCTAAAGAAAGAATACAAAATACAGACTTAAATGTAGTTGTATGTGCAGTAGCACTGTACGAGACGCGATCAATAAGTTTTGCAATTCAGATATAAGGAAACGAGATATGAGGAAAAGTGTTTTATTATTTTTCAATACAATTTCCCTCGACTTCAATGCACTTGCCCCACTTGTCCCTGAGGCTTCAAATTCACGACAACCAGAAATCTCCCGACTGCTGTTCAATCCACTCCTGGACGGCGAGCTGGTCATCTTCGTCGTCCCCAAACCGGCGTCCACGCAGTGCAGCCTTGAGCTGGCGGAATAAAAAGTAGTCACTAGGGGCCAGATCTGGACTGTTTGTGGGATGGTTGAGCTCCTCGAATCCGCACTCGCGCAGGGCAGCTTGTGCAACTCTGGCCTTGTGGACTTTGACGACGTTGAAGTCGATCATGGGGCGTCAGGTTTCTAGGGACCCAACGGGCAGAGACCTTAGTCATGGCCAAATTGTCGTGGATGATGTTGATAACACTCCCATGTGATATTCCAAGTTATCGTTCGATTTCTTCGACCTTCACCGTCGATTTTCGAGGATCATCCTCTCCACACGAGCCACATTGTCCTCGTTGGTCACGTCTGACGGGCGTCCAAGGACGAGGGTCATCTTTAAGGGACTCACGATGATGGCGGAACTCCCTATTCCAGCGAGCAATGGTTGCATAGGAAGGGGCGGTGTCGGTGTACACTGCAACCATGCGTTCATGGATCTCTTTTGCATTCTTGCCTTCCTTGGTCAAACATTTGATCACTGCGCGGTGCTCAACCTTCTCCATTGTTGAAAAAATTTGTGACTAACGATCTGCAATCAGCTACTGCTTCTTAAATAGACAAGGCAGGAGCGCGCTGCTGCAGGTCCTGACTTGTCATAACTTGTCCTAACACCCCCATAAACAGCCATTCCCCTTCCTCTGTTTTTACCTACCGATTCGAAAAACTTATTTACCGCCCCTCGTATCATATGTGGGGGCAACAATGCGTACGATTTACTCCCACTTCATGCATCATATGGGTAGATCTGAAAGAACTGGACTACACCTTTCAAAACCTGATCCATTCCCAATTCGAAACCATCTGTCTCAATGTGGCTCTAGGGCTACACTCGAGAAATTCACGATACTTAATGCGGTAAGAAACATCTCGGACCTTTACCTGCTAGAGTCAATTCATATTACAAAACTTCAACCCAGTCTAAATAATAACTCATTATGTCCCATTAAATATAGTAACACATTAAAAAACATGCTAATTTGTTAAATTTCATAGTTTTTTTAGGGGGGGGGGGCAAGAATAAAATCCACTGTCAATTATTTTCCTTCCTATTTTTTAGAATTTCTCTCGTTGGTTTAGTTTGTTTTTCCTCCATATTTATAATGTAATCAATTAGTCTCAAATTTAAATATTCATGTTTTACAATTTTATTATATGTGTTAACTTTTTATGTATACATTTAAGTATGTATTTAGCACTGATGATGGGATTAGTTATAATCCTGAAACGTTTGAAATAAATGTTACAAGGTATCTACGACTCTGTCCTGGTCATCCTCTTTATACTTCGCTTGAAGTTTGCCTACATCAATTCGTTTGCCACTTTTATATATATATATATATATATATATATATATATATATATATATATATATATATATATATATATATATATATATATATTCAACAAGGTTGCTTCTAACAAGGCATAATTTTTTATTGCAGTAGGAAGGATAAGACCATCAGTGACATTCTTATTTATTCCAAGCAACGTTTCGGAGTACCTAATTCATCATCAGGCTAAAGGGATAAACACGATTTGCGAGGCGAACAAATGTTAACTTAAACTAAATACAAATCAAAAGCAAAGAATTAAAATAGTAAACCTTTAAAATTAATAGTATTAATAATTACAAGTACATATACAGATAGGCTCAAAGCAAAGGAGAGCAACAAATTCATACCTGCTGTTAGCGAGTCAGGGGAATGACTTAGGAATTTACCAAAAGCAGAAACGATTATGGTTAGTTTGTTGTCGGAAGAATATTAACAGGTCTGAAGCTGGTTGGTTGTGGTTATTACCGATAATGGCTGGCAGGTCAAGTGTGAATTTAACGTGAGTGAATGTGTTTTTATGAAGAGAGATCCAAGAATTCTGAGCTGGGTGATTTTAGGATTAGATGCCAGAATCTCAAAATTATTGATGTTTGCATCAACCTTACACTTTATAATGTGATCTCTGATTGGCGAGACTTCCTTACACTAGCGAGAGACTTTCCTGTTGGGCAACTAATGCCGACGTGTGTGCAAACCCTCGAGTGTAACGAGCGAATAGTACTACCAATATATGTTCCCTGGGAACATCCAGGGCAAGAAAATTTGTATACAATACTATTGCGCAAATAAGCCTGTGTTAAATCCTTGGTGCGGAAGAAATTACCTATTTTCAAATTGTTGATGAAGGTTATTCGGAAATGTATTTGGGAAAAAAAACTCTGAAGAACTTTTCGGTACCATCTTGAAGCTTCTTGATTCAGAGGACCGATATCAGGTAGGAGAAAATATCGCAAGTCCTTAGGGACATCTATCTTTGCAACCTTTGGATGGAAGGAGTCATTTAATATTTTGCCTATGACTGTGTTAACCAAATCTAGGGGGAATGAGTTGACAAGAAAAAACTTCTTAGAACGTCAAATTCAAGGTGCATTAAAGCGTAGGAGGAGCAAAGCCGTGTGGCTCTTTGTATCAAAATATACAAACTATTCATTTTACATTTTTTTGGCACAAAAGCTAAAGAAACTTAGACCTAATCCAGAATATGTTGGTTTTCTAAAGATGGACGTGCAGAAACCAGTAGGTGTTTTTTTTAATTAGAATGTCCAGAAAAGAAATAGAGTTTTCATGTTCACTCTCCATTGTGAACTTTATATTAGGATGAAGTGTATTAAAAAATTGGAAATAACTTAAAGCCTCATTTTCAGATTTAAATAGTGCAAAGGTGTCGTCACCAAAACACCTATAAAAAAGCGGCTTAAAGGAGGAGGGACATTCTTTAAAGAGCCTATCCTCCAGGGATATCATAAAGGCATTAGCCAAGGTTGGTCCCAAGGGACTCCCTATCGAAATACCACCCACCTGACGATAGACGGAACTATTGAAATTAAATATATTTCCTTTAGAGGCAAGGAGTAATAACTGTAAAAATTGTTGGCGATTGAACCGATAAAACACCGCGGATGTAGAGACAAAAGGGAAAGCTTTATCCAAAATAATTTTGAGGACCTCTTCAAGTGGAACATTTGTCAAAAGAGACGTTCCGTCATAACTCACCATATAGCCATGTCCATTGAGTTGAAGCAGTTCAGTGGAAAATTCATAGCTATTTTTTACTGTGTATTGATTAGACAGGGGAACAATTTTAATCACATTTTCTGGTGACTTACATTTATCTACTAATTTTAATTCGTTTTTTCATCCTGATTTCAAATATACGAGGGGGAGTCAAAAAGTTCTCAGATAAATGGCATAAAATTTTTATTTGTAATAATACTGTAATCATTTTTCTACATAAGCTCCATTAACGTCTATACACTTTCTTAATCTATACTCTATTTTTAACTACATGCTATAGTTATTATGTAATTTATATTTTCTCGTTTCCTCCAAAACTGCCCTCCGGACGTTCAGAGAGGGTGCTTGTAGAAAGCAAATACTTCACAGTACATAGTAGTAAGATAGTAATAAGTTTTATTGTGCAAAATATTGACATTACTGTTTCTTTTTTCAGGTCTTATGTTAGAGTAATGGCTTGGTTAAGAGGAAATTGCGTTAATGATCCAGACACCTTCTGCTACATATGTAGCTGTTACATGCTAGTTCGTCAAAGGCCCAATATATCAAACTTTGTGATCCGCACTTATAAGGCATATTTTGTTATCCCTTTTGGCGATCGAGAGAAGAAGTGGGCCCCACATGCTGTTTTGCCATAGTTGTGTGGAACATCTTCGTGAATACTAAAGGGATTGGTAAGAAAAATCGGCATAAGATCGACTACCCCAACATTCCCTCGGCGATTCGGCCAGTACCTCATTCTGAGTCTTTACCAGTTCCGATTTTCAGTGGGTATGCTTCCTCCGAGGATGAAAATGATGTACCTGATATGGACGTCCACGGAATGGATTCACAGTCTGAAGATTCATCATCAGATGCTAAACAGTCATTAGCTCTTCACTGTTTTAATCAAGAGGATTTGAATAACTTGATACGTGATTTGACGCTCTCCAAGAGAGCTGCAGAACTTTTAGCCTCCAGGTTGAGTGAAAGACATATGCTTGACAGGTCGGTGCGGGTATCATATTACCGAACAAGGGAGAGTACATTTGTTAAGTATTTCTCTGAGGACAAACAATTTGTATACTGCCACGATGTTCCTGGTCTGTTTACTGAGTTGGGACTTGGCCCCTTTAGCCCTGCTGAGTGGAGACTATTTTTGGATAGATTCAAGCGTAGCCTCAAGTGTGTCCTTTTGCATAATGGCAATGACTTTGGTGCAGTTCCTCTCGGTCACTCTGTCCAGTTGCGAGAAACCCACCATGACATAAGAATGGTCATGGATTTACTTAGTACCATAAACACAATTGCATCATATGTGTAGACCTTAATATGGTCAACTTCCTCTTTGGCCAGCAGAAGGGATATACAAAGTTTCCATGCTATATCTGTATGTGAGACAGTCGAGCCCGTGAAAAACACTGGTCCCCAAAAGATTGGTCAGTTCGGGAGACTTTGGAAGCAGGAATGACAAACATTGTTAATGAGCCAATCGTAATTCGAGAGAAGATCGTTTTCCCTCCATTTCATCTCCAACTGGTGTTGATGAAGCAGTATGTTAAGGCGTTGAGCACTGACAATGATTGTTTTCAGTACATAGTATCGGCGTTTCTTGCTTTGTCATACGAAAAAATAAAAGCAGGATTATTTGATGGTACCCAAATCCGAAGACTTCTGAGTGGTTCTAGATTCATGAACACCATGAATGAAAAAGAAAAGGCAGCCTGGTTCTCACTCTTTGCCGTGGTTCATAACTTTTTGGAAAACAAAAAAGCGCATAGCTACGAAGATCTGGTTACTAATATGCTTTTAGCATATTGTGATCTGGGATGCAACATGAGTGTTGAGCTGCATTTCCTAAATAGTCACCTCGGCCGATTCCCAGAGAATCTGGAAACCATGAACGACGAACAAGGAAAACGCTTCCATCAGGATTTGATGATGATGGAAGAACGCTACCAAGGACTCTGGGATAGACACATGATGAAGGACTACTGCTGGACGATTAGAAGAGATCAGCCAGAGAAGACCTACAAGAGAAAGAGTTACAAACGTAAATTTTTGCCCGATTGAAATCTAGAAGAGGTCCTGCAGCCTGATGTACGGTTATTAATAAATTAGCATCTATTTGATTACAATATTTGTAATCCTAATGTGTAATTCAAGTTTCTTCTCATATGCGATAAAATGTTTGTGCAAAAAAACCTGCCTTACTATAAATAACGCAAAAGGATGATTCAAAATTACTTCAGGGCATGATGATAGGCGTGATAACATGAAAATTATTGTATAATATTAGTTATTGATATTACGAAAAATCTGTAGCATTTAGAGAAAATTTGATTTCAGATTTGAATTCAGTATACTCGTTTTAGGTAGGAGAATGTACTTTTGTTAATTCACCAAATACATTGTTCCCAGTGTTATATATAAACTGATAAACGTGGAACATAAAATTTGGAAAGAGAAAATGTCGCCATTTCAAAACCCGCCAGGATCGGTCGCAATGGTATTCCCTCTTTATGGATCTTTGGTAATCCATAAAATTGCCCCAATGAGGAACCAGATACATACAGTTTTGAATATATATCCTCTGTTAAAGAGTTTGAAATTTTAAAGCTGGGGATAAAGCGGTTAATCTTGTCTTCTAACCTACAAACAAGAGTAAGAATGGATTCAGATAACCTACAGAAATTAGAGGAATCCTCAAGGATAGAATTCATTTTGTTAATGTACTCGGCTTTGTTCATAAGAACAATTCCATTGCCTTTATCAGGTCTAGTGATTGATATGTTGCTAGAAGGAAATAAGGAATTAACAATCACTAGACATGATATTGCTCCACCCTAGCTTCAATAAGCACCCGCAACTGATCACAAGTGGATGGTTTCTGTTTATCAACCACTGGCTTGATTATCGCCCACAAATTCTGCAATCTCTATTGGATTCAGATCTGTTGAATTCTCGGGCCAAGGTCCAAAAAGTTCGATGTTATTTTTAGCCAAGAATTATCTTATTACTTTTGTGTTCTGACAAGGTGCGCCATCATGCCAAAAAATATAGTTATCATCCAGAAATTGGTCCTGAAGTGTTGGGATAAAGATGCTGATGATGCACGTTTTGGTACCATTTTGAGTTAATGACAGAGCTCTTGGGCAAATTGTTAGTGCCCCAGTTTCCTTAGATGGGAAGCAACTCAGACATGGAGAGTGTCTGAATGCTTCACCGTGAGCATGACGGGAACTCGTGGAAGCGCTCCTCTTTTCTTCTGATAACTAGGGATCGCCTAAAAGCTTTAAACAAGCGGAAAGGAGCATCAGCTGAGAATTTCACTTTTCTCGTCTTCAACAGTCCATTCTTTATAATTCCTACAAAAGTGGAGCTTATCAGTAAGGTTCCTTTTGGTAGTATGAGGCTTCTTCGCAGTACTTTTCGACTTGAGACTTTTGTCAAAAAGTCTCTGCCTCACTGAGAGCGCTGAAGCGTTCACCTCTTCTTCTTTCCAATTGTTAGCAGTCTTGGGACTGGAGGCAACCTATCCTTGAGCTGGGACCTAACCAGAAGGTGATCTTAGCTCTTATTTGAAGCTCTTGATGGTAAGTGGGTATGTATCTAGTAAAAGTTACGCCATGCCGTCCCACATGTATAAGCAGTATCTTAGGCTCATTCAGACGGCTATGTGGAGCTTCGAGAGATTGTAGTCAAACTCTGTTCGAATAGAGTTACTGCTGGAAGGCAGCAATCCTATCCGACTTCTGAGTCCGTAGAGCAGAGGCGGGCAAACCCTTTCAGAGTGAGGGCTAGATGAGACCTTTGGGAGTAACAAACGAAATTCCCAAAGTGACCATATACAAGGTGTCCCAGAAAAAAGTTAACCGTACTTTGAATTAATATAACTGAGAACCTATTGGAGATTTTTGAGTCCTGTAAAACAAAAAAAAATTTATAAATATTTATCTGTCGATTCTGGATATTTCATTTAATTCCCTTTTACGGTATTTATACACTAATGGGTTTAGTGGAGGCTATCAAAATTATGTTTGCTTAAGGGAGTAAAATAATTAAACTTCGAACTTTAAAATTAACAAATATATTTAAATCCATTTTTAACAAAAACATCTCTTCATATGGGTAATACAAATTCATTTTTTAATTTTCTAAGTGTCATTTCCTTCCACATGTCTTCCATTTCTTTCCAAGCACAGTTGCGCCTTTGATTGCATTTATTGAACAACTTTTTTGATTAACTTGTGAATTTCCTTAAGTCTATTGACTTCACGTGTAATACTATCTCTTAACTGGTTGATGCTTTGTGGTAGTGTAGAATACACTTTATTCTTTAGATATCCCCATAAGAAATAATCGCACGGTGTTAAGTCAGGAGAACTTGAGGGCAATTCAATTGCATGATTTAGAGTGACAATACGGTTGTCAAACGTTGCTCTTAGTTTTGTTCTTACAGCAAGCTGTCTATGAGCTGGTGCGCCGTCCTGAATCCACCAAAGACTATTGAATTGATTGCCATAAATCTAGCGGAGTTCCAGGAAGATCCTTTCGTTGATCATGCTAAGGTAAGCAGCATCATTCAAGTTATTCTCGTAAAACAATGGGCCGACAAGATAGCCATTCCCGCATATTCCGATCCACAGAGACACTTTCTGCTTACAAATACGTGTGTCAAAGTTGAATGCTGGGGATGGGGAACGAGCAAGTTTATGGGGAGGACATTCGACAAATTGTCTACGACAAGGAAAATCAGTTTCAAGAAGCTGGTGTCTTGCATGCATCTTATAGGGATGCCATTTCACGTCATGTTTAATAATGCAGTTGAATGATGACTTTGACAATTGTAACCCATTCTTTCTGACTGATACATGTGGATTTTGAAGAAGTGTCATCTGAACATTTTCGATATTTTCTGTTGTTCTTATAGTTCTCATACGACACGAACGACCTTCATTTAGATTTAAGCATGTTCCTTCATGTTGGTATTTGCGAACATTTTTCCAAAGTGTGGGCTTGCTTGGTGGGTGCCTACCTGGAAAACGTTGTTCAAATAAATCTTGTACTTGTTTAATCCTGCCAGTCTTAATAAAGTTTTGACAAGAAATACGCGTTGGTCTTTTATTTTCTGCATGATTAAAAAGGTTCTATGGAAGTAAACTTTAACAGAGAAACGCTTTGATTTGCTTAGTAAGCAATAATGACGAGACCATACCACAGCGTGGCTGAAAAACCAATGTAAAATGGCCTAAGCTATGCTTGGAGAATCGCACAGTGTCCTAGGCTACCTAGGCTCCCTAGGCTTCTCTTTAAAGTGCACGGTGGCCTAGCCTTCGTTTCATTATTTTAGTTCCTTGCGCAAACATATTTTTGATAGCCTCCACTAAACCCATTAGTGTATAAATACCGTAAAAGGGAATTAAATGAAATATCCAGAATCGACAGATAAATTGTTGGTAAATAAAGCGTTTTGGCAGGACCCCAAAATCTCCAATAGTTTTTGAGTTATATTAATTCAAAGTACGGTTAACTTTTTTCTAGGACACCCGGTATATATACTAGAATACGTTATACAAGAATTTTTGATGATGATGGATTCCGCAACAAAGTTGCTAATTTAAATTTATCTGAAGGGCAATACAAATTTAACAAATATATAACGAATAGAGTCGCCAATCGTATCTATAAGCCCCCGGACGCAATGCGTTTGGGCGATTAGCAACTCTCCAGATTGTTTCCGGTTCCATTTTATTTTGTTTAGCTGGTCATTCACGCTAGATTTACTCGAGTATATTTTTTTCAGATTGTCTCCTGCTGTTTAATTTTGTTTAAAATGTGTCTTAACTTATATATACTGTACTCCTTGCCTAACGTCTTTCTTATTAGTTGAAAATGGCATGTTACCAAAACTAGTCCGATAGTTATAAATAAAATCTTGAATGAAATATTGTGGTTTACCATTATCTTCCACTGATATACATCACGTTAATGTGATATGCTCCATTATATATATATATATTATATATACAAGAGAAATATGACGCGAATGAGCAATGAGCCAAGACACAGGAGTTTTTTTAAGGGTAAGAGAAAGGGGCATTGGAAGAACACTTATGCTGGGGTTACACAATCACGATTTTGTCCCCCGACAGCTCCCGCACGTCGAAATTTCTGATCCATGTGGATCGTTAGCATGGTTCGACAGTCGTATACCTTGCGCCGACATTGTACGATTTTCGAATCATAGTCGTATTGCAATGCGTAGGCGTTTTGGAGTTGAGTAACTACATCCCGATTGTCGGGACCACAGGCCACGCCCAGGACACGCCCCCACAATACGTGCGTAGCTGAGCCCGTACATCGTAGGACGTAATACGACCGTGTCCGGACAGTCTTGCCCAACCCCCTATGTCAGGGAATAGTCTTTGTCAGATCCCATAGGTCGTGGGGTAAATTGGGCAACTACAAAAGGGCAAGAACACCCGTACATCATTGCATTCCCAGTTCCCCTTCAGCAGCAGCAACATCTCTTGGCCATTCATTATGGAGTACTTTGGCATGATTATGTCCCTAATATCATCTCGAAACGCGCGTAACAGGAAGCTAATGCAAGTCATCATTGAACACGTGGGGCCATTGAATGAGTGGCAATAGCCACGGCCCTGATCAAAGAAGAGGAACGACAGAAATAGACGAGGAAGCCGAGATCAATTTTGGTGTGGCCCTATCTGCAACGAAGAATGGAATATCTCCATTACGACAACCTAATGCAAGAATTGTCCCGAGAATGTCCAGAACTTTACAAGATTTTCACGAGAATAGAACACCAACTGTTTGATCAGATAGTAGAACAGGTCACGCCCCTCATTCAGAAGAAACATACATTCTGGCTCAAATCCATTCCTCCTGGCCTGCGTGTTGCCATCATTCTACAGTTCCTTGCTACGAGTGCTTCATACAAGAGCCTGAAATACTTCTTTCGAGCTGCCCACAACACCATCAGGTACATTTTACCAGATACCTGCCGGGCCATTATTGCTATCTACGGAGACGAGGAACTCAGGAAGCCACAATCTCCTGATTAGTGTAAACAGGTCGCCCTTGGCTTCGAAGAACAATGGAACCATTCACATTGTGTAGAAGCCATTGACGGGAAACACATTAGGCTCCGCAACCATTCCCTTGGTGGCACTTACTACTACAATTATAAGAAATACTTCTCCATTGTCCTGCTGCACATTGTTGACTAAGCATACAAGCTCCTGTACGTCGGATTAGGTGCCATTGCGTCAGAGTCAGATGGTGGTGTGTTTGCACAGACCCGTCTTCGGGAATTACTAAACAAACAGGACGCACAGCTACCACCCCCTGAAGTGTTATCTAATGATCCAAATGGACCACCCACGGAGTATTTTTCTGGTAGGGGATGATGCGTTCCCTCTGCGAACCTACCTGATGAAACCCTACCCCCTACGAGGCCTCACCAGACCAGAACGTATATACAACTACAGACTCACTTGGGGTCGCCGAACGGTGGAAAATGCCTTTGGCATTCTCGCCAACCCCTTCCGTATGTTCCACACCTTCATTTTCATGCACCTCACCGTGCAGAAGCTGTTGTGTTGGCCTCATGCATTTTGCACAACATATTGCGAGGACGGAACCCACCACGAAACGAGGAAGATCATGAGGACCCTGACACTCACGAACTAATACCTGGTGACTGGAGGCAAGACCCACTTGTAGGAGGCAACCTTCCAACCCTGACACGCAACACTGCAACCATGCTTGCCAAGCAACAACGGGAGTACCTCAAGAACTACTTCTCTTCGCCTGAAGAAGCCGTGTCTTGGTAGGATAGCAGCATCTAGGTGAGTCACATTTTTATGTTTTGTCCTCCAAGAAATCTCTTATTTTTTTTTATTGTTTTATATTTATTTCATTTATCTTTCATATGTTAAATTTGATTAATTATGTTGATTCTAATTAGTTTTCATAGACATTTCCCTCATTATTTTCAACTTTTATGTCTTCATTTACATGTCAATGCTAGTTTCTGTCTTTTAAGTTATAATTAATTCTTTTTAGTTATAATTTCTATATATTTCATCATAAAGTTTTCTGTTTATTTCATTTTTAGTTTTTCCTTCTATAATATTTGTTCATTATTCAGGCCTTTCATTAATTCTTTACTTTTACCATTTTAATAAAACGATTTTTTTTAGCAATGATATTGGATAGAAAACACAGAAGCACATACAAAAATATTTATTTAATTGCACCAACCCACATACAAATCTTTTTACAACATTGATAATTAAGTTTACTAAGGTGAGGGGGTGCTGTGGCTGGGGTGGGGGCTTAAAATCTTGGGTATTGCTGGTGTGGCGGACTGAGAGTTGCCGAGTAAGTCCATGAAGAGCATGTCACTGGGATTCCTTTAGCGGACAATGTGGGGTTTCAGGAACCGGAATACCTGCAGGATCCACTGCTCACATTCGGTGAGCCTCTGTGCTTCCTGCCCACTCTTCTCTCTCGAGATCCTGCCGAATCGGGTCGTGATTGAAGTCAACGAGGTTTCCAGCATTTTGGCGGTGATGGGAGGGTCGAGAGAGGCAGCCTTCTCAGCCATCACTGCCGTAATCTTGACCTTGTCCTTGTGTTCCGGCATACCTTTATCAAAGAGGTAGGGGACCTCAAACTCAAGCCACTCCCCCAGAATCTTCTCTGTCTCCTCCAACAGGATCACTTGCTCTGACTTCAGCCGGCATTTCCGTTTAGGTGGTTAGACCGAAGAGAGGAGGGTACAATGAAGGGAATCGTTACTGAGAAGACAGAAATAACACCAGGGGAAAAAGTTTGAAATCCTGGCCAGGACTCGAACCAGGGTCTGCTGATTGCCGGTCAGATGCTCTACCATTAAGCTACCCAAAGCGTTACCCTATCAAACCCAGTATCTTCCTAAGCTAGGAACTTCCAAGTGATTTCTATACCATACCTTCTTACACGCACACAATTTAAAGGCACATTATCCATGTCACATACAAAGAAAGAGCAAATACAAGTTCTGTGGTTAGTAACAACCACCAGAGGGCTTTCGCCATATTTATTTTCTCCCTTTCAAAATCACTGAGGAAAGAAAGAAAGATGCAGAAGCCTTGTAATGCAGACTGAATAACAAATTTTATCTTTCTTTGTACTATATTGTTATACAGTCTGCATTACAAGGCTTCTGCATCTTTCTTTCTTTCCTCAGTGATTTTGAAAGGGAGAAAATAAATATGGCGAAAGCCCTCTGGTGGTTGTTACCACCCGTTGAACTTGCATTTGCTCTTCCTTATATATATATATATATATATATATATATATATATATATATATATATATA
This sequence comes from Ceratothoa steindachneri, assembly GCA_963969495.1. Classification (NCBI taxonomy): domain Eukaryota; kingdom Metazoa; phylum Arthropoda; class Malacostraca; order Isopoda; family Cymothoidae; genus Ceratothoa; species Ceratothoa steindachneri. The sequence continues at coordinate 92,717,742 of OZ018329.1, forward strand.
TATATATATATATATATATGTATATATATCAAACCCAGTATCGCTACAGGCTCTTTTTTATGTGATATGGATAGTGAGGCTTTAAATTGTGAACGGGTAAGAAGAAGATATGGTATAAAGATCCCTTGGAAGTTCCTATCTTGTATGGATCTGGGTTCCATAGCGTGATGCTTTTGGGGGGTTTGAGTTACTGAGCCTGGTAGCCTAATGGTACAGTATCTGGCCGGCATTCAGCAGAGCCAGGATCGATTCCCGGCCATAATAATCTGCAGTATGGATTGCTTTCTTTGTGACGTCCTTTGCTTTCCTTGATCCTTGTGTCTTCCAATATCCCTTTCTCTTGCCTTTAAACAACTCGGCTTCTTGCTCATAAGATCCTGCAGCTTTGGAAAAATTCAGAAAATTAAATTTCTATAAGAATTACTATGCTAAGATTTTCTTTTTCAGGTAATCATGCACCTCATCTGCGTAACGATAACTTCAGACCGAGTTCAACGTCGAGCGCCCAAATTAATTCCTGATATATGTAAGAGAGCTTGATAACTCTCTCAAGCTTTCTTCATAATCGTAGCTTCAGCTCTCAATCTAGATCGAGCAAGACTTTCATGAGAAGATTCTGTGTCCAAGTTGTTTTTTTCTCAGTTTATTGCCATCTTTCACCCATATTCACGTCTATCCATGTTGTAACCTAATATAAATCAAGAGGGAAAGAACAGACCAACCATTCCGAATCAACTAAAGAACCATACAAAACAATCGAAATATATCAGAGATGCAAAATGCTATGTCAAATTTAGTTGATGCTTATCTTATGCCTTTGCTGCAAAGGGGTAATGGGAGTTTTCAATGAAAATTTCCTATACTGAGCACATGGACTCAGAAGTACAAATTCGAGCCCACTTTTTACGCATCGGAGTTCAGTGGTTTCGAGCGCAGTTATACAGGATCATATGTAAAATTCGGATCCCAGGCAAGGTTGAGGTCCGAATTCTACATTAGCGGAAGATTGGGGTATGTATTTTCCATTTGGCTGGTTTGATACATAAAACCTTTAACAATAAATTAATACATAAAACCTTTAACTTTAACAATAAATTATTTGATTTTAATCATTTCATTTTTAAAATTAAATAGGGTCGTTTTTATGTTAAATAAATAAATTTTAAGCTTTGGGGGGAGGCCGTCCTTCTCCCTTTTATTTAGCTAGTTTTTTTTTTTGGGGGGGGGTTCTTTATAGAAGCACCATCATGGGAGAGCTCCGAGCACTCGATTATGGGTTTTGGTCTGGTTGAGACAGACACTAAACCTGATGGTGTAAGATTTATGGAGATTGTAGACTAGAGGAATGCAGATACGTTACTACCAATCTTTAAAAATAGTAAAACCTGGAACTACACAGTGCTTAATGAAAAGCTAACAGACGCATTCAAAAGATCTTGAATTTACTCACAGGAATATGAATCATTCGCTTTTTTTTGTCGGCCCAAATACTCTAGTACATATAGTACATACATAAATTATTGAAACTTATTGGAATTAGCAAAAATTTTTATTAAATAAATGAGTGGATGTAGATCACAATTCTATTCATGCATACACCCTGAATCACGCTAAGAGCTTGATAGGCAAAGTTAGGATTTCTCTGTTCTCTGTGAATTAATATTGCTGAACCTTTTTCCAACTGAGCTGCACAATATGGTAACACTAATTTTTTCATTATGTTGAGTTATGTGCTTCAATTTTAATTTCAGATTCGTCCTTTTTGTGGGTGAACCAAGCTAATACATAAGTTTTGAATGAAAGTAGCCCATCAGGACATATTTTGAAGAAAACGAAGGATAAGTATACACATTTAGCATACCTTGCTTATAGATTTAACACAAAAACCATAATTCTACCGACCGATGGATTGACATAATCAATTATTTTCCCAGATAAGCGCTATTTCGAAGGATGACTTCAAAATCTCTATCATACATGGAATATATCAATTTCTTAATAGTAGCAGGTTAGAGTGCCTCTGCTGCAGCTTTGATGGTAGCTAATAAGACCTCTTCAGACAGAGTTCAGGATATACGTTCTTCTGGAAATGGCTCAGGGCAGAAGATCCACGAATTCATGGAGTGGTTTTCGCCATAAAAATGAAATAGTGAAAGGCCTTACAGATACGCCTGTAGGACACAATGAACGTCTTATGTCTCTCAGAATCCGTCTAGTTAATGGTGCTTTTACCACAATTATAAGTGCTGATGAACCAACCTTGGTTTCCGAGGAAGCAACCAAAGACATATTTTATAATAAACTGCAAAGTATCATTTAAAATATTCCAAACTCTGACAAAACCATTTTACTGGGCGACTTTAACTCTCGAGTCGGTTCAGACTCTAAAGTATTGGAAGGTACACTAGTGAAGCACGGAGAAGGAAAAATGAAAAAACTCGAGCTACGATTCCTATCTTTTGGTGCAGAAAATTCATCGACTGTCACCAACACAATCTCTTAAATGAAAAACAAATTCAAGACAACATGGATGCACCCAAGGTACAAGCATTGGCACCATCTAGATTTTATCATATTAAGACGCAGAGACATCAAGGAAGTTCGAGTTACAAGAGTAAAAAGGGGTGCTGAGTGCTGGACAGACCACCGTCAAATAATATCTAAAATGAACCTCAATATTCGTAAGAGAGACCAAAAAAGACCAACCACCTGCAAGCGCATTAACTGTACACAGCTTACAAACGCACAAAACGCGAGGAACCACAGGAACAAATATCAAATGGACTCGAAGATATGGGTAAAGAACCCGCGCCTCAATCACAGGAGGAAATAGATTACATGTAGGACAAACTTATTAATGAAGTGTATCAACGATCCTTATATCATCTATCACTAGGAAGAGGAAATGGCAAGAGAAACGATCAGAGGCGCATATAAAGCTAAGAAAACTACGAGACGAGTGGTGGATAGCAAGAGCTAGAGAAATACAAATCTATTCAGACAGAAATAGAATACACGATTTCTATGACGCTTATTAAATGCCTGTATGGACCATCAAAAAACCCCACGACCCCGGTCCAGTCTCCAGACGGCAACACAATCATTAAAGAAGAACAAGCAATATTACAACGATGGGTAAAACATTTCAATGTTCTACTCAAGACCATAAATGAATGTGATATGTCAATCCTCGAAGAAATTCCGAGACTCCCAGACTCATGAAATGGACGCACTACCTTCCATGGTCGAGGTGGAAAAGGCAGAACTGAAGAAAGCAAAGTCTGCAGGATCTGATAGTGTCCCCTCAGAAATATACAAAAATGAAGGGGAATCGTTAATTAATGTTCTTCATAATGTTTTTACGACTTGCTGGTCAAGTTCTAAAATTCCCTCTCAATGGCGCAAAAGAAACATCAAGATATTCAATAGAAAAGGAGATAAGGTGGTCTGCGTAAATAACAGAGGTGTGACATTTTTGGATGTTGCTGGCAAAATCTTGGAAAAAACACTCCTTTCAAGACTATTACCATTCATAGTTGATAAGAGTTCTTCCTGAGTCCCAATCTGGCTTTCGAGCAGACAGAAGTAAGGTCGACATAATCTTCATCTGCCGTCAACTTATCGAAAAATGCCTTAAGCAACGACAATCATTCAGTGCATCTTTTGTCGACCTAACTGAAGTTATCGACACAATAAACCGGGACCTACAAGATGACACCCCAAAAATGGGCCCCAACTTTCGATAGGCCTTATTTCTTAATTTTCTGCAAGGATTGAATGAAACTTTGGTGATAACTAGTTTATTGTGTTTAAAAACATCATATCAAAACATGAAAGTCTTTGGACTTTTCTTCTTTATTCTAGAGCACGTGTTCGAGATGACCTCCATTTACCTCTGTGCATTTCTTGAGGCGCAGCACAAAGTTGTCCATGACGTCCTTAAAAACCGACCTACTAATGTCACTGATCTCGTCCCTGATGGCTTCCTTGAGTTCCGTGATGGTCCTTGGTCTCCCTGCGTACACGCTATTTTTAGGGTAGCCCAAAAGAAAGAAATCTGGGGTCTGAGCTGTGAGGCGCCCATTCAAAATTAGTCTTAAGACTGATCACACGACCACCAAAGTTCTCTTTTAGCCAATCTCTAGACAGGTTTGAGGTGTGAGAGCTTGTTCCATTTTGCTGGAACCAGAACTTCTCCATAAGCGACGTGGACAGGGTCTGCAGCTCCCTCTTGAAGGTTTTGAGGACCTCAACATACGGCCCCTTGGTGACTGTCACTATCAGGCAAGATTCCTCGGAGAAGAATGGTCCGATGATGCCTCTGGCTGAGATTGCAGTCCATACCGTGCACTTAGGGGAATGTAGGGGCTTGGTGGCTAACTCATTTGGTCTGAAGGTACTTCAGAAGATATTTGTATTCGAGTTTACCTTTCCTTCAAGATGGAAGTGAGCTCCATCTGAGGTCCAAAGAAAGTTAAGGAAAGTTGGGGTCTCCGGAATCTTCTCCAGCATCTTGACTGCCATAGCCTTTATCTGTTCCTTGTCTGAGGCTGTAGAGGTCTGCTTCCTCTGTATTAGGTATGGGTAGGCCTTTGCATCCATTACTAGCACTCTCCTGCAAGTCTCACGTGATATACCGAGGGGCTGACTTCGCTTGCGCACAAAGCGTTTTGGACTCTGCTGAACTGACTCTCTCACGCTCTCGACCAGCTCAGCGTACGCTTCCTGAGGCATCCAGAATGGCTTGGACGGTTGTCCCTGGCTGCATTGAGGTTCCACACGATCCCATAGTTCTTGAAATGGTCCACCTAGTCCTAAATTCTGATCAGGAAGAGGGCTTTTTCACATTCTAACTGATGCACGAAAGTGTCCTGCACTTTCTTGAACGAGCCTGTCTTGCAGAAATGTTTGATGCAGTATATTCTTTGCTGGAGCTCCCATTAAGATCTTGTTGTGTTCACAGGTGTTGCTTCTCTCATGTCCTGCAAAATAAGGGTGATTAGTGAATGAATGAATGGAGGATATATCACAAAAAGTGTGTGCAGGCCCGTTTTTTGGGAGTGACCCTGTATTATTCAGAATACTCAGCAGACTTAGATGCCCACCAACATTTACAAACATCATCCGTTAATCTCATGAAAACACACAAGTTCGAGTTCTATCAGACGGCTAGTATTCGGACTACTTTTCCGTGCACGTCGGAGTGAAACAGGGCTATTTTCTTTGACCTGCTTTGTTCAATATATAGCTTTTTTTCTATTACTCACCACTATGATAACCACTCTACACCGGAAAATAGCATCACAATTAAGTATAGGTTCGATAACGGAGTTTTCAATATACGTAGGTTTGCCACAAGAACTAAGAGAGAGCTAACATCAATTTAAGAATTTCAGTAAGCAGATGATGCTGCCATGGTCGTTCACCATCCATGAAAACTGCAAAACCAACTCTCAAATCTCAGCGAGGCCTATAGACGAACTGGACTCAAAATAAACGTAAGGAAAACTGAATTACTCACACATTTAAGGGAACCAGAAACCCTCCAGCCTATAACCATCGGCAACGATCATCTCGTCGAGTCAGAGCACTTCACATATCTTAGGAGCATTATACCAAAAAATGGAATACTGGACAGAGAAATAACGAGCCGCATCCAGCTAGCTTCATCAGCTTTTGGACGGCTTAAATAAAGGGTCTTCCTTAATTGCAATCTTAAGTTACACACAAAAATTGCAGTTTAAGTTGCAGTATGCGTCTCTACATTGCTTTACGTAAGTGAAGCTTGGACACCTTATAGGCGGCACATAGGAGCACTAAAGGCTTTCCACATACGAGTACGTAGCTTCCAGAAAATATTAAGAATCACATGGAAGGATGAAATCACCCACAATTAGATCCATAAAAGAACAAGCTGCGACTGTATAGAGGCGCACATCCCCAAAAGATCCTCCGGTGGGTGGGGCATGTGATCCTAAGGCCTGATAACCGTCTCCCAAAAGAGTAAGAGTATTATTTTGTGAACTCGAGCAAGGCACCAGACCAGCAGGTGGACATAAAAAGCTGTACAAGGATCACCTACAACGCACCCTTAAATCTTGCAATATCGACCATCGCCAACTGAAGACCCGGCAACGTGAGAAGAGAGATCGAGTTCGTGCAGAGAGGCACAGACAGCGACAACACCCTGTCAACAATTAGGACACACCTCATAACTGTGACGTCTGCCAGAGGGCTTTCCAGACCAAGACAGGATTGCTGAGCCACCTTAGAGCACACGTGAAAAGAAATGGGAGAGGTCGTCGTCGAGCCGACGGACAACCTTAAGCAAAGTAAGCAAAATCTCGTTTAATGATGGACCACAAATTTTTGATTTGGTTAACATCCGGAGAGGCTGGTGGCCAAACCATCAACTTGCCATCTTGTATGACGTAAGAGCCTAATAACGTTTGAGTGGCCCTGACAGTGGGATGGATTGTTGTCATGCATGAAAACTAGAGTCCTTAGAAGTGACAACGGTATGTCATTTAGCCAGGGATCCAAGGCTTCTTTCAAGAGATTTCAGTAGGCCGCTGCGGTTACTTTAACCTCATCAGATACCCTAATTGGGCCAACAAGTCTGTATCCAATTTTATCTACACACAACATGACTTCTCCTTGATGTTGACGTCGCAAACGTTGGTGACGCTTATCTCCAAAGTAGACCAAACCATTTGCCCAAACATCAGGTCCGTCAAGAGTCGCCCCAGTCTTGTTAGTAAAGAAAACGCAAATCATGTCAACATAATGTACTTCCGGGCACATTGAAGCCTCAAAGTCTTATGACGGGGCGTTAAAGGAGGCAGTTTCAAGGGTGCTCACACGGAAGCCATGGTCCCTAGCATACGGTTCATGGTGGTCTTCGGTACATAGGGACAACCAACGCCATTGGAAATGACTGTTGTTTGTCTGGGTTTCCCACGTAACTGGCGGCCAATATTCCTCAAATCCCTATCTGTTACAGTCTTGGAGGCCCCACAATCGGATTGCTTTTTGCTTGGCGAAGGGTCCTTCAGAAATCGTCTATACCGTGTCCACATGGCGAACTAACTCCTCCAAAATAACAACATCGTTGAGGCCTCTGTAACGTCCAATTGTTTTTAAAGAGGTTAAATGCTATTAGCGTGGTTAACCCCCAAAACGAAGAATCTGAAATGAAACTTGAAGGACATAACGCAGTATAAAGTAAACAACATTAGTGTTGCCATATCATGCAGACCAACTGGGAAATGTTTTATCAAAAGATTCACAGAGAACAGAGAAATTCTAACTTTGACTACCAAGCTATTAGCGTCGTTGAGGGTGTAGACAAATTTATGTGCCGTTAAAGAGACATTAAAAATACTTTTTTTCTAATTTTGTGATACAACTTTTCTACAAATTTTTTTAAATAAACTAACGATAAAAATTAAATTTAATAATAACCTTTAAATTATTTTAATTTTAAAAAAATCAGATTTTACAATAGATGTGATTGTACATTAGGAGGAAGCTGGTATCTGTATTCTCCATTAAGAGGAAGTTGGAGTTTTGATTCTACATTAGGGAATAGTTGGGGTATCCCATTTGGGATACCTGGGGTCCGAATTCTACATTTGATCCGTTAGACATTCGCCCAAATTAACGCAAACTATCATTAGCATTATTTAACGTACGTAAAATAAATCTGAAATTTTATGCCTGTTTTCTCAATTGTTGATAGTTAATGTATGGTTGCGACAATTAGTCATCACATATTACGCTGAATTTCGTTCATTAACACTTGGCCTATCTGTTTCTTGCAGGGGCATTTTGGTCTAAAAGTTTTGAAAAGGATTTCGGTACATATCTCCTAATGATTTACTATTCGTCTACGTTTTTTTTTAAAAGAATGGTGCTTATTTTTTAGGCCTAAAGTTAAGAGAAAAACTTTATCTAAATTTGCTCTAATAATATTACTTTCATATACTCGTTTTTAGCGTCCAGTAGCTATTTCCTCGGGCTAAAGATTGAAATAGAAAAAATATTTTAGAAAGAACATTGAAAAAACCTAATATACGGAAAAAAAGGAATGCCTTAATTTTAATACATTTTCTCAATTTTCTTTCCAAATTCACAATTAGTAATTATTTTTGTTTTCAAATTTTTCCCAAACATTCCATAATTTCATTTATTTTTTTCTGAATTTCATCATTTAGATATATTTTTTTAATTCAAAAGTTAAAATGTACTCTTATCGAGAAAGTAATGTCAAGAATTTGGGCCATGATTATATCCCGAAATTTGTAACAGCTCAATCTAAAAATTCAGACTGTTAAGAAAATTGTCTTCACAAATTATAGTGTAATGAACTAGATAGAACCTATGCCAGTAAAATAAATTAAATTAGGTGATTTTCTAAAAGTTATTATGGTATTTCAGCAATACTGTCGAAAGATTTTTAAAGGGGTTTGTTTCAAAACATGGTTGGAAAATTTCGGGATATTTCCTAAGATTACTTTTTAAATTTGAGAATGATCATGTTTGTTGCTTCAATTATTCATTTTTTTTAAAGAAAGTGAAACCTTCTGAAAATAAATGTGATTATCGAATGTTCTGGAGTAAAAAAAAAAGAAGAATTAGAAATGGTGAAGTTAAGAAAAAATAAATATGTTTATCGATTTTTTTTCTTTATTGAAATTGTAAATAGTGAAGTTCAGGAAAAAAATGAGATTTAAAAAAATTAAATTTGTTTTATTTTTTCCTTAATTCGAAGGTTTTATCGGAGTTTTTTCTTAAATATATTTTCCCTTTTGAATCTCTGACCCGAGGAAATAGATACTGGCCCCTAAAACCCAGTAAACAAAAGTAAATTATCAAAATAAATTTAGATCTGAAAAAACAGCTTTGATGGCTATTTTTACATATTTCAAAAGAATTCTCATAAAAATCTTGTATTCAGGCCTAGAAAATAAGCATGGATCTGAATAAAACAACGACCAAGAGTAGCGGCTACGCCAGTTCTACTTACAGGAGGAGCTTGTGCTTCACAGGCAGACCTTCCGCCTGTGACCTACGGCATAACTTGCTCTAGCAACGTGTTTTTGGTTTAAAAAATAAAAAAGCTTCCAGTACATATCATCACTAACTCTATAATTGTATAACGGGACTTTTGAAGATGGGTGAGAAATTGCTAAAAAAAAAATTCCTTAGTTCGGTTGTCACCTAAGTATATTTAAATTTTTATCAAAGTTATTTCTAATAATTCCTTTATAATATAAACCACACAATGGCTTATCTACTACCCCCTACGGGGGGAACTTGCGCTTCGCTACTAAGATTAAAATTTAAAATCTAAAAAAAAATTCTGAACTTAGCCAATTATAATAATTTAAAAAAGGAACTCTAAACTATTTCCCCCCTTTCAAAAAATCACTTTGCTAAAATATAGTTATAGATAAAATAAAAAAGCAGCCTGACTTAAATTTTAATACATTTTCTGAACTTCACCAATTGTAATTCATTTTCTTTTAAAACATTATAAAGCATTGGATAATCATATTTATTTTTTCGGAACTAAACTATTTTGTTTTTTCAAACTCTAAAGAAATTCTTAGAAATTACCTTGATGAAAATTTAAAATGTTACTTGAGTCATAACCAAACTAAGATGAAATTATTACTCAAACACTCAAAAATTCCTGTTCTTAAATTATAGAGTTCGTAATAACTTTGATAAAAAAACATAAGTCATAACCAAACTAAGATGAAATTATTATTCAAATCCTCAAAAAATCCCCTTCATAAATTATAGAGTTAGTAAAAAATAAAATGGCGAAGTTCAGAAATAAATATAAAGTATCGAAATTTTGTGAATCTTTTAAAACCCAAAGAATTACAAATTGTGAAGTTTAGAAAATTCATTTTTATATATCTTCTTCTATAACTATATTTTAGCAACGTAATATTTTGAAAGGGGGGAAATTTAGTTTAGAGTTCCTTTTTAAAATTATTATAATTGGCGAAGTTCAGAAAATTGATAAAAATTTAACCATGGCTGCTTTTTTTTTAGATTTGAAATTTTAATCTTAGTAGCAAAGCCATTGCCTGTTTTTCTAATAATTTAATGTTGATCAAAGGTTTTTCAGATCTTTGCTTATTTTCTAGGCCTAAAGGCATGGAAGAACTTTTATAAGAATTCTTTTGATATAGGGCAAAAAAATATTCAGAGCTCCTTTTTTACCATTTAATTTTGCTTTTATATACACCCCCACCCCCCACACACAACCATGCCTTAATTTTAATATGTATATTTTTTTTTTAAATCCAAAACATTTGATAATTGTTTATATTATCTGAACTTCTCGAGACAACTTTGATAAAAGCTTCAAATATACGAAATCCAGCCCTGTTGGCTGTTTTTCGAACTGTAAAGAAAATCTCGAAAGAACTTGGATAAAAGCTTCAAAAATAACTATATGACTCCTAAACTAAAATTCAAACTGTTAAAAACAATTGCATTCCTAGTATATAGTTTTATAGACCAAAAACCGTTGCCAAAGCCGGATAGGCCGTAAGCCACAGAACGAATATATATCTGCATGCGAAGCGCAAGTTCCTTGTGCAAGAAGAAGTACCACAGATTCAGCTTCTTTATATATATATATATATATATATATATATATATATATATATATATATATATATATATATATATATATATATATATATATATATATATATATAATTCTTACTCAGGGATATAAAAAAATATTCGCATTAACAATTAGCTATTTTTTTCAGCTCTAATTAATTTTCTAACTTAACATGCGCGAAAAAATATTAGTTAGAAACACAGCACAGCAAAGCCTAGCGGCAGTCAGGCAAGGCTATTCAAAGATTTATAAAAAAATGTGAGATGACTAAATGAGGTAACTTTACATGCTTCAACTCATTCATTTTGATGCAATTAAAGCACAACTTCGATATTATTGGCTAGTGAAGTATGGAGGTAAAAGCGTTCTGGAAATAAATTCCGATGATTTAATTCTATAGTCATAAATTTACACAACGTAAATTTGCCACATCAATTCCACTAAGTATCAGCTCTAAGCAATTGAAGACATTTTCAGTTAATCTGTAAATAAGGAACCAAAGGTAGATTTAAGGAGATCAACTTTATCGTTTAACTCTTTGGGAGTCATTGAAGAAGTAATGGCATGTAAGAGATCATTCGCGTGGATCATGAAGTGCACGCAAATAACAAAATAACAATCTCTGACAAGCCTTAAAGGCTTAAGAGCAGATCCCCCGTCTGGTAGGGATGGGGGGGGAGGGCATGGATCATGTCAAGAATAGGGAACTCACCACCTATATGGGTCGCTATTTTTGACGGAAAAATTGGGATCACTTTTCTTAACATGGCAAGTCCTACAAGGCAAGTCCAAACCTCAGACAGACAAGAGGTTAGTTTAGGTTCGGTTAGCCCATGTTAACCTAACCTTACCTAATTAAAACACCATCGAGTTAGGGGCCCTAGAAGTCAGGTTTGGGAGTTTGGCCTACTAGATACTAGTTATTCATCAGCATTTGGTTAGATGGAACCCTTGAACCACAGAAATCAAGAAACACTTTTGACAATAATCGAAAATTGGTGACAAGAAATCTTGCCAATAATCCAAATTACCAGTACAGAACCATCAACCACTCTTTACACTTCGTTAATCTACAGACAAGCGTTCATATACAACATATTGAATCGTAATGAGGAAGACATAGGGAAAAATTAACAACATGCGAGAATGCAAACGCGAATTTCTTCCAGGTTATTTACATCAGTTCGTGTGTGGTTGGCAAAATAAATTATACAGCTTAATTTATTCCCTTAACTCAATCGAAACTCAATTTTCTTTTTAATAAATTAGTTCATTTTCCTTAAAGTGAACAACATCACGTCTATTTAATTTGCTCCTTTACAACATATCTATGTTGAGCTCGCCATTCTTCCCATGGGAACTTTTGGGGGTCTCTATTCTTGACATGGTGCAATGAGGTTCCCTCTTCTTGACCTGATCCGTACTAGTGTGTTTTGACCTCAACCAGCGGTCATAGAACCCATGATGGCTCTACGTCCTGAGTACCAGCATAGGTAGCACTAGTACTCTCACGTCGGAATATGTGGATATAAGTGCACACATAGGGGATCCTATAGTACTTTATCGACAGGGGTGTTGTGCCGTGAAGACTAAATGATAGCGGTGCTTTGATTAGCTATGTTCATAATCATACATGTGAAGCTCTTTTCCCCAGAGGGCTGGGGAGGTTCAGCGTATCCGCCCATGGGCGGTCAACTCGTGACACCGCTAAAAGTCTTGCGTCCGTATCCAGTGGGCAAGCGAGAGCTCCAATGCATGAGGCATAATGGGTGAATTTTGTAGAGTCCAGAAACCATATCGAGTACATCAAAATATCTATGGAAGAATTTATTAGAAACCACATTGTTTTATTCAATGATTTGATTGCTGCGATTGCTTTAGTTGATTTATGTCTCTATAAATTCTAAAGGGAGGGGGAGGGGGATATGAAAACTAAAAAACAACAACAACAACAAAAGTTTTTCGTCATTTATACTAAACACGTTTGGTATAGCGTTTATTCCTTATTATTGAGAATGTATATGAAATTTATGTAATCCAATGAAATCATGTTGATTTAGTTGGTAAAGATTAACGGTTAAAATGAGGTATAGTGGATAACGAATATGGAATAGCGAAAGAGAAAACTTTGTATGATGGGACGGTGCTTCAACTTGAAGGTAGTCTAAGCCTTCTAGAAGGAAGAAGTTTGTGCAAAGGGCACGAACAAGGATAAGAAGATAATGGGTGTATTTGCTTATTGGCTCGCCCTTCTCTGTTTTGAGAGGCACAAAGTAAAGAAAGACAAATGAAAGCCGAAAAGGGCGATTAGATGTAAAAGTCCCACATCACATAATGCTCGTTTCGTGGCTCCAATTATTCTAGGATTTTATAAAATCAAAGAGTAAGTTACCACATGTTTATGCCACTTCCTCCCATGCACACACTAAGTGTTTTTTAGAAATCTGTTTCTGCCATGGAGTTGAAATACTAAAAAAGAAAAAAGCTAAAAAACTGACTTTTCCTGTTTACCAGCTGAGCTTTCCGAGCAAGCATTGACTCACACAATCATTAATCATTTAAAGGTGGGACATTGCAGGACTCTGAGTTGTATTTTTGGTCGTTTCCCCTTTTAGATAATGGGTATTGGAAAGCGGAAGCTGTTCATCGGGTTTCGCAATATAACTTTAATATGTAAACTTATTGTTTGGGGGGTTACACCTCTGCATTTCCCCGATGGACTTCTCGTAATATATATTTTTTAACTAAAAAAAAGTTTTGTCAAAACCTCAATCCGTTGCATAACGGCAGAATGACAGACATGGCGTTTAGTAGCACCGTATTTAGAAATTTTATAATGGACATCAGACCGCATTTCAAATGTTTTCAATCCGTTGTAGGAGAATATGAAAGATTTTCCTGCAGAAATCACTTTGTTTGCTCAAGAGAAATTAAATTATCCTAAAAGTGCCTCGCAAAAGCAAAGGCCATTCCACTCAGGTCGTTGACTGTTTGTTTTGGCAGACTCGCCTTATGCAAATAGGCCCGGCTTTCCAAATTGTAGTCTAGACCTGGTATGAAGTGACATTTACGATTGAACTAAGTTGTTGTATAACATCAAAATACGATTTTATATAGAATAAAGTAGAGCCATAGATTGCTTTACACAAAAAGTAATAGGTAGGACAGAGAGATAAAAACGACTAAATTCTTAATCAGAATGGCTCGTTAGGCGAAAAAGTTATCTTCAAGAAGAAAATAAAAGTTGTTTTTGAAAATAACTGCTAATTTCAAATGGCTACATTTACGATATAATTTAAATATTATCGTCACACTAATAATGAGGGTGAATTAAGCATTGGTAATTTTAAAAAAATTATATTAACTTAAAAGTTACAGTAAATAAGTAATATAAATATTATTGTTATTATGGCAGTGACATCCTTAGAAAGAATTTAATAAAGTTGGTAAGGTAAAAAAAAAAAGAAGCAAATTTTGCTGAAATTTTATTCTCAATAATGGGTTGGTCGAGGGAGCCTATTACAAATTCAGAAAGCTCCTCCTTCCTTTCGTATATACTAAAATGTTGGTTTAAATATGTGAGCAATGTTGTTTATAGAGATATATCAAGTGATGTCTGCACAGGTTTTTAACCCTAAACTATACGATCTTTGTTTGCGTAGTTTTCTCAGCGGATGTTTTTTTATTGACTCTTCACAAGATATTGCCAATTCAGGAGTATATACATAAAACCGATATATCGTTGCAGGAAGGGAGAAAGTTATATAGTTCTTTTTATATATCAATGATCACTTATAAATATATAAGTTGCCCTATTCAGTGGTATATTTACTTTACCAACATTACTTTAAAAGCCTTCGATTGACATTATGATAGCAATTGATTTAGAATTATTGGGTGTGTTCACCCAATTTAATGTTCATTTCAATGAAATCGCAACACGTTTACACTGATGATTTTCACCGGGCAATGTTATAACTAAAACAACAGACGAAAAAAAAGAATCAAACAACACTTCTTCAGGATATAAGAAAAATGTAGCCTTTTAATTTTCGATTTAAGGATACATTAGGTAATTAAATGTATAGTCGATACATTTGCTACGAAATAAAAAAAAGAATAGAGGAAATGAAATTGAGCGAATGGTAGAAACATGATCGATGTACAGAGAAGGAATCGTAAAGACTAAGAAAGTGCTCGCAATTGGAAACTGGGGCCACAAGGAAGTAATTCAAAGGAGGCATCTAAAAACACTTACGTATCCAAGAACATAGAGACCTGAGAGAACAACAAGAGACTCGTTTCCAAACCGGATGAAAAAGGTGCGTGAGGAGAAAATTTGAGGAGTTTCTGTTGCAAGAATAAAGAAGCAGAAGTGAGTGAGATTGTGCGATAAATTGGACACGAATGAATGGTCGCAACAGAAAATAAGGCCTATATGATTCATGAAAATAGCGAAAGTTCACCAGTTAAAGGAATTTGAATGGATTGGTGACTATAAAATATGGAGAGGAAGATGGGGGCAACCGAATTACTCTTTCAGAATGAACCGAATTGCACTAAGTTTCTAGTATTTTGTTATTAAAATGATAAAATTGAGTGTGCAAATGAGATTATATAAGACAAATTAACATTAATTAATTACTGACCATATATTAAATTGTAACGTACAAGTGATGCAAGAAATGAATGATGGGATGGCCTCAATAATTACAGATAAACAGTTACCGAGAGTTGCGCTGCCGTAGTTCGTGGAGAAATCAGTGTCGTGTGAGGAAGCAAAAGTGAAAAAATACTCACGCAGTTTAGCAACATCGGAGGAGGGAATTTATTCATTCATTTTACTTCTAAGATCTCATCACTGCTGGCGTGACGGAGGGGGGAAGATTAGAGAGAATTTTGCATTACGTGGGCGTCGAGATAAGAGTCTTTGCCGTCGGTGTGTCAATTAAATACAACACACATGGCATGATTGGTGTGACAGTGGCTGTGGGCCAGGGCAAGGGAAAAATATCCTCGGGTGAAAAGGCGGCGGACATCGGTCAACGACTATGCCCAGAAGATGTCTTCAGTCAGGGCTCAGGAGAAATGCTGTCGGAAAGAAGCTATATATAACTTCAGAAGATGATAGATGAAAAAAAAAATATCTTCCATTAATGTGCCATCGCTGCTTGTAGCAAGGAAGCTGCAGGAGCATGACAGACAGCGGAGAATAAATGCGACGGTGACCCTGGTGTGAAGATATTATATAATGGGATAAATAAAAATTCAAATTCAATCCATGATTGGAGTTTATTGTATTAGTTATTTATTTTTATTGAATGTATATATACAAAGAGAGAGAGAGAGAGAGAGAGAGAGAGAGAGAGAGAGAGAGAGAGAGAGAGAGAGAGAGAGAGAGAATATATAAAAATATATAGCACTCTCTCAGATGGACAAAACAAAAAGTATTAAATACCCTGGAGGATCTTTTTCAGTTTGCTCATATTGATTGACTAACAAACATGAACTTGGGTCTTAAATTTCTGCCAAATGTTTTACATGGTTACACCCATCATTCCTTCGATTACATGAAGTCATTAAATGCGGCGAAGCAAGCAAGACTATCTATTGGTCATGCAAATATCGTGTTGTGTTCATATTCTGACCGCAGCGAGTCGCTGGCTTAATATAGCCAGCTAAAACTAATGCTACCAAAGGTAATTGAGGTCACTGAGTTCAAATATAATATAGGTTGACAACCAGGTGGCACCACCTAGTGAGTAGAGGTGCTGAATCTGCCATTTTTTGAGAAATGAAGGTTAAACCAATGTCACAAGGGTAAATGAGGTTTCTGAGTCCAAATCTGATGTCAGCTGACCACCAGGTGTAACCACCTAGTGGATAGATATCTAAATTGGCCATTTCTCTCGCCACAGGTCTACAAGATCATCTCCCTCTAGTCTTGTACCATAGAAAGATAAGTACTGACATGCCATTATATTACTGCTACCATGTTCCACGGTTGGAATGGCGTTCTTTGGGCCATAAGTCTCGTTCTTCTTTCTCCCAATTGGACAGATAGAATTGAGACCAAAGAACTCAAGCTTTGTCGCAGCAGACCATAAAACATTATTGCGATAAACAATGTATTGAGATAAATGCCCGTAGCATAGATGAGTGAATTTCTGGGTGTGGGGGAATTCCACGTGGAATTTCTTTTCCAGCACGGAAGTGACGTCCATGCGTTAAAGAAAATTCTAGAATTTGGTTAGGCTTAAATTGGTAAGCCTCCCCTTTCCCCACCCCCATCCACAAGCAGTAGCCTCGAACCGCGTCCACCCTGGACCACCTTTTCGCAGGTTAGAATCGCCTGGACGTGAAGGTTCGAGGCCATTCGAGAGTAGCGCTGGCCAAACACTCCATGTTTCTCCCACCCCTGCGGGGGGAGCCTCGGATATATACGGCTCATCTTCCAGATACAGAGTTGAGGAGTCCCGCCAGGATCCAAGAAGCATTCCCCCTAGTTCCAAGTCAGGTGCTTAATAACTTTTCGTGTCGTTGAAATTAGCCCAGCCAGTGAAGTATTTCCATTTAACGATCGCCACCGAGAGATTTTTCCGACTCCACTTATCAACTCCTGTAGAAGCCCTCCTCGCTCCCTCCTCGTCTTCGGGTGGCTGAAATAATCTCTCCTGGACCGGACGTTACCGCCCCCCACCCTTGGACAACCGTCATCACGTCAACTTACCGCTCAGAAGCTCCGAGTGCCCTCGCCCTCACTTTTATTGCCTGCAGAAGACATCCGTGAAACCTTACCCTGACGTCTCACCCGGAATCCTCCGTAAGCCAACCCCTTCCCCCTTCCTTCAGCAACTCATTTGAGTTAATCCTCCCCATTGGAATAGTCTCCTTCTGTAACGCATTAATTTCTAACTTCAGAGTCTGATGCATAACTCTGCAATTCCCCCCCTCCCTCATTTACCAATATAATTTTGCCCATTGATTCTCTTATTTTATGTAAATAAAATTATATTTTTGTACGAGCCTCTTTAAATAACCTTGAGCTGTGCCATTGCCCAAATTTTACCTGACCTCGTTTTGCACTCTATTCTCGCTGCTCCACGTGTCGAAACTAGTGGCGTTCCGCCCCTTTGTCGGTTCGCCTTTAAGTCATTAGTCCATTTCCCATAGATATAATATGGTATTGATATAATATAATGTCAAACCACGACATATATATTTATTAATATACATGTTGTATAATTTTGGTGTCAAGTGTGTTTGGGTTTTTTACGAACCCGTGCTATTTTAATTTCGACATTAGAAGTTCCCTCGTTATTCACGTCTATCCCTTTTATTTTCATTTTCGTATTGTACTGGCAGAAGGCAGGTTCAAGTTAATTGAAGAGCAGTGGAACGTTAACCTATTTAGATTTTGTGTTGGACCCCAGGTAATTAATTTTTTTTTATTGTGTTTGAATTTTAGAGACTCTCCTGGTTATTAATCTAAAAAAGTTAAGGTCTTTGGTGTCCTACTTCCGGTATTCCATCTCCAGGGCTCTGGAATAAAGAAATGAGTGCTGCTGTGATATGAAGACGGGAATGGAGAGAGAGCGGTGTTGTGATTGGTTATGTGCGTGACGGTGCGTGTGGAGCTACATACCCCCACATGTTGAGAATCCCCTTATCTGCCTAATGGACGGCCACCGACGAAATCTTTGCGGCAAAATTCGTATCTATTAGGCTGGCGAGTGATCAACAATTCCCTGTTGTTCCATATTCCTTGTGCTATCAAAGACCAAAGCAACGCTGCATGAATACAAATTTTGATCTTTACGGGGAGCTCTGTTACCTCCTCCTTAAATTAACAAATCAACAGCGGCATCTCAGACCTTTGCACATGTTTTTTTGTCTTTGGAAAAGAAGTGACAAAATAAGGAAACTCAGTTCAGGAGAGATGATGCGCAGTGGATTAGTTTTAAAGGGAGGCAACTAAAAATTTATGATAAAACTCTTAAAGGTTAGGTTAAACACGATCTGTGTTTCCCCAAACCATGATGTGATTTATTTATAAATTTATGTTCTCCAAGGTGTTAGAATATTTTGTCAGCAATTATTGACTCAAACGACTTTCCTACAACAGATGTTAAGCTAATAGGCCTATAGTTATTTTGGTTTTCCTGCTGGCCTTTTTTTAAACATTGCTGTAACGTTTGCCATTTTCTATTCATTGTGCACACCTTTTTGAAGGGACTGATTAAATATCTTTTTAACGATAGAGCTACCATATACTTAATTTATTTTAAAACACAGTACAATTTCGTCAGGACCCTGTAACTTGAACCAGTTCATCTTCTCTATTCCGTTTAATATTTCTTCTTCAGTGAGTCATAACGCTTAACGTCCTGTTTCCTTCGTACTTGATCACCGCTTCAGAGATTGTTTGACTCCTGTTTTCGGTGGTAAATACAGTTACAAAATATTTATTTAATAGTTACTATTTCTCGATCTTGGAATATCAGGGTCCCTTTGACGTATATAATCGGACCCAAGCTGTTTTTTTTTTATCGGCTTTCTACTGCTGATGTAAGCAAAGAACTCCTTTGGATTAGCCTTGCATCGTGAAGCGAGCGACTCTGATTTCTTCATTGCGCTTTGCCTCTCGAATGAGTTCTTACTTTTTCGCGCTGGGCAACATATTTGTGGGCATTTGTGAGAGACGGTGTTTTTGTCATTTCTACTTCTGACTGTTTTTTTATAGAGTTAGAGTGGCAGCTGAGTGAGACCGTTGAGTTGCCTTTGATTGTTATATATGGTACAGATTTGGTTTGCTCAGACATCATTTGTGTTTTGACTGAACTCCACACTTCATTAATGTTATCGCATTCAACAGGTCGAACTTCGGACATGTTTTGTTTGGAGACTGCGAAATCGGCATTTATGAGGACTAATTTCCTACTTTTACTATTTCTATTATTACAGAAATTTTTATTTCAAATCAAATTAGATTGAGGTCTCTACCCTATACTAGGGCACCAATACATAAATTATTTATAAGATCGTCCTCACCTGTAAATACTAGGTCTAGTGTATCGCAACCTCTGATCGGGCCCTCTATCCATTGGGTCAGTAGGTTATCGATAATAAAATCAATAAGCTTCTGTCCCCCTCTGCATTAGCTGTGTGTGTGTGTGTTTGCCAGTCAATATTTGGGCAGTTGAAGTTTCCAAAGATTAGAACAATTTTATTATGAATTAATTCTATTGGAAAATTAGCTGTCAAGATCTGCATCTTCTTCTGGTGTAAAGTGCGTTCTCCTGTATAGCAATATAATATTGAGATTCATATTATTCCTATGTAGTGTGATTCCAAGTATTTCTGTCTTTGAATTGATTTGTTAAGCATTTTGAAGCCTCGGATTTTAAATTAGGATGCGTCGTAATCTCTTGAGTCGCTGTGTATCCGAATAACTTTCTGTTATTCCTATTATATCGACGTGTTCTTTGTAAATGGCGGCAAGCAAGTATCAAACTTGTTTCTTATTCACCTAAAATTAAAGAATACTTTTAGATTTCTTTGGTATTTTGCGTTAACTGTTTGCTTGAGTTGCTTATCGAAAGTCCTTGCCGTGACTGTTCTTGTTTATTGTAAAATTCTATTCAGTGTGGTGACAAGATTAGTCTGAAGGTCTCCATCTATTTTCCTTTGCCTCTGGAGTTAAAATGTATTCCATCTTAAAAGAAATATTCTTTATTATTTGCAAAGGTTGGAGAAAGGTCTATAAATTTACTTAATTTTTTATTGCACATTTCTTTTATTTTCCTAATTGTTTCTCCTACTCTACTCGGGGGCGGCTATTATTGGGAGAATACCTACTACCATTCCGAAGTCAGTCTTATCTTTTAGGTAACACCTTGGTTAAGACTTGAAACTCCTGTATTGTCGGCTGTGTTTTAGCTTCCGATTTATTTTGGAAAATATAGTTTGCTCCCACATGGATAATTATGGGGTCTATTTTTTTTTTTCCTTTTCGTTACAATTATGATTTCGTCATGGAACGCGCTGTCTTTTTTTCCCTTCCATGTTCACACTCGTCCAAAAGAAATTACATTGATTCCTAGCCATAGAATCGCCAACCAACATTGTTTTGAGTTCGGGAATGGCTTGATCCATCTCATTTCTGAGAGTTGTAAAGGACTCGATTCAAGGAGTCGCTTGAATCTTAAATTCCCTTTCATCCTTCTTATTTGTTTTTGAATTGGTTTTATCTACATGAGTAAATTTACTTATTAATTTTTCAATCTTACCACTAGTTTTTTCGCCGTGAATGTCTAGTCCTTGCTGTGAATCTCTATTTCCAGCACAATTACTCAACACTCGAAGTGTTTAATAATTTCCTTGAATTCTAGAATCTCCTTTTGATGTTTTTCCTCAATAGGTCAGAGGCAACAAACGCTCCTCTGTGTTGTTTTTTTGGACTAATGTTGTAATTTAAAAAGAGAGTGAAATTAGGCGCAGTGTGCTGAAGAAGACGCCCACTATTCCCCCACTATCCCCCACCTTAGTTCCGGAAATGATCAGGCTTGAGATTTTTTTCAATATTCTGAGCGAAAACCAACGAGGACATCTCTTGTACAAAGTTTGTAAGAAAAGATATGCAAAGAACGTATTGTGTATAGAGGCAGCGAAAATGTGTGAAAAATATATAGCCGCATATCTTCCTACGGTTTTGAGGCCGGGAAGGGGGCAGGCCACGCAATTTTACAGATGTCAACTGCAGCATTCTGGTCCATGACACACCTTACCCCTCCTTGCTATTCCTTCAGGTTTCAATTTAGGCGCCGAATCTGTCCCTTTGCTTCGATCAGTTGCCATTGGTTTCATTATATTTATTGCTCTTCCTATTTCGATATTGACCAACCTTTTAAATCACCCCCAATACCTGGCCCTTCCTAGTACTCGGATCATCAAATCATCACTGTATATGAGTGTATTTAAGACTACTTAAATGTATAACCTCAGAGAAGTGGTCTGGAAATGAGTATTTGTAACTGCATCTTCCTTTCCTTCGAATGTTAGAGACTTATGTACGTGTTAATTAAGTTTTTGTTAAATGTATTAGAGATTAAAGTAATGCACCAACCAAACATGGCATAACATAACATTAATTAATTAATAGGCAAAATGTAATGATGACGAATAGTGACGGCTCGTGTATAGGCACTGCGGAACTACAGTACCCCATATTTCCACTCGATATTATCAATAACATTCAATATAATGATTCCTTTTTTTTTAATCTTTCTTTATACTTGTACATTATATTATCCATAAGCTTAATGTCAGCAGCCATCCCCTAGTTTATGAAAAAAATACAAAAATCCTTGTATAGAACTGTGCGCTTCACAGTTCCAGCGACGCGGTGTTTGGTTGTTGTGCGCATGCTCCCATGTCCGAGATAGGAAGCTGCACGCTAGGGAGAGAGAGTACTGTGGCTTACTCAGTGCCGACTCTGGTGCTGGTGGAATGTAGTGTTTCTTTTTGACTCCGCGTGTGTTGTGCTTAAAAACGTGTTTATATTCTTGAATGTGATAGAGTGTAGAAATTAATTCATATTTCTTCGGTTATTTTATTAATTAGTTGATTAATTAATTAATTGAGCTGCTGAAATTTATCTTGGAAACTAATCTAGATGACGTTCTTAGTGAAATTAAGAAACTGATAAAAGTCCTCTTGACAATTCCCATCAGAAGCAGAACGCTGCATTTCAACACTGAAAAGAATAAAAACTTTTTCAAGAAGCACTATGAATTCTGAACGACTAAATGCACTTGCAGGGCTTTCAATAAAAAAAAAATTCTTCAGTAGTCCTCCAGACATCGAGGAGAAAATAATTAATCTGTTCGCGCAAATTAAAACAAGAAGAATAGATTTCGTTTTTAAACGAATTTAGGCTATTAGTAAGTATAAAATGTGTGATTTTGTTCTGTTTAGGATTTTATCAAGTTTATCTATAAATTTTCTTTTTATATGTTTATTTCCTTTTATAAAATATTAAAACAATGCCAAAATATTTCTGATGCAGCACTCCCACTAATTTTAGATACGAGCCGCCACTGATGACGAAGGTGAAAAAGACCATAAAAGCCAACTGATCCGTTAACTAACATCTTTTCCTTAAATATACATATTACGCTTGGCCACATGTACGTATACATACTTTTGGGGTTCAGTATTGCTGCGCATATCCTATAACACGCCTTTAAAATTTATCTTGTACTTTCGTTTTTTTTCACATTCAAAAATTGGCTTGGCTCAAACAGAAAGTGGATCTTATTCTGGTTTCTCAGTAAACAGTGTTAACCCCCAAATAGATGAAGCATTCGTGCCACTTTGTAAGTTCATGTCCTGTTTTTGTTGCAAAGCAAAGAGAACTGGATTACCAGATCCGAGACCCGAGTCTTAACAAGTCAGGAGATGGACTTTTAGTGCTTAGGCTAAAAGGGTGGAACTTACTAGGGAAGGACTGCAAGACTACTTATGTACTTGAAAAAGACATTTGCAGTTTACTCTGGTTTTAGTAGAGGTTGTATTTCTGCAAAGACGTGAATGGCTTGCTTGCTACTGTATTTTTCTATTATACTATATTCTTAACCTTCCCTGTTCGACTAATTTGTTCCTTTTTTCTTCTCTTTTTCCTAAACATACCTTGATTTACAGAAATGAAGGCGGTCTATTTTTCATTGCTGAAGGAGTCAAGAAGGTTACTTAATCGGCCTTTACTCGCTTGGCATTTATCATTATTTTTAACGAAAACAAATCTGAGCATCTCAAGAAATATTTTAAGTGGTTTGTAAAAAAAAGAGCTTAAAAGAAGTAAAAATGTTTCGAAGATGCATAAGGATCGGGAAGGGCCCGCGATTCTCGTGAACCTGTTCAATGTCCATAATGGAGGCAGATCCACTTTCGGGGTTTATGTATTCGAGTATACCTTCAGTTATGGATTTTAAATGACCTTAAACTGAATAATCCTCCTCTCGGAGATTTAGCCTTTGCAGAGAAGAAACAAGATTGTGGAGAATTAGGTCCTGTAGGTAAAATATTTTCAAATATGGATATGATGAGTAGGTAAATGAAATTTGCATAGTACATCCAGACACATTTAATAT
The DNA here is from genome assembly GCA_963969495.1 of Ceratothoa steindachneri. Classification (NCBI taxonomy): domain Eukaryota; kingdom Metazoa; phylum Arthropoda; class Malacostraca; order Isopoda; family Cymothoidae; genus Ceratothoa; species Ceratothoa steindachneri. The sequence continues at coordinate 92,741,544 of OZ018329.1, forward strand.
ATATTATGAATATTTCATATAATGCAACCGTATAATAAATAATTAATATTATATAAGATAAAAATATATATTGGTACGTACAAAATAAGAAAACGATATTTCAGGAACATTCTCGAAGTTTCTTGGAATCATCTGGCAACATCTTACTCAGTAGATAAGAACTGTACAAAAGCCATTGTTATCATACACACTCGTGTAGAGATTCTACCACACATGAAAGTGACACTTGAGCTCCTTCAAAGAATTGTTCGCTTGAAAACTTCGGGGAAAGACTTTTTCTGCGATCTGAAGAAACGTAGGAATGCACAAGAGGGGGATTTCGCGCGATTTGGTTATACGATGAAAACAAAACATAAATCTCCTGCGAAAGTTGGTCGCCCCCACATAACTAACTACTGTCCGACAAGACAGAGCAATTAAACGCTTCTCTAATAAGGTTTCCTTCCAGACTGCAGCAGGAATTTCTCGAAAAGTTAAAACCATTAGTGGCAAAGAAGTGCAAACTTTCTTAGAGGTTTCTGTGCAAACTCCTTGTTAGAGTTTTTTTTTGTGCAAACTTATACTTAGAGGGTTTCGTGCAAACGCGTTCTTAGATTTTTTTGTTCCAGCTCGCTCTTAGAGGCTATTGTGTATACTCGTTCCTAAGAGATTTTGTTGCTCAGTCGTTCTTAGAAGTATTTATAAAACTTCTTAGAGTTTTGAGGGGGTATCTTATTCTTAAAGATTTTTGCGCAAAGTCCTTCTTAGAGGTTTTTATACAACTGTGTTCTTAGAGGGGTTTTTTTGCAAACTTATTCTTAAAGTTTTTTGCGGAAACTCGTTCTCAGAAATTTTATGCAAACTCTTTCGTAAAGGTTTTTATGCTAAATTGTTATTAGAGTTTTTTTGCAGAAAATCGTTCTTAGAGTTCTGTTGCAAAATCATGCCTGAGGTTTTGTTCTAACTCGTTCTTAGAGGTTTGGGGCAAATTCGTTCTTTGAGGTTTTATGCAAACTCGATCTTAGAGGATTTTTGTACAATCACGCTCTTAGAGGTTTTACTTCAAACTCGTTCTTATAGGTTTTTTTTTTTGCAAACTCTTTCGTTCTTAGACGTTACTGTACAAACCATTTATTATAAGTTTTGCAAACTCGTAGTTTGAGATTTCTGTTACAAACTCGTTCTCAGAGGTTTTGTGCTACCTTATTGTTTGAGTTTTTTGTGTATACTTGTTCATAGAATTTTTTGTGCAAACTTGTTCTTAGAGTTTTTTTGCAAACTCGTTCATAGAGGTTTATGCAAACTCTTTTTTAAAGGTTTCTGTGCAAATTCGTTGTAAGAGGTTTCTGCGCAAACACGTTCATACATGTTTTGTGCAACTCGTTGTTAAAGTTTTTGAGCAAACGGTTTTTTCAAACTAGTTTTTAAAAGTTTTTATACAAACATGTTCTTGGAGGTTTTTATGCAAACTTGTTCTTAGACGTTTTTACGGATCTCGTGCTTACATGTTTTTATGTAACTTTCGCAGAGGTTTCTGTGCAAATTCTTTCTTAAATGTTTTTGTGAAAACTCTCTCTGTCTTAGAGTTTTTGTTAAAACTCATTGATCGAATTTTCGCAAACTCGTTGTCAGACATTTTTGTGAAAACCCGTTCTTCGAGTTTTTCTACAAACTCATTATCTGTGCGTGTGTGTACATATATTACTTATGTGCAAAATATAGGTCACTGTATATTGCAAATCTTTTGCTATGTATGCAATCTAATATAGAGCCAACACTGTTAGGAACATATATAAAAATAACCTTAATTTGGGGTGAAAATCCATCCTCGCGAACCACACGTACGTATTGTCATGAGAATGTTTACGGCGGAGTTGGCATTCTGTTTCTCGATACGAGTTGAGACATGAAAGATTCAGGCTCTAGTTTTAGTGAACAGGTATATATAGGTCATGGTACTAAGAATATTTACTTTTCTATCAAGGTTTAATTAATGATATATATGGAATTGCTGATATTGAAATAACAGATGTAGCATAAGTGAGTAAAGCGGACGTGCGAAGGACATCGAGGTTGTCATTTTTATGGAATGGTGCTGTCGAAGGTGTTTCCTAGCTCTAAACCCAAATGGATTAGGGTATGACTGGAGTCTCTTGGCTGTGGATGCAGTGAGAGCCGTGGCGACTCAAGGAAGCACCGGGCTCCCGCGTACAGGTGAATAGTGCAGTGTTGAGGCGCAGAGCGAGTGGAATCGCCCCATTATTGACAAGTAGGCTCTCAATGGGGAACTGGCGGAAGGCACCGGTCGCCAAGCGGAGGCCGATATAGTATAGTGGATCTAGTTTACCTGCCGCAATAGACACTCGGCTTCGGATGCATAAAACTCGCATCCGTACTCAAGCTTCGAACGAACAAAGGATCTATAGAAAAGTAAGGCAGAAGACCTATCAGCACCACAAGTGCTGTACGTCACGGAACCAAGAATGTCCATAGCGCGGGTACAAGAGGCCCTAAGGCTGCAAATATGAGCCTCCCAGGTGAGGCGTCGGTCAAATACAAGACCAAGGGAGTGGTGTGAATTCACCACTTCCAAGCGAACCCAATTTAGAAACAAGTCCGGGTGAGGGTTGGGCACGTGGATGGCGGCTGAACTGCACCACCTTAATCTTGACCAAGGAAAACGGAAACCTTTGCGCATCAGCATAGCAACAGACGCTGTTCAATGTTTGTTGGATTCAACGCTCTAGAGTTCGCATCTGGGCCGCACCAAAGGTGATTGAAAGGTCGTCCACGTAGAGAGAAGCGAGAGCATCTTCCGGCAGCACTGATGTGATACCGTTGATGTTCAGCGGAAAGATTGTGAAACTGAGGACACTTCCATGCACAACACCCTCTTACTGCTTCATTAGGTTGAGAGAGCTCCCTCACCCGACGATCTCACAAAAATCAAGGGATAAAGATTGGGAGGTGGAGAGTTTCCATGCTGCCGTATCCCCATGCGGTATCATTGACTTTCTCCAGATCGACTAAAACGCGGGGCGTAGTCAGGTCTACTAAGTAGGGCTTCACAAACGCCATTTTCCAGTATGAGCAGAGCATCAGAAGTGGAGTAGAACTTGCGGAAGACGCACTGTGTGGAAGACAGGTGTCCTCACTGTTCATAAAAACGGTATAACAAAGGCCCTGTTATACCTTTTGATTCGCATCCACACTTCTACTAGAGGGATCTTTCCCGTTTAGTGAAGAGATGTATGCTCTCAAGGAAGAGCAGCGGATGTGCTTCAAAATATACCGGAACCGAACCCTAGCTCGATGAAACTCATCAACAGTGAAATCGTTCGGGCGGTGTTTATAGCGCATGTAGGCATAATGCTTCCGTTTGAGGGCTGTCTCACACTCGGCTGACCACTAGGGAAGCGGTCAGCATGCAAAACGGCCATAGATTATAAGAATAGTAGTCAGGCTCGCGCCGATAAGGTTGCAGGAGACGTATTCAACGGCCTCATCCACTGACCTAAACTCTTCGCTGGAACAGTGAAATCAGTCTTTCCTGAAGTGCGGACCAGCGCGCCCGCACCAAACATCACTGGGGGCTCTCATACGAAAGCGGTTCAGAATATTATATTTGATTGGGAAAGTGATCACTAGAATAAAGGTCATTAACTACCCCACGCACAAAATAAGGCAGTGCGTCCGGAGAGCAAAAGGGCAGAACTGGACAGAAAAATGAAGCGGTTCTCTGCCAGTGATGCGTAAACTAATCAGCATTTTGGACACTTATCACCAGCTCTTCCATCAGGTCGGAAGGAGCTCATCCCTGGGATTGATTGAGTAGTCTCCTCAGAAGGGGTGTCTATCGTTCAAATTCCCGAACAAAAGAAAGAGCTTCGGCCAACTTCCCACGATGTGGCGGAAGTCTCCCAGGTCGAAATCGGCTGACCGCGGAATCTACGCAAAGATAAGAGTATGCCTACTATCCAGGTGCAGCTGCACTGCTACAACTTTAAAGGGAGTATTTAGAGCAAATAGAATAATCGAGATACAATGTGGGTATAAATGGCGCATCCTCCAGCCCGGGCTCCACCCCTTAGTGGTGGGGTCGTAAAACCTTTATACCCCGAGAGGGTTGGCAGGGTTCACGCGCCCAGCTTGTCTCCTGCAAAAATATAGGTAATGGAAAACGGGAGGAGACGAACCTCAGCAGCTCCTCCCAGTTAGGTCGGAGTCCGCGGCAATCCCTTTCAATGAATATGCCCTCATGCCTAGCCCGGAGGAGATACGGAGGCACTCACGGGAATGGCCGTGCCCTTTCCGTAGGAAGAACTCCGGGCACTGTAGGAGAACAATGCGCTGAAGGCGCTGGCGCATTCGAGAACTTATCGGGGGAGGTTGGGCTCACCTCGCGAGTCGTTTCCTCCCTCCGCCCCGAAATTTTAGTCAGGCGGGGCAACTACAGAGGCGGGGCTCCCTCCTTTGGAGTATCCACCGTATTCAGGCCACCGACACTAGCACTGGGTGGGTAGCCAACCTTTGGAACCCCGGAAGACGGTCTTAAGACTACCTTCAGAGGTGTTGCCTCCTGTGAGTCTAATGACTCGGGGGAGGTACTCAGCTGTCTTGCCTTACAGGAAACGGTCACGTTGGGGGAGGGGGGGAGGCTTGGTTTTACCCGAGGCTGGGTTTGAACGCTTTGTGCCAGCTCTACCATGGGAGCACCTGAGGAAGTGTTTCAAGAGGGCGCGGAGACGACCGTGCTCATAGCCCTGCAGCAGCTAGGAGCAGAGGGTGTCTTTTTTTAACATTGGGGCATAAAACGTCCCAGACAAGGCCGGGTATGCCAGTAACAAGTCATTAGCCTGGCAAAATGAGAAACAATCCGTAGCCTGAACGGCCAGGATTTCCTTCTCCAGGAGATACAAAAAATATTGCTTCAAAGAAGCAGGGTGAGGCTCTCAGTAGTGGGCACACTTAGCCATACACGATTTTAACTTATCATGCACGGCCTTGGAAAAACTTACACAGACTTTGGGTAAACACGACTTTGCAGGTCTACAGTATCGATTAGTATGGCCGAATTGAAACGCGGTAACGATACGAACTGGAATACATCGACCCAGGGGGCCTGTCACAATCGAACTTAACGAAGAGTTTAGGGGTGAGTTTCGAGGTGCCTCCCTGTTTTCTCATCACACTTTCTATCTTGACCGCACTTTGGTCGGCCAGTTCTAGCCTGATGTCATCTACGGAGTAGTATACGAGCTCACTCGCGTAAATCACTCCTTTCACAAACTTCATAGTAGGTTGCGGCGTCACACTTACCATCGTGCCATCAAGTGTCCGAAGGGCACTAATCATGGCCGCCTTCAAGATATCCTGCGCATTTTCCAGAAGACTCCCGTCCGAGAAAGGGGTCACCTTCGGCTCTTTACCAATCAGGCTAGCTAGTGCTTTCCTCTGATGGAACGTGTTAACCCTGGCCAATATAGGAGATAAGTAAGCCTCATCTCCGCTATAAAAAGTTTGTAGGGTCCACTGAGAAAACGCAGGAGTGGTGGGGGCGCTCCTTTTCTTGTGTGGAGTTGCCCGGAAGCTGCTCCCAAGAAGGTAAAGGGGACAGGGGTTCAAGTTTCTTGGAGGGCATTTTCCATATCCATAAAGCGAGATTTCGCCACCTTTGACTGTGACTTCCAACAATGACCCCAACAAGGAAACGTCGTAGGCGTGTTCGGTTTCGTGATTTAAATGAGCGCAGGGTGGTGATAGGGTAAGTCCATGGGCAGGAGAATAAAGTGCCAACAGCAGCGGCAGAGAAAAGGTGATTGTAAAGGGACGACGGAAGGACAAGTGCAAGATTAGGGAGAGTTGGTACAGGTGACGGAGATTAGGGGTCGGACGGGGTGCTGACTACCGTCAATACGCGCTCAGAGAAACACGTTGCTGTGCTCCTTACGGGTTATATAAGCCAAAAAGTACATATGCATAAGAATTAACAAAATACAAAAGTTGTCAAAACATGTAGCATCGGTATCATATAGAAGATGAAGCTGGGAAATTACAGCAACACCAATCTGACACAGGAAGCTCAGTAGCGTGTCGAGAGTCGCTGGCAGTAGTGAGAGCATTCATTCTTCGAGGCATAGTCTTAAAAAGGGTGCGACAACTGAAGGCTGTTATGCTGGTTTACTTAGATACTCATTGGATGCTGGCTGACGTCGTCTTACGGCCTATTTCAAATCCTGCCAGAGGTTTTCTAATGGATTCATATCCAGAGAATGAGGTAGCCAACTACTGCATTGTGGACCCTGACTTGTAAGATGAGGCATTGTCCTTCTGGAAAATTACATTCCGTGCAGTTCTCTGACACATGGTCCAGTTGTTGTGAGCACGTGCCAAAACTAATCGACGTCGTTTATACTAAAGGTCAATCGACGGCTTCTGGTGGGATTTACATCACTTGAGATCTTGTGCAACTAGTCTACGACGGACTGTTATGGCAGATGCATTAACCTTGTTTCTCTTTGTCAATTGATATTGCAGCTGAACTGCGTTTTTCTTACGATCCAGAAGGCTCCTGTAACGCAGAGACCTGTCATATCCTTGACAGCACCCTAGGACGTCAATAACGAGGACGTTCTTAGATGTTCCCACTTTCTCGGATCTTATACAACACATCTGAAACATCGGAATGTGATCCTTAGATCCTCCGGGTGATTTTTCAACAGCTGGGACCCTCCTCGTGTTATCGCCATAATCATATCCCTATCAGATCCTATCGACATGGAATATCATATTAATCAAAGACTATGTTATATGAAAACATTTTGACTGTAACTTACCGCATACACGTTGCAGAATTTAATGCATTCCAAAAGCATCGCCATTTTAGATATTTAAAATAAAAGTTATAAGGAAACTTTACATTTATTTTGGTTTCCAGATGTATTGGGCACATGCATGCAAACCTGCACCAACATATTCGTACACATGCCCAAGGGATAAGAAAAATCCAAGGTGTTAGAAAACTTTTGGCCGCAGTTGTATCTTCCATACATCTTGATTTCCTATATCTTCGCCACATTCTTTACTAATCTAACACAATAAATCAGAGGCTAATACAAATTCTATACCCCTCCATTTTGACCTTAACTTAAAAAATTAAACAGTGCCCATTACCTCAACAGTATCTATCACCTGTAAATACCCTTCGACAATTATAAAATCTTTCCCTTTAACTAAACTCAAAGAGAAAACTCATTAAACAGATGTCTATTCAGTCCAATGTAAGGCCACTAATTGCCCCTTAAGTGAGACTGGAAGATGTATGAGCTCGAAGATGATGTCAGGCGAACCAGTTCTACATCAAATATTTTCAATCATGCCAATAATTTTGACCGTGTGATAGAATCTACTTTGATTAGAGAAATCCCAAATTTCAACGTTTCTGAAGGGTAACTTAAATGAGGTCCCCTTATCCCAAATCTAATCTTAAATGCCATTTATAATAACTTCAGATCCTCCCCCTTTGATTAATGGATATGGATCTGATTTCTTCTATTCCTATGTCAGGAAGTCGGTGAATATTCCCCGTATACGACTAAAGATGGTATGATAAAGTCAATACCGAAACGTGTCTTGTGATTCAGTGTTTTTATTAACATGTATTCCTTTCGTTATTGAGCTAAAAAAAAAGAAGAGATTTCTTCCTACAAATTTCCTGCGGAGTTTTCCCTCCTCACCATTTGCTTTAAATTAAAAAAATACCTATAGTGAAAAACATTTAAATTTTGTTTAAAATGCTAGAGGGAGTTAATCTAGTGCGCCATCCGCATTTTCATTAGTACTAGAAAAAGACCCATATTTTTTATTTAATCCCAATAGCCAGGACTTAATGAGAGTTATTCCCGTTAATATTTCTAACACCATTGGTTTTACACCATCTTCTGCATGGTTTAGTGCGACGTAAGGACAAATTTTCATGTTAATGTATGAAAGATTACAAATTTCGTTGATACCATTCTGAAATCACCATAAAGGGCGTCTCTAAAGTCTGGACACATAGGGAATATAACAAAAGATAAGAGACACCTTAGGGAACAGTGCCTCATAAATGAATGTGCTCCAATTGACGGAAATTTGGAGTTAATGCATCGGGTTCATCGGGGGAATCTCGCAAAGCACAACGAACTTTGAATCACAAATGGAGGAAATCACATTGAAGATGTTATCCATAACCCTATATTTTAAGAACGATATTTTTTTAAGGTTTGTATAAGATTTTTTCTTTTAGTTCGGTTGTCACCTAAGAAGATTTAATTTTTTTATCAAAATTATTTCTAATAATTCCTTAATAAGAAGAAGAAGAAGAAGAAGAAGAAGAAGAAGAACTACAGAACTACAGAACTACAGAATCTAGGACTAGCAAAGACCCTAAGGTCCGCTCGAGGCTAGTCCGCTACACTAAATCAAAAACTACGATACACCCTTATCTACGAGTGTATCTCTAACATGCTATATTTTTTTTTTTTTAATACTATCTACTGTACACACTTATCTACATGTGTACATTATCGTGCAATTTTAACTAATCAAACTAGGGGTCGGGGGAGATAGAAAGTTTTTCTTCTCATCTTCCGCAGCCACTCGACTGCTAGTGGTGAAAAACTAATTTAGGGATAGAGACTACTTATAGGATAGGCGGAAAAGAAATGGGACATCTAAGCTACACATGCAGAGAATCGCCGGCATCATTTTTAGTCATCATAATTTCATATCCTTAAACCTCCGCTCCAAACTCTCTCTCTCTGCAAGGACGTCCAAATTCACAGTGCTCAACTACGTTATATTTAAACTATTCAAATGCACGTCGAGACGATTTTTGAACATATTAACCGAAGTGCTATCTACTACGTGGGTGGGCAGCCGATTCCAATTTTGAGTAACTTTAAATGTAAAATAGTTTTGGGCTATACTAGTGTTAAAACGCTTGTTCACTAATTTTAACCCGTGCTGACGAGTATTTCCCCTATGATCCAGTTCGAACAGATTGCGAAAGTCAACGTTTGAGAAACCCTTTAGTATTTTAAATACTTCAATTAGCTGGCCACGTAATCTTCTGCTTTCTAGCGATGGCAAATCTAAAGCCCTGAGCCTTTCCTCGTATGATCTATTCCTCAGCTCTGGAATTAATTTCGTAGCCCTACGCTGCACTCTTTCTAATTGTGCGATATCTTTCATTAAATATGGAGCCCAAAATTGAACAGCGTATTCGAGAAGAAGAAGAAGAAGAAGAAGAAGAAGAAGAAGAAGAAGATGAAGAAGAAGAAGAAGAAGAAGAAGAAGAAGAAGAAGAAGAAGAAGAAGAAAGGGGTGTTCAGGGTGTTAAAATAAAGAGTCTATAAAGGGGATTAAAAAAGGCGGTTAAGATTAGCAAATAAGGCTGTAGGCCACACCCCGCAAGGGTGCCTGTGTAACCAAGATATTCCTATTAAGGAAGAGAACAGCGGCTTGTTTATTAATATTTCAATTAAATAAAATATGGTTCAACCAGGCAATGGCTTGCACTTCGCTACTAAGATTAAAATTTAAAATCTAAAAAAAAGCAGCCATGGTTAAATTTTTATAAATTTTCTGAACTTCGCCAATTATAATAATTTTAAAAAGGAATTCTAAACTTAAAAATTTTTAGCTTTCGATGTTCTATGTACAGGGTGTCCCTAAAGGGAGGACCCTTTCAAAATATCTATCACGTTGCTAAAATATAGTTATAAATTTTCTGAACTTCCCCATTTGTAATTGTTTGGGTTTTAAAAAATTTCGATACTCATATTTATTTCTAAACTTCACCATTTTTTTTTATATTATAAAAGAATTATTAGAAATAACTTTGATTAAAAAAACATAAGTCACAACCAAACTAAGATGAAATTATTATTCAAATACTCAAACAAAACCTTCCTAATTATAGAGTTAGTGATTTATTATTGAAATTATGCATTTTTGCCTGTGTCCAGACTTTAGGGACACCCTGTACATAGAACATCGAAAGCGAAAAATGTTTTAATTAAAAACATTTTTTAGATTGTTTGATACCGACCTTTACTGTTTTTCTCGCCCGTTCTTATGGAGCCTTTGAGTTGTTAATAAGATTGCATGAGTAATTTAACGATTGTTAGTATACATTTTGCTAAATTTTTAATTGCACCTAAAAATTACGAATGTTATTTTATGTCTTCGGTATTTTAATTTCGGAATTAGACCCAGTGCTCCTTGATCAATCGATGCACAATTGAAATGGCATTTTCACGATAGAATCTAAGTCACAACAGGATCAAACTCTCACTAGTGTGTCACTGTAAAAACCGCAGCCTGTCATTGGCATACGTATCTCGGTGTTTATTCTCCAATTGGTTTCCGGGGGGCTTGAATGCACTTTCCCCACCCCATATTCAGAGTTCACAGGGATTGCTGCTGCACTCCCTTTAACCATTGGCCTTTATCTCGCTCTCTGTATATATATATATATATATATATATATATATATATATATATATATATATATATATATATATATATATATATATATATATATATATATATATAAAAATAACATCACCATCATCACTAACTATAATTTAAGAAGGGGATTTTTTTAAGTATTTGAATAATAATTTCATCTTAGTTTGGTTATGACTTATGTTTTTTATCAAAGTTATTTCTGATGATTCTTTTATAATATAAAAAAACAAAATGGTGAAGTTCAGAAATAAATATAAATATCGAAATTTTGTTAATTTTTTAAAACCCAAAGAATTCCAAATGGTGAAGTTCCTAAAATTAATTTTTATATTTTTTTTTTGCTATAACTCAATATTTTAGCGACGTGATATTTTGAAAGGGAGAAATTTAGTTTAGAATTCCTTTTTAAAATTATTATAATTGGCGAAGTTCAGAAAATTTATAAAAATTTAACCATAGCTGCTTTTTTTAGATTTTAAATTTTAATCTTAGTAGCGAAGTCATTGCCTGATATATATATATATATATATATATATATATATATATATATATATATATATATATATATATATATATATATATATATATATATATATATATATATATATATATATATATATATATATATATATATATATATACGAGTATATTCGCGATAGTTTAGCTTCTTTTATCTTTCACACTCATTTTTTACTCACTTAACGATCGCTACCGTAGGAACTTTTGAGGGTGATAGCCTATCTCTCGTATTCCATTTTTATATACCAATAAATAATTACGATATACATTTTATTTCTGTCTCCATTTATCAACGATATTCTTACCAGCGCACACTTAATTATATTTTCCTTCAATAAATCTTTAAAGCTTTTGGAACTCTGATACTTCTAGTATTGCTGATTTAAGGTGAAAGAAACCCCCATCAGTTTCGGTGACCGGGAAAACGATTTTTCTTTTTCTTTGCTCCACTCGTTCTAAACCTCCACAGCATATGTCAACGCACTCGTCAATAACAATGGCACTTTCTTCACACGTTATGGAAATCCGGACCATATTTTATCAAAGTTTGAGAAGATTCTAGGAGTTTATTTGCTTACAGTTGTCCTCTCTAGGTGCGAACTATTACATCCCTGCATACACTTTCTTGTTCATGCGGATGTAAATAAAGAAGTAAATAATTAAATGAAGAAGTAAATTGACACCGAGTTAATTAGTAAAATACTTTTATTTTTAAATTTAAAGACTTAAATAGGTGTTCGACATCGAAATTGCATTCTTGATATTACCAAGACACTCAGCCAAATTTGAACTTATTCCGTTCTAAATTGCTCCTTGCACCATTCCAGAAAAGCCAACATGTAGCACCGTTGCTTGTAACCTGTTTATGCCAAAATCCCGAGGGGGCTCAGCTTCATACCCATACCCGTCCACCGCCTGAAAATTGACCAAACCTTCATTCGGTAGAAAAAAATATGCCGTGCTAAAGTTCCAAAGGCTAGTCGCTCATTTCTTCAGCTCACCCATTCCTCTTTTTAATATTAGTCTTAGTTAAAATAGGATTCCTCAAGGCTGCATGTGTAGATGCCGGGGTGCAGGAGTATTTCTTGCATGTCTCTGTACACACAAATCGTTATTATGTAGTGGTAAATATTTATTTGCTCATACCCATTAACAGTTTAGTCATAATTTATTTGCATTACTTGCATCGTACACCGCCGAGGAGCAAAGCTTAATTGCCAGATAATTTATTAATGTTTTTTTATGCTTCTAATGTTATGGAACAATTCTTTTGATGTTGATATAGTTGTGATTGTTATTATAATCATTCTCATCTCTGGCTTATCAAAATCATAAAATTAGTCTTCTTTGCATATTCAACTTATGCAATAGCTAATATAATCTTCTCTTTGATCGAAAGGCGAGTGTAATTCTGGGTTCCGATTCCGCCCGTTTTGAACAAAAGTGGCGCCAATTTCTAACCACCCGTGCCTCAGCCAATCCCGAAATTCGACTAGATTGTATGTAGTTTCTGCCCCTGCCATGCCTCCCCCACCTCTCTCTTGCTACTGTTTAAATGTGTAGCAACCAGAACCAAAGAACTAACTTCCTCATTTATGAAAAACGGCCTACCAATCACAATCTCTCTCTCTCATCTATTGGGTAGTTGGTGTAAACCTGTTTTGATTTTTTTATCAATGTGATAGAACGAGTTAATTTCAACTCCTATCCCATATTATTAAAAACCACGATGCTGCCCACGTGCATCTTCGATTCGAGGCTTGGAGTCTTATCTCAGCTACCGGATGCCAATGTTTAAACAAGGAGGTTATCGTCCCCCCGTTCGCCCCCATACGCCGACCTCACCAGATCAAGTTAGGCTTATGAACAGATAAGGCATTGTTCCCGGCCCGGCTGTGCGTTCCCTCCAAGCTTCCACTCCATTTTCCCCCACGCCAAGGAGATGTCCTGGCTATTTATATGGAAACTTTACCACTAAGATCAGATTGGAGATCCAGATTTTCGTCGCGAAACATCACCACGACCCTCTCTCCCTTTGTGCGCCAAGGGACCTCGACCTCGAGATTCACCATCACTTGTCCAGAAGGAGGACAATATTCCTTGAGTGCCAAAGGTTCGAGCCTTTCCGACGACAAGTCCCCAAGGCTTCCCCCCCTGTTGTTCAAGGAGAACAGCATTAGAACAGCCATTGTTCGTTTAGAGCCCTTCGCCAAGAAACGGTTCTCATCCCCCCCTGTTGTTCAAGGAGAACAGCATTAGAACAGCCATTGTTCGTTTAGAGCCCTTCGCCAAGAAACGGTTCTCATCCCCCCCTGTTGTTCGAGGAGAACAGCATTAGAACAGCCATTGTTCGTTTTGAGCCCTTCGCCAAGAAACGGTTCTCTTCCCCCCCCTGTTGTTCAATGGAGAACAGCATTAGAACAGCCATTGTTCGTTTTGAGCCCTTCGCCAAGAAACGGTTCTCTTCCCCCCCTGTTGTTCAAGGGAGAACAGCATTAGAACAGCCATTGTTCGTTTTGAGCCCTTCGCCAAGAAACGGTTCTCATCCCCCCCTGTTGTTCAAAGGAGAACAACATTAGAACAGCCATTGTTCTTGAGCCCGTAGACAAGAGACGGTTCTCATTCCCCCCTTTGTTCAGAAGAGAACAAAGTAGAACAGCCATTGTTCTTCAAGCCGTTCGTCGAGTAACGGTTCTCCTTTCCAAGACGCCTCGTCAGGATCCTTTTATCCTCCCCCTTCGGCTGGAACTCGCCAGCGGACCGAATATTCCTTCAAGTACCTTCCACTGCACCACTAGTGCCAAAAGTTACGTAAGCCAAACTTCACCTTTGAGTATTGATCCCTTTTGTCAATTCTATCCTGTGCTTTAAATTGTTTATCGAACCATCCCATCTCTTTAACTCTATATTTGTTTTACCTTTTTTTTAATCCCTTAAATCCTTGGATTAGCCCGAGTCTCCACGACCCTTTCCATTCTGTTTATGTCAATATTTTCCGTTTTTGTGTATTGTTTATAGTTATTATTAATAAAACTCTATTTTATTAATGATAGCAATATTATTATCCTTGAGCTCAGTTCCACTTCTTAAGCATTTTGAAGATACATAATATCGGCCGCAAGACAGTAAACGCACTCTAAAGATAATTAAGGAAGTTCCCTCAACGAATAGTGTTATATATAGTATCGTCGGGAGTCATTCTACGACAATCAACTCTTGGCTCGTTTGAGTAAATGTCTGCGTTGATTATCTGGAGCAATTGGCCAGCCGTTTGAGTCATGCCTTCTTCATAAATGGGAGCAATTCCTTAGTATTTTGAGTCAATGGCTGCATTGATTTTTTAGAGCAATTCTGGTCTTGCTTAAATCGAGGCTTGAGTTGATACACTGCCCCTCCTCCCCGTTCACTTCTTCTTCTGATCTTTTAGGTCTATCTCGTGACCAACGATGCAGAGAACATTTGAATTTTTTTACGCGAAAACAGACGAAAGGGCATCTCCCGTAGATTGTGGGAAGAGAAATGCGAAGAATGTAGTAAAGATGGGGGAAGTGAAAATGTGAGGAAGATATGCAAGTATAGCAGCAAATCCTCCTTCAGGCATTACTTATTCGGCTAGCTATGTAATAGGCCGGACCGCACTTACTGCAAAGGTTACACCAGCTAGCGTAAATACTAAGGACTAGTCTTTAAGCCAGAGCCAATGATATTTTTTTCTCGGTTTGCCTATTTATTATCATTTTTATATATTTCTTTTTCTAAAACCATCCTCAGTCTCAAGGAATTTTTATTTTTTTCTGATACATTAGTTTTGTCGACGTTTTTCTCTTCCTTTCATATTAAAAAAACAAAAACAGACCGATGGAAGTTAATCTTCAAATTAGATCTCGCAGATAAATGTAAGGGCGTGAGTAAAGAGTGGGGCGAGTATGGATTAGGCTAGAACCAGACATAGATTTGGTAGCAAGGTGCCTTCACATATGGAGTTACATTTTTATAAATTACCCTTGGGAATATTAGTACGAGAGAGAAGATCACAAAGTGCTTTATTTCTTGATAGTCGCTTGTGGCTGCCTGGAGCTATTGAAGTCATTGAATCGGATCGCTGCTCTCGTACATTATTCATATACTTTAAAGGAAAACAAAGAAAATCATGAGCAAAGTAACCCTTCCCGATGATCGATATTTCAAGGAATTGTAGTTTATTTTTTGATTCTTCCGTATGCATTTTCCCCCACTCATCTGCACTGTATTTAGAGGCCAATCTCGATAGAGAGCGGGGGTTTAGCATGGTATCTCAACCATGGATTGCTATAATGTATGGCGAACACAAAAAAGTCAACCTAAAACTTTGTTTCATCCATCCATTGGGCATTAGACATAAGAAGTAGGGAGATAGAAAGATAAAAATAAAAGAAATAGGTAGAGGAAGGTTAGAGATCGCTGGTTAAGAGTGTCGAAACTATTCGTTCACTTAGGTGTTCTTCTTGTGTCTTTTTACTTTTTTATTTAACAAGATGTTCTCAAGATGTTGTTGCTGTTTAGGTGTTCACTTGTCTTCTGTTTTTAGATTTGTATTCTTTATTTATGGCATTCAAGCTTTTGTAGATATTCTTTGTAGTGTCTCAGTCTACATTCAGTCCCGGCACCGCTGTATAGATTAAGTAAAATCCAGTTCCGGCGCCTCGGTAAAATTCACTTCCGGCGGGCCCATATAAATATTTAAGCGTTGGCCTGAGTAAGATTACTATTTTGCCAAAGAGGACGCGACACATAAAAATTCTTTCCCTTGGTCTCCCTTACCCTGAGAGCCCGAAGACAAGAAAATTAAATAAGAAGAAATAAGAACTAGGAACGAGGAGACTCTCACACTGCTATATTCGACTAGGCTTCTTCACGGCGGAATACTCCCTCGATCCCTCCTTTCGAGGTTAGCAGTGGTTGTTAGAAGACAGGCTGTACTCTCTTTCATAACTTTAAGCAGGCCAAGTGCAAACCCAACCGTGCCGTTGAAAAACAATCGAGTTCTACGCTCATGTCCCTCCCCCGCCTCCAAGCCCTTCTCTCGGGTACAAAATCCTCGGGCGCAGCAGATCCACTGGAATGGTAGTCTTCCTTTTGTCGGTCGTGTACGTTTATGTGTGCGTGCTCATGGCTCCTGCTTGGAGTTGATGTGTGTAAACCTTTTGCCCATTTAGTTTTTTTTATTTCTATGTTGTATCCATTATTTTATTTTTGTTTGTACAGTAGTAAAGATTATTTTGTTTCAATCCAGTTTGATATCCAGAACCACCTAGTTAGTTGATTTAATTCGGCCAAGGAAAATAGTCACTCTTAGTCGATTTAGTGCAATCCACGTTTAAAATCAAAGGAAGCAAGCGGAGGTTAGGAAATCTAACCTGACCTACGACATACATGATGGAATATGTAAAATAGCGAAATCTACTAGCGATCACTTAGATAAATATAAGTTGATTAAGGAATCTCCACACAGCTTTACTAAAGGCAACTCATGTTTAACTAATTCAATGGCTTTTTATAGAAAGCTGTACGATGCTGCTGATAGAGTTAAGAATTATAATATTGTATATTTAGACCTTAGTAAGGCTTTCGACAGGGTGCCACACTTACGACCTTTGAAGAAAATTAAAGGGTATGCGATTGCTGAAAGGATATTTAGGTGGATTCAGTCGTGGCTGAGTGACAGGCAGCAAAGAGTTAGTAGAGATGGGATTAAATCCGACTGGGGAAATGTTAGCAGTGAGCTTCTCTCTAAGTGTCAGTGTTAGGGCCGTTGTTGTTCTTTATTTATATTAATGAACTTTACGTAGGTACATATAAGTAGTAACCTGAGCAAGCTTGCTGATGGCACTAAGTTGGGTAGGAATAGAGCTAATAATGTATTAAGGTTTATTGGGAAGAGCGTGAGAAATAGTAGCGCTGATGTGACGCTGTCCTTTTGAGACTGTACCTAGCCTTAGTTATGCCTCATCTTGACTATGAAATGCAATTTTGCGATGGAATTGGTTTCCGTGAGTCGGAGCAAAGTAGGATAAGTAAGATTATTCATGGGTTGAGGAGCATACCTTATGGGGAAAAGCTTAAGAGACTATGTAAATCTACATTCGTTAGAAAGGAGAAGAGTTCGAAGAGACTTGATTAAGGTCTTCAAGTGGTTAAGAGGTTATAATAGGGGAGACATGGGTAAGGTTCCCTATTTTTAGTACACGGGATAGGACTCGTAGTAAATGGTTTAAGGTGAGCAAATTTAGGTTTAGGAAGTATAGACTGGATAGATATATGGATCAGGATGCTAGGTGGAAATGAACTTGGAGATGTGAACAGGGAGGGGGCGGGATGGCTCGTAAAGGTTATTGATTAGCGTTTTGCACACTCCTTCGATTCTTATGTAGATCGAAGGTTATCGTGAAGAAGAAAGAAACATTTTGGTCTGACCAAAGCTCTTTACGTAACTCATAACTGTTCTAGGATTGCATTCAACTCTGGTCATATTTGTGGTTTGTGTTTGTTTCTTCATGATTCAAAAAGTTGGGTGGGGATTATGCCAGCTGCTCTGGGGATTATGCCAGCTGGTGGAATTGGGGTGGGGGAAAATTTTAGAGGATTCATTTGCATCTCCTCATTCTGAAGATTGTTTACGATTGTCATACATGATCCACTTCACATCGCATGTCAAAATTATTTCCAAAGGAGGATCATTTAAGTTTCACAGAAACAGTGTAGGGTAGATTTCCTAGTACAGATTTGGTTGTGTTTTTGCTTATCTTTTGCCGGCTTAACCTATAATTCTTTCCTCTTTCCTCCTTTCATCTTCAAAGCTTTCATCTGTTCGTTGAAATTGTACTGTCCATTCAGTAATAATCGAATGGTCAGCTTATTATTGCGTTCCGTTTCTGAAGCTTTCTGGCAACTTTAAAATTGGACAAATAAATCAGGCGAATGCTTATCATTGCTGTGTAGAATACAAAACTTCTGATTAGTAACGAAGAGCCGGTAATGGAGACACCTTATAAACAACAGATATAGGTCTAATTCTGCACATATTAACTATTTGTGGGTATAGTAATCATAGTTTTGAAACGTTATAGTCTTAAAAACTTAGTATGTAATTCCTGGCAACTTTACAATAGCAGATTATTTAGTTACATATTTAAGGAATTTCAAGATTGAATATCGAAAACTCTTTACTGTCTTGAGGATGGTAGACTACAATTTATAAAATTCGATTTTTAGTTGGGGGCTTTCTATATAACCTTTGAAGGCCTACCGAGCATGAACAAAGTCACTAACATAAACTACTTTTTAAATGGCAAATTAACAATTCCAGGCAAATCTAATAAATTCAAATTCAACCCCCATGAACCTAGTCAAATTAATCGTTGAATAAACTAGTCGACAATCGAATAAAATCAAATGTACTTCAATTAGTCTATACTTCTTTTTCTACTTCTTTATCACAATAACTTTTTTCAATTGGTTTTCTCGGCCCAATAGATGGAATGCTTTCCCAATGCTCTTTTTATTTCTTCAATGGTCCCGCTCCACTGAATTTTGCGAAAATGAATAAATTAATGACCTTATTTTAGAATGCCCATTCTTTATTACATTCCCATCTGTACTATTAAAACTAACACAGGTTCTCAATTGTTTTTCCCGATAAATTAATCAGAATTCAAAATGTCTTGTAATTGAAGATCGTGAACGTCTTGAGAGCTCTTAAAATTTCTCGAACGTTGTCTCCTATCTTGAGACGCCGTCACTTGTGTCATTAGAATGAGAATTCAGTTATTTGTGCTCAGGTTCACCGTCCGAGAAGATTATGGCCACCCACTTTCCAACTTTGTGTCATTAAAAAGATGGGAAGACGAATTATTTTAGATTGACTTCTGTCAAATAACTTCCCAATAATAGAATTTGCAATTTGTTTTCTTGAATATTTCTGCGATTTTGAGTATTGTCACTTAAAGTATTGCTGAAAAATATTTGACGAAAAATTCCATAAAATTCGATTTTTGTAACTATTTGTCCATCGGACTTTAGGCCTTGATCGTTAATACCGGTTTCAAGGCTGTAAAATCAAACATTCTTTATATTTACTATCTTTCGAGCTAACTGTTAACAGCTTCTTCAATAAAACGCCTAAAGGGCTTCAAACAACTTTTTTTATCGAAAAGCTTTTTATGTTCTTATGACGCCTCATACCCGTTTCTTACCTTCCAACAATTTTCGGGTAGGCCTATTATTGCCCGTGAGTGAACAACAGGTTTTACCCGGGCCGTATCACATTGACGTCTCCTAAGGAAGCACAGCCTCATACATACATACAGCTGCCTCGGGAAAAGTGATTCTGGATGATGTAATTGCTTCCATATTTCCCTGAGACTAGTACTATAGGGTACTCTCCCACCATCGTCGGCACGTGTCGTAAAAGTGTCGTAAGTAGGGATGTCGCGGATCCCGTCCAGTCATGGTGGTAGTGGTTTATGCGTGTCAACCATACCTGCGGAGAAAAAGGTTGAAGATAATGATAATTCATTTCTCTATTTTCGGTCCCCTCTTCCTAATACGAGGGGCTGTAAATAAGTTTTGCGAATCGGTAAGGTAAAACAGAGTTACAAGGAGTTACAAGGAAAGAAAGTACCTGCTCCTTAATGGTGTTACGTATCCCCCCTTCCATATATACATACGAGGGGTGGTCAATAAGTTTTACGAATCGGTAGGGCAAAATAGAGGAAGGGAGATGGCTGTTTGTGGGGGTGTTAGGACAAGTTATGACAAGTCAGGACCTGCAACCGCACGCTCCTGCCTCCTCTATTTAAGAAGCAGTAGCTGATCGCAGATCGTCAGTCACAAATTTTTCAACAAGGGAGAAGGTTGAGCACCGCGCAGTGATCAAATTTTTGACCAAGGAAGGCAAGAATGCAAAAGAGATCCATGAACGCATGGTTGCAGTGTACACCGACACCACCCCTTCCTATGCAACCATTGCTCGCTTGAATAGGAAGTTCCGCCATGGTCGGGAGTCCCTTGAAGATGACCCTCGTCCAGGACGCCCGTCAGACGTGACTAACAAGGACAATGTGGCCCGTGTGGAGAGGATGACCCTCGAAAATCGACGGGTGAAGGTCGAAGAAATCGAGCGAGAACTTGGAATATCACATGGGAGTGTTATCAACATCATCCAAGACAATTTGGCCATGACCAAGGTCTCTGCCCGTTGGGTCCCTAGAAACCTCACGAAACCTCACGCCCCATGATCGACTTCAACGTATCAAAGCTCGGAGGAGCTGCTGCTCCTGTACAACCAAGACCCTGCGGGATTCGAGTCACGCATAGTGACAGGTGATGAAACGTGGGTCCATCACTGGGATCCCGAGACCAAGCTCGAAAGCATGGCCTGGAAGCACAGGGGCTCTCCGACCTCCATCAAGTTCCGGACCCAACCCTCAGCCGGGAAGATCATGCCCACCATCTTCTGGGATTCTGAGGGAGTGTTGATGGTGGACTATGCGCCTCGTGGGAGGACCATCACAGGCCAATATCACGCCGAGGAACTGGCTGGGTTGAAGAAGTGCATCCGTCAGAAGCGGCGTGGCAAGTTGACACCCAGTGTCCTGCTCCTCCACAACAATGCCCCTGTCCACAAGGCCAGAGTTGCACAAGCTGCCCTGCGCGAGTGTGGATTCGAGGAGCTCAACCATCTCCCCTACAGTCCAGATCTGGCCCCTAGCGACTACTTTTTATTCCGCCAGCTCAAGGCTGTACGACGTGGACGCTGGTTTGGGGACGATGAAGATGTCCAGCTCGCCGTCCAGGAGTGGATTGAACAGCAGTCGAGAGATTTCTGGTTGTCGGGAATTCGAAGCCTCAGGGACAAGTGGCGCAAGTGCATTGAAGTCGAGGGTAGTTATATTGAAAAATAATAAAATACTTTTCCTCATATCTCGTTTCCTTATATCCGAATTGCAAAACTTATTGACCACCCTTCGTATATTTGAGGTCAAGAAAGATACATACAGTTTATCAATTGAGTATCACCAAATCTTTGATAAGATCTCAACGTCACATACATGTGACGAAAAAACATTGAGAAAAATATAAAGGATGAAATTTTAAAGGAGGAAAAATTCAAAAGTTCAGTAATTTCCACCATTACGAAATAACAGGGTTGAATATATCCGAAACATGGGTGACATTTGTCGCCCATTAATCTCTTAATTGTAATTTTCTGTTATCAGGAGAGTTCGAGGGGGTAGATACATTAAGAGAGGTGGGAGGTGACTGACAGTGCCTAGGTGCATAAAAAAAATAGAAATATTATAATGGCAGCACCCAGGCGAGCGTATGCCGAGGTCAGGCTTAGTTAGATTGGAGTGAGGTGACCTTACGTGGAATTTGGAGAGCTAAAGCTACAAGGCGTAAGTAAGGGGGGGGGGAACGACCTATCGGGAAAGAGAGAAAGGTAGGTGTGGTCCTAAAATTCCAACCCTTGACTCTTCGTTGATCAGTGAACGGAAGCTTAATCCTCTCGGCTAACCATCAACCTAAAAAGTTGAGTTAGAAAAGAGCTTAAAACCAGAGCCACTTATTACAAAAAAATAGGCTCTACCCCTGAGTAAGAAGTGTATGACACGCTTCAGACGGTCTCAAGAAAATAGGCCAATGAAACGGGAATGCTAATCTTGGCTGCGGCGAGGGGGCGGGGGGAGGCGTCTTCCTTTATTTTAAGAGGAAACCAACCGGACACCATCAGAAAGTCTCTAATTTTTGTAAAGAAAGTGATGAGGTGGCGGGGGGGGGGGGGGAATTGATAAAAATACGTAGCCCAATAGAGGCTTAAAAACGGAGGAGCGCACAAATCTCCTAAACTTTTGCCCCAAACTCTTCCTCGAACTCTGTCCGAACTTTGCCTCTCGTGGGCAATTTTGGGACAAAGGATTCACTAAAATGCCTTTCCCCCCATTAAATAAAAATGAAGATAAATAAAAATAGAAAGAAGTGAAATAAGTAAATTAAATAATAATAAGAAGTGAAATAGAAATGGAACTGTTGCTAGATTGGTAGATAATGTGTTGGATTTCCGACGCCTGGGTACCGAGTTCTATTCCCGGCGAGAGAAGACGCACAAAAAATAAGGTGTTCGTAGGGGTCTAGTGTCCTATTACGCAGTGTATCGAGTCTTAGGTATGCACGCAAAAGCTTCTACCATGTACTTCACCACACCATTCTTTTCATCATTCATCTCTATGAACACATCACTCTTCCGCACTAGAATCTATCTAAGAGGGTTCTACATATATCCACACTGCGATCATGAAGAACGAGATGCTCCCACTAGTGCTGGTGATAAAACGCATTAGTAGCGCTCTACCCCCCCCCCCCCTCCCCCTCACACACATACAAACAGAATGAGGACCGGTCCCTGGTGCCGTAAGGTTTGCCAGCCAGTGTCGTTTTGATCTTTATATGAGTTCCATTATCCGGTTGGAGGATCCGCGATTGCAAATGGGCAGGTAATGCAATTACTAAACGAACAATCGTTTTTTGTGCTTTGTTTATTGCAAATGTTTTAATTAAATTCAACCAACATCCTAATAAATTAAAAAATGTAACCTTGAAAATAGCGCAGACATGTTATGCAAGCACAGCCTCCAAATCATTGAAAGCGTCGTAAAAATGACTCAAAAAGATCAGGAAGAAGATGGACCGACTCCGATGGGTGGAGATTTCATGACGCAGCCAGAAATCACGCCCCTTAAGATGAGTAAACCAAATTTGTCGATGACTCGAGGCCGATGGCAACATAAAGTCCCTCAAAGAGGGGAAGAGGCCAAAACTGAAAGCCATATTGGGGGTTATGAACTTAAGAACCTTAATGCCTGTTTCAGACAAACTACGTACGTATACAATGTATTTATGTACACCAAAATACCCACAAGAAAACAGATTTTGTTGAATAATAGAATCAATGCCGAAGCAGATAACAAATAACAGAACTGAAAGGTATAAATTTCATACATACCAATATCTAAGGGTGAGAGGAGAATGGGCGTATGATGCGGTTTAATAGCCCTCCCTTCCACACATTTATCGAGGCAATAAAAAAACTGGCATGTTTCCCCGTCAAGGCCATTCGTCTGCGGCAATTCCGATCGCCCAAGCAAGCTGCTCATCACACCATGAATTCCAGCCGCTGAATTCAATTCATTTTCCCGCAACGTGGGTGGGTAGATATGTAGAATATGTGTTTGTTTCTGCGCATTGTGGATTTATGAAATGTTGAGTAGGTATTTATTACGTCGTTTTACTTATCACGTTGGAACATCAATCATTAGATAATAGCTAATCACAGATGTGTGGAGATGAGTTAGTGGTACCTGAGTATGACTCTATCCACTTCTTTCTTGTTGTCTTGAGTTGCTGTGTTAATATCTTGCCGGGGGGATGGGAGTTGCTGGGCAGCTTTGTCACCTGGAGTGGGGTTCGGCTAGCCGTAGTTTGGTTCCTTTTCTCCCCATCAAGTATGTGTTCACTTGTGTACATATACAAACTGAATTCCATGATAGGGAGTGTAGTGCGTGGCAGAATGGCAAGTTCCGCGCTAATAACTTGTTTCCCGAACCTGATATATAGCTGAACAAGATCACTGTGTGATTACATAACGCACGCATGATAAAAAGTCCCTTATATACATTAGGATAAGTGTATACACCAGCTCTTGACCGTATGCGTGATGCGCGGAGTAGTATATGTAGGTGTGGTCAATGGATTTATCGGCAATTCTCTATTCGTTGCTTACAATCAGGTGAAGGCAGTGTTTAAGCCAGGCAGGTTATGCGAATGAATAAAAAAAGTATCTTAATAATAGATTATCTTATTGATTTAGTGCATTAAAAATGCACAATCCGATTTTCGTTTTTATACGGACCTCAAATGAGAGATAATGGAATGATACTATAAATTCTCGATTCTATTGTTAAGATCTAGATCAAAATAAATTCGACAAGAATGAACAAAAAAATGGCGAACCCGCTTCAAGGTACAAAATATTACTAAAAACAAATACCTCAAAAAAGTATTTACACAATGCTAAATTCACATCTAGGGAAAAATTGTCTTGCAATACTAAATATGATAAAAAAAATACGTGGCTGAAGATTAAGATGAAAGTATTCAGTGTGTCTGGAATCCTGACGAAATTAAGGTTGTATACGTAGAGATCTCTAGCCATGTAAATCAGCCAACGCGAAGGGCAATTTTAACCATGTCGAGATGAGTAAATTTCTCAGAGGGTGACCCTGAACTGAAAAATCATGCACGTGAGTCTATAAATGAGCTCAAAGGGAGTTTTTAGCATTATCCAGATGCCAAGATGGTTCAGGGATGGCACGCACTTCACATCGGAGACCTTGAATTTGATAGCCTTTACCTGCGTTTACAAGGTCAAATTATATTGGAAATGCTTGGCTCGGAAATAGGAATCTATTCTCTTTTCTTTGTTTTTGTTTAATGGAATGTTTCTTTTGGAATATAGTTGTATATTTAGTTTGTGCATTCAGCTTCAGGCTTTGTAGATAAGAATATAAAAGTCACGTATATTCCGAGATTAAATCGAACTGTATCAATTAGCCGCTTAAAAAAGCCTTATGCTCTCTCTAATAAAACGGGACCTTTCTTAATCTAAATTACTCTACATTTACTCACCCAATACTCTATCTTATTATGAGTATGCAAAAATTGAGAATTAAACGTGTGTTTACCTAAAATTCTATAAATATATTAAATATTTGCATTGAACGGCATATCGAATCTTTCATCCTTCCCTATTTTTGAATTCATACTTTTGCTGGAATTTCGAATCTAAAGTAGCAAAGGTGCGATTTTTTCCAAGAAGCTAATAGTCATGATTTCTAAGAACCAGGACAGTCCTACTATCGTTTTATCTTTTCAACTATCTATTGAATGGCAACATTTAGACCTCACGTTTCTAAGTAAATTTACTACTGAGATATGCGTAAGAGGATTATTCAGTAAAAAAAAACACTACAGCTCCGTATTAATGACAATAACCTTGAAATCTCAGAACAATAGGCGAGAACTATCTCAAAACTGAAGCACATTATTTCGTGATGCGTTTTTATATATGTTAAATATCGTGTCAGTCAAGTAACACGTGCTAAAGTGACAAACTTAGATTCGGTTGCAGCATCAATCCTTGTATTTTTTCGTGTTTAAATTATGAAATATATTTAGATTTTTAAAAATATATATATTTCTTTTTTAGTCGCCAATTGGAAGAAAATACAGATCTCAACACTTAAAAATACAAACCCTTTTTTTTTTTCAAACTCATTGGAAATACAATTATGAAAAAAATCAACCAGTAAAAATGAAAGGAGATTGCGAGAGCTTTCGTCTTTAATTGCGAAGACCTTTTCAAGAAATGAACAAGGATCAATGATCATTGAGTGGTAGAAAAATAGAATAAGAGGAAGGTGAGTAGTGAAGAGGGTGGAGGAAGAGATAGTGAGGAAAGAAAATTAGAATTAGTTCTAATAAAGTGCGCTCAGTGATCGGGCCTTCTCCGATAGTTTAGGTGTATAGATGATCTTAGTGTCGCACTAAGGGATCTTTTTTATTTCATACTTTTATTGTTCTGTTTTTTTTTGTGTCCCACTGCCTGATTTTTTGTTTATTTCTTTTCTTTAATTTGTTTCCTTTTCTCTATTTGAATCTTGGTTCGGGTTCCGGTGTTTCGGTGTTCAGGAGGTGTTCAAGAGCTGCCAGTCTCCCTGTGGAGGATTTCTTCTAGCTTGGCCAGATATATGTCCTCTTTTATGAAGAAAAACGTTGACCAGTTCAATTCCAGTCTCTTCGTGGAGGCTTCTCGAGGTCTGGTAATCTTACCACCTTGGATTTTTGTACCCTCATGTTTGTTTTTGAACTTGCATTGATAGTATAGCTTGGTACACCAGTTTAGATCTAACTATACCAGTGTATAATTTTTCTTCTTTGCTCGGGTGAGATTTCTGAATCAGTATAACTGTAGAGTTCGGTTTTTGCGTAACCAATCCTTGCTCCAATGTCCAATCATGCCACTGCTGGCAAGTTTGAAACTGAGGACAGATACACTTAGCAAGTAATCAATATCGGTTTTGTCTATATTGAAAGAGACGGTCCGATGTCTCCCAAATGAAACTGCCGTAGTTTCGTCACGTTTGTTTGGATTGTCTTGGAATGGCCAGACTCTATAAATATATATACGTAGGTACTTCGGGGCTTGGGGGCCGAAGTTGGTTGAAGACCGTTAGTGAAAGGGGAAATTGTTATGAATCCAGTGAGGATGGTTTATCATTAACTTTGCGGGGTCTTTTTAAACAAATATTTCAGAGTGCAAGTTAGCCAAAGATTAACAGGTAGCTGGTACGCGCTGGGGTTGCAAAAAAAAGACAATGACGAAAATATAACTTTACTAACAACAAAATGATATTTATATTTACACAAAATTTGGGCTTAAAGGGAATGATCGCCCAGACGGGGTCAAAAGTCCACACGAGATACAGGTAGGTTAATTAAGGGATTAAAGAGGTCAAATTCAGTTTGGTGATTTAAAGGAGGATTTAAACTGGGGCGTTCACACAAATAATGGAGAAATGGGGTAAGCCAGATTCAAGATCAATCTGCAGGTGGCAACGGTTACGATTACCATACGTGCTCGTTGCCGAAAAGGGGCCAGTTGGGGTACGATGAATGCGACGGAAGAAGTCAAGTTACCTCTTGCTTCAGACGAGGGAGCACTTGTCGAGCTTTAGGAGTCTGGAATCCTTGTCAGGTACTTGCCGATTGACTATGGCAGAGTTTACATGATGTCGAAGCTTGCCAATTGACTATGGCAAAGTTCACGGATGGGCATACTTACCAATTGACTATGGTAGAGTTCACCAATCGATTTAGCCTTCAACTCTAATCGAAATCACCGTTGGGGGGGAGGGGGGCTTCAGCTTCAGCTCGTTCGACGGAGTAGGTGGAAGTCTAACAGTGCTGCTCTCTAAATTCAGTCGAAGTGTTATATTGGCGCCTGGTGAGGTGGCTCCAGACGCGCGCGCCAATTTGGGGAAAAGTCGGCGACTCCTTCGGGGGAAGGGGGAATCGTGATAACGTTGGTTGGAATGTCCAACGGATTTCAATCTTCGAGCGGAAAGCCAGAATGCTAGCGAAGAGGTGGCCATGGGGGGGAGGCGATGACATCGGTCCCTAGGCAAATACAGCTGGGGCGTGTGATAACGGCGTCGGCTGCCTCCTTGCCCAAGTTCAGCTATGCTCTCACAGTTCCAAGCAGGGATCACAGGATCCACGTGAGTACAGAAGGGCATGTGGTCCCCATTTGACCTCATTCTGCTACATGAATCTTCCAGCATCTTTCGAATCTGGAATTCCTTTCAGCTTCAGCAATCGTGGCTCTGGCCATCATCCTTGCGGACTTAGTCCTTCCAACCACGACTTGGTTGACATCATCCGCGTATTGAACATTTAGGGTTCTATGGTTAAGTGGCTTTGGAATGTTCTCATAAAGATTACCAGATATGATGTCTCATTCGCGACTTCTTCCCTAAGCCAAACAGAAACATGAGAAATCTCCAATAAGTCAGCCGGTGCTTGATAACGCCTCTGTTACAAGCGAAAGAAACATTAGGAATCTCCAATCAGCCCGTGGCTGCAGGGGAGGAAGGGGGGGCAGAATTAACACCAAGTGAACCCGAGTGAGAAAAATTCGTGACCACGATTTGGCGAAGCAGATGACTTCGGGGGAGTGGGGGATCCTTGAACAGGAGCTAAGAGATATAGCTATTCCGCACGGTTCCTTAATAACGTTTGTAGCCGTCGAAATCCTTTCACTTGTCCTTGCCTCCTTAACTCGGCTGTACATTCTGGACGATGAGATCTATTAGCCAGCCTCCTCGTTCCAGCGCTTGTTAGGGTCATGCGAGAAGGTAAATTGAGGTGAGATGAGAATACAAAAAAAAGTAGATGGATTGCTGTCGACAAGTTGCAGGAAACTAGCAGATGGAGAGGAGGGTTTGGCATATACACCGGCGCGAGGTATATGTTGGCGTGTTTTTCGAAAGGTGTTGCTTGACTGGCGAGGTTGGAATGTCAGCTAGGGATGGACTCCTTGGTTGTACGACTGGCTTACTGAGATCGCCGAAACGTGGCGGCTTAGTGTTACGGAAACCTTGGTGTGGTGGTGTCCGCAAGATTTCTGGAAAATGTCATGCGATGCTGCTATTACGTGTATAATGCTTCAGGTGGCTGGTGGTGTTGTGCTGCTGTGAATTTGCGTAACTAAGCAGCAGCGTATTGTATGTGGTGAACGTGGTTGTATATGGGGTCTCTCTCGAGTTTCTCCAGCTGTCGGGTCAGTCGTGTGAACGTGTATGTACTTATAGGTGCGAGTTTAATTGTGTCGCGTAGTGTCGACATTCTTGTGTACAGGAGAGAGCGAAAGGCCCGCTTCAGAGCAGATCTCTGAATGCGCTATGCGCTCCTCTGCCATGTGGGGCTTACGGTCATTAGTCAAATTGCTGCGTATGCGATTATTGGTATGACGAGTGTTTTGTACAGATGTAGCTGCATCTTTTTTTACTGCTGGGGTAGAACCTGTTCAGTATATTGTTTATGTGTTTGGCTTTGGTTTGTATGTTGCTTTGGTGTATGTGTAAAAGCTTTATATTTCTCAAATGTTGCCTCGAGTATTTTTATTGCGGGTTTGTATGTAAGTCTTATGGGGGCTAAGTATTGTAGGTTTGGTATGTGATCATATATTTGTATGTTCTGCATGTAGTGGTCTTGCGCGCCGTATATTGTCACCTGTTTCTTCTGAGGATTAGTGGTTATCAGCCACATGTCCTCATATTGTCTTTTCCTTGAGTATTATTTGTGCCCGGCGCGGGAATATTTCAGGGCGCTGGCTTGAGACAAGAATGGTCTCATCGACCGCATCGTATGGTATAGTATTTTGCCTAATTGCTCTAAGAGAGCAATAAGTACCCTAGGAGACCTTACGAAACATTCAAAGAGGGTACCTTTGGACTAGCAATCGAGCGGGCACATGACTGCTTAATTGTTATGCGTCCTTAAACGGCCACTTTTCAAGACTTTGTCTAGTCTTGACTTGAACTGGTCAACAGATTCACTGTTGACAACTTCCACTGGAAGTGCGTTCCACTTACCGCAGATACTGTAGGTGAAAAAATTTCCAAAGAGATTGCGGTTGTAACGCTTCAGTTTAAGTTTGAAGCCGTGATTGCGCGTTCTGTTCTCACTCAGTGTGAAAATATCCCGGTAGTCAACATTGTCGAACCCTCGAAGTATTTTGAAAACTTTGATGAGCTGACCACGCAGTCTACGGGTTTCCAGCGATAACAGGTCTAATTCCCTTAGTCTATCCTCATAAATTTATGTCGGATAGAGGGAATCAGCTTGGTTGCCCTGGCTTGTACGCGTTCCAATCTCGCGATGTCCTTTCGCCATGAAGGACTCCAAAATTGTGTAGCATACTCTAGGTGCGGTCGGACAAGTGAGTTGTACATACGCAGTACAATCTCCTGGTTCCGATAACCAAACTGGCGCTTAATATAGCCTAGCATCCTTTGGGCTTTTTTTCTCCGCCCCAATGCACTGTTTCGAGAACTTGAGGTCACTAGTGATTGTTACACCCAAGTCCTTCTCAGTGTCGGTGGATTCAATAGCAGTGCCCTTAAGGATATACTGAGATTGGGGGTTTCTGTGGCTGATATGCATCACTTTGCATTTGTTCACGTTAAAAGACATTTGCCACGTGTTCGACCCCTCCCCAATCTTCCCGAGATCTTCCTGCAGGCGGGCAGTATTTCCATCCTTTGCAACGTTCATACCAAGCTTGGTATCGTCGGCAAATTTGGAAATCTTGGCAACCATGTCACCGTCCATGTCATTGACGTAGATGATGAAGAGTAGTGGTCCCAGGACAGAACCTCGAGGCACCCCGCTAGTAACGGGCACCCACTCAGAAGACTGTCCATTCATCACCACCCGTTGCCGTCTGCCACTTAGCCAGTTCTCGATCCAGCCGGCTACCTTTCCGTCTATGCCCTGCGCTCGCACTTTTCGGAGAAAGCGGCGGTGTGATACCTTATCAAAGGCTTTCGGAAAGTCTAGTTAGACCACATCCACCGCCTTGTCCCGATCGTGCTCACTGAAAACGAAGTGGAAGAATTCCACAAGGTTCGTCAGGCATGACCGTTGCCTTCGGAAGCCGTGCTGGGAACTCCTCAGTAGCAGGTTTGACTCTAAATACGACGTCACTTTGTCCACCATGATGCTTTCCATGAGTTTACCGACTATCGAAGTCAGACGGATAGGTTGGTAGTTCGACGGTTGGTTACGGTCTCCTTTCTTGAAGATAAGTGTCACCTCCGCCTCACGCCAGTCTCTAGGAACGCGTTTGGTCCGGAATGACATGTTGAAGATTGCGCTCTGGTGTCGTGACACTTGATTGCGCACTTCTTTCAACACTTTAGGTAGAAACCCATCCGGGCCAGGTGACTTATTCGTCATTAGGTCACTGATCTTCTTTTTGATTTCTCCTTCGGTGAAGTCCATATCCTCCAGTTTTTCCCCCGAGTAGGAATCCGTCGGCTGGGGGATGGGACCACACTCTTCAGTAAACACTGAAGAGAAGTAGTCGTTGAGGAGGTTAGCGTTTTCTGCATCTGAATGTTTTAATGCCCCATCCTCATTCCTCAAAAGGCCAATCGTTCAACGGATTGGTTTACGGCTGTTTACATATCCAAAGAACTCCTTGGGATTCTCTTTACAGAGTCTCGCCACTCGGAGTTCGTCAGACCGCTTAGCTGCCCTTATGCTGGACTTCACTTTCCTTGCTAGCCTCCGGTATTCGTCAAAGTCACCCGAGATCTTCGATTGCCGGTACACAGTTCTCTTCTCCCTAAGCAGTTGGCCGATTTCTCGATTAAACCACTTTGGTTGAACAGAAGACCGACGGGGGCATTTCAGAGGGATGGAACGCGATTGAAGACTCCTGAATGTGGTTTGGAAACTATTCCACGACTCTTCAACAGCATCGCACACTTCTAGCCTTACGTCAGTCAGTCCAGCACAAAGGCTTGCAAAGTTTGCTCTTCTCAAGTCAACTTTCCTTGATTGACTGGCAACAGACCTTACCTTCGGGATTTTTATGCTAAATCTAACTAGCTAATGATCACTGCCACCGAGCTCTTTGCCTACAGAGAGATCCTCAACGATATCATCCTCAGAATTAAAGACCAAGTCGAGGATATTGTCTCCTCTCGTCGGTTCCCTGACCCATAGAGCGAGGAACTCGTTGTTGACGAACTCAAAGAGTAGCGCGCTCGTGCCACAGGCGCGCTCTCGCCCATAACGATTCACACTCTGCCTTGAACCAGCTCACCTAGCAGCTGGTACAGTTTCTTGTCCTTCTCAACGGGTTGGTGGGGGGCCTCTAAAGCAGCAGGGTCCTGTATCTGACAGGACCGATCTCTAGGTCAACGCCTATGAGCTTGTGGTCGGATATAACGTTGAAGTTCGTAGATTTGATTGTATCCTTGACATACAACATTACACAGCTACCCTCTCTGTCTGGCCTATCTTTGTGGAAGAGTTGGTAGCCAGGAACCGTGAATTCGCCTTCAAAGTCTCGGTTTGAGGTTTTTATCCACGATTCTGTTATGGCTACCATTTCGGGTTCTTTCGTCGCTACGAGGCCACGGAGCTCAGGAAACTTGTTCCTGATTGACCTCGCATTGAACAGAAGAACTTTAAGGAAGTCCCCTAATGTAGGACCCCCTATACTCTTACGTTTCCCCGCTTCTTGTTTGTCGCAGTGGCATTATTATTGACAACCTCCGAGAAGGTTGTTTGGGGAGTGACTCGGGCGTACTGGCGTACGTCCGCCTTCCCAATGGGCCGGACACTCCTTTGGGTCTGCTCCACGACATCCTGGATGAGGTTAGTTAGGAACGCCTTGCCTTTAAAGGAGAGGTGCACCCCGTCCCTTTGGTAGAGGTCTTTTCTACCATAGAATACGGCGTACGGGTCAACAAAAAAGACACCCTCCGCCGTACAGAGGTCTGCAAGGCGCCTGTTTAGCGACATGTTCCTCAAGTGGGCAGTCAGGCTTGGACCCCACCTCGGGAGCATCCCCACCACGACGCGTCTGCGGGTTTTCAATCCATAGTCGTCGACAGCGCCCATAACTGTCCTCATAATCTCACCTGTATGGCCTACCCTACCTCCTCTGAGGTAGAGGTCGTTGCCACTTACCATAAGGGCAACGACTGAAGTCTCAAAAATCTGAGACTTCTCGGCCTCAGCTCTTATCTGCTTATTCCTACAGCCTGGGCGGCAGCTCACCTTAACGCTTGTGCAAAGGCAGGCTGCTAGCAGGGGCTTCAGACCCCGTGCTTGAGAATCACCAATAAGGGTGACTCTTGCGCATTTGACTGCGGACGACTTAGTCTTTCCTTTCGGAGGCGACTTGCCGCTTTCCTCTTGTATCTCTAATTTTTTTTTCTTATTCTTCCTCTTATTCATCTTCTTGACTTCCTTTGCTATCTCTTCGTTTGTTTTCCGTTTCTCTTCTTCTGCTTCTACTTTCTCTTCTTCTGTTTCAAGTTTCTTTTCTTCTCTTTCTACTTTCTCTTCTTCTCCTTTTACTTTCTCTTCTTCTCTTTCTAGTTTCTCTTCTTCTATTTCTACTTTCTCTTCTTTCTTCTTTCTTTTCTTCTTTTTGGCTCGTTGAGGAAGCCCTTCAGCAGAAGAAATCGACTGTTGGACGTCGGGAGCCTTCTCATCTGAGCATCTGCATCTCTCTGTTTTTAAGAGTTGAACTTCCCTTTTAAGGAGGGAGCTCTCCTCTCTCAGTTGAGCGATGCTCTCGCCCAGGCGTTTCTCGAGTTCGCAGAAGTCACAGACACTGATGGCATCTGTGAGCTTCTTGCAACTCCTGCCCCCGAAGTCTTCACTCTATCTGTAGACTTTGCATATTTTGCCGGTTAGCTTTCGAAACGGAGGACCATTCTTCTTCGCCATCTTACAAAATTCTCGGACCATACGCATTGAAAAAGGGTTTTTTGGTTATGATTTTCTCTCGTACTAATCACATCCGCCTATTTCCAGGAGGTTTTCGGTCGTTCGGCCAACAGAAACCCTTTGACCAAGCACACCAACCCTAAGGTCTCCCCTGGGCCGGACGTCCCGAATCGTGTCGCAGCTTCCAACTGAGCAGCACGAGAGCCCCAGTGAACTGGTTCTCTGATTTTTCGACAGGGGTGCTTGAGGTGTAACTAATCAACTAAAAACGGCCAGACTTGAGGCAAATAGTAAAGCTAAGTGCCCACGACTTCATCCGAGATCTTTAGCTGATCTGGCAACCAGCAAGGCACAAAAGCTCTCTCAACAAAGATCGGTTGAGCCTTTATTCACCAAGTAGCGGTCACAGGGAGCTGGTCAGGCAATTACACGTTAGGAGAAAGCTTCTAAGGGGTACCTAGCATTTCTACATTAATCGTACCCCAAACGCCTAAGATCCCTTCAATCTCAGTCTCTTGTAACCTATGAGTGCTCCAAAGCGTTATTTAAAGAGGTTCCAAAGCCTCTCTTCTCACGCGGCATAAGGGAGCTGGTGAGGCCCTTATTAATAAACAACTTAGGTGTAATAGAGATGTAGGTTTGTTTTTTGTTATTGGGTTTTTGTTTTGATTTTCTGACAGTTGAAGAAAGTTCGTGAAACTTAGTACTAACAGAATCGAAGAGGTTGGTAGGGGGATGCAAGGAGACGCATCAAAGAAGTGGTAGAGAAGTTTGACAACCATTAGTCTGGATCCTACTACAGCTACCTTACTGGCATGGGTGACCCTACCAGACTAAAAGTCCCCCAGCTTAGCTAGCTTAACTCAGGCAGATCACGCAAGCTCTCTCACCGACGACAAGGTGGTTGTGTTGTGTTAATGTTCGTTAGATGTTTTCTGGCAGGTGATGTATAATTATGGTTGGAAGGCCGGAGGGACCAGGGGCTCGTTTTCGTGTGGCTTTGATGTAATGTTTTGTTCCCTCGATGATGATTCAAGTGGTTAATGTGGTTGTGTTATCGAGTAGTTCTATTTCGATCAGGGAGGCTGGCTCCAGCTCATTGGCATGGAGCAGGCTCGATCCTGAACTTTCTGTGGAAGTGCTCTTGCGCTTGTGGTTTGGGTTGATTATGTGTGTGTGTACTTGAGACCTGAAAGCATTGAGAATGTTATCCTTGTTTGTGAGTGTGGGATTGTGTATCTGTGCTTCTTTGGGCTTTGGAGGGTTCGTGCCCATCATGCTCTTGACGCGCCGCCAGAAGAATTAAGGCTCAGTGCAGCGAGCATCCTCCGCAATGTGGATGACTTTGTTCCATTGACAGTTAGAGTCTAGCAGCACGCACTGTAGGTTGAGGGCACGAAGGAGTGTAATATTTCGTTTTCGTGGGACTCTGCCGTAGTGATTATTATATATTGTTACGAGTCTTTATGCGTATAGTGAGAAGGTGAAGTATTTTATGCGTTTGTATGTTTTGCGTGGCGTGTGCGAGTCGCGGGCAGGTTCTACGGTGTCTATGAGAACCTTCCAGTAATTATCTAGTTGTGAGGAGATGGTCCCCTGGAGGTTGAGGTTGCGTGGTGATATGGTTCATAAACTCTACCTAGTTCGAATTAGTGTAGTCGTATATAGGCGGTGTAGGGATTTGTATTGGAGATGTTGATAGTAAGAGACAGATTGTAAATGGAGACCAGGGACTATGTAGGTGTGGAATCTTGAAGCGTCCTCTTTACTGAGGACCACGTCCGCACCACGCGGGTCGAAGAACCTGGGGAAGGTCAGGCCGATGTACTCGCAGCGGAAACGCTACAAGGCACGGACCATATACCTTCCCGCATTGTTTGTTGTATTTGAAAAAAAATGTCTGATGGTGTGCGTTTAGGCCCAGAATGAAGAAGAGTGGGAGATTATGGCTTGAGTGGAACATCTATGTGTAGTAGTAGGTGGAGTGGTCTGTAGTGTGTGGCAACTAAGATTGATCCAGTGTCTATGCTGATTTTGCAGGCTATGATGGATCGTCTCTTGTGTCTATAGGAGTATGGTGTATACAGCGTTTAACTAGGATTGGTAAGCCTAGCTGTCGCGTCTGTGGGGTTAGAAAAGTGCGGTAGCCTGCAATGCGAAGGCTAGTATTTGGCGGGTGTAGGCTGGTAGAGTTCAGGAGTATTATGTTAGGTTGTTATTTGTTTAGTACCTAGTTAGAAACGGTGTGGCGAACACCGTGCCAACTGCGTATGTTAAGTTGCACCGCGCTCATGCGACCTATTCTGGGCGAGAGCGCAAAACGCGAGTTGCTGCCTTACGGCTTCCTACCTCCTGACACTCGGGCAAGATGGTAGGGGGTACCGCAATGACTTTTACACACTGTGTGTTGGGTGTGGGGTTTGTGTGTGAGAGCGGGAATGTCCATTTCGTGAGTGTGGTGAGGTTGGAAGATGTTGCGGTCTGGGAGTCTGGACAGTTGTGAAGTGTATTTTCATGGAGGGGGTAGAGTCACAAGGAAACTAAGTAACCTAATAAACGTTGCAGTCCATTTAAAGAGGGTAACTATGGTATAACAGCTGAGCAGGCCTAGTTCTTGAAAGTGTCAATTGACACCCTCGAGAAAAACACGCAAAACGGTTTACGAGTATGTGCCAATCGGCGATTTTTCAAGACGTTGTCTAGTCTCGACTTGAACTGTTCAACAGAATTGTTGCTGACAACTTCCACTGGAAGTGCGTTCCAAGTACCACAGATGCTATATGTGAAAAACTTCCCACACAGATCGTGGTGGTAATGCTTCAGTTCAAGTTTGTAGCTGTGATTTCTGGTTATGTTCTTGCTTAGCTGTAAAATATCCTTGTAGTCCACATTGGCGAAGCCTCGAAGTATTTTGAACACTTCGATAAGCTGACCACGTAGCCCATGAGTCTCCAACGAGAACAAATCTAATTCTTGTAACCTATCTTCGTAACTTTTGTGTCTGATAGATGGAATCAGTTTGGTTGCCCTGGCTTGTACACGTTCTAATCTCGCAGATATCCTTTCGTAACGAAGGACTCCAAAATTGTACGGCGTATTCCAAAGGCGGTCGGAAAAGAAAGTTGTACAAACAAACTACTATCTCCTTGTTCCGATATCCAAACTGTTGCTTTATGTATCCTAGCATCCTTTGGGCTTTCTTCTCCGCCTTAATGCACTGTTTTGAGAACTTGGGTTCACTAGTGATAGATACACCCAAGTCTTTCTCGATATCAGTGTATTCATGAGTGGTGCCTTTTAGGATATACGGTTATTTGGGGTTTCGGTGGCCGATATGCATCACTTTTCATTTGTTCACGTTAAAAGGCATTTGCCACTTGTCCGACCACTCCGCAATCTTCCGGAAAGCTTCTTGTAGGCGGGCAGTATTTCCTTCCTTTGCAACGTTTATACCAAGCTTGGTATCGTCGACAAACTTAGAAATCTTCGCAACTATGTCACCATCCATGTCGTTAACACAGATGATGAAATGTAGTGCTCTCCTGGGGAACACCGCTAGTAACGGGCACCCACTTAGAAGCCTGTCCATTCAACACCAGCCGTTGCCGCCTGCCGCTTAGCCAGTTCTTTATCCAACCTGCTACATTTTCGTCTATACCTAGTGCCCGCACTTTCCAGAGGAGGCGACGGTGTGGTACCTTCTTAGTCTTTTTGAAAGTCTACGTACACCTAATCCATCACCTTATCCTGATCGTGTTCACTGAAAACAAAGTGGAAGAATTACACAATGTTCGTTAGGCATGAACGGTGCCTTCTGAAACCGTGCTGGGAACTCTTTAATAGCAGGTTTGACTCCAAATAAGACGAAAATTTGTCCATCATGATGCTTTCCATGAGTTTACCAACTTTTGAAGTTAAACTAATAGGTCGGTAAATCGACGGTTGGCTCGAGTCTCTTTTCTTGAAGATAGGAGTCACCTCCGCCTCAGGTCAGTCTCAAGGAACACATCCAGTCCAGATTGACATGTTGAAGATTGTGCCCAGATGTCGTGACACCTTATCAGGCATTTCTTTCAACACTTTAGGTACTTATTCTTCTTTAGGTCGGTGATTTTTCCTCTACTTCGGTTTGGGTGAAGTCCATTTGCTCTAGCTTCTCACCAAAGTAAGAGTCTGTGGGCTGGGGGATGGGATCACACTCTTCAGTAAACACTGAAGAGAAGTAGTGGTTCAGGAGGTTTGCATTTTCTGCATCTGAATGCTTTAATGCACCCTCCTCATTCATCAAAGGGCTAATCGTTCAACGGATTGGTTTACGGCTATTTACATATCCAAAGAACTCCTTGGGATTCTCTTCGTAGAGTCCCGCCACTCGAAGCTCCTCGGCACGTTTTGCCGCCCTTATGCTGGACTTCACCCTTCTAGCTAGCATATGGTTGTCCTCAAATTCTCCAGAAATCTTTGACTGCCGTTACACCGTTCTCTTCTCCCTAAGCAGTTGACCGATTTCTCGATTAAAACACTTTGGTTGAACGGAATTCTGACCAAGGCTTTTCAAAAGGATGAGACGTGATTGAAAACTCATGAACGTAGTTTTGAATCTATTCCATGAATCTTCAACATCCTCGCACACTTCTAGCCTCACATCAGTCAAGCCAGCACGAAGACCTGCAAAGTCTGCTCTTCTCAAATGAAGTTTCCTCGATTCAAGAGTCGCAGACTCTACCTTGTGAACTTTGATTTTAAATCTAACTAGTCGGTGGTCACTGTCACCGAGTTCCTCGCCTACAGAGAGATCCTCAACGATGTCGTCCTCAGAGCTAAAAACCAAGTTGATAACATTTTCGCCTCTCGTCAGCTCTCTCACCGATTGGATGATGGGGTTGGGAGGTGCTAGGAGCAGAAAGATGGGTTGTGGACGTAGGTATGAGTGCGGAGGTCGGTGTATTTGAGAGTGTTTGTTTGGTAGTGGATGTAGGAGTTGGGGGTGGGGAAGGAATCGGAGTCGAATAAGATAGAGTGGGGACAGTAAGGGGGGTTGTATGAGTAAAAGTATTAACAGTGGTTGAAGTAGGAGTTGGAGTGTGGATAAATGGAGTGGTAGTGGAAGGCTAAATAGAGGTTGCAGTAGAAATTGAAGTGGGGACAGTGAGGCAGGGGGCTGAAGAGCGGGTGGAGATGGTGGAAGGAGCCGCGGAAGATTTGAGGGGTTGGAAAGGGGGTAGGTGACCAGGGGACGGGCAGGTGCGGAGTAAATGTATTGGGCCGCGTATGTGATTATTGGTGTGGGTAGGAGGGCTGGCCTTCTGTTCTTGTGGTCTTGTATAAGGGTGTAAACCGTCTCCAGAAAGACGATACATCCGAGTTCATTCGCAGGGAAGAACGTGTTCACGAGTGAGGCGTAGAAGCGTGGATCATTTCCAGACATGGATTGTACAATGATGGAAAGTACGGCAGCCAAATGCACCTTGGAGTTTCCCTGATGTATCCGTGGGGGGGATAGCGTTAGCGTTGGGTGTATAGGTGCGTGTGGGTGGTGTATTGGTGTGTACAAGAGGTGTTAGAATACGTACGGGCAGTGTGTGTTTGGTCTGCGTGTGTGAGTTTACGGATGGTGAGTGTGTGTGTGTTCAGGTAGTATGTGCTTTTGTTCGGAGAGCGAGTGTGTGTACATGGTAGGGGTGTTTGCATGGGAGGGTGGGCGGTTGTGTGACGCAAGAGGCAGTGAAGGATCTCAAGAGTGGACGGGCATGGCGTGTGTATGGGGGGGGAGGGCTGAGGTCTGCGCATCTCCGAAATTACAATAGCTCGCTTTTCTGTGAGGTAAGGGTATTTTAGATTTAGTGCGGCGTGGTTATCGCGGCAGTTGACGTACATGTGAGTTGTTGAGGTGCAGACAGTGTGAAAGTGGCATTTCACACTGCATCTTGAATAGATCTGCTCTGTTAGGCAGGTTTTAGTTGTGTATCCCGCCTTATAGCAGCGTATACAATGTCGGGGGTGTATATTAAGTTGTTGTTCAATCGTGTGGGGTGTACGTGAATGTGCCCAGGACTTTCATACCCTGGTTGATTAACTTTTATGTGTGTGTTTTATCTGATAAAGTAATGACCACCCATTTCTTGGCGCAGTTGTAGTGGAGTTCTTTGATCGCTTGGGTGGCGTACTCAGATCTGAGTTCGGCAAGGAAGTCCTTATTTGTGAACTCATGCCACATTGGATTGGTGGGGCGTATCAGCACCTGGTGTTTTCGTGTAATTGAATCTGGCAGTAGCGTGTGCTGTTGATTTGCTACCAGTGTTGTTTGAGCGTTTGTGTGGAATTTCAGAGCGTCCTCAGACGACCTGTGCTGTGGGTGTGTTAATGATGTTTGTGATCGGCGTGTTAAGTGTGTTTGAGATTTTGAGTGTTTCGGGTATTGGTAGTGTGCATGTTTTGTTGTCTGTGTTTGTGAGGTGGAGAGTGGTCTCGCCGCTCATGGTGTGTTATTTTGTGTGCGTTGAGAAAGGTATTTTTTAAATTCTTTTGGGTTGAGACTCCCGCCCCGCCGATAACCACCTCATGAACATGACTCGGAATGAGATGAAAAGATGATGTGAGAATGGACCTGGATGGGCTTCTCAGAGGGTGTAAAAACATGGCGGACTTAATAATGACTGGAGCCTGAATCAACTGACTCCAGTCACTTCCCTCCCTCTCTATTGGGTTTGGAGTATTTCTCAGTTATATCCGACATAACACAAATATGGTAGCGCTCCCTCTGTGATCTTGGACGGTACCG
Source organism: Ceratothoa steindachneri (assembly GCA_963969495.1). Classification (NCBI taxonomy): domain Eukaryota; kingdom Metazoa; phylum Arthropoda; class Malacostraca; order Isopoda; family Cymothoidae; genus Ceratothoa; species Ceratothoa steindachneri. The sequence continues at coordinate 92,781,466 of OZ018329.1, forward strand.
CGGGGTAAAGTGTTAATTCCTCCCGCGTTCGTAGCCGAGTCCCAATCCAGGTTTGTTTTTTCTTTTGGGTTCCGCAGAAGGATAAGCCTCAAACCTCATTTCCCCGAAGTTCACAATTATGCCTTTTCTAAGTAGAATGGAATAGCTGTGGCGGAACTTAGATGTGTGTGAGTCACGTTCACGAAGCAAATATCGGCACGGCATGGGATGGGGTTTTAGCAAATCACTTCAGTCATGAAATGCAGGGAAATAAAGGAATTTTTATTCGGGGTGGGGGGAGTCGACCAGGTGATCTCCTGCCAGCTGGAAGGCAAATCTCCCTCTAGGTCTAGACGTTTCTTCGCAGGGTTTTGTGGCGAAGGCGTTCCTTTGACTTCTCTTTTCCTTGCCTCCTGCTCCGAAGGCGAGGAGAAGAGCAAGTGAATAGATATCGACTCTCCTAGATCACAGCGATGAATGAGATTATTAATTTGATTGATTCGTCTGAGAAAGATAGAGTGAGAGAGGTAGGAGGTCAAAGAGAGGCAAAGGTAATAATCAGGAAATGGGAAGGAAGAAGTAGTCTAATAGATGCCCGGTGATCGGGCCTTCTCGGTAATTTGTCTTTCTCGTGTTAGTGTCTCACACTTTGGGATCTTTTTTTTTCATTTTCCTACTACGGTATCTTATTATTTTTATTATTTTTGTTGTAATATTGTCTCACTACGATATTTTTGTTTGTTTTTAATTTATTGAATTCTTTATTTAGTGATTCGTTTATTTATTGTGTTTAAGATGATTTTTTGTTTCTCCTTAGGCTTGCTCAGCCGTATATAGGTGCGGGTTCTGGTCTTTTGGTGTTGGGGAGGTATCTCTTGAAGGCACCTCAAGGTCTGCTAGGGTCTCCAAAAGGAGAATACTCTCTAGTCTTGACCAGATATCCCGTTCTCTTTTGTTTAGAAAAATGTTAATTAGTTCCAGCCCTGTCTCCCCGTGAAGGCTCCTTGAGATCCGATAGTCTTGCCACCTTGTGTTGGTGATAAATCGGAGGCCTCGATTCTGCAGCCTCTGGAGTCTTGTTGTTTCCTTCTTTGAAGCTGCATTTAACGGTATGGCAGAATACACCAGATTGGATCTAACCAAACTAGTGTATAATTTTTTCTTGCTGCGGCATTGGTTTAGGTTTCTAAACCTTGTGAGTTTGTCCAATCCGGGTCTTGTTTTTCCTATTCTAGTGCCGATGTGCACACTCATGCCAGTATTTGCAAGTCTGAATCCGAGTACGGACACATTCGGTGAGTAGTCGATTTCGGTACCGTTCAAGATGAGGGGAACGAAACGATGTCTCTCTATTGACGAGGTTCTCTCTCTTGTGTAGGGGTTGTTGGTAGCAGAATTATGCGAGAGATCGTCAGGATTGCTATTGCGTCTGTCTTGGAAATGCAGGCGTTGAGAGCAGTTAGTTAGTCGTCGAGGTCTTCCTCGGTAATGCCTTTCAGATCAGAGAGGTCCAATGAGAACGCCCTCTCGTATGCACCTCAGTCGACTCTTGAGAAGTCCTTACTGGGAGTGACGAGAATTGGTATGGGAGCAGCCGCTACTGTAATCAGCATCGGGATGTGATCGCTGGGCGTTAGTGCCGTAGATAAACTAGATGGTGGAATGTGAAGTTAGAATTAGTAAGAACAATATACGGCTCGGTGGCCCACTCTGAGTACAATAATGTAGGGAAGTCCAGTCTGACGCATTCAGCGATATCCCTTCTTAGCAAGGAGTTAAGGTTCCTGCCCTTGCGTTTGCCTTTGTGTAGCCCACTACTCTGTTCCTCGCGTTCAGGTTCCTGACGAACAATAGTGAGCGCTCTTTCTTGGAAAGGGTAAACAAATCATGGATGGGCAGATATGAACGGCGGGGAGGTTGGTAGCCCGCGCCCACCTCGATGTCCCCCAAAGAGCATTTCAGTATGATCGACAGAAACGATTCGTCCATTGGATTACCTAGTCTATACTTCAGATCTTTCTTGGTTGCTATCATAACTCCTGCAAATCTCTTTCCTGTGACGTTCTTTTGAAGAACTTTGTATCTAAAGATCTTCTGCTTGCCATCGTCTCTGACTCCAGTTTCTGACAGAAGAAGAATGTCCGGATCCAGTTCTCGATATACTTTACACAGCTGTTGTTTGTGCATCTCCCCCTCCCCTTCTTGCACGTTATGCGCTAGAATAGTTAGCCTATTTCTAGCTACCATCTTGTGAATCTGAGCTGCTTAAGGGTTTTTGGCTGTACGGTCTGCCAGGGCGAAGCTTCTCATAAAGGGATGGCTCGTAGAGCTTGAAGTTGTAGTGCAGCTTTACCTTGTTTTTTAGTAAAGCTGCCTTGACCGACTTTTCGTCTACGGGTGAGTCGTAGCACCACTTGAAGTGGCATCTTCTGACTCTTGTAGCTTCATCCTAGATGGATATCTCTCTCTGTTGAGTGATGTAGGAGTTGAGGGCGATGGTGAGTTTAAGTTCCTTGCCGTCGAACTCTTGCTCTATCTGCTGTGGTGGTCGATCTGCAGCCTCCTCCTGTTTTGGGGAGTTCCTCTTTGGTCGTCTTTTTGGAGTTCTTATGCTTGGGCGAGGCAAACAGAGGTGCTTGGTCGGCTGCAGGCTTTTTTCCGGTCTCTCTGGTTTCCTTCTTCTGGGTTTTCGCCTCTGTTACTTGCTGTGGCCGTTCTGTTCGCTTAGTGCATGTTGCCGAGAGAACTCTGGCTGACTGCGGGTTGTCCGAAAACTTACCTAGTTCCAGACCATTCACAGCCAGCATCTTGTTCATTTCGGCATTGAATGAGCCCGGGTAGGCCAGGTTCATAACATGCGTGTGCAGAATACATGCTAGCACTTTGGGAGGAGTCGCATTTGTGAGTTGTAAGAAAGGGAAAATAGATGAGCTTATATAGATGAGAAGGATAGCTCTCCTTTCCCCAAACCCAATCCTCCTAACTCTGATGCACTTCGTACATCGATTTTGTGTCCCTGACTTAGGTGTTTGGGGGAACGAGGGGCGTCTTTACCATCTATATAAACCCATGTATTCTGCCTCCTTGTTCATTCCTTGAAAAGGTCTTCGCAAATAAAGACGAAATTTGGTACTTGTATCACAAAATAAATGATTCTGTCAAAATTCGTGCTTAGCCTCCCGAACAAATTTATCATTTCAACTGTCATGTGTTTGGCTTATTTCTATATCGTTTGTGGCAAGAAACACAATGCCTACAGATAAGCCTAACTGCACATAAAGTCGTCAGCAATCGTGCCAAAATACTAACTTCTTCCTAATCCCTCCCCCCCGCAAAATAAAATAAATGGTGAGGACTTTTTTTTAGCAAATTCAGAAAATAAAAGGCCTGGTTTGTTTTCAAGGGAAATTTAGTTTCATATGTTTTATTGGAAAAAAAATGAATGCTATACAAGGGCCATCATTAAATTCATTATTAAAGAATCGTCGAGATACAGAGGAAAGAAATCCTTTATTAACTTATACCACATAAGGTAACATAACTTTCACCTCTTATATATATATATATATATATATATATATATATATATATATATATTGGTTTGGGCTTCTCCTATGGAGCTTCAATTTAATTTGAAGGATGAACGAAAGGACGCATAAAGGAAAATTCATTTCATTTTCTTGATAGATACAACGTTTCGGGTGAACTTTCCCCCCATCTTCGGGTACTGGAAAATGCAATTCGTGCGTAGAGTAGACAAACAATTTAAGTTAGATTTTAACAGACAATCAAAATGATGAAATTATGGAAAGTATTTAATATTTATTAATGGGGATTGCAAAATTTTACAGGTAATTGATAATTTTCGATTATTAGGTTGGTAGTTAAAAAATTAACGATTGAGGAAACACTGGAAACACATCGAGATAAACTAACCTTAACAATCAGCCATTAGAGGATAACTGGGGAGAGAGGGCGAGGAGCGTAAGAAGAAAGAGAAGGTTAGGAGGTTGGTAATATATTTGTTTAGAGTAAAAGTAGTGGGTGAGAAGAAGAATCGGTCATCTTCTTAGGCCTAAAATACAAATAAACGAAACAAAATATTTTGCACTGTTAAGAGAGCACACTGCTAAATGTACATCTAGAACTTAAATAGCTAGTATTAGCTTTGAATTGCAAATTTAGAGTTAAAGGGAATATTTCGAAATGGGGCTCAAATTTACAATAGAGAGACTAGGGAAGGATTTGAAATATTTAAATTAGTTAGCGAGTGTATTAGATTCATAAATCAAGTCTCCCCTACCTTAATAGATTTTAGCAATTATACACTCGCTAACTAATTTAAATATTTCAAATCCTACCCTAGTCTCTCTATTGTAAATTTGAGCCCCATTTCGAAATATTCCCTTTAACTCTAAATTTGCAATTCAAAGCTAATACTAGCTATTAAAGTTCTAGATGTACATTTAGCAGTGTGCTCTCTTAACAGTGCAAAATATTTTGTTCGTTTATTTGTATTTTAGGCCTAAGAAGATGACCGTATTGTGGTCGAAACGTCGCCGGTAAATAAAAAGGATGATGCCAGCCATTTTCCTCGCCTTGGGATTTCTGTTGAACATTAAATTTAGGCTCTCTAGAAGCAATCCTCATCGATATATATATATATATATATATATATATATATATATATATATATATATATATATATATATCCTACAGGGAGTGCTAAGTATATTCTGGTATACGAAATGGGCTGCCAACGTATGACTATTATAACCACTTGCAATATTCGCGCATTCTGAAACACCATACACCAAGACATTCTCATACACCAAGACATGCACCATTCTTAACAGAAATTATAGAAATATCTAACAAAGTAATCAAACTAGTAATTCAAATCGTAATCAGGTATTCACTAGAAGTAATCTAGCATCTACACTTATAACTTATGACTCAAGTAAAGAAGTAAAAGATTTGTACGCAGCACTCATGAATGCACATCCACAAGAAAGCCATCCGTTCAAGATGGTCATGCGAGTACTTCAATACAAAGTTGGAGAACAAAGACACAATAGTCGATGAGGAAAATTTACAGATGGTGAAGGAATTGATCGGATAAATAGAATAGAGGGGAAGGATCTAAATGTAACAAGAAATGAGATCGATTACATACAATTCTACAGGAAAAAATCATTAAGGACATATCTGTTATCAGTTCCTTCGACGTAGGTCGATTCCACATATTTGTTGAGATGCGATATCACAATAAATCCAAAACAAGACATACATATTCATGGCAAAAAGAACAATCGTATAAACTTGACACTCAGACTAATATACCCCCCCTCCAATTACCCAAGAAACTACTAATCCTAATATAACAGGAACTATTTTACAACGTGCAACTTTGGGAAATAAGTCGGGTTGATAATTAGAGAAAGAATCGAATGTGCCCAACTCAACAAATTAATTCAAAAATCAAACAGACTCAGATTTACCAATTCGATCCTGAAAGTAAGGAGCAATCCAAACAGTGGTTTTCTCGCCGATCTTGTGAAACTGTTAAAGTTAAATCTGAGAGGTCAGCATAGAAGGTAATGACCGCCATTTGGGAAAACTCCGAAAGAGTGATATCGATAGACTTTCTTGAAGCACAAAGTACGATCACAGAAACGTACTACGAACTAGTTTTAATTAGCTTTAAGGCAACATTGGTTGGAAAACAACGAGGAAAGTTGGACAGTGGGTCCTGTTTCTGTACGCCAATGCTCCCATTTATTCTTCGAAGGCAGGCAAAGATGTTCTACGAGAATTTCGATGGGAAATTCTACCGCTTCCACCCTAAACTCCTCGTCTTGCACCATCTCACTTATTTTCCTCTCCAAAACCTTAAGAAGGAAACTGGTTTCTTTAGGGGGGTAAATAGAGGGAAACACCGTTTTGAGAAGTGTAATGAATAATTGATTGCTTGATAATAATTGAGGCTGAAATTCGTTCATTAGCAGGAGTAACGTAACAGCGTCGAGACATAGACCGCAATAGGTGATTTTCTAAGGTGCTGATAATGTGTATAGTAGTAGTGGTTCGCCAACCTGGTTTTATCCAGGCGGATCCCTGACCAGATAAATGAAATAGACATAAGGGTCAGTATGACAATTCCTGGTGAGCCCGAGGACACCTGGGGCGGTCCTCTTTTGGGGAGAGGTGCCAGGAAGTATTATGTTTTGACACCAAACAGCGTTCAGGTGGAACCTTCGTCGCACGGAGGGTCAATACAAGCGTCCATCTCTTGTTTGATTTTTTAGTTATTCGAATGCATCTTTTATTGTTTTCATCTAGGGATCGTTAAATGGTTCTTCAATTGTTTGTTTAAAGGGTTCCTTTTAATGCATCCCTTATTGTTTATTTTCAGAGTTCGTTATATGATTTTCCAATTGTTTGTTTCTAGGATTTGTTTTAATGCATCTTCTATTGCTTTTTTCCTTGCATACCTCTCCATTTTATTGTTTCAAACTTCGTTTTAATGCTTGTCCTATTTTAGGCCTCGGGGGTTCTTTTCAATGCTTCTCCAATTGTTTTTTCAAGGATTCCTTTTATTGCTTCTCCTATTTTTGCTCGAAGGTTGTTTTCAATGCTTCTTCAATTGTTCGTTTCAAGGTTGACTTTCAATGCTTATCCTTTTGTTTGCTTCTTTAGTTCTTTTCGATGCTTCACCAATTGTTTGTTTCAAAGGTTCCTTTTAATGCACTCTTTATTTCTTGTTTCGAATTTTCATTACTTGTTTCTCCATTTGTTTGTTTCAAGGGTCCCTTCTAATTCCTCTCCTATTGTTTCCTTCTAGTGTTTCTTACCTGATTCTCCAATTATTTGTTTCGTGAGTTGCTTTCCATGCATTTACTATTGTTTCGTTCTAGGTTTCCTTAGGTGCTTCTCAAAATGTTTGTTTATTGTATTCATTTTGATAAATCTCCTCTTGATTTATTCTACGATCACTTTCCTCCTTCTGTAATTGTTTGTTTCAAGGGTTTCTTTTAATGCTTCTCCTTTTGTTTGTTTCAATGATTCTTTGCAATGCTTCTCTCACTTGTTTGGTTCAATAATTCCTTTTAATGCTTCTTATATCGTTTGCTTGAAGACTCTTTTTAATTATTCTCCAATTGTTTGTCTCACCGGTTCCTTTAAAATTCTCTTATTGGTTGTTTTCAGTTTTTCTTATCTAATTCTCCAAATGTTTCTTTCGAGGTTTCCTTTAAATATTCTCCTAATGTCTGCTTGGAAAGTTCTTTTAAATGCTTCGCCAATAATTTGTTCCGGGCTGCTTTTAATGTTTCTTCTATTGTTTATTCAATGATTCCTTCCCACCTTCGCCAATTGTTTGTTTCATGAGATCATTTTAAAGCATATCTTAATTTTTTCTCCTAAGTTATTTACCTGTTCACCCGATTGTTTGCTTCAAGGGTTCATTTTAATGATTCTCTTAGTGTTTAATTCGAGGGTTCATTTCAATGCTTCCCAAATACTTTGGTGCAAGAATTCCTGTTAATGCTTTTCCTATCATTTGCTTCGCGTCTTCCTTTCCAACTTCTCCAATTGTTTCTTTCCAGACATACTTTTAATGGTTTTCCAGTTGTTTGCTTCAAGGATTATTTCCAATGCTTCTCCACTTGTTTGTTTCAACTCTTCCTTTTAAGGATTCTCTTAATGTCTGCTTCGAGGGTTCCATACCTGCTTCTCCAATTGTTTGTTTCAAGGGTTCATTTTAATTGATCTCTTATTATTTGCTTCGTTTGCTCAGTTGAATGCTTCTCTTAATGTTTGCTTCTTAGGTTCATATCAAAGCTTGTCTGATTGTTTGTTTTGTAGATGAATTTCAATAGTTCATTTATTATTTTCTTCGAAAGTTCATTTCAATGTTTTTTTTATTTTAGTTCGTAGGTTCTTTTCAATGAGGCTCTTGTTATTTGCTTCGTAGGTTTATTTCAATGAGGCTCTTAATGTTTTTTCTTATGTTCATTTTTATTCCGTATCTTATTGTTTGGTTCGGATGTTAATTTCAATGATTTCCTTATTTTTTCTTTCTAGGTTCATTTCAATTAGGCTCTTATTGTTTGCTTCGTAGGTTCATTCAATGGAACTATTATTGTTTGTTCCATAGATTCATTTCAATCTTTATCTTATTTTTTTCTTATAATGTTGACTTCAACGCATCTCTTATTATTTGCATCATATATTCATTTTAATGCATTTCTTAATGTTTGCTTCGTATATTCATTTCACTGCATCTCTTAAAGTTTGCTTCGTAGGTTCATTTCAATATTTCTCATTTTATTTGCTTCTCGGGTTCATTTCAATACTTTTTCTATTTCTTGCTTTATAGGTTGATTTTATACTCCCACACGCACAGAGCTCCTGGGTACTTGGTGAACCCGGACTCATGTCACAACAAAAAGTTCATCTTCAAGTAAGCACAAATCAACCATTCATGGTGATACTTCACCGCTTTATAATACTTCAATGTAGGCGAGTGAGTGATGGGTATAGAGGCAACTAGTGCTATTGTGCAGCAGAACACTTTCAGCGATCGCTTGCTGCTGTCAAGTAACAGTCTCCGATCTTCAGGTTGGTAGTGTGGCACTCCAAGCTTATGGATAAGCTGCGAAATATCTGCACAGTATACCAAGCCCCTCTCTTCAGAGAGAAACGGAGATACCCTGTTTTCTGTTGCAGTAGAAGGTGATGCGAGCACTCTCAGAGATGAGTTTTTCCTTTAATCTGGATGCTAACATTTGGCAGAGGACTTTAGCAATCTGAGATTAACAAAAAAATCATTTAGCTCCTTTTGAAGAAAAAGGATGTGGAGTATCATCGCAAAAAAACACTTTTTCTTCTTCATTTTCTTCAACACTGTAAGAATCTTCGTCACTAATGTCAGGAAGTTCTCCAAAGACAAGGTACTGGAGTTTCATCACAATGATCTACAGGACGACATCTTGATCGAAAATCAGGATACTTGAGCTTGCTTCAATTCTTTCTGTTGATCACAGTCAAATCAATAGCGCAGATGTAACAGAATACATCGGATTTATTTTTCCAAGATCTTCTGGTAAAATCCAATTCGTTCACCTGCAAAAGAAAAATACCAGAAATAAGAAGTATATTTGCATCATATAAATATAAAATGCCCTTACATTAAAAATGAATGACGTCGATCTTTGAGGTCTTACCCTTTCTTGAGCCTCTCCGCGACTCTGTGAACGGTAATTTGGCTGCACACAATGGAATAGCCTTTTGAATGAAACGTGCTGGAAAAGCAGAACTGTAATTTTTGCGTGCGGAACGTTTTCTATCACACACGTAAACCCTTCGAAAGATTAAAATAACAAGGGAACAGAACATTTGTAAAACCCCGTATGAGCTATGACTGAGGTAGGGATTAACGCGTTGCATCAGTGTGTTAAGTTCGATTGCAGAGGTATATAACTGCGTTTTCAGCTCTTTGCTGCTATTATGTGCAGTGTTGTAAAAAGTACCCTGCTTTGATACTTTAGTAAGATTATTGTTACCCTGACAAATTTTACCCTATAGTAAAAGTAAAAGAACCGAAACTTAAATGTACTTAAGGAAGTGTAATAAACTTTCTTATTCATGAAGCCCTGTAAGTAGTTAAAGTAAAAAGTGCTGCAAATAGTAAAGTACCCATCACCTCAGACACTATTCAGTATACTGTACAGTAAACTTTTTTATACCTGCTGTACTGACCTAAAGTTTGTTAATACAAACTTTAAATATTTCAAAACATAACCGGATTATATTATAGTAAAGAAAACCTGACATAAGCCTTAAAGTGTTAAAATTGATCTAAGCTAAACGTGAATTGAAACGACTGGGTATAAGTGAAAAAATACTTCCAAAATGAATACTCTAGAAACAAATAATGGGAACACATAATGGATTATATAAACGTTTTAATGCACAATAAGATATACCTATTCAAATATTTACCTGTACAAGTAAAGCTAACGTAGAGATTACAGTGTATGGGGTACTTGACCTGATAAATAGCATATACGTTTTACTCTCCAGCATGTGGGTATTTTTACCAAATAGCCTATACACTACATAGTTAAAAGCATGAATACTCACCCTAATGTAAATAGCCTATGCGTTTTCCTCTTCAATATGTGGGTATTTTTATCAAATAGCCGATGCCCTACTTAGTTAAAAGCATGAATATTCAACTCAATGTGTTTCTTTAATGTTGATGTTTCGGCAAACACACGTCCTTCTTGTAATTGAAAAATGATTCCAATGGTAGGAGTAGAACCCCATGATGGTCCAGTAATGGTGCGGCAGCACGCTAGGAGTTTAGGGCAATGAGGAATAATTTGATAAACTGAAGCCCTCTCTCAGGCGGGAAAGTGAGAGAGACAAACAAATTTTCTATCGGGTATGAAAGGATGAATGTGATTGGTCCAAACATGAACAAGCGATTATGACTGGTTCAAACCTGACTACACGCTTGTGATTGGTCATCGTCTGACTTTTGCTTCTACGTCTGCATTGGCCAAAATTATCTGAGAAGTAACGAATACTTTTATGTTTTTCAAATGTAATGAAGTAAAATTAACCTAAAATAAAAATGCAAGTGGAAGTGAAAGTGCTCAAAGCATCGATTACTTTTTTTAGAAAGTAAAAATCATAACAAAGTTACCTTAGTGCAATGCTTAAATAATTTTACTTTTTTACTTCACAACCTTGATTATGTGTGTATTTGACGTGCATTGGTAAACATCTTAATTTCAGGGCGTCATGCGATGGGCACAGGGCAACGAACCAACATGAAGTTTCTAGTCCACACGGAGAAAACTTCATTAGAAGCACTTAACATGCTGCAGCAAGTGTATAGAGACGAGATGATGTCGCACTCCGGTGTTATCTAGTAGCACAAGAGGCTAGAAAAGGGAAGCGAGGATGTTGAAAATGAGCCCAGGAGTGGATGACCTTCAACGAGAATGACTGAGCCCAACGTTGAACACGTGAGACAGATGATGCGTTACCATCGTCGGCTAACTGTTCGACTGATTGGAACTGAGCTGGGCATGAGCCGCAACAGCTTCTGAAAGATTATCATCGAATATTTGGGCATACGGAAGGTTTGCGAAGATGTGGTGTCAAAGGTGCAGAAATATGATCAGAAGGAGCGGCGCATGACGGTGGGTCAGGAGATCCTCAAGTCTCTTGAAACCGAACCAGACTTGCTAGGGAGAGTCATCACTAGGGATGAGTCATGGATCTTCGAGTACGACCCGAATAAAAAGTGAAAGAGTCCGCAGTCGCCGAAGAAGAAGAGAGAAAAACAGTTGAATTCTAAAGTCAAATTCACGTTGATCCCATTTTCTGATGTGAGGGGTATCATCCGCATTGTGTTTTTGCCACAGGGCCAGACGATCAACCAGCATGTCTACAAAGATATCCTGCGACGTTTGCTTCGTTCGGTGCGCGAGAAGAAGCGAGAGTTGTGGCAAACAATTCATGGCTGCTTCTCCACGAAAATGTGCCGGCTAACAGCGCCCTGAGCATGCGGAAGTTTTTGGCTGATAAAAACATCACTGTGATAGAGCAACCTCCCTACTCACCTTACCTGGCTATATGGGATTTTTAGTCGCGTGCGACTCTATATCTCAGTATGTCGGTTAGTCGGTCGGTCGGTTCGTTCGTCAGTCCCGTTCTTCTTTTTTTGTTTGGGTAATAACTTTGTAACTATTCGGCGGATTCTAACGAAATTTGGAACTTTAGGTTGGTTTACATTCTCGTTCGAATGATATAATTGACAAGGTCCTCCTAAGGTTAGCCCGGGAATTATTTTATTTTGGCAATAACAGCATAAATATTCAGCCCATTCTAAAGAAATTTGAAACCTTAATGTTATTTACATTCTCGTTCGAATGATATAATTGCTAAAGTTCTCCCAATGATAGCCATGGAATTATTTAGCAATAACATCAAGAAAATTCCGTCGATTCTAACGCTATTTGAAACCCTTATGATGTTTTACATTCTCTTTAGAATGATATAATCGCCAAGGTCTTCTCAGGTTTAGTCCAGGAATTATTGAAAGTTTTGAAGGTCGTAAAGTAATAAATCAGAATAAATGATAGCATGCGACTTTGGTCAGGAGACCTTGTTTCCTTTTTCCCAAGCACAAAGCGGCCAATAAGGGGACACGCTTTTTGTACTTTGAAGCTATCAAGTGGGCCGTGAAGACGGAGTTGCCGAGAATCTCGGCAGAAGTGCATGGGACGTGGCAGTGAATAATAGGAAAGTGTGTTAGGAGATTATTTCGAATTGGAAAACTTGTTTGTTGTTTAGAATCGAAATATATTTTTTTTACATGAGTCCTGTTTCTTTTCTGACACACCTCATATATATATATATATATATATATATATATATATATATATATATATATATATATATATATATATATATTAGTATTATTCTATGTCGTAGGTCAAGTTAGATCTCCTGACCTCTGTTTGCTTTCCGTGTCCTGGAAAGGATAGCGGATAGCACGCAGAGCAACTCTGCAATTGGGCCTTGCCCTGAATGATACAATTTAACTATTGGTTGCAATAAATCCCGTAAGAGTGACTAGTTTCCTTATGACAACAGCTACACTTGGCAAAATTAAATCAACTATCTAGGACATTCTGGATATCAAACTGAGCGAAGAAAAATAATCTTTACTGCTGTACAAACAAAAATATAATAATGGACATGAAAGATAAATGCAAAGGAATAACTGGGCGAATAGGTTTAGAATGTTTACTCAAGTGGGAGTCGGGAGTATACACAAACGGTCGCACGCGACCAACAAATGGGACTTCAATTTCGGGTGGATCTGCGACCCAAAGGTTTGCTGCTCGAGAGGAGTAGGGGTATGGGCGACGAGCTCGATTACTTTCCAACAGCAGGGGTTGAGTTTGCACTTAGGGTAGATTAGTATTCAACCTGATCCAAGTTATGACGGAAGATACAACCTTTCTTCCAGTAACCAATGCAAGCCTCGAAAATAGGGATCGGGGAAGCATTTTTCAGTGGGGAGCTAGGCTTAAATATGGCAGTGTAGAAGTTTCTCTCCTCTCTAGAAAGCTGACAAAATAGACACTCATAAGGACAATGCAAGCAATCCGGGCACTGGGTCGTATTTCAATAGTTATGTCCGGATCTTATTTAAGTCTCGAATTATTCGGAGGACAATGAATGTTTTAGTCAATATTTAACATTTATGACAACTTAATTCCCACCTACACTCGGCCAGCAATAAGAGCCTGCAGGCCTTACCTTCTGCGTCGTGTCCTCTTGGCAAAATACTAATTTTGCCCAGGCCAATGCTTTACTATTTATACATAGCCGCCGGAATTGAATTTTAGACAGTTCACGACATCCTGCGGAACCTCCCATTCTTACAATTAGACTTTCTATATGGGACATCTTATTCGAACGGAAGTTAAGTGTGTTTAAAAGAAGCCGATCGCATTACTATATTTTTAACTCAAATTTTGTCCGACTGCTCTAACTAAATTAGCTAATCTGCTATAATTGATGCGTATCATTCCCGTCCACATAATCTCTCTCTTTCTCTGACATCTCCTTTCCCTCAGGATGGAACTTCCGGAGAAAAGTGACATCCAATAATTACTCAATCTTAAGGTGGCACCTAGACCGAACAAAGGGTATACAGTACATCGTAATTTAGAATAATTTATCAATAAATTTGTGGGAAAAAATTACAAATATAGAGACTGGAGAGTAATAATGTATATGGATTAACATTACAAAAAAAATATTTGACAATAATCACAATTATCAATGAATACCTTTAAGAAGGAGGCTCACCTGCTTCGAGTCCATAAGCAATATAATGTTAACACAATCAGTTCACTATACAGAAAAAATAAATCAAAATGGTACATGCTTTCTTAAACTTAATTGGATATATTGCATGAGCATATGTACCTAAAAAAAATCAATTTTAAAATTAGAAAAAAATTCTCTCGATCAGGATATGATCGAATAGGAATTCAATGTATTGTGGCTTAAGCTATCGACTATACAGTTATTTATACCTTTAATATACATAATCTTGAATTGGAATTCTTGTAAAAACAAACTCCAGCGCATTAGACGACCATTATTGTTTCTTTACATTTCGGAGGTAGGATAAAGGTTTATGGTCAGTTTCTATTATGAACTCTTTCCCTACCAAAAACATTTTAAATTTTATAATTCCCAGATTATCGCTAGGGTCTCTCGTCCAATCACAGCGTAATTCTTTTCTCGTTGTAGCAATTTCCGAATTACATATGCGATGGGAAAGCTCTCATCATTGTCCCCTTACTGAACTAGATCACAGCCTATTCCCTCGTTGCTTGCATCTGTTCGTATGCCAAATGGTTCTTCGGGATTGACCAATTATAATATAGGTGCAGACGCAAGTTTTTACTTGAGTTGATCAAAGCTCTTAATCGGCAGCGGTTTTCATACCAGGTGCTCGGGAGCCTTTTTCAAAAGTTCGCACAAAGAAGCAGACAGTGAGGAATAAATTCTGAATAAAGCGCCGGTAAAAGGACACGGAACCCATAAAGGATCTTAATTGCTTCTTGGTCGCGGGAAGAGGCATCTCAACAATGACTCGGATTTTATCCTCCTGGGGTGCTAGCTGGTTATCTCCAAAATTCGGAAGCCTAAATAGTCGATTTTATTGTAGGCGAAGTTACACCAATAGTTAAATTATGCTCTCGAATTCTTTGTAAAAGTGCTTGTAGAGCATTTAGGTGGTGGTCCCACTCATTCGTAACCCATCTAATATCCTTCTCATCATCCGATTATAATTACTGCATGCAGTGACGAGGCCTTTTTAGTTAGGAAAGCCGTGTATTTCTTGACCTCTTCCCGTAGTGGAATTGGATAATAAGCCTTGCACAAATCCAGCTCGGTTATGACTTTGGATTTCTCAAAAAGATGAAGATTCTGGTCGATAAAGGGGATCGGCTCTGCATCAAATACGGCTACTGAATTTAATTTCCTAAAATCGATACACATCCGGCATGATCCATTTTGTTTCTTAGCCATAACAACAGGAGAGCAATAATCTGATTTTGACGGCTTAATTATTTTCAAATCTAACAGCTTGCCAACCTCTCATGTGTATGGGCAGCGGATAGGGCTTAGATCGGATGGGTTCTTGAGTGGTCAATTGGATGTTGTGTTCAAATTGCGCTGCACAACCAGGAATTTCAGAGATGACGTCACTGAATTGTTTCAGGAGGAACTGCAGTTGAGTTTTCTGAGGAGGCGACAGCTGGTCACTCACCTTTAGTTCGGCCGACGAGAGTTCGGGTGCGCCTGGCCAGATGTGTAGGAGATATTCGCTGTCTTGCTCCATGCAGGCGCCTTGTGCTACACTTAGGGGGTCCATGGGATAATTAGACTCCATATGCGATTCTTCATCTATAGCCACTATCTGGTTATCCCATGCGCGTCGGTGTTACTTCTTGAGGAGACTTACATGGAAAAGCTTCCTTCGTGTTAGCGTTTCAATCAAATAATTGACTGGTCCGCGTTTCTCGATCACTTTATAGGGGCCCTTCCAGGGTTTTCAAGAGGTACGGGTGCTTCCGATTCTTTAATTGCCTGAGCTCAGATGATCACGGGTTGAGCTAGGGGGAGGGAGCGGATACCCGCTGACTCTGGCCAATTATAGCAGCACAGAACTTGACGAGTGCTGCGATGACCTCAGTCTAGCCAGTGAAGTAGGCACAACGGATGTAGCATTTTACAATGGGGAATCTGTTAGCAAGCCCCAGGTAACCGTGCACTGTTGCATTCTTGTCATGATCCGGGGATACAGGTGGAAGTAATCTGTCAGATATCACGATACACGTGCACCCTGTGTCGCGCACGAGAGTTGAGATCCGGCAGCCGTTCACTGCTCCAGTTTCTAATTTGAGACATCTAGGAGTGCTTTTGTCAAACAGAAAGTTCACCTGGCTGCCGACCGAAGTCGGTTCACTCGAAGAAAAGGGTGCTTCTGGATATGACGGCGGTTGAACAGGCGTGGCTCTTATATTGTGCACCTAGTTTGGATAGCCGCCTCTAAACTAAGAATTCTGAGGGCATTTAGTTCTCACATGTCCCTATACTCTACAAGAGTAACAGACAATAGTTCTCATAGCGAATGATAAAGCAAGGAGATTAGAGGAGAATGGTTTAACCTCACGTTTAGCTGGCATGGAAAAGGGTTTGGGCTTAGACGGGCCAGTCATCTTGACTAACTTATCTCTGTTGTGGGGAACGAATTTGTTTTATGGGCTTTAGATTTGGGAGAGTGTGGTTCCGTCTTCTTCCCTTTCTTTGAATAGCAATTATGACTAACCGCATATACATATTCTTCCCCGATAAATTCTTTAAATGTCAGGCAATCCCGGTCTTTCACAAAGGATCTGATCTCCGAAAGGAAGTGACGCCAAGCGTTGGTCTTTGAGGACGAAGTCAACCAAAGCATCGTATTCCTGGAGGACTTTGGACGCATCTAGCCAGAAGTTAAAAATACGATGCCAGGAATATCCAAACTGTCAGAATCTTTGGTTAAGTTGAATGCGGCAGTGCCGGAACTTTGCACGATAAAAGTCCGGAGTTATGTTATAGGCAGCAAGCAATTCGGCTTTTAACGTGGAATAATCGATGGTTGCCTCTGATGGGAGCGAGATGAAAATGTCCTTAAGCTGAGTACTAAGTAAAGGCAACAATCTAGATATGCGGTCTGTTTCAATATCCCAACGATTCACCTCAAGGATTTTCTCGAAGTGAGTGAGGTATGACCCGAAATCTTCTCTTAGCTTAAAAAACAGGCCACTATGGACGCAGTTTGTTGCACTTCGGTCTTAGAAGTAATTGAAGTCGTTTTGTTTCTGGCCCTGGTCATTTCCAGGTCATGCAAACGAATTTTCTACCTTCTTCTCTTTCTTTCGCTCTATCTTCTGTTTCCATTCTTTCCGCTCGTACTGCTCTCCCCTCTTCCTCTTGGATGTAGGTCATTAAATCCTTTCCATTTAATTCAAGAGACTCACCTTGTGCTTTGAAAATTTTGAAAGACGAAATCCTGTTGTATTCATAAAACTTTTACGCAAAAATTATAAAAGAACAAAAGAAAAATAAACAAAAAAAGAACGTAGCGGGGTTGTCGAAAACAATTTAATCACAATTAACTAGATTAATTTCACTCAAAAACACTAACGGAAGTGCAAAAGGGTTTTGCTTAACCTGAAAATAAAATCACAAAAAAGACAAAATAAAAAAAAAACTAAATATTTTGCTCGATTCAAATTTTATGCCGTTCGCTCAAAGAGGAATAATTTCTTCTTCCACAGTTGAGATTTTAGTAATATCTCCTTATTTTAGACTTGCTGCGTCTTACCCCTTAATGTACGCCTCCAAAAAAATGCAATTCCTACTGAATCTTTCAAATATGCCAGAGTATATGCGGCCTGAAAGAAACAGAAATTCCGCCGGGGAATAATTGTGAAGCACAGTCACACAAAAAAATTATTTAACACTTATAAATAAATAAATTCAAAAGTCAATGAAACAATGTAAATAAAATTGAATTGTAAGTAGCTTATGCAAGTAGATCGTTTCTCCACAGTTTTGCGTAGCATTTCCGTTCTACGTGTCTCTCTCTCTTTCTTTGCGTATATTCTATTAATAATTAATATTTCATGTGTCCTCCTTTTGCTTTTATACCGCTTTTATGCGTTCCTGCATACTCAAGACTAAGTTGTCACAGCTGATGGCTCAATTTTCTGCAACACTTCATGAATTTTGGCTGTTAATTCACTTTTTGAATAACATTTGTGCACCCTTACTCTTGTGCCCAAATGTGACCACCAATGTTCAATGGGGTCTTGAGATTGAGGGGGCCATTTCATCAATGTCACCCATTTCTTTCCAAACCAATCCTTTGAGACTCTATGTATATGTTTGCCATGGAGCATTGTGTTGTTGGAAGATTACACATGCAGTATGTCATTATTGAAAATTTTACCTAAGGAAGGTTGATAACCCTGGTCTAACAGGCTGGCGTAAGTGTTTGAATTCATTCGGCCCTCACAAGTGAACAACAATCCTGCATCTGAAGACGACATGCAGCCCCAAACCATTAATTACACTACCAAATCCAAATTTGACTGTTGGTACAACACATCTCAGATCATAAACTTCCCCAACTCTTCGACGAACATAAACAGCTGCAGGGGTTCCAAAAATCTGAGGAGAAATACAAATTTTACTGATCATTTTTGGTATCCAATAAAAATTTTGGTATCCAATAAAAATGCATACAAGTGTAATAAGTTGGGGGAAACTAATGTGGAGAACCTACCTCAAAGTTGCTTTCATCAGACCAAACAACTTTAGCCCAATCATCATGCTCTTTTGCCCAAGACAATCACTTCTCCTTCTTCACCTGAGATAGCCACGGTTTCTTCTTATCCTTACATGCTTTGAACCCAGCTTCTAATGACCTTCTTCTCACTGTGCGTCTTGATATCTCTCGTCCCTCGGAATTGTACCTCTTTTGCGATCTTGACCATCACTGTTTTTGAAAGAATTGATCTCATTGTACCTTTTAATGATTGTTTGGACACCGTTTCTCGAGCATTTTAATTTTCTTGCAATTTTGAGTTGGGACAATGCAATGATTTGAGCTCTTTGAGATTTAAGAATCTGGTTTTCCGGAGACATTTTTAACAAAAAATTACCAATTGTAAGTTAACAATAAGATAATCCCTGAATAAATAGGAATAAACGTTAGCATCACACATTGAATAGCAGAAGGTTGCCCCAACCAATCCCGCACAATATATAAAAACAAATTAAACTGGTTATAAAAGCAAAAGGAGGACACAACACATATGTATTAATTATTGATAGAATATATGCAAAAATGTTTATTTGTATAATGCCAAGTAGGAAATAAATGAGTTTCAATCATATTCTTCACTTTTTCATACCTACCCCTAATTTTGGCAAAGGTTCTATATTTATTAATTTATATTTCTTTTAATACTTAGACAAAGATAACGATAACGCCAACAAGGATGGAGAAAGTTCCTTTGGTGAATAGACTCTGACTTCTTTTGTCCACTTCTTAGGCAAGAAGTATTCTCTAGGATATTGAGAAGGACGCCAACACAATTGTTGTTCATGTCCAGTCAGTGTTATTTTCCAACTCCTTTTATTCAAAAACAGAAAATAGTCATTATCGGTTTCAAACTTTGCTTTTGTTGCTTATATGATTAAATAAAGGGTGTTCCATAAAGGGCACTGAATTTGAATTGGGCGACACTTTTGTGTTTTGAAATTGAGGACATGCTTCTATCATGTTTGCTACCTCTCTTCACCCTGATTAATATATTTTTTTTTTTTTTTTCAGAATACTTGTGTGTGGTGCGTCATGGAGCAGTTTAGAACTGAGCAGCGCGTTCAAACCGTGAAGAAATTTTACCAAAACGGAGAATGTGCAACGCAAACAGTTCTAACACTTCGTACCACTTTGGAAAAAAAATGAAGCACCCAACGAGTCTACGGTTCGCAGACTAATGACAATATTTAAAACAACTGGTCCAGTTGCAACGGCCAAAGTCGCTTGGGCGGAATCGTTCTTGTTAGACAGAACAAAAAATTGCTGTTGTACGAGACAGTGTCACTCTGAGTCTGGGAAGATCGATTCGCCGATGTTCACAACAGTTAGGCATCCCGACCACTTCATTACATCGAATTCTGCATAAATATCTTTATAGCATGCGTACAAAATTCAACTTACGCACCATCTTCAGCCAACTGACCACGGGCGGTGGAAGCAATTTGTTTACAGGGTTGTGGATAGACTTGCAGCCGACGAAAATTTTGCAAAGGAAATCATCTTCATTGACCATGATTTTGCAAAGAAAATCATCTTCAGGATTTGTCAATAAACAGAACTCCCGGATTTAGGGAAATGAAAATCCTCGAATAATGCATGGGCATGAAAATGTATTCACTGAAAGCGATTGTATGGTGTGGTTTGGGGGCAGGTGAAATGATTGGACTGTTCTTCTTCGAATATGATGAAGGAAATGCAGTTACCATTAAAGGAGAATGTTACCAAGACATGATATCCACTCAGTTATGGCCGAACAGGATAAAACGACCTGCCACACTTCGCGCCAAACGATTGCATTACTCCACGAAAAAGATTTCCGCAACGAGTCATATCATTGCATGTTGACCAGGAATGGCCACCAAGGTCCTGAGATCTTACTCCTTGTGATTTCTTCTTATGGGGGTATGTAAGATCACAGGTATACGACAACAAACCACGCACAATTCCTGAAATCAAGGCTGAAGTCAGGCGTGTAATCGGAGGCATCGAGCCACACATCTGTGAGAGAGTTATCGGAAATTTTGAGGAGCGCATAAATGTATGCAGACTCAGCGCAGGTGGAAATATGGCCGACATTGCACTCCATTCTTAAACGGGAGACATAACCCATTAGAAATATGTAGAATATAACCATATTTATAAAAATTCGTTTGAATTATTCACCTTTCAAATCGGCGTCCTTTGTGGAACACCCTTTACTTACTAAAAATAGGCATTTTTTTTGCATCCATTGTATGGCTAAAAATAAACGCACAAAAATATATAAAAACGCAAAAAGTAGTTAAAATTGAAAAGTCAGTTTTCTTCGTTTTCCGTTTGTAATATGAATCACTTTCCATTGCAAACGCCCAAATGTAGCCTCCCATCATGTTTTCATTGTACACTCCTTGGTATTTATGCTCAAAGTTCAGTATGCCTTGATGGAAGAGCTCCTCTTGCTCCTCAGAGTACATATGCTGCAATATTCTACTTGAATTTGTCAAAATGGGCATCAAGGATGTACACTGTCAGAGACATCTTATAGCCCATTTGGACATAGCTTTTCACTAAGTTCTCAAACAGTTCCACATAATTGTCAGGCTTGTGGTTGCCCCCCCCCCTTACAAACCCTTACACAGCGAAAAAAAACTCTTCTAGGTTTCTTTTTCATTTTTTGTAAGTTTTTGAGGGAATTCTTGACATAGTGTGATTTTCCTGTTTTGTGGCCCAACAGATACACCAGCTTTTACCTTTGCCTCAGATAGTTTAGCAAAGAAATTTGGAGTGTACTTGATGGCTACAGGCTCTTTGTTAAAAGTTCTAACACACTTCTTCATGAAACCTAGTTTTAAATACAATGTAGGAAACAAAACCTTTTGAGCGTCTATAAATTTATTATGATTGGCTTATGTCATCCAAGAGAGAATTTAGTCCTATTTGGCCCGTGCTTCTTTTGGTAATTTGAGGTGGTATCCCCACTGTACCAAAGACAGAGATGACATGGAAACTTGGTAAAACCTCCCTAGAGACACATCAAAAATGCTACCCAGCCCCAAGGGACTATCAAATGTCATCCGCATCCGCCAAAACCTTTCCACAAACTGCATCCATAGGATGGGGCCGATCATGCATCTACAATATATAATTTAAACCATCCACATGGCTCGTCAAAATCCAAATCCCTCTTTAAATACATTAATAAAAACTGCATCTACAGGAATGGGTCCAGAATACCACTCCTCCCCCCCCCAAAAAAAAATGTTAACCCCCCCCCCTTCTCATATATTCATCCAATCTGCTCTTAAAAATTTGAGTTTGTAGTGTCTATTGTCTCAGGTTGCAAACTATTCCAGTAATCTACCACTCTGTTGGTGAAAAGATATTTTCCGATATCCAACCTGCACCTCTGTTTCTTAATTTTCAAGTGGTGACCCATAGTACTATTACTACCTTCCAACTCAAATAACTTACCAAAATCCAACTTATTTATCCCAGAAGAGATTTTAAAACCCTAAATCGTATCTCCCCTCACACACCTTCTTTCAAATGAGAACATATTTCGTACCCTCAGTCTATTTCTATATTCATAGTGCTTCTGGAAAGGTATTAGTTTTGTTGCCCTCCTTTGTACTGACTCTAGCAGGTTGATATTATGTCTAAAATGTGGTGATCATGCGTGTATAAAATACTCTAAATGTGGCCTGACATATTAGTTGTAGCTAACATTCTCTTAATGTATCCTAGCTCCCTATTGCTCTATTTTTTGCCTCAATACACTGCTTCGAAAACTTCAGTGAACTCTACTACTACGTTTAAGTCCTTCTCATACTCAATTAAATTCAGCCAACGCCCATCCAGTCCATAGCTAAATTCTATATTATCCATTCCCATGTTAACAACTTTGCATATTTAAGGTTAAAAGACATCTGCCACTTCTGAGCCCAAGCTAATAACTACTTAAGTCACTCTGCACTATAAAACTACCCTCAACTTCTTTGACTACAGCTGCGAATTTCGTGTCATCAGTAAAAATTGACACTCCTTTTTACAGCCATCCCAAGATCATTATATAAACTATGGATAATAAGGGCTTAGAATGGATCCCTGAGGTAAGTCAGTGATAACGTCCCTCCGCTGTAACCTCACCCCATTCAACACAACTCTTTGTTTCCTGTCTTTCAGCTATTCAGTTATCCAATTCAAAACTTTCCCACATATCCCATGAATTTTGAGTTTTTTAACTAGTCTCCTATGTGGAACCTTATCAAGAGCTATAGGAAAATCAAAGTAAATTACATCAACATTCTCTCCCTTATCTATTGGTTTAATTACATAATGCAGTAATCTTGTTAAACACGATCTACCTCTTCTAAACCCATGTTGAGCGAGCATCATTTATTAACCGACCACTCTCTTATATAGCCAGAAATTCCCTTCTTAACTATCTTCTCAAGAATTTTACAAACTATAAAAGTTAAGCTTGCCGTTTTAAAGTTATTCGGGGCCTCTGTACTCCCCTTCTTACTAATTGGCACTACATTCGCTATTTCATATCATTAGGTATTTTTCCACTCTTGTGATCTAGTATATATCTTCTCAAGAGTTACTGCAATACTATCTACACCTTCTTTGATTAGCCTAGAATGAATGTTGGCTGGGCAAGATGCCTTACTATTATTTAACTCCAATATAAGCTGTCAATGAAGATTACATATAATTCCAATTGCATCAAACGGTCCAGATATATGATTGCAGAAACATATCCCAGCTTGATAAGTAAAGAATCTTGACAAACGTTTGTAACATTTTCCTTTAGCTTGCCACTTGCACATTTTCATCCAGCAAATCTCACTCTTTGAGCCTCGAAATCAAAATCTCATAAAATTATTCTAGTTCATTATTTCTCATTGATTTGGATAGTATGGATTCCACTTAACAACCACATCTCTGACAGTGTAGTCTACATCTCCACTGATTATTTCAGATTCTGAAATGTTGCTTTCTTCTAAGGGTGGCTAATATCTTTCTGGAGGTATAGGCCCAGGTGCACAGGTGTGGTACTGGTGCAATAGACGATGGAAAATCGGGATATAAAATAGCAGGTCCATTTTTGCCACCTCGACGTTTATAAAGGTCCACACCTAACATTTGTGCTCTTATTTTAATTAACTGTCTGCAGCTATAACAGAATGCATCTGGAGAATGATTGCAGTCTCTTAATGTCATTTCTTTTCTGATGCGTTCACGTAGCTAGAGCTGAAGTTATAGCAGCTCTGTGATTTCCTGTATAAATATTTCTCAAGTAATATTCCAGAAACTTCTATAAGTTTCCAGTGGTGCGTTCTGACTAATTCTGGAATATTCTTGAAACTTTATAAAATTCTACTAAATTCTAGAATTTCTCAATTAATCTAGCATGATTTGGAAGTTTTACTTTAAACAAATATTATTCCATAACATTCCAATGCTTTTTAAAATAAGAGATACAATTTTCTATAAATTTTTGTCCCATAATTCATAATACGATAGCATTATTTTCTAAATGGGCAAATTTAGAAATTCAGTGCTCTACCTACAGAAGCAAAGTTTTAGGATCAAAATAGATGTTTCTCATTTGCTTTAGTTTCGAACAACTGAGAAATAACACTTTTAACTACATAAAGTAGCTCCCCCATCACGATGTTTCTTATGCAGTCCATCGACTCCAGCAGAATACCAACCTTCGTCTTCAAGATTGTCAGTAACCCTTTCAGCGCCAGTCTTCAGAGACCCACCGTTCAATTCTGGCTATAGACCAACGCCAAAGACAGTACAAACACATTCCGTCTTTATTTGTAAATTAAAACATTAAATAAAACCTTGTAACTACTTTAGCTGCTTTAAAGTGATTGTTAATGATACATAACTTTAATCTAGCAGGTAAAGTAAGAAGCAAAAAACGTTAAAAACAAAAAGTAAAATTTATGAAAAAACACAAAACAGACCAACTAACTTTAAATAAAACACACAAACTAACGCGATATCGCGTTTATGGCGCTGTGGTCGCCACTAAACCACTACGTTCGAGGTAAGTTACCTGCATACTGAATCGAAAGTGCTTATTAAAAAATCACTCGACTATGATATCATGACATTTGATGTAAATCTAGTCTAATTTTATTGAATCCACATGAATTAGAAGAGAATAATATTAGGATTATTATAGGTCAGTCTCACAGTAGGAATGAAAATAAACTTTTCAAGGAGGAAAATAATAAACAATAATTTGTTAAGTTAGCCCTATTAGAATTGATAATCAAATATTTATTAGGATAAGTAGAAGAATATATTTTTACCTATTAGACGTAGCTTGTTTAAGCTACTCACGGCATCTTAGAAGTGTTTGAGGTATCGGCGGCAGAAAGAAAAACGGGTCCGGATCGGATTTTGATTAGGAAACAATTTAGGGAAAATTCGCCAGAAAATTTTGAAAGAGTGGCGAATTATTTTGACTCTTTCAATCAAAAATTGGATCAGTAGATGGAGAGTTTAGATATGATTTGACAAGGATTGTTTGTTCTGCTAAAATTTATTTGTAGTTTCTTTCTTTTAGAATGCGAATTTTTGCACATGCATTAAAGTGACCATATTATTTGTTCGAATTATATAGTATATGGTTTGATTTAGTGTTCTGGTGGATAATAGGAAACTTTCCTCGTTGTAAAATGTACTTTTCTCATGTTCTCGTGTACATGTCCGTTTCCCTCTAAAAATTTAATGGTGCATTTGTCAGTTAATATTTTTTGGGATACACACCGGTATTTGATGTTAATCTATTTACTCTATCCCTCTATTTTCTTTTTATGTCTTCCATTACCTTTCTTCTTTGGATCCTGATCGTCTCTTCTCCATTAATGAGTGCCAATTTCATTTTTCTTTCTACTACGTCAATGAAGACTCGTATTTTTGCGCCTGTCGTTGTGTGCACATGCGCCGTGTATGTGCATGAATGCGTTTGTGCGTTCACATGCATCGAACAACTCTCTCATTCCTTTAGTGTTTTTGTGTGTGCCGGTTGCCCCCTTCCATCAATTCCCCCTTCCTCTCCCTCTTCACCTTTTGGCCTAAATTTCTTCTCTCTCTCTCTCTCTCTCTCTCGCATTCGGAAACATCTGCGCTTAAGTTGATTTTCTTCGGTCGACAGGACATCCATGGAAGCAGGGCGCACTGCAGTGCTGCAGTGCGGGACTTAGAACCTGCTGTGACACGTACCCTTTTTTAAGATGCTCCAATGGTTCGGCCAATTTCGAAGCAATTGGTGAGTCCGAATCTGACTCATAGAAAGGTGATTATTGGATTCGAAAAAAGCTTTTCCGGTTAATTTCAAAGGTTCATTGACCCGGAGCGTCTCATGGCAGCCTCTGCGACAGACATTTAATATCATAATATTTTCAATGTTAAATGAAAAGATCCTTAGGGCCATTGCATTTATTTTGGTGCAATGGAGCTGGTTACTATCACTGTTATTGACCTCGAGCTTGGGGCATTGCATTTTTATCGGTATTCAAATCATTTTGCCCTAAATTTACTAAATTAATAGAATTTAAACCGTTATAATCGTGCGGAGTGAGGTTGAAGAAGACAACGGAGGAGAGAGCGTAGGAGGGAAAGTACGAGTGTCTGCTCTTTTGCGTGAGGATTAGGTGTGTTTCATATGGATCATTATGGGTTGATTGTCCACCTCACTCCCTCACCCCTGACCTATACATTGCGTTTTAAATTGCCCAGGATAGAACATCCTTTGGTTGGATGAATAGAGCGAAGGAGAGCGAAAAATAAATTAAATATTTGGAGTTAATAAAATAGGAGATTTTAGTTGGCAAGAAGAGTGGAAGAACAAACTTTAATGACCCTAACGGATGCCGTAGGCCATATAGCATTTTCAATAAAATTCTTTCTCGTGAAATGCTAAATGAAAATATAGATTTTACAGTTAATTGTGAGTAAATCACTGCAATGCACCATTTCGTAGATTCGGATTTTAATTAGTTACGTCTGAGCCAGAAGTAGATGCAATTCGTAGTTGGAGATTTGGTATATTGCACGTTTCACAATATGCTTGAATCGTGATAATCTACCTGCAGGGTGAAGATATAAGCTAAATATAGTCCCCAGCTTTAAAACAGTTCTACAAATGTTCTCAAGGCTTTTAATATTCGTAGCTATGCATATCTAAGTGGAATTATAAAAGCGGCTAACGGGCAAGTATTCTCGGGCTACCTCAGAAATGTTTATCTTTGGAGTCATTTGAAACAATTCATATTACTTATCCATAAAGATTATACAAATAAACGTTTTCAATTTTGATGCTTTAGCCTCAGAGGCCAACTTATCAGACATCCTTCCTTCATTAGGTAACATTTATATTTTCTTACTATTCACACCTTTATCCACTACTTTCTCCTTACATCTTTTCTTTCGAGAACTACCAAATATCCTGCATTTGATTTAACGAAACGTAATAATTTATATTTTCCCACAAACCCTCGTGCTAGCTCCGTTTGGACTATTATTTTTGCCAAATTGGTGTGCACTGCAATTCCACCTCTCTTCCTGGGGATAAAATTTTAGCTCTCAAGTCAGACACGTGGAAAGTGACCCCTTTCAATGTAGGTTTCTTGGTATGATCCATTGGTTGAGAGGTATCTCCGTTATCATTGGAATTGATAATGCTAGTATAGAACATTTGTGTGCTCTTAAAAAGGGAGATAAACTCAGATTTTAGAGCAAAGGTAAAGAAATGTAAAAACTCTTTTGGCGTCAAAAAAGTATTTTACAAGATTTTATGACAAATCATTTGAAAACTCATTAATCTGCAAGTACTCTGCGTTAATTACCACGCAGAATTCTATATCTTTAAGTTAAAGGATTACCTACCGGGAATGGTAAACCCTCTGCTGTTAAAGACGATATCTCGTTTTCCCAAGCGTTTTAAGTTAAGGTTCTGCTTAGGAAAAAAAAAATATAGATTTTAATTATATCAGACTACAAAAAAATATAATGGCATAAGTTCTATTAAAAGATCCACATATTGTTCGATCACATAGATCGATAAAACGCTGCATCGTTATTTATGAATCCTTCCAAACAGAAACTAGAAATGTTGACATATTCTCAAAAAGAGTCAGCAAGATTCTCAGTCTGTCTTTCTACAATACATTGGCGTGTAGACACTGCTGGAAATTAGTGTGTACATTTGATCAACATCAAGAGGGAGGTAAAATAGGCGTAATTTGTCTCAAATGACTTTGTTTGGGGCTTGAGACCCTCACAACTTTTCAACTTTTCCCTCCTGTTAAGTATCTTTAGGTAAATCTACCTACTCCAATAACCCCAGCCACTTCCATAAGTGCTCTTATTCACT
This sequence comes from Ceratothoa steindachneri, assembly GCA_963969495.1. Classification (NCBI taxonomy): domain Eukaryota; kingdom Metazoa; phylum Arthropoda; class Malacostraca; order Isopoda; family Cymothoidae; genus Ceratothoa; species Ceratothoa steindachneri. The sequence goes on from OZ018329.1 coordinate 92,809,314, forward strand.
CCTCTAAGATATCTAGTTCGCGTATGTATTTATAACTCTAGATATTGTATACATCTCCTCTCCCTTTCCACCGGCACGTTCCTTGATGTGCACAAAAGGGGAGAAATCTCGTACATGTGAGTGGTTGTGTTGCTTGGCATAATTTTGTTTCTGGATAGTAAAAATCGTCCGGCCAAAATTAATATTAAGGTATAATGAGTTTTCCATTTTCAGTCCTTTTCTATCACTAATTTCAATGTCATCCTTTTTTATTCATTTTTTTCTCTTTTTCTTTTCTCCCGTAGTCAATATCTTCTGGTAAATCTTCTTTCAGTCCACGACAAAATAAAGGAATTCGTTATTTTTGAAGCCAGTATAAAATAAGGTTCAGTTTCTCCATGATGTACCCCTTCAGAGGATATATGAGACGCTTAGAACCATAACGTAACAAGCGCTGTTCTATCCGGTGACATTCACGGCATCTTCGACTCCTGCGCCATTATCGAAGCTCTACATATGAAGGACGAGGTAACCAAGAAACCAAGATGCGGAAGAAGGAGTGTTTAGATTTTGTAATTTGCACTTTACCCCATGTACCTTACACAGGCATTTGATATGTTATGGGTACAGTGTCATGGTATAATATGGTGGTATGATATGGTTCTAAGCGCATCATATGTAGATGATAATTTAGCCATTTTTTTATTTCGGAGACTCCTCCTTGCAATGGTGAATGATAAACGCTTATGAACCAATAATCCAAAGTTAAAAACAATTTAAACTTATTTAAAGCCTGGAAGCTTCCACTCCGCCACGAGTGGACGGAACATTATTGGAAATATGAGTCCTCACAGTACAGGGGTGTCAAAAATTCTTGTTACCCACTACCGAAAGGAAATAAGAAAAATAGAGGAACAATATAATACGAGTAATATCAAACACATGTACTGGTTTTACTGTATTCACTTTCATTGGCACTGTCAGATATCGAGAAAGTCTCCATACTCTTTCCAGAACGCGCACGATCATGTGCACATACACTTGAAATAAGCCTCTCTTCCAAACTGTATGAGCTCGTGTTCTCCATCTGAAAGAGAAAATTAAAACAATATTAACAGGGGGTGACAAGACTTTTCGGACCACCATGTACATCGCAGTTCCGTCCTAATTTAGGCATTAATTATCGTTTTATTTGCCAGTTTTTTCCTCCTCTTTTCTTTTCACCTCGTTCTTTCCGCGTTTAGCCCCGCATCTTCGCTATTAGCTTCGGTCCTGCTAATTTTAAATCTGTTGATTGTAGGGGAAAGGTTCAAAGAGCTTCAAGTTGGACATTTGATTACCTGTGACCTTTTATATGAACTCATTCCTAAATAGTTCTAAGTACCCATTTTCAGCCCCCGTAATTAGGGTAGGAGAGGTTTGAAGATTACTCCCAACGATCACTAGTAAAGATGAGCATAACTCCAAGACAACTAGTAAAGATGAGCATAACTCCAAGACAACTAGTAAAGATGAGCATAACTCCAAGACAACTAGTAAAGATGAGCATAACTCCAAGACAACTAGTAATGATGAACCATCAACGCAAAGGAGTATCAGGTGTAGTGTGGTTGAGCACGTTGCTGTTGACATCTGAAAGATTGCGTGCCCTTCTAGCCCGAACGCCCAAAGGTGATCCTGTGGATCTTCGTTACACTTCCTCTCTTTTCAACTCTTTCTTTACAGAGCTCTTATATAACAGTTGATCGACGAGGATCAGAGACAGAATTTGAGCCCCTAGACAAGTCTAGAGTCTACAATTTAAATAACCTATCCTTGGAAACGTAGAATAAGCACGCACAAATAGTTGATTAATTCTGGGTATAGTGTAAACGGAAGAGAAAAACAAATCGAAAAGAAGATCTGCAACATTCTTGATCGTGTGTAGCGACATTTCAGGCAAAAGATAATTTTTTGGTTTAGTTCGTCAATGACTAATTGAGACATCACCTATTCCACCCTCAAAAGCTCGAGTTTTAAGTTTGGCCAGGGCAATGGTGACAGCACTTATTCATATTAATATCTCTAGCTTCAAATTCGTACAAACCAAGGGTAACATCCACTATTACAAAAAAATGTTAGAGTTATAAGTTCGTCTATGACAAGGGTGACATCACCTATCCTCAAAAAGTAATTGGAGTTTTACATTTATGCAAGCCAGGGGTGACATTATCTATTTACATAAAACGATCGAATTTTATTATTCTTTCTTCCTCATTCTGACCTCCTCCATTTTCTCGTTGAGTGATTTTTTCCCAATTCAATTACATCCTTTTCAATTTCTTCTCAATTGATACCACAATTTCATTGCTCATTATAGTCTGTTTCTATAACATGTTATCTTTTTTAATTCTTGATATACTAGAGTGAATTTTCCCAATCATTATTGAATGTTCCCCTGGCACCTAGAGTACAGTGACAAAGTAAAATATCTAAACTCCCAACAAATCTCTCCGCTACATGTAAGGCGATGTTAATCACTCTTATTCACATACAAACATTACTGAACCTCTTTTAATCATCCGACGTGGGAGGGCACCCATTTAATATAAAAAAAACTGATTCGATTTGGGATTATTTAGAAAATCTCTCCAACGCATCTTTCGTTACACTTTTGTTCTTAGCAATGCTCAGCAAGCGTAAGTTACATATATGTTTGTATATCCTAATCAGATCTGGTTTGTTTCCACACATGCAAATGATTGTGTTTATATGCTACGTTTTATCGTCAATTAATTTAATTATTAAATTACCGATCAGCAGATAAGAAAATTCGCATAAACAAAGCCTTCATAAAGTTATCTTAGTTGTGTACCTAAACCTTTATCCTTTGTTCGTTTGAAACTCGAATACGGATGCGAGTTTTATGCATCCACACCAATCGTGTATTGTGGAAGGTGGACTCGATCCACTACACCGGCCTTCGCCTGGCGACCGATGCCTTCCGCACGACCACCCTTTTGAGCCTACTTGTCGATGCTGGAAAGATGCCACTCACTCTGCTCCGTGCACAGTGCATTATTCGCCAGTACGCGCGAGCCCGGCGACTCCCTCAGTCGCGAACAGGTTTCAGTGCATCCGCAGCTAATCTCAACGGTGCCTATGTCACCAAGAGACGCCAGCCATACCATAAGATCTTTGGATCTATAGCTAGGCAACTCCATCGCGAGCTTGGTATAACTCTCGAGCCGGTAGCACCGCTGGTTCTGCCCAGGACGCCACCCTGAAGGGTACCACCTTTGACTATATGTCACCATGCCTCTGCTCACAAAACCTCTATAGCGCCGGGAGTTTGGCGTTCGGTCTTTTTGTAGCACACTTCGTGTCACGCTGGAACCATGCCAGTGTATACGGATGGTTCCAAGCCACAAGAGTTGGTCGGCTTCCAGACCGTATCCCCTCTGTTTGAAGTCGAAGAGCCTACCAGGAGCTCCGTCTGTCTTCACAGGCGAGTTGGTTGCAATACCCTGCTCGGTACGGTAGATAACGCGACGCGCCCGGTTCGAAGGCCGGACTGTGATTTATAGAAACTCAAAAAGCGCCCTAAGTACTCTCGGAGCATTGGAATCTCCTCATCCCCCGGTTCGCGATATCCGTGAGACCACGATTTTGGCGAGCCGGGTGGATGTCGAGATCATCTTCTGCTGGGTTCCTGGACATGTAGGAATTGCGGGGAATTAGCGCGCCGATGAGTGCGCCAAAGTGTCCGCGAAGACTGGGCGACTAGACCAGCGTTTCGCTCTTCCTCACACCGATTATATGGTAGGAATATGGGATTCCCACCGGACAGCTTGGCAAAGAAGAAGGGGAACTTAAAGTTACGTGCCATTGCGCTGCGACTGTTCCCATAGACTTACCCCCAAATGCTGCGACGGCTTCAGGTTGCTTTATGCCGTCTCCGAATTGGGCACACTCGCGAGACACACCGCCACTTAATGGAGCGCTTCCCTGCGCCTTAGTGTAACGACTGCGTGTTCCCCCAGACTGTTCGACACATTCTTGTTGAATGTCCCAGTCTGGATGATCTTCGCGCACGTTACCTGTCACGGTACCGGGACGAGCGGTGTCGCTACCGCTTGTGCCTTGTACTCGGGACGGGTTCGTACACACAGACTTGTGGAGTGTATGGCTTTTTGGAGGAGGTTGTACTCCTCTACTTTATTTGACCTGTTTTCGGTGGGGTTTCTTTTTCTTTCTTTTTTGATCGCATGTTCCTGCGCCGGGGGAGGCTGGCCTACCCTCGACGCCGGAGCGCGCTTCCTTCTTGTCTTTTCTTCGTTTTTTTATTATTTTTTTTAGCCTTTGTTCTTTTTATCGTTGTTATTTGTTATTTACATATTCTTATTTTTTTAATATAACCTAGTAGTAGGCTGTGTTGTATACGGCGACTTATGCCCAAGTAGGCAGTCGCCAGATGGGCTTCCCAGTTTTTGTTTAAATATCCACACAAAAAGAGTGATTGTCATTTTTTGGTAACTGAAAAATAGAACAAAAGATGAAAGAGAGTCAGGAGACATGTGATAATGGAGGAGTAACAAGAGCTGCTGCAAAGAAACTCACCAGGTTACGAATTGGTAGAGGAAATTCGTGGGTTCTAAAGTAATATAGAGAACCAGTACATCTTGGGATGAATATTTTGGACCTTTTATAAAAAGGTGTGACGTATAGGGAAGAGGAAATGAGAGCAAGTTTCATACATAGTCGGAATACACTGCTCAGAGTGCTAAGAAGAACTACAACCGCGCAAATATACTGAACCCTTGGTAGTACGAGCTAAGAGGAGTTACGAGAGAAACCAGTTCTATTCTAAGATCTTAGTTTATCTCAACATTCTGACTCCTTTTTTGCTACCTATATTCTTGTTTTTTCTTTAGTTATCAGAGGAAGATATATTTTACCTTTGGATATCAACAGAGATATTCATACTTTTTGCTACTAAGTGAGATTTTATTTTGATCTTTTGTTACGAAAGGGATTTTCATTTTGTATTTTTTTTGCTACCAAGCATGATTTTCTTTTCTTTTTTTGCTCCCAAGAGAGATTTCGTTTGACAACCGGGGGTGTAGTATAACTTTTTGGTACAAGGTGAAATTTCGTGTATGCATTTTCCTCCCAAAATTAACTTGTTGTAACTTATGCTAGCAACGGCGAATTTGCGTTTAATTTTGCTACCAATGTAGGCTTTACATTGATTTTTTCTACCAGAGGATTTTACTTAATTTTGGAATAGCAAGCGTGATTTTCTTTTGACTTTTGCTACCGCATAGAATATTACGATAACATTTTGCTTTAAAAAAAAAATCTTTAGCACTTTTCTATCAAGGGTTATTATGTCTCGACCCTTTCTTATAAAAAAAATTTGTTTGGGCGTTTTTTCACCGAGGAGATTCTCTTTTGACATTTAAATACAAAAGGGGATTTTATTTTGACTTATTTACCCAGAGGGTATTTTTTACGTCTTGCTAGCGAAGGAAATATTCTTTGAATTTTTATATCAAAAGTTTATTTATTTTGAAATTTTGCCACCAAAGGTGATTTTGCTTTGCTTTTTTTGCTATCATGAGGGATTTCGATTTAACTTTTTATACTAAGGGGTATTTGGTTTTAACTTTTTGTTTTAAGTAAGAGTTTGTTTTGGTGTTATACTATTAATGGGATTACTTTTGAAATTTTGCCGCCAAATAGGATTTTGTGTTGTTTTTTATTACCAATCGTGTTTATCGTTTTGTCACACGGATATTAATTTTACTCTTTGCTACGTTTGTCTACCTAGAGTTGTTGTTTTTTTTTATTTGTTCTACTAAAAGAGTTGTTTTTTTTAAGTTTTGCCAAATGGGGGATTTTTCTTTGACCATAGAGGACTTATTTTAACTTTTTGCTACCAATTGGATTTTACAATTACATTTCCTACATTTTGTGTGCCCACTGACCCCTTAAAAACTAAAATTTGCACATTTTTCGACTCCTATTTTGTGATTAGATTTCTCACAACTACCTTTGTCCCCTAGTTTTACATCTCCTCCCTCAGCCATTTTGCCTTTTTATTCTGTCCTCCCAATTCTCCCCCCACCATGAATTTGCCCTCGTTCGATGATACAAATTTAATATTCGTCCGGTAAGAAGTTAACTTTAATATTTAACTCAATCTGACCATTGTTTATTAGGTCGGTTGTAATGATAATGTAAATGAAGGTGTTCCTAGAAATAATGGCTTTAAGTTTTTTTATCCTAGTCTCAATTGGGAAATAGCAGGAAATTTCTTTTCATTTAAAATAATAACAGCTGGGAAGAGCTTCCCTGCTACACTAGTATTCTAGTACTTTAGTAAACATGTTTAAGAATAGGTTGGATACTTACTTTGGAAATAATAACGTCACATAAAATAAAATTGGGCGTATTGGTCGCGGTCTAGGTGTTGCGAGTGATGACAATGCAACCTTCCTGGTCATGGGGGGCTGGCTTCGTCTGGACCCGAGGGTCTTTGCCAGTACCTTGAAATGTAATAAAATAACACTCAATGCGGGGGAGTCACCCGAGTGCAGGGCGATATGGAATAATATTCATAAAAGAAGAAATATAAACAGAAAATCAAAGATGACAAAAATGAGTTCCCGTTAAAACCAGGTTCTACGAATGAGTTCTCTATTTGCCTCCCCCTTCCTGCCTTCTTCTCTGAGCTTTACCGTATGTTTCGAAAAATTCAGAAGTTGTTTCACGCCTACTTTCATCTTTCCTCTATTGACATATAATCTTATTATTCACCTATTCTTTTTCTCTCTCTTTTCTCTTTATTTCCTGTTACCCATTGTAAGGCTTCTACTGTTGCTTCCCAGTTCCTTTCTCCGCGCATCGCTTTCTCCACGGCTCCATCTGGCGGTGGCAGTGGAACTGATCGCGCGCACAAGAGAACCACGAATGAAATTCTGAACTTGACTTCGCCCCACTTTTGCTAGGTCAGGAGCGAGCGTTGACCGCGCGCCAATGCACATAGTACGCTCCCCTTCCCCCCTTTCTTTCTCTCTCTCTCCACTAAATTACTAGATTATTAAGGCTACACCAAAAGTATGGACTAACAGGTCTTTAAGGTACTTACTTATTTTTCTCTACAAGCATTTAATTCGCAAGTGTTAAAATACTAAAGCCCAAATCCTGATAATGTTCTAGACGTCGAATTATGAATGTCAGTTATTTGTTCTGTGCATCTCCGTATGTATGTATTACCTTTCATATTTTGGCAATAACTGGATCCTTATTTAAATTTCCCTCTTATTAGTATAACTTTGTTTTTTCGCAAGCTGGTAATATTTTTCGGTCAACTCTTTTTTTATTAAAGATTTCCAAATTTTGGAAGAAAGGAGAGATAGACAGCATAGAAGCTATAAAACAATGCTTTGTGATTCACCACATTTCTCGACCATGCACCCAGCTCTTTCTTAGAAGGTGTATCAAGTATCATCCCACACACCCGATCCTCTGATATTTGGATATAACGGACCGCACTATAAGAATATATCTAGTGGGGTCTGTCCATCCTTAGAAAATTACATTCAGTCTTTGCAGAATATACAGAGATTTCAAGACTAGGTTTGTCTCCCCAAAAATAAGAATCCACCCATGCAAAGCCTTAGAACACTGGGTAAGCGCTGATTTTTATGTGACCTCAATATTGTTTTATATGGTACTTTAAAACAAATAAACATAAGCCACTCTCTATAGTACAAAATAAGGCAAAATGCAATTTCTGGGATCAGATATATTTAAAAGCTACTATAAAAGTAGCTTGTAGTCTTTCCTTCAATTATAAACTCTAAACAAAGTCTCTCTGGAAAACATAAAGTCTAAACAAAATCTCCAGGGTAGCAAGAGTAAAAATCTTCAGTTACCGAAGTCGCAAAAATTCAAGGCTGCAAAAGATCAAAACAGGAGTCAGCCGGGTATCAAAAAATCAAAATAAATCCCTAATTCGGAACAAAAATAAGGTAGAATTGTACAAATGATTTAAGATATCACAATAAAACTGGGTGAATTCATCGTCTCCTACAAGTCAACTAATCAACTACAGCTTAATTAACCATAAATACTATGAGATAACAGAGTAAATGACGACTAAATTAATCGAGTATCACGAGATAAAACGACGTTAAGATGAGATCTCCACAAAACTTTAAGATCAAAAGAGAGCCGGATGACCTCCTGTTGCAGGCGTAAACCCAAACATCACAGAAAGACTCAATCTCTGAGCTATCCGCTCTCCTCTGACCTTTTTGTCTTCCCGGTCCACTGTGCAGCCTTTCGTAAACGCACTACTTTCCGGTCTAACATAATAGAAAGAGAACATTCATCCCACGGGCCATATGTAGCCAGAGACAAAAGGAAAAAACAGGTGAGCAAAATCTTCCGTATTCACTGCAACTACTTGCACTTATTTTAACTGCGGCAGAAGGAACTGATAACTCACGAAGGAATTTTTACTGTGGAGAAAGAATAATTGGATTGACAGGAGTAGAAGGATAAATAGGAAAGAAAAGGCATAGTGGAGTGGTTGTGGGAATATAAAAAGCTCCAAGAACAAGTTAAAACAAAAAAAAACAGAACAAAGTTGAACTCTGTTTCGGGTATGGGACATATCATATAGGTTGTACATTTGAGTCGATTTGCTCTTTGCACGGATGAACTCTAGACCATGTTACCTAAAACTAAGAAGCAAAAACCAACAAGGGAATCTTCACCAAAAGGTTTGTTAGAAGAGATCTGCAAATAAACTGGCGAAGATGGAAGAAGTGAAAATGTGCGGTATACAGCTGTATATCCACCCACAGGTGGTGTTGGGCAGGAAGTGCACGCAAATCTTCAGATGTTAGCTACACGTACGAGTATTTTAAGGAGGTGGCTCATAATATTTTGCCGTACCTGATTTTGCCTTATTTGACCTTTTTTCACTAATAGTCTTTTTTGCGCGCTTATGTGTGTTATTATCCTCATCACTTGTCAGTTTTCTGTTTCATCATTTATGGATTAACTAGTAACAACCTACAGGGTTGTTTCCATTATAGCGTATCAATTTGCTTTATTCTTCTCAATTAAAAAAAATGTAGTGAGTTAAAAACTCATCTTTGGTAAGTCAAAATTCTACCATTGGATTTTGGAAAATAATTTCATATAGAAGAAGGCGAAAAGAAAGGAGAAATGAGGGGTTAATCGGAGTAGGAAGAAAGTGAGAAATCAAGAGAAGAGTAGTGTGTGAACATCGAGAATATGAATAACAGGATAGCGTGAAAAATGAGGTGGTAGAAAGTTGATGGCGAGGGTACTCTGACAAGTTGTATAGTGCGGGTATTAAAGATGAAGCGAATGTGAATATGATTGGGCATGGAAGTAGTAAGTGTGAAAAAGGTTGTTAGTGCTGTGATAGGTTTTAAAAGGGGGAAGGCAGCTGGAGTATAGTCGCTGAGTTGCTTAAAAGTTTTGGTGATTGTGTTATGAAATGAGTCTGGCGGTTGTGTTATAAAGCGTTTGAAAATGGAACAATGTCTACTAGTACTGCTGTATGAGTGTAAAGGGGGAAAATGTGAATGCAAGAACTACAGTGGAATAAGTGTGTTAAGTGTTGTAGGCAAAGTCTATTGAAATATTCTGAGTGGGGGTAAAAGAAGGATAACTGAGGGGTTGATAATTCATGAGCAAGGTGGATTTAGAGCGTGTATTGGTGGGTGAATAAAGTATTTGGACTGGAGAGTTAGCAGAAAAAGTGTTCCAGGCGTGAAATGAATTTATGTTGCAAGTAAGGCGTGTGTTCCAGATGAAAATTAGTATGAGTGAGTGGTTTGATGTACTTGATTGGAGTAAGGCAAAAGAGAGTGAGTTATGTTGGAATGGCTATTTAATATTTTATAGGTGAAGTACTGAGAGAATAACAAATGTGAATTAGGAAAATGGGTGTGATATTGCTGAGGACTAGGGATGGATGGGTTCTATCTATGTTGAAAGTTGCTATAGGCTGATAACCTGGTGTTAGTGGCTAAGAGTGAGAGAGATTTAGAAATGTTATGGAAGCAGTTGATATGGGATTTAAAAGAGGAGCTCACAGTAAATGCAACAAAAAGTAGGGTGGTGTTTGTGGGTGAAAACTGGGTGTGATGAGATATTAGAGTCAGTCGTGTTACTTTTTTATAATTGTTGTTTTAAATATCTACCAGGATGTAACGGTGATTATAGTGGTACAGAGCTAGAAAATTGCGACCACAAAGATTTTAATGGTAAGAAAATCCAGGGATGAACAACTGGTTACTAAATACTATGTTTGAGCGTTGAATACGCCAGTAAGGTGCCCTAGTGCATGCTGGTGTCAACGCTGGAGTGTGTAAGCGAGACTAGGGTATGGAAGGAGAATGAAAGGTTTTGAGTGGTAGCAGCACTAATAAGCAATTTGAGATGGAGGTTAGGTGTGCGAAAGGTAGCTGGAGCAAGCACCGGCTGGATTAGATATATTGTAGTGTAAAAAAGATATCAAAGAAGTTGTGACTAAGACTCTTCTGAGGTGGTATGAGCATGTAATTGGAATGGGTGGAAATAGATGCGTGAAGAGAATGTAAAGTGGGCGTCAATGTATGCTATGCGATGGGTTGAAAGATCGCTCAAAAGTTAGGTTGATTATTCGAATGAGTGTTTGAAAGAGACGGGACAACCAAGTGAAAGGAGCAAATGGAAGATATTTTGATTAGTAGATGTCTGGAAGGGTTTTGTGAAGGGTTGTACCATGGCATTTCTGCCCGAACCCAAATCACCCGAACACGAGATGACTTGGACTGCTTAGGATCGGAAGACGACCCCACCCCACCCCACCAGGGCAATTCTCGCCCCCCAAATTTGCAGCGAAGGAGAACAAACCTTAAAAAGGAAAACACTCGAAAGAGCTGACATTTCTTTCAGTCGTTTGTTGTATATTTTGAGGATTCAGTGCGAATGAAATGTTAAGGGAGAAGTGGAATAAAATGTGACCACAAACATTTTAATTCTGATTTTCGTCGTTAATTACTGTAAAAGTATATAAAAGAAGAAAAAAAAATTAGAATTGCATTTTACAGGCCTCTTAAGTGAAGTGATAATTACATCTAGTTAAAAATGGCGATATTTACATAATAATTTTTTCAAACGGTGACTCTCAGTGTATGTAAATCTTTATCCTGCTCTAATTAAGTGATCGCTAAAGATGATTTTACCACCAATATTACCATATCCAGAATATATATAAAAAATACTTAAAATACTTCTTTATCATATCCTTTTCCCAATAATAATGGTGGAATAATAAGGGATAAAATTCAAGGATTATTTCTGTGGTTACGCAAATGTATTTACAAGAAATAAGAATTTGAACCTGTTTTATCATTTTTATATAAGGCCTTTGTGTAATCATTGTTACCACAATGAAAATAAATTCTAGTTTATTTGACGATTTTATGATTGAATGATGCGTAACTTGAAACAATCACGAAAAATAAATAAGGACGCTAAATAAGAATAAAAATGTCATGCGGTTCGTTCTGTTTCATTTTAGGATCTTTCGGAAAAAAAATTAGTTTATCGTCACTCGTCATTAATATATCCAAATGAATTTCGTAACTAATATCAATAAGGGTAATTTTTATTTTCCATAGTTGTTTGGATTAATTTTCTCTTTTATTCTAGTTTTCTTTATAGTCTTTATGCTTTGTATGCCTATCACCTCATGTGGAAATGTTGACAAGATCTAATCCAGACCAAAATGAAAATGAAGATTTAGAAGCTGTTAGAATGAGACAGATTTATTTTCTTAGAGTGAGGAAAGGCATCCGTCCGTAAAGTCTCTGCCAAAGCCTTAAATGGATGAGTCCTTTAACGAATTGGAAACGACTCATCAAGAACGGCGATCCCAGGTAGGGAAAAGCCGAGAAGAAGAAGGTACGAGTCTTGTTTGTTCGAAAACATTATACAGTGATTCGAGCGTTGGTAGATGAAACTATTTCGATTTTTTTTATCTTTTTATCATGTGTGTATGTTAGATTAGTGCTCGGGATTTTTCGTCCAATTGATACAAATATGACTATATCAAAGAATTAATGTTCTTTTGGGAAGGCTTCTCCAAAATATCCTTAGATTTGTTTAAATTGTTCCAAAGTGGCTCAAGCTACTTACTTACTTACTTACTTATCCATTTAGCGTCTTCTTTCTCTCATTTATGAGGTTAGACGCTTAATTATGGAGTTCCACTGGTCTCCATCCAACGCTTGCTCCCTGGTAGCATTGATTGCCTGTAAATCTTCCTCCATGTTACTCCTCCAGGTTTTCTTTGGGCAGCCAGGGGAGCTTCTGCCTGGCACAACCACTCCTTCGATTCTTCTCAATGCCTCACCCTCATTATGTCGTGGTATTGCAAGTGCCGAGTGGTGGTACGTAGGTTTGTCACGTATTTCAATAACTCCTTTTTTTCGTTTTCTCTAAGAGTGCTATATTACTTTGTTATTTAATCTTTGAGGATTTCTTCTTTAACCAGAGAGGGTTTCTAGTGCCATGCGCAGCTTTGCGAGGATTGAATTAAATAATTCTAACCAAAATATATCTTCAATTACAACATAAAAAGGTGAAATATTAAAAACAAACTATACTTTTATGAATAAAAGAGTCTATGCTAGAATTACTAATTCAAACCAAATGAATATAAAGTAATGGTTGACCCCAAGCTCACTTTAATATTAGACGCTAATTGACACACAAAAATAATTTAATTTCTTTACCTTTAAAAAAACCCACACGTGAATCCAGCTGAAGAATGACTTTGACCTTGGATCTTATGTAGACGAGGAAATGGTTTGCGGTTAGGCACGTAGGTGTGTTCGCAGACGCCCAGCCGTTTGTCTGACGAGGAGACAGACTGGGAGCAACAGGTGATTTCGGTGAGGGCAACGGATTGCGTTAAGCACGTTGTCTTAGTCAGATGATTTAAACAACGGGACCGTGAAGGTATGCTTTTTTCAATCTTCGGGTTAATCTTGAGATGGTTCGCACTGACGAGCGATGAGCAAAAAGTGAATCTTTTGATGAATGGGGGGATTTGAGGGAGTTCACTTTGAGTATTCCTCAATGGCGAGGACAATCTCTGTTTTTTTTTGTTGAAAACCGATATAGACGGTTTCTCTGGCGAGAGATGTATTAGAGTGATCCTCAATACAAAGAGGCTACTTTTCAGGGTGACCACCAGGAACTGGTTCATAATGAGCTTCTTCTCCTTTCCATTCTTTAAGTGCCGGGCACTGCCGCCGGACTTCATCATGTCGATATCTAACTCGATCTCTTCGTTCTTCTCCAGTTATCCGCCTATATACTTCCCCGACCCACTGGGGGTAGAAGAAGGGGTGATGAGAGCTTCTATATTAAGCCTCTCTCCTCTAACGACGCTTTTCTTAGTGTCTTAGCTTAGCTCTAAAGGCATCTTCTGGCTTTCGGGCGCAGCTCCTATAATTCCGTCTATTACGCGAAACTCTATCCCAAATCTTAAGGGAAATAGTGCCTGTTTAAACAATGCTATTGCACCTGGCTTCCTTCCTTTCGTATTGTTATGCTCGCTGGCACAGAAATCTGTTGATTTCGTATTTCTCATAGTTGGAGGAGGCGTTTGGTGGCCAGCGAGTCGAGGGCAGAGAGGGGTGGCGGTAAGTAATCGGGTTACATCTCATAGCGTCAGGACGTTGTGGTACCCGAACGAGGCATCTGTTATTATGGTGAGTATCGATTTCTCTACACATTACTTTTAACAACATGTCCAAACCATCTTATCCTGGATGTTTTCAGCATAGACTTATATCTTTCATTCCACATCTTCCTCCAACCTGCGCACTTAATAATCCATCTCTCCAGGTAATTCCAGCCATGCACCTCAACATTTTCCGTTCTGCACTGACTAACACTCCCTAGACTCTCTCTGTTAGGGCCCGGGACTCTCCTCCATAAAGCATCGCAGATCTAACACAAGCCTGATAGACTTGAGCTCTTCACTTAAGTGGTATACCTTTGTTAAACAGCAAGCTGGATATTTCCCGCGATCTACTCCATGCTGCCTCCACCCTGGATCTCACTGCTCTCTCAGCTCCCCCCTCACTATCCAGCACATCACCAAGGTAGCATAACTGCCCCACCTCATCAACAGCACCATCCACGTTAAATGTTTCCTTCTCTGGCATCTCAAAAATACCTTCCTTACTACTGTTTTTAGGTTTGCCAAGCCAGACCAGCTCCTATGACACCCCTTGTTGCAGACCACACAGAGGATTGAATTTGCTCCCACTCCTTGAGGGGATACCTACCCACCTGTATTCTTTCTTCCATCTGCTTCCATGTCACTATCATCTTTGTTATGTTCATATTCACTTTCATACTTCTCTTCTCCATATTTGACTTCCACAGTCTGAACATTTCTTCCAACTTCTCTCTGGTCTCTGCAGTCAGCACCAAATCATCTGCATACAACAGCTCCTAAGGATCTCCTCTACAACCTTTTTTTTGTTGCTTCCTCTATTACCAAATAAACAGCAATGGACTCAGCGAAGAACCTTGATGTACTCTTAATCTAATATCAAAAGATCCTGATGTTACTCCTGCCACTCTTACTTTTGACCTCAATTCACTATATAGTACCATCCAAAGTGTCTCAAGCGACATAAATTAAATTGTAGTAATGCCTGGACCCTTTTTAGATGTAGCTTAGTCCTTATTTTGAGTTAAGATTACCTAGGCCTTTTTTTAAGCTACCAATGCCTAGGCCTTTTTTAGGCTAACAATACCTAGTTTTTTAAGCTAGCAATGCCTAGACATTTTTAAGCTTGCAATACCTATGCTCCTTTTAACCTAGCAATGCCAAGGCCTTTTTTAGCTAGCAATACATAGGTCTTTTATAAACTAGCAATACCTGTTTTTTTAAAGCTAGCAATACCTACGCCTTTTTTAAGCTAGCAATGCCTAGGCCTTATTAAGTTAGCACTATCTAGGCATTTTTAAGCTAGAAATATATAGTCATTTTTAAGCTAGCAATACCTAGGATCTTTAAGTTAGCAATGCCAAGGGCTATTTAAAGCTAGAAATACTTATGCCTTTTTAAAGCTAGCAATGCCTAAGTTTTTAAGTTAGCACTACCTAGGCATTTTTTAAAGCTAGCAATACATTGGCCTTTTATAAACTAGCACTACCTAGGCTTTTTAAAGCTAGCAATTCCCAGGCAATAGATATACCTTCTTAAGCTAGCAAAGTATAGAATATTTTAAGTTAATAATACATAGACCTTTTTAACCTAGCAATGCATAGGTTTTTCTTAAGCTAGCAATGCTTAGACCATTTTAAGCTAGCAATGTTAATGGCTTTTTAAAGCTAGTGGTGCCCCGTAAAAGTTCCGAAAATGGTGTTTGAGTGCCACTCGAACTGTCCATAGCAGATCGCTTACAACGTTTAAATATAAATGTCGGCAACTCTATTGGATCGATACACTCCTGAGCCATTTCTGAACATAATCGTAACTAGAAATGAACAGTGCGTGTTTTTATCGCAAAATTACGCGCAAAAAACAAGGGCTTTATCGCAAGCAAAAATACAGAATAACATTTAAGGGTATAATAATAAGAAAACAGTTACTGCGGACCAATATGTGAAACAATTACAACGGTTAAATGAAGCTCTTGGACAAATGCGTCCCCCACTGCTTTTATTACTTACTACCATCGCTCCGAAACCATTCAAAGCTGGTTTAATCAAATAAATTCAAATTTCACTATTTAGAGGATACAATTTTTATCCTTTATCATCCTTTGTCCACTATTCCCCTTGGTCTATTCTTCGCTAGAAGCTGGCTAACCTTCAGTTATAAATCGTCATACTTACTCTTTTGCCTAGGAAGTCGATCATTCCTCAGAATCTTCAATCAAAGCATTGTTAGATCTCTACGTGATATCCTATAAAAGAGAATATGGCTCGTACCATAACATCTTACCCCAAAGTGATAAGCAAAAGTGTAACAAAGCTGGAAAGTTAACCCACAGAGTGAACTGAATGCGTTTGAGGGACGCCGAGCGAAGAAAGTAGAACATTTACGGGAAACGAAATCAAAACAGTTCATTAGACCTGCAGATGCGACAAAAAGTTTCGCAGAGAAAAATTGCACCTAAGAACTAAGATTGTCTTGCGTTAATAATAATAAGTCTATTCGTTCAAGTTTATTCGTTCAAGTCTATTCATTAAAGTCTCTTCGTTCAAGTTGATTCATTCAAGTTTATTCGTTCAAGTCAATTCCTTCAAGTGTATTTATTCAGGCCTATTCGTTCGGTTCTATTCATTCAACTCTATTCTTTAAGTCTATTCATTCAAGGCAATTTGTTTAGGTCTCTTCATTTAAGTCTATTCTTTCAATTCCATTCGTTCAAGTCTATTCTTTCAAGTATATTCGTTCATGTCTATTCATCCAGGTCTATTCGTTCAACTCTATTCATTTAGATCTATTCTTTCAAATCTATTTATTCGAGTCTATTCTTGAAATCCAGCAATTCATGTGTATTCGTTCAAGTCTATTAATTCGAGTCTATTCATTCAAATATATTAGTTCAAGTCTCTTTTCTTCCAGGTCTAATACTCGAGTCTATTTATTCAATTATATTTGTTCAAGTCTCTATTCTTTCAGGTATATTTCTTCAAGTGTATTCGTTCAAGTCTATTCTTTCAATTCTATTATTTCAAGTTAATTCATTCAAATATATTCGTTCAAGTCTTTTTATTCAAGTTCATTCGTTCAAGTCTATTCATTCAAGTCCATACCTTCTAGTCTATTTCTTCAAGTTTATTCATTCAGATCTATTCGTGTAATTATGTTTTTCAAGTCCTCTCGTTCAAGTCAATCCTTTCAATTCTTTTCATGTATGTATATTGGTTCAATTCTATTCATTAAGTGAATTCCTTCAAGTCTATTATTCATTCAATTTTATTCATTCAAATCTCGTCATTCTTTATATTCTTTCAAGTCTATTTATTCAAATTTATTCTTTTAATTCTATTTATTAGACTATATTTATTTAAGTCTATTTATTCATTTAAGTCCATTCGTTCAAATTTATTTATTAAAATCTATTCGATCAAGTCTATTTATTCAAGACTATTCTTTCATGTCTATTCATTTTAGCTCATTATTTCAATCTTTTCCTTCAATTGTATTCATTCGGGTCAATTTGTTAAATTTTATTTATACAAGTTTATTCGTTAAAGTTTATTCATTCAAGTCTATTTGTTTAACTCTATTCGCTCACGTCTCTCTTCGTTCAAGTCTATTCTTTTTTAGTCTCTTGGTTTAGCTATATTCATTCAAATCACTACTCCTTTAACTCTCTGTCCTTTCAAATCTATTCATTCAATTCTATTAATTTAAGTCTTGTCGTTCAGTTTTATCCGTTCATGTCTATTCTTTCAAGTCTTTTCTTGCAAGTCTATTCGTTCATCTCTCCATTCCTTCATGTCTCTATTCATTCAATTCCATTCGTTCTAGTCTATTGGTTCAATTATGTTCGTTCAAATATTTATCTGTTCGTCTTTCCTTTCAAGTCTCTATTTTAAGCGATTTCTGTGTAAAATTATTATTAAATCTCAGACGGAACGAAATTTGAAAGGGTTTTACTGTTGTTGAGTTGTTCTTCCAAATAGTTTGATGTCTCAGTTCTAAGCTCTGACTAAGCTTATATACATTAGCCAAATACATTTATGATTTACAACGCTGGGAAGAAGTTTTCAACTTGAATTTAATTAGTTATGATCTGGATCAGTGTCACTACAAGAAAAGGATAAGAGATGAGCTTAAATCGTCTCGATGAAACGACTGAGATTATATAAAATATATTCTTAAATGAACTAAAAGATTTTAACAACGAATCAACCCTTAAGTAATCACAACTTGTCGCTTCGTTTTCGTTTTATGATCATTTTGTTTAATGGGCAGCATTAATTCTGCTGCATTTGCGTTAGAAATATCCCGAAATCTAATTTCCCGGAAGTGTTTGTAGTGACACAAAGATAGAAATTTTTAACTGATATTGATTGACGCTATTTTAATTAATAATAATTTACGAACCCACAATAATTTTTTGTCTCAGTCTTTCTGTAATATTCCTATAATTGATGGAACTCTTTTTAAGTTGTTTCACACCTTACTCCTGGAGTAATATTAAGGGCTTTTCTGCTGTCCCTTTATTTTTATTAACCAAAATAGGTCGTACCTTCGCCTCTTCCTTCAAAATCATTTTAATATGTTATTTATCATCCACTTTATCGAGTCTATCTACATTCACAATAGCAATCATACAGAAATTGGCCCTTTATCTGTATTTGGCGATTATATTTTATTAGTAATAAGTATTATTAAATAATTATGAGTCGGGTTAAATATTTCACGCTAAAATGAATTGGATAACTATCTAAGATGGCATTGAAAATCCCTTACACATAAATTCTGGAATTGGAAATTTCCGGTGGTTCAGATCCCACGTTAAACTGTAGGTTTTCAATGAAAAGAGAGGGTATCAAAAAGACTGGTAAAACTACTATTATTATTAGTAGTATTAGTAGTATTCAAATTCAAACAATTTAGCGATAAGAAATTTACCGCTACTCGGCAAAAAGCTTCATGGCAACGGACGGGAGGCAGCAATAACGGGATTGTACCGGTCGCGGCAATGCGGCTTAAAAGAGAAATTGAACGAGACTAGTTGGCAAAAGTCTCGTTTTTGATGTCTAGTATTTTACTGCAAAATACAGTAACTATTATATTGCCTCTATCAATTAATTTGCACAATCTTAACTTTGCTCACGTAAATAAAAATCATCTAAAATCTTCGGTTCATTTGCGCGTCAGAAGTTATTGTTGAATGCAAAAATATCTCATTCTAAATCCCATTTCATTATTTAACTTAACCAAATGAAAAAAATTAATTACCATCTGGTTGCCTTTTAGGGAGCAATGACCGGTATGAATATGGTTTGATTGGAATAATCCCTCCCTTCCCCTCCCGGCTTTCTAGCCTCGGAAGTGCCTAGAATCTGTCGCGTTAAAGAGATTCAGGGGAAATTTTTAGAATTCCAGCCGATTTGCAGAAAATAAAATCTATTCAACAAACAACGGCCTCAAGTCACTTTTGATTTCTGCGGTTGAGAATCGCGCTTCGGTCCCGCACTCATTCGAAAGAGGGAGAAGCGAATATAATAAACCCGGTTGAAGAAAGAGGCGGCGGAAGAAAAAGAATGACAGACGAACCAAACCCTTCCATCCAGGCGTACGTAAGTTCTCCTTTTCGTTATGGAATAACTCAACTTGGTTCGTCACTGGAACGGAGCCAAGCGAAGATGCATCGCCGCCACCCGTGTTCAAACCAGTCCTAGCGAAGCTTTCGTCCAGAATACACGCATGCGCGTGAGGAACTAAACTCTTACCAAAGAAAACAATTATTGGGAAGGTTTCTTAAACAAAAGGGAAGTTGGGTGGTTTTCATTTGTGTTAACAGTTCTATGGTGTAAAAGGATGTGACTAAATAACATCCAGTGTATCTTCGGTGTTGAAACGAGATTTATAGTTGAATAAAACCGTTTGTTTTTGTTATTGGTGATGATGAAAATAAGTTGGTTGAACTCTGCAAGTTTTGCTTCTTAAGTTAGGATTGTGGAACATTGCACAAGTGAACATTCCAACTATTGCATTCAGCAACAATACACCAAAAACACTTATTAAATCAATAACTGGATTATTATCTTCATCCTGGAAATAAAACGTAAGTAACTAAAAAATAAATTGACATAACTAATTCCGTACACATTCGTAATGACGATCTTTATGTTGACGCTCCGTTCTTGAACTTGGAACATGAACGTGGAACGCAATAAAAAATGTAACCTTCAAATATCTTCGTTGAGTAAGTCTGGCTTTTTATTGAAACTAGTATTTTTTCACCAGTGTTGTTCGTATTATAATACCTTTGATGAAATTAATACCTTTAGATTAAGATTCGTATTTGTTACTTGAGTCCGTTGCAAAAATATCACATTTCTTTAGCATTATATATATGCAGATATGCACATTCACTAATATATATATATATATATATATATATATATATATATATATATATATATATATATATAAAAGTGTATGTGTGTATGTGTGTGTTCATTGGACGTGTGTGTCTTAGTTTTAACTTGGTTCTTTTGGGGGAGACAATCATATATTTGACTTGGAAGAAGATTAAATATCTTCGTTTCGCCTGAAGTAATTGTGCGGCTTGTATTGAAGACCTTCTTCAACTCCAGCTTTTTTTGAGAATGACTCCATTATTTTAATCGTCCGCAAATCATTAAGTCTCAGAAATATAATCACTGGCGAAAAGAAGCACGCTCATAGTTAGTCGATTGTCAATATAAATATGAGAGTCCCTATTACAAAAGACGACAAAGAGTTGAATACATTTTTATTTCTAAAAGTTGAGTGAGACGCCTAATGTACACATAGGTAAGGAAGTCCAACTCGCAGTGTCCGAATGTGTCTGGATAACACGTAATGGGTGTCAAACCCCCCAAAACTATTTACCTTAATTACATTTTATTAACATAGTGGATATCTTTATTATTATTTTTTAAAAGCAAGTAAAAATGGACATCATATAATTTGATCAGGAGAGATTCGTAAAGTGGCGCAGTTAGAGGAAATGAAAATGTGTGGAAGGAACATAACTCAATTAGACTATTCTGGACACTAGGGACGGACAGGACACACAGCTCTCCTGTAACTAGTTCCATTTTGGAACAAAGGCAGGTTTTCTTTCAAGACAATTTTAATTATAATCCTCTTTTGCTATAGAATAGAACTTATCAAATAAATCTATTATAACAGTACTACGATTCAAATTTTATGGATTACTAAATATCCCTCGGTCTCAGGCACGTGCCGTGAGTAAATTCAGGGGGGTAGGCAGAGACTGTGAAGCTGCCGCAATTCTTTTTATAAAGACCTCCTTATAAAGTAAATTATCGGCAAAAAGTAGGAATTGTTAAAATTAATTGAAGCCTTGGATATACATATTATCTCTCTGTGCAGTGACAACCGAGTTGGAATGATTGGTTAGCAGTGCCGCCCCCCCCAACCTCCCCATCGAATAAATGACCAGAGCAACCTTTTAAGATCAATCAAAGGCGCGTTTTCTTGCTCATTTTCCCTCATTTGGCCAAAGTAAACAAAAGAGCACTTGTGAAGTCTCCATCGCGCTGTCTCCTGCGCCAAGTGTTTAGACGACCAGGCAAAAGAATCTGGCGGCATTGATGAGGACAATCGAGGAGAAGGCTTCCCGCCGTGATCAAAGGTTAAGTTCATGGCAAGTCAGTCACACTCTGGTCGAGGTTACGACACCTCATAAACACCCGCATGAGCCTTGCACACCATACACGCAACTTGCGTTCAATTAGATTGCACATACAAGGAATGCAAGAACCCATCTAAATATATTGCTGTTTCATTGTGATCGAAGTCCCTAAATTAGGTACTTTGGCTAACTCATTGCATTGGCCGGAATTTAAATGAAATAAAATATCTAAACTTTGTTTATATGCCGATATGAGGTTGGACCTTTTTTTAAAGTTTTGAGGTGGCTTTCTTACATGGACAAGTTACTTAAGCACCTTTCTATAGGCTTAGATCGATGTATGTTCTAAAAGAAAAATGGTGGTATACAGAGTTCTACTGAGTGATTTCAATGCTCCCGTAGTACATAATCCTGGGGAATTGGGTGCACTTTCTCATTGACTTTTTGCAGTTATTGTGTACCTGTGCGCGCGCGCGAATGTGTGTATACAATTTATGAAATTTAATGAGTTTAAATTATGCCATGTCCCAGTAGGTACTTCGAACATTTCAAAATAGTTTTGGAAAGAAATAAAAGTCACAATGTCGAACCATTCTATCTTTTTTGATAAACGAAAATACATTTGTTTATGTGAAAACGGGATATTTTACATAGTTTGGCTCCATCGTAAACACTTCCTAGTTCCCGTTTTCTTCGACATATCACTTTCTCTAGCCTAGCTCTGCTCCCCCTTTCAGAAAATGAGGGCAAATATATTATTTTAGGGTTTTCACAGTTACTCTTCCTAAAAAAAGGCTATTCCAATAAAAAGTATATAAATCATTATAAGGACTCCCACTAATTTTGATTTAAGAAATATTAATATTTAAATTAATTCTTTACAAATTTTCATGACCAAAAGCTATAAAAACAAGAAAAGTAATTTTTCCATTTTTATGCGAAATGATTGAGTTCCCGTCCCAACCCGTTTTCTTTAGATGACGGCATAAAAGTATACTTGACAACTGCTCGGAACTCTAAGTAGATCATGGAGCGACTGAGTTCATTCACCTCAGTTCACCCCTTCTTCAGGAAGGTAGTCGGCGCTTACCAATACGGGCATGTGCGTCTTTTAGAATAACAAGAAAGTGAAAGAATGGTTCCTTGATATGGTAAATAAAAAGAAAACCCTTGGAATCATTTCGTTTACATTTGTGGGCTGAGCTGTGATTTGATGAATGAATAAATATTATTAAAGGAAAGTAGAAGTTAAAAAGGAGTAAAATGTCTTTTAATCCTTTGCCTAAGTCTGGAGAGTATACATATGTATAAGTAAATCAGGAACAAAGGTATAGTTTATAAAAATGAAGCCTGGAATATGTGTAAGGATCGAAGTGCTGTTGACATTTCAATCGTCTTCCAAGTAGCTTCAATAAATTCCCTAGTTACTACAAATCAGGGTTCACCTACATCCTTCCTCGGTAGGAGTGGAACGTGCACTTTCCCCAAGGGGTATTGAGGCCGTCTTACGTCGAAGGTGAGGAGTCACGCGGTGATGGAAGTGAGTCTGGGGGTATGACGGGTGGTGCGACCTGAAACCGGTTATGCGGTGCTGATAATGGGGCCGGGGTCTGAACGGTCCTTTTAAAGATGCCATCGTCGGATTTCGGGATTTTTAGAATGACGGACAAGTGGATAGTGGAGACGCACCCCCTTTCCCCTCTTCCCTAGCACTTAAGGTCAGCTTTTCTATTGCCATCCTCCATTTTTGTATTTATTCTAATTCTCCTCTTGTCTGACCCCTTCCCATGCTTCCATCGGAGTTCGTTGATGTCATACCACGGCTTCGACCCTGCTTGCCACGTCCGGAGTTCTCCCCCGCCCTCCAATTTCCTAATAGAGATGATCCTCAATGTCTCGATGGGAAATGTCCTTATCGACTTCAGTTCCTCCCTGGATAAGGGATCAGATGCTGTTTTCCCTCAACCGACCTGAAATGACTGCCGCTCTCTTACGGGAAAATGACAGGATAGGGCCAGGTTTTTTTTTAAAATACTAAGGGATACATACCCCCCTCCCTTCCGTATTTATATCTACAAGTTAAAGAGCCCATTGAGAAAGTTTATAACTCCTGAAGTGCCGAGGAGTCTAGACATAAGAATTCCATATATGAGTACTCTAAATAGGAACAGCAAGGAAGTACCCATTCCAAGAGCCATCAATAGTAGGAGTTTGTCCAACTATAAGTTAGTGTATCAAAATAGTCCCGTTTCTTTGTACATTTGGGGTTAGTAAGAGTTAATAACTAGGGGGAGGGTTGGGAGGAAGGGTTTTCACTGTTTTCTGTGCCGCATTTTCTATCGGAATCAGCTCAACTTTAGGACTAGATCCTATTCTTCATGAAGAAAAGTAGGAGGCTAAATTCCAACGCCGTCTAAAACTATGCAAATAGGTTTTATCATGGCCTAGATTTTATACTTGACACGTCATCAAAATGTCTGCAAATCAGAGGCCGTGATACAGAACGGCTTCGAATGATTGGTACTTTCGCTATTACGTCATGAAAATGCGAATATATTATAATATACACAATAAAACGAATTACTCGTACTTATGATAACGCTAGAAGTATGTTACTATAAATGTAATCTGTTTACCTATCTCGTAATTCTTTCTCCGCTCAGTAAAAATATCCTTGATTATTTCATCACATTTTTCAATTACAAAAATGCATCCTCCTGAACCTACCTTGATGAGATTACTATAATAACCTTTGCAATTTCTCAGTTTGTAAAGGATATTAAACACTATTTCCTGTAAGTGTTGTATCGCGCGCCATCGGTCAGATTTTTGTAAGTAATGATCGGACTGCTTTCCGTATAAAAGGGTCTATTTTTCACTGGATTCGTTCTATCCTGATAATGACTAAGGAGGGTAAAAATGCATCTCGAAAGAATAAAAGTGAACTCATGGGTGAACGAAATTGACCAAGACCAAAGAACTGATTTAGGTGGTTTTAAAATCCTCAGAGGAATCTAACATTACCTCTTTGCCTGTGGAGTCATGCATTCGTCATGACCTCCATACAAAATGTAGCCTTTAAGAATGCTACAGACCCGAAAACTATTTATTCAACCATAAATTTAGATACAACCTATAAAATAATCCAGTGCATTCTGCGAGGTGTTTGGTTGTGGCGGAAAAGAAAAGAGGAATGGAAGCCTACTCAATCCACATCACTGGAAGCTCAACGGTTTCCGAGAGAGGCAACGGATGCACTCCTGAGAGGAGCGGATCCACCAACGGCCGACCTACTATAGGAGAAAGAGCGGCGGACAGGGCATTGCCCTCTCGACCCGGTCGGGCGGGAGGCAAAGAAGGAGGGACCCTCCCCGAGAGGACGGTCCATTACTAGAGAGCCTCAGCGGCGGCTGGACGCGCGCGAGAGAGAGAGATAATGCGCTGATGTCTTCAATGGCCTCTATCCCTTGGAGGTCACCTCGCCCCGCCTCGTTCGACTCTTCCAGAAATATTTTCGACATTTTGTACTCGTTTGCGTCGGCTGTGGTCCATTTGTGGACTACCGGGAAGTGGTGAAGATGGGCGACGCATTCTCCTCTTAATTAAAGGAATACAGTCCACCGGGTTTAAGAGAAAGGGAGATGGGGATGGTTTATCTCACTTAGTGGCCCCGGAAGTAGTTCGTAGCGCTTCGAAAGAGAGAGAGAGAGAGAGAGAGAGAGAGAGTACTCAAAAAAGAGAGGACAAAGAAAGTGAACCTTCAACTGTCATTCACAAATGACTAAAAAAATGGCAGCTTTTCCCCCCAAATTCGCTATTTGGTTCTTGCAAAGCGTTACAGAGGGAGCAGAGGCCTAAAATAAATAAACCAAGAGTTAAACTGAATAAAAGGATAACAAAAGGTACACGACATTTCCGCATACAATTCTACTTATTTTTGTCCAGATATGAAATTTGTATCACCGCTTAATGGAGCGCGGACACAGACATTTTTCCTAAAATTACTGTCTCCTGAAGGGAGAACATTTCTTTGAGGATTTTGCACTTACAAGATACCCATAGCAAAATCGAAATTGTGCAGCTTCTGGTAACTAAAAATTTTGGAGGGTGGGGGGTGCCTGCTTATCGAAAGACTCCATAGGCCTCTTTCTAAACAAACAAATAATAATATGTCTGTTGTAAACAGTATAGAGACTTGCCAGGAGTTCCAAAAGCCGAGGACGACAAACCTCACTTGACATGCCCGCGTGAAATTCTTGTATCGTCTGTTGATAATATATGTGGGAAATAACAGCGCCTGATTATTTCGAGTAATGCTAAGAACAGACTACCTTTGTAAGAGATATTTTTGGCCCAAAAATTTTCCCTTCGTTGTTTTACACGGGAAAATACAGTTAAAGCCGTTTACAGTGAAAATGGAAACGTTCCCGGTGACATCCTGTCAAATCTAGAAGATAATATTGCTACTACTAATGGAACAACGCACCCTCCTCGTCCATAGAATCCAAAGCCAAAAACATCCACACATATTCACTTCTCTTGACTTTACTACTTTCTAAAGAGGTGTCCTGGGTCAATTGTAGAATTCCCTCCCCCACCCCCAGATATGCTTAGGATGGAGATGGAACAATTAAGTGTTGCTTGGGGGGGGGGACATTCTACAGTTGATCATAGCTCTTGATACTAATTGCAAATACCCTTGCGTAGTTAGATGATATTAGAGAATTATAAATTCAGTCTTGTAACTGCAGAGTCGTTTAAATCATGACACCATTATAACTTGCAAGTGTAAAAAGGGTCAATAATAACCAACATAGAAGAGAAACAATGATAAGAGAGGAAAAAAGGACACTACATTGTAGTGAGGAATGAACTATAACGTCAGCTCAAACCAAATGAAAGGATATGAAGTGTTCTGAAGACTGCTCAAGATCGCGTCTTAAAGAAGACCCATGATTTAAGAATATCCACGAAACCTCCAGAAAAACACCAGTGAATATCACACCGATTAATAAGTGGAAACTTCAGAGGAGGGGGGGGGGGATTTTCCACCAATAACAAGAAAAAATTATACAGATTTTGCATTTCATAGACCTTTACTTGGTTTGGTACGAACCAGGAGCCCTTACAGTGTATTGCAGCCACTGTGAAAGCGGTCCTAATCGAGTCTCCTTCCGTGGACTAACCACGCCCGATGTGGCTTAACGGAAGGGGCTCGGCCGTGGCCACTACCACCATAGAAATGAACCATTAGTTTCTTTTCGAGCCCCACCTTAAACAATAGGTCCTCAGTGAGAAATATAATACCTCAATGAGTGTAGATCGCTGGTAAAACTCCGACCAAATTATTATTTATTTAATTATCTTTTCTTTATCACTATCAGTTTCCAACTCGATGAAAGACTCCACAATTTGTTCCTATTTGTTATCTTTATCAGTTCTTCGTTTATCAGGTTGTATAAACAAAAGTACCTTAAATTTGAATGAATATTTCTACACCCTATTAATGGGGACATTGAAACGCCAGTAGTTTATTATTAGGCCGTCTAAATTACCCAAGCTCTAATGGTGGCCATATTGTGTCCTCACATAGTTATCCTGCTCTATGGCGTTTAAGCTTAGTAATAGCACGCACTAAAAACTAAATAACAAGATTTACTTAAATACTATGTGGGAAGTGTAAATTCTTCCTCGGTGAGATTATTCGTTACCCCTCCCCCCCTGGGGAGATGAATACCACCAAGAGAGTCCCCCTTAGGGCTTTCCCCGTCCAAGCAGTTCCGGTCAAAAGTGGGATATGCCAACTCCTCTTACCCTAATTAAAAGTTGCCCTAATTTGCCTAATAGAAGTGGGCAACAGCTTTATTGAATTATGTGCGAACTCGAAGGAAGTTAAAGAGCTCCTAACATCGAAAGGAGCAACTTCACTGAAAAAAAAATGGACTAGAACCCGCCCCCCCATCCCAAGTGGCGGCAAATCGTAGCATTGTATGCCGTAAGATTGAAAGTTGGATAGGGAAACGACCAACTGAGGAAATAAAAAATGAAATAGAGACGAACCAGTGATTGGGCCAAAATTAAAAAACTCATTAAATTTAACAACCACACCCATGTTTTCAAAATACAATTCGAGACCACGGAGATGGCTACAAAAGCCAAGACTGAGGGAATTCTTGCATTTAACATGAGAATCCCATCTGAAAACATTGAAAAGGAGAAGTTCCACAACATCCAAATGTGTTTTTCCTGTTACAAGCTTGAATTACACTAGCTTCAACTGACCGAACAAGGATAAGAAGATGTGTTCGGAGTGCGGCCATGATGGTCATCGATTTAAAGACTGCTTCAACCACCAAAAAATGGCTAAACTGTGGCGGCGCACACAGAACCATGGCCCTAAAATGCCCTAGGCAAAAATAAATCATAAGAAGAAAAGCAGAGAATGCGCGAACCCGAAGCAACCAGAGCTACGAGGCTGCAGCATCAAAAACCACACCTTAAACTATGAACCCCACGGCAAACCTGAACAGTGAGATAAGTGTGAAAATTCTAACTTGTATAATTCACGCTCATATCACGACCATGGGAACACAAGGATGCTACGAGAAGGAGCTGAACTCCAAGCGAACAATTTGCCGATAGTTAAGGTGCCTAAAACCCCAGATTTGGCAGAATTTTAAAGATGGTAGTCGCCCAACCCAAACCCTCAAACACAGAAAATGCCAAAGAGAAGGAGGTAACATCTGAAGAAGAATCAGATGGGACCCAAGAGGAATAGACCAGCACTAATGACTCGCAATCCGACTCAGAAGAAGAAAGCGAACTAGATCAAAACGAGCATCAAGAAGCAGGTAAAAAAAAAACAGCCCATAAATAAAAACAAAAACAATAAGAAAAAAAACATGGAAATAATCGAGGAGGAAAACCTAACCATCTGTCTTTAAAGGCAGTCCCTAATAGGGACCCAATACTTCAAAAGAGATAGATTAACATCTAACCATGCATAGAGACAACCTATGGATGGATAACAAAAAGAGTGCAGTACGGAAACATTTTTAGAACCATCGATGCGGATAAAATCCTGATTTCAGAACACAGATTCAACACTAATAGTGAATTTATGAAAATATGGAACTACGAAGTGTTGACGGTAAACCACTCACAAGAACGATTCAATGGAGCATACATAGCAGAAAAAAGGAATCAAATGCAAGCAACTCAGGAACTTAGAAGAGTCTTACCTCGCCTAGGGAGGCGACTATTTACCGAACCATACCATTACGAGTATATTCGGGCAAAGGGCCCCCACCATTCTGATGGAGGATCTGAACGCAGCATCCGGGTATACTCGTCCAAATGGAATAGGTTGATACTTGGATACCCTCTTGGACAGGAATATCGTCCAGAGACTGGGCCCCGACTTTCCAACTTTCATCACGAGAAAATCAGCCACCAAGTCTGAAATCTGTTTGGCCAATTTCATCCTTCCCTTCAATTATCTCATGACCCCCTGAGGTTATTCCTTGTAGCGACCGAATAGAGTTTAACCTACAAATAAATGTAAACCCTATATTAATTCCAGCCCGCACAAGGAAGAACTACAACAGAGCGAATTGGGATAATTACGAGCGCTTGCTCAGAAACTATATCCCATCAAATTTGGATGAAGCAACGCTCGAGGGGATTGACGAGGAGATGGAAAGGCTGGAGGACCAGTTAATAGAGGCGGACAAACAGTCCATTCCGAAAACCGTGAACCGAGTAATATCTGCGTACAAATGAACTGCCCACATGAAAGGTTTGCACCGTGAACTGAAAGATTTGTATCAAAGAAGCACTGTGCTATGGCCAAATGAACGTAGATTAAATTGTTCGGCACAAATGATGTCAGTTATGTTTGGCTTAATGGTGGTGAGGCAGGCATTCTTAAAAAAACCCTCCCCAAATAAAACATGGAGGTGGATCTATTATGTTAGGGATGGGGGGGGGGGGTATGTGCAGCAGGCGATGGTACACTTCATCGAATCAACGGAACGACGAATAAAGAGAAAGGTTCTTGAAGATTATCTGAAGAGTGATGATGCTCGCGAGTTTGGCTTAGGAAGAATATGGGTCTTTTAACACGAAAACCACCCAAAACCCACATCGAAATTGGTTTCTTTCTGTTTGAACGAATCTAAAATAGATATTTTAGAATGACCGTCACAATCGCCAGACCTCAACCCGATAGAAAATTAATGGCACAAACTGAAGGTATGCGTCCATGCAAGACATCCCCCAAACACCGATAATTAGAGAAGTTTTGCAAAGACGAGTGGGACGAAATTCTATCTGAAGTAGTTTTGAACGAAGTCAAAAACTAATAATCATTTTAGTTGTGTTATCAAGCAAAATTAGTTATCGAATTGTATATGATATGAATATTTTTTGAATGCAAATTGTGAAAAAAAGTGTTATTATTCCTTTATTTGTCCATCAAAATTGTTGATATTCTATGGGTGTGTCTATTAATGCTGGAACTCATTTCAGTCTGTCTCACCCTAACAAGGACATTCGATGTTCTTTTGTATCAATAAATAATTTGGTAAGTGATTTGCCACCGATCTGCGGCCTTTTATTTCCTAGTGTGGACCTTCAGTGCGTGGGATCCGAACCAGGGTTATGTAAATACAGCTCAGTTTTCTAACGTCGCGGTACCAGGTTCGATCTCGGCATGAATGGATACAGATGTCATCGCACGTCGAGATCTGGCTACCAATTGGAGAACGCGAGTACATCTTACACTTCTCATCACACACATAGCAAATTACTTTCTTTCCTCTCTCGTCTTCGGTAGCTATATTCACGTACCTTTCACGCGGAACAAGTCCCTCTACCCCGGCCCGACGAAGGCTTGGTTTCAAAACCTCCTGGCACCTCCCCCAAGAGGACCAGCCCCTGGTGCCCTCGGGCTCACCGGTGAGTGTCATCCTGTCTCCCATAGCAGGCGGAATGGCGAACTACTACTACAAATACAACGTATGGCAGCAGTCGTGAAGTTTATCCAATCTCGTCAATTACCACACACGATGCGGTTCGCTGTAATCGAAAATGGTGTTTCCATTTGGCCATGCTGCCTTTGCCTAAGTCTTTTTCACTAGGGAAATATATATCAGGCTAATGTCTGAATAAATTACTCATTTAATATCTGAAATTCATTGCCAAGGTCAAGAGTGTTTTCATGTTCTCCAAATAGTCATCGAGATGAAACCCGAGAAATATATAATACATATGATACTTATTTTTACAGAAAATTAATATATGTAAACTTCAGTAAGGCATAATCACGCTTACTGGGAGATGCCCCCAAATCATGTGCTTATAAAAGAGATTCGATAGAACAAACGCCTGTATTCATGTGTTAAGAATCTCTCATTGTAAATCGCATGCAATCAGCAGTATATTCGCAAAAAAATACCCGTTGGTACCATCAATACACCCCGAATGACGTGATTAGGCGAAAGTGTATCGAAGGACGGTCATAAATAGAAGAGGCTGAGACCAAAAACCTGCCAGATTTGGCATGTAAATTTCTCCCCCGCCCACAATGAGACAGTAATTAAGAAAATATATCCAATTTAGAGAATTAGTTTTCGATTAAATCTCCCTCTATTTTACTAATCTATTTTCCTCAACAACTTAGTTCGTTGTTATATTTTTTTCAGCTCAAGCTGCGTGTCATCCCCTAAAAGAATCCTTCAAGGTGACCTTTTGGTCACTCCAACCCCCATTCCTCCCTCAATATCCGCCACTCTCCCTTCTCCCTACCCCTTGTATCCTACACAGACTTTCAAACACTTCCCAATTCTTCTGCCATTGCTTCCCGCTTTTGCTAAATATTTTTTTATCTCGGAGCAAAAGCTGTTTATATCTTCCAAAGGCGTCGGGTTTTGCGCAACGAGATTTAAGCTGTGAACTGAAGTGAAAGAATCCTGATGTAGACCATGATGTAGACCGTGCAGTCTACATCAGGAAGTAATAAATAAATAACGCGAGAAGAACCCTGGGTCATGATTCACTTTTGCCCTGCTGCCGACGGATTTATGGGAACAACCGGGCCCCCTGAACTGCTCTTGCATTCCATCTCGAAAGTTTCAGGACCGAAGAACCCAGGTCGTCTAGATAGACGCCGAAATACGATGCCATTTCCACGGTATGACGACCGTTCGCTGCAGTAGTCCTTTTCCGACGGCCTGATTAGAATCGGTCCCAGTCTTTCCCCTCAGGCAGGACAAAGGTAGTCACGGCAGACCCTTCAACAGGCCAGGAATGTGAACTACAGAGCGATTTCTTCACTCCACCCTCAGTGTAGACATTTTGCCGCCATAACATTCATGCGCTCACACGCTTCGCGTGGCTCCTGTGAAAAGGTATTGTGTGTGCGCGCCCCCTGCAAGTGCGTACCAGGATTTGCGCGTTATGAAAGACAAAAAAACGCAGCAATCAGTGACGTAAGATTTTCATTCTAATTTCGTTCTCATCCCAAAACTTAACCTTGAAATTGTTCAATTGCTTATCACAAGAAGAGCTGGTGAACTGGACGCATAGTACATACGTACACGTATTCGCGCCCACATAAGTGCACAAATGCATCTCTCTTCGGTATGGATAGCATTGTTTTTGAAGTACTTCTATTCCTTGTGACACACACACACTCTCTCTCTCTCTCTCTCTCTCTCTCTCTCTCTCTCTCTCTCTCTCTATATATATATATATATATATATATATATATATATATATATATATATATATATATATATATATATATATATATATATATATATATGACTTTCCTTTTCAAAACTTCCTATTCATTTTAACGTTTATTATCGTTCAGACGAACTTAAATGGCAAAACTTCGCTCAGTCTTCATGTGTCCTTGAGCTAACCTCTAAATTTTACCTCCATTTTTTACAGGCTTTTATTTTAATGGGTTTTTTTCTCGTTTCTTCGTACATATTTTTTCAACACATTATATATATATATATATATATATATATATATATATATATATATATATATATATGGAAATGTTGTCTTATTAATATGTTTCTAATCATACATTGTATGTGCAAATATTTTTCTGGTTGGATACAATGAACGAGAAAATCTGTTACATTTTCTTCGCATTTGGGGTGCCGGTTCTCGTTCTTAAATAACTGATCCTATCAAGAGCAGACCTGGTGAAGTGCCGCAGAAGAAATTTCAGGCGTTGAGTAGGTGTAAATAAATTCGTGATCATGTTCGTTTGCTCGAGGCAAGTGTATATGTCGTTCTCATATATGTATAACAGTGTGTGCTTATGTTTGTGTGAGATTGTATCCTTTACCCAGTTTATATATATTTTCTTCCTAGCGTTACAATCGCTTATGTCTCATTTTCTCTACCTTTTGGGGGCCAAACCATGATACTAAATATTTGACCCTGAAATACAAATGCTGCTTTTTCAAACAGTTTCGTATTTGGTTCAAACGAAGAGGCAAAAATCTAAGGTTCGTTTGAGCGTTTTTCTTCTGCCTTCTCTCTTTCCGTTTTTATATTCTCGCTCACTTTTCTTTACCAATAACATATTCAGCATCAGTCAGTATTAGTTCCTTTTGTATTATGAGTTACATCCTGCAACCCTTACTTAAATATGGCGTAGGATAAAGCGGAATTTGGCTGACAGAAGCAGCATCCATTTCATTTGCACCTGAAACCGATGACGTCTTAGACTTCCCCTTGGATTACCTCGTAAGAAAAAAAGAAAGTGACGATCAATAGCTCAATCCTAATAGTTATTTGTCAAAAGTAAGATACTGCATTATAAAATAAGTAAAGTGAAAGTATATAAGAAGTAGAAAATGGGTGGAGAGGTGACATATTATATTGGCTGCTTCATCGGCAATGTACCTCCTAATTCGTGGTCTGGCTAAACATATGAGCAGCGTTAACAAAATAGTTATAGTGGTGTACGTATTAATGACTCCACCGCCAGTTCTATGATACAATCATTCCTTTGACCTTGAAAAATGCGCGTAATTATAGATGCCGCCCTTCGGAACACCACGTCCCAGGTAGCCCCGCTTGAAGGTCCTCAGTGTTTCGTTTGGGGAATTACTAAACAAAGGAAGCTTCATTGGCAGTCCTGAGAGAGGCTAAGCCGGAAGAAAAGGATCTGGTGTCAAGAAGCAGAAGAAAACGAATAACATCGACAAGAATATCCTCACTGCCACCAAAAATAATGAAATGGTGCGTGATTTATGGTACTATGTCCTGCCATCATCGATCCTAGTGCGCCTGCATATTTTTATTTCAATCTCTTCTAACGACCACCTATCCCCATAAAGATATACCTCCCATTAATCACAGAGACCATAATTCTTACCTCATTTTTGGTTTTCATAAAAAAATAGGTTCATTGTGTACAAACATTGCCATTAAGTGGACATACCTGGATCTCCCCCTCCTAAGAAGTTCGTGTCCATACTATGTTTGGTTGCGTTCTTAGGGAAGAATGCAGTCTTTGAAAATAGTCCCTCTTGGGCCAAACATTGAGTATTGACAATGCGTTAACTATAATATCCGTTGTAACTATATTATATCTATTTATTTGTTCGTTATTGAAGATACCTTTCACTTTTGAGTCATAAATCTAATAGTGTCTGTCGTGCCCTGCCCTCGTCGCTGATTTGTATACGAGCGCTCTAAATTACAATGGTTTTTAACGTCCGTTAAAAACAAAGGTTTGAGATTATTATTACTATTATTCTGAGCCTGAAAAGTGAAGGACGGAAAGGAAGGAAACTAAAAAGAAAATGATAGATAAAATTAATGGAAAACTAGTTAAAGGAACAAATCTATTTCCTTGGGCAATGTGGTCAGTACGAAGATTTGTGCTTTCCTCGAGTGATCGTGTTTTTTTTCTATCTAAGACATTTCAATTGCTACACGCCTCTAGTCTGGGTAGGTGAATCCCAGTAAAGTAGTGTCAGGGAAACCGAAAGTGTAGTGATATGAAATCGTCCAATATTCGCCCATTTCCAAGTAACTTCGACTAACAACTGGCGTCCTTCAGTGGCCTTATTCATGGTCATGAGACCATATTTGAAGCTTATTTCGTATAAATATTAAAATTTGTTTGCTAATTTATTCTTCCATTTTCCAAATTATAAACTCGTCATCCAGGAGGATGCATTCAAATAGCGTATGAGGCATAAGCAAGCATTAGTCAACTTAAAACAACAAAAATAAGCTCATCATCAGTTTCAATTTTCAAGGTTAAAATTCTTGCCAAGCATCACAAGACTAAATAATTAGTTATTAGCTTCGACGTAGGGTAGTTTTTTATTCAGATTCATTAGATATCGAATAAAATAGATTTTATGTACGTTTCGACACAATTTTGGTAATAACTAATCATTCAACGAGAGAACTAAATAGTTTTTAAACGTCAGTTTGTTTCGTGACATGGAATAGATATCAAGTGGAACCTGGCCCTAGTTAATTTGTTTGAATATGAAGATAGACTGAGGGTATTAAATATGTTCTCGTTCGAAAGGAGGTGTGTGAGAGGGGATATGATTGAGCTGTTTAAAATTTTTTCCGGGATAGATAAATTGGATGTTAGCAAGTTTTTTGAGTTAGATGATGGAAATCGGACTAGAGGTCACCACTTGAAAATTAAAAAGCAAGGGTGTAGGTTGGATTTAAGAAAATATTTTTTCACCAATAGAGTGGTAGACTTCTGGAACAAATTGCCGCAGAGGGTAGTAGGTAGTCCAAATCTAAATGTATTTAAGAGTAGCTGCATGATTTAGTTCTTGACAAGCCTTGATTGGTGATACCCTTGTTTCTGGATGCAATCCTCTGGATGTAGTTTTCCTGGGAGTTTGGGTGCCTTGAAAAAGAGGCCGCTTGACTCGGATGACCTATGATGAGCCCTTGTGGCTTTTGTCATCCGTTATATTATATTGTGGGGGACTTTGATTTTGTCTTCCCCTGGTGATGGTGCTTTTTGTGGGCGGGTTTTGACGGAGGCGGATGACCTTTGATAGGCCCTTGTGGCTTTTGTCATCCGTGTAATTATGTTATGTTATGTGTTATGTTTGTATCGTTGATCTTACCCGATTGAATAATCGTACGACATGCGGTACTTTGTGTACACAACTAAAAAGCTGTTCATGCATGCACCTCACGATTAGCAACAATGGTGCGTCCAGGAAAAGACAATTGCACGAGGATAGTGTACACCATAAATACTAATATTCGTGGTTATGGGATGTTTTTTTATGAAGAGTGTGAGACTTGTACAATTGATGCTTACTCGGTTTTGGAGCCTCAATAACAATGAGTGCATTTCTGCAGATCTGTTCACGTTGATAAGAAGTGGATTCGGTAATAAACAAGTGTAAACACGTGAATTTCCATCTATATACTGAATTTATATACGTTTGAAAGTTCATAAAAAAACGAATTATTTCTTTTTAGGATTAACTCCTTCAAGATTTTCCCCATTTAAATTTTAATGAATATTAAGATATATATATATATATATATATATATATATATATATATATATATATATATATATATATATATATATATATATTTATATATATATATTTATATATTTGAGGAACTTTGGTATTATATATTTTTTTAAGGAACTATATAATATGAATAGGAAAACAGTTGACGCCAGCCTGTGAAGTAAAACAACAAACCCCTTCTTTTGAAAGGGGTCTAATGCATTTGCATTAGCACTTAAGTCCGAAAGAAGTGGAAAAAGAATGAGAATAAAAAGGACAAATTAAAAGTGAATAGAAACCGTAAAATCTCGGGGAGGAAAAAGATTACTCTAATAAACGTCATCAACCTAAAATGTTTGAACACGCAGAAACACGTTCGAAAGTTTCCTACTCTATCCAGCAAACTGTTAGTAATTAGTTTACATCACTCGCTTCCATAACCTCGAATAACCAGGATGGATTATTTTTCGACAACCAGTCGGATTTTTACTAATCATAATTGAAATTCTGCAAGTATACAATAGGACATATGCATTTTTGTGCATGGTTATCGGCAGCCTTCTCGATTCCTTCGGCGAGGAAATCTTAGAGGCAGCTGTCGCGTGGAGCCCCGTTCAAAGTAAATGGAAGCCTCCTCGTCATTTAGCAAGTGTAATTTATTCCGCTTGTTTGTTTGTTTTTTGCTCGTATTCATTCTGAACACGAGTAGGAGCACCAAAGGGGTGTCATTTTGAGCTCCTGGGTGGGAGTTAAGACCCCCTTTAAAGGAAAGTTGGTCTTCTTCCCGGTCGCTTACTCGGCGGCAGACAGGATCAGAGTGCACCGGCTCAGGTTTACTCTATCGAATGGGTCACTTTCGCTAATTAATAAATTTAGTTAAGAAATGACCTCACCCAAACGGTTTAACTTTGTCCTTTATGAAATCCTGTACAAATGTTCTCCATGGGGCTCTGAATCCATCCTACTGACCAAGAGATTGAAGAGGTTTCCTAAGGCCTCCCCTCCTGTCCATTATCATTTTCCTTTCCCATCCGCGTTCTCTCTCTTCGTTTCACTCTTCCATCTGTCGTCACCTTACTCTTTTACTTCTCCAAAAATATTTGGTAGTGGCAGTCGCCGTAAAGTCAACCAGAGGCGTTTGTGCCGCCCTTCTAAACAACAAGACTTCCAAAAATTCCAAATGGAGCCACGTGATTGTAACAATTGGAGGGGGAGATCGCTCGTCCAGCGTAGCTCTTGCCACCAATAATAAAAGGTGAAAACTGCGATGGAAACTTATCTCAAAACCACAGTTTCGAGGTTTCTTTTCTTTCGTCTAACATAATAATGGAATCACATCTATCTGCTAGAAAAAGAAAAGGGAAAAAATACATACTGGATGATATTTGACTACCCCCCTCTTCCCCAGTGCTCTCAACTTTTTCTTTGTTTGAGAATCCACACAAAGCAAAACAAATCCTTGGTTTTTGAACCTAACAACGCGTCTTCGCTTTGATTAATGTCAATGTTGGCACTTTTCACCCTCAATAATGTGCAGAGATCAACGAAACGTCAGCATAAAAACGAACATTAGCCAGATTAGGCAAGAAGTAGCGAATTGGGCTACTTCTATAAAATCAACATTACTTCGTTTTAACACGTTGACTACTTTTTTACCCTATTTCTTCATCATTCCCTTTATTATATATGGGCTACTTTATAACCAAATGTTCTACTTTTTTAAAAAAATGTTTGTGGGGTTTCTCAAATCTTACCTGAAGAGGTGACGTCTTTCACACATGAGGCGTGGGTGAGGCTTTTGCTACAGGGGAGAGAGAGAGAGAGAGAGAGAGAGAGAGAGAGCGAGCATTCCTTATCAATTATTGACCTTGCAAGAGGAGACCAGTTTCTACTCCCCCTCGTGCCTGAGCCCTTTAGTCTTTGAAGTTCACATTATACACCTTTTGTTCCATTGTTTAACGTCGACGAGATTTACTCTTACACTCTGTCATACTTATTATTTTGCACTAGTCTTGTTCATAATATATACCCTCCATTTTATTTTTTATATCTGTCTCTTCTTTTTTTTCTCTCTTTAGCGTAAATGCCCTGTTTGGTCACACTAATTTCCTTTCTGTTCCGGGAAAAATGAAAAGCTAACCATCGAAGACGATTTTAAAGGCAGGAATTAGTTGGAAACAATTGGCCATTTGTCAAACCACGAAAATTACTTTTTTTAATTCAATATAAAGAAAAAGACTAACGAGGGCATCTATTGCAGAAAGGGGAGAGTGTGAAGATGGACAAACAAATTGAAAATGTGTGGAAGATATATTGACGCGGAGCGCATATGTGGGAATTGGGGCCGGGAGGAAATGCTTATGTGTTAGTTGGGGCCGGGAGAGCGTGCCATTTCTCGAGGTTTCAGGTGTAACAGAGGATTTACGCCTCTACACCATCCACTCCTTCTGGGTCCAGGAAAATGAAATGTGTGGATGAGCCTTCATAAAAAACTTCGATCTATTAAACTCATTTTAATAAAATTGAAATTGGTTTGTGATTAAAAGTTATCATTTTAAACAAGACTACCTATGCATTCACACATTGCAATGGTGTCACCCCAACATGATTGTACGCGCCATCTCACTTGCACAATTTTCCTTTTCAGTAACTCATCAATTTTATTATTTTATTGGCACCAGTATGAAGTGATCTTCGCAAGATTCAGTAGAAGCGGTTATACATTTTCTCCCATATAAAGTAAGTGCCACTTATGTATATACAGAGAGGTAGTGGTTTGTTTGGCCTCGTTCTTGGAGACCTCTCGATATAGTGACTAACCTAATCCGATGTATCGTAACAACTGTGCTCATGTGGGAAGAGTTGTTTCCACTTGGATAAACCATATATATATATATATATATATATATATATATATATATATATATATATATATATATATATATATATATATATATATATATATATATATTCTCAGTGTTTTGTTTTTTTTTTTTTTTAGTCCGAGCAAAATGGGAGGCAACGCTATCGATGACTGGAACATTTCAAGCATCACGGAGGAGCAATGGGAAAGATTGGCTGTGTATCACGTACCCGATACCCCAACAGAGGAAGTTTGCACAGATAGGGCGAAATCATCTTTGCCCAAGAACTTATCCTTGAAACCCTCCAAGACTCTAGTGGACGTCGATCAAACCGTGAGTTTGGATGTATTGAAACACGAGTTGTTCCTCCATATCTTCACTTCTTGATCAAAGCCTCGTTGAAGTCCATTTCTGTAGCTTTGTCCTCCCAATGAGTTTGACTCAACAGGTATTTAGAACAGCCATATCCCTATGCTGACCCACTTGTGATCTCCTCTCCCGTGGATCCATTTTATTTTGCACGTGACCCCGCCTCCGTTCGAAGGAGTCGGAGGCCGAGAGGCTCTTCACCAAAATACGTTTAGTCGCTACTGCGGCGCTATTCTGATTTTCTACACTCCTGAACAAATGGATGTTATTGTGTATGGGAGAAGTTCATGGAGAGGGTTTTTGAGGGGTGTGTTGGATGATACTACGCATTGATATAAATTGTCATTCGGCCTGGACAAAATGAGGACGGGGAGGAAGGGCTTGGTGTTTGGTACAAGTGCATTCCAAAGGGAGGGTAGTTTTAGGGGCGCTGTTGCGCGCTGACCCAACCTCCTTAGAAAGCGGTTACAGTTGAAATTTCTAATTCCCCTCTCTCACATCCCCTAAATCAATCGCGATTAAATGAATGAGCCATTGGGTCATTTTCGGCAGCGAATTAGACGTTGAAGGCAATTGCGAGGTAAAGGTTAGGTTATCCCGTTAGATGTGCTAGTCTGCGTGAGTACACACTGTAGGTTTGGTTAGGTTTTGGAGCTATGAACTGGCGCAAACTAGTCGCAGAAAGTTAAAATTTTAAGCTCTTGAACAAAAACAACAAAACAAAACAGTATTTGTCAGCCCTTTGCACCATCAGTGAATGGGATAAACGATTGTCTCAAAATATAATCTTGATTCTTCTAACCAAATGTTTTCGCAATGAAACACTGAAATTGGATTCATGCTTATTACAGCATCTACAGCAAGGTGAAGATGCCAATGAAAGTTTCATTATATGTTCATTTTTGCAAAATCGTTATCCTAACCTAACCTAACCTTAAGTTCCCGATAGTTTCGAACGCCTAATTCGTTGCCAGTCCTATTCCGAAAAAGACACGAACCATTTTGAAAAAGCAACTTAAGTTGCTGTCCGAAAAGTCATTCACCTTTTTTTTGGAGAAAGTGCATAACTTAACCTATGTTGCGTAACTTTTCGGACGCCCTGTAATAATATGGCTGTGAATGTTTTTAATGTTCGCCTTTTCATCTGCCGCTAGGTGCTCGGCGTCTGGAGCACAGAGAACATCCCTCGTGGCACCAGATTTGGCCCTTTCAAAGGAAACGTCTATTCCCTCGATCAAGTTCTTCCTACTGCTAACCGAAACTACTTTTGGAGGGTAAGTGCATCCCTTCGGTTAACCCAGGGGGCCTCCAATGGATATTAACCCCCAGACACTCGTATAAGACATTTTCGGTAGCCAAAAGTTAGTCTGAGGATAGATTAGACTGTAAGTGCAGAAACATATTTGCTAAATATTGTGGCTTAAATAGACAAAGAAGTTAATTAAGAAATATCATCAATAGTACATAATATATCTTTTTTTAAATGGCCTACCTAATACTCGTGCAATGGTATATACAGCCTTAAAAATGTAAATATTTAATTCATTTCTATGTAAGATCATGACAAAAATCACCTGTCTCGATGCATGATAACAACATATTATCTTTTTCTGTCCGTGAAGGTTTACAAAGGGAGTGAACTCTTCTATTACATCGATGGTTACGACACAACGAAGGCGAACTGGATGCGCTATGTCAATCCCGCTCACAGCGCAGATTCTCAAAACTTAATTGCTTGCCAAAATCAGGTGAATTTTCAAGCATTTTATGAAGATGATAACCAAACTATTATTTTAATTCGATTCCAAACACTTGTTTAATATACAAAAACTTCTATTTTTGTCGTAAGAAACTTGTTCTATATGTTATGCTTTTAGCGATTGATATCAGCTACATAGAATTGAGCATACATATTTTGAAACGCTCATCCTTTGCGCATTAGCAAGATCTATTACGAATTCGCATTAATTAACTAATAACTTTTCGTAAAGTGTTGTGTTGATGTACATTTTCATAGAAGGAATATTTCATGGACAGTTACAAATTGGATGAAGATATAAAAATACATTAGAAATATGTTAATATGATATAAATGCAGCGTAATCATATCATAAAAGACTCTATGGGTTTTAGTTTGCCAAAAAACACGACAGAAAGGCTGAGAGAAAATTAAATACATGCATGTATTTATTTATTCCTAAAGATATTATTTACGTGAATCAGATTCAATTAGCCCTAATGATTAGAACAGCTATCTAATTATTATCAACAATTCAAGGAATAAATGACGTTTCTTGAGAATTTTAAATTTGTGTGGTTGGAATTTTTGAAAAAGAAGTTAAGTTGCAAACTTCCATAATGACTTCAAAAAACTCATTTTTAAGTTGAATTAAAAGAGATTTTTCCATCCCTGAAAATGGAAATTTTAGGATATGTGAGATCAATCACTTGATTTAATTCATGTATCTCTTCATCATAATTTGTATTCAAAATTAGAGTGACTGACTCCTCAATCTTCCCAAATTACAAGGATTCTATTAAATGGCGTTATTTTTCTGGGGGTTTCGACGCCACTGAACTCTATACAGTATATTTTGTAGTTTATGTCTATTTATTATGATTGTTTTGTTATTTGCTACAAACTGTTTTTTATCTATCATTTTGTCATGCTAAATTATAAAATATCTTAATTTTTATTTATTTCAGTCGAATATTTATTTTTACACCATCAAGCCAATTAAACCAGATGAAGAACTCTTGGTGTGGTACTGTAAAGAATTCGCCGACAGACTAGATTACCCTACCACAGGAGAGCAGATGCTTCATCAAATCAGTAAGTAGATTTACAAGGTACCCTCTTTGAATGGACCGTAAGGTCTCCTAGGGTACTTACTTTCCTTGTTACTCCTTGTTACTAGAGTTTCTCGTACAAAATTAAACAAACCTTGTAGCGCAGTAAGAATACCACCACATAGTGCCTGCAGCTCGTCGCAGATTAATTGCTTGAAATGTGCGGATATTCTGGTCTAAGAATCCACTCATATAATCGATAAATGCATTAATTTGATTTGAATTAGGTCGGGCAACTAGCCAATAACCCATTATTTAGTTGTTATTGAGATAAAGACAAGCAAATGTCTTGTGTCATCGTGGCCATAGCAACTTCGAACGACCAAAATTTTGGATCTTCACTCATCCATATTTTTATTATTATTAGATACAATACAAAACATGATTTTAATTATTAAATTTCTGATAGTAGACGTACTTACATCTATTTTCATGCTGTCATTATGTCAATACTTATGGAATTTCTCCTCTCTTGTAGGCACACCAAAAGCTAAGAGCAGTCAACCCTTATCGGACGAATCTCGGCTATATTCTTCGATAGAGATGCGCCTAAACTCTCCCCAGGAGACGAGGGTGACGGGCCAATCTCCTCCCTTCGAGGGATCTGTGGCTTCTGAAGGTTCTCTGAGGTTAGATGAAGGATATCACAGCAATGGATCACACGATGAATCTAATGTTCAAGAGGATTTATCAGATGCAGACAGTGATAATTATGTCCTCGATTTCAGGTTAGATAAAAAAATCAAATTAGGTAGATTGGACCCGAA
Organism: Ceratothoa steindachneri; assembly: GCA_963969495.1. Lineage (NCBI taxonomy): Eukaryota > Metazoa > Arthropoda > Malacostraca > Isopoda > Cymothoidae > Ceratothoa > Ceratothoa steindachneri. The sequence continues at coordinate 92,852,132 of OZ018329.1, forward strand.
AAAGGCGGTTTAGTTCTAATGCTCATATAAATGAAGCTTTTAATTATCTTGTTTCTTTTACAGTAAAAAACAGCTCAAAGAAGAAGAATATCAAAAAAATGAATATAGGAAAGTTAAGATCAAAATGTCACGAGCTTATCACTATCGGTCTAAACCTTCCGAAGGAGAAGAAGCACAAGATTTAGTTGTTCCTCATGAGAATGGTTCAATAGAGTCGGAAGACCAACAGGAGCAACCGAAGGCTGTACTCAATATTCTCAGTCCGAATCCAACGCAAACTCCTACCCCTATCTTCAGAATCCAGCCTTCTGTTCAAATTTCAAGTTTAGTAGTTCCTCAAACCAGCAAGTATATGCCCACATCTCCTAGAATCCCCCACTCCAAAGCTCCCCCTACGCAAGCTACTCATATTTACAGACCAGCAACATCTGTAAGTATGCACCAGTCTCCAAAGACAACGTGCATCGTTTCTTCTCACCTTCCAACTTCTTCGCCGGTCACAGGGTCGTATACTTCCCAAATGGTCTCCATTTCTCCTGCTAAAATCGATGGCATCCAGTCTTCCGTCCAAATTACTTCATTGTCAACGACAAGTCTGTCCCATCCTTCTCATTTACTCTCCCCAGTAACTCCAATTGGCAAACGTAACAATCTTAATGGTCCTCAGCGGGAAGAATTCAGAGAATACCATAGAGCAGACTCTTTGATGGAAAAGAACCAACATCCTGTAAGTACCATTGACCCAGAAGAATCGACGAAGCATTTCACAGCCATGGATCAGCATACTAAACTCACTGAACTCCGTCCGGTCGTCCCAGTACCCATGGACACCAATAACTACCCTGATTCACGTCAACCTTCTTTACAAGATTGTCGAAATGGGGTACCCTGCAACAAAGTTTCCAACACTAAAAAACCCCGTCTGCTATACTATCCGTCATTCTCAAGCCGACTGGTTGATACTACACCCTTATCTCGAAATCATCCTGATGGAATTATGGATCAAAGAGTTTCCAGTATTCCTCCTCAGGATCCCCGCATAACGGTTGCTCCAGATACACGTCTTCCAATGCATCCTGATACCCAAATGAGGTCTCCCCCAAGGTCAAATGGATCGATCCTGGAGAACATTCTTTTACGCCGAATAAATGGCAAGGATGAAGCTGATTCAACTAACGGCAGTAAAGATCTAAAGGAACCAGTTCATATCACACTGCCAAACGAGACTCATTTCAGGCCGGAGGGTCCCGCTCTGAATCGTAGCGGGGGAGCTCAGTATAACTATTCTAAGACCAAGTATTTTGCAAAGGAAGTAAATCAACAAATTTCTCCCGATTCATCATCAAATTGCCTTAAGGTCTCGTCTATTTCGCAGCCTTCCTCATCCATCAGTTCTCCAACTCCTTTTGCGACTACGGGTTCTGCCAGCAGAACTAATAGTTCTCAAGTATTTACAAGTTCCACCATGAATATATACAGCCCATATCCAGAATTTAGTGGAACACCTACAAACAACTTTTCCCAGTCTTCTTCCTCTAGTACGCCGGTTGACCACCGCCTTACGATTTCTATTCCCAATTCAGCAACGGGGCATTCACCACCGTCCAGTAATTCATCCCACAGCTCTCAAGGGTCACCTCACTCCCAAGGGTCAACGTCTCCAAACGCCAATGGCAGAGGTTACAGATCTCTTCCTTACCCTCTTCAGAAGAAAGATGGCAAGATGCATTATGAGTGCAACATCTGCTTCAAAACCTTTGGCCAGCTGTCTAACCTGAAAGTTCACTTGAGAACACACTCGGGAGAAAGACCCTTCAAGTGTTCTCTCTGTACGAAGAGTTTCACTCAGCTCGCCCATCTCCAGAAGCACTATTTGGTACACACGGGGGAGAAGCCGCACCAGTGCAATATCTGCAAAAAACGCTTTAGTTCAACCTCTAACCTCAAGACTCATTTGAGACTTCATTCAGGCCAAAAGCCTTATGCATGTGACTTGTGCCCCGCCAGATTTACGCAATTTGTTCATCTAAAGCTGCATAAAAGGTTGCATACAAATGAGAGACCTTATACTTGCAACACTTGCAACAAGAAATACATCAGTGCTTCGGGACTGAGGTAAGTTTGTGGAATAAGTTATCTTGGAAATAAGATCATATAATGTTTACCAATTCCTCTTCTTTTTGCGACTTTTATTTTTTTCTTGTTTTATATTTTCTTTATTTTTCTTTTCATATTTTATATTTTCTTAATGTTTATGTTCTCAGTTGTAGGGTGAGATTGGTAAACATTATAGTATCAAATTTCAGTTCTTATCTAACCAGTTATAAACAGTTTCTGGTATACGCCCACACGTAGGCCAAAAAGAATTAGCGGCACCGTATTCTGGCGGGTATTGTAGAAGGTGGCTAAGCCAGGATACGAGGCCTAGGAAGCCGCGCGAGCGAAATTATTGTTCTTGTGAGTCCAGTACAAAATGACGCTAATGGACTGTGCAGTCGCGGACTCCGTCCAGTCCGTCCACTTGACATTTACTGGACGAGATGCTCCAAGCTTTGCGCTTGATTGGGCATAAATTCGCTGTATAGTTTTGTATTGACGTGGATCAGCGTTGACCACACTAAAGAAAAGTGTTTGCAGGCGATCTTAAAGAAGTCTTTCTGGTAGAGAGGCCCCTGCTGCCTTTCCAATATTTTTTTTCTTCTCAGAACACACTGGAAAACCACTTCTTGCAAACCCTCGACGCCCGAAGAAGAATTAGCTGTTCAAAGGTCACCAAATGAATCTGATCAAAATTTCGAATTTTGTGCTTCTGATTCTTGCATCGGTAAGTCTCAAACATTCAGCTTTACTCCTCCCTGCCCCGCATAGATCAGCCTCCGTTGCGTTCCCTAACGCCGCAGAGTTTGATCTACAAAGTAGACATATGGCATCGTGGAAACGAAAATCTCCCCCTGGCTATCGAATCAAGGAAGAGAAATATCGCTATTGTGTTTAGTCGAGAAAGTATTGGAAAGAAAGCAATAATAAATAAAAATAGAGAATAGTTCCGAACTAGAACTGAACATCTAAAAATGAACATTGCGCAAATATATAACGTTCCAGGCAATAATGGCTTCACCACTTCCCCTGCGCTTCACTACTAAGATTAAAATTTGAAATCTAAAAAAAATCAGCCATGGTTAAATTTTTATGCATTTTCTGAACTTCGCCAATTATAATAATTTTAAAAAGGAACTCTAAACTAAATTTCCCCCTTTCAAAATATCACGTTGCTAAAATATAGTTATAGAAGAAGATATATAAAAATAAATTTTCTGAACTTTACCATTTGTAATTTGGGGGGTTTAAAAAAATTCGCCATTTTTCGATATTTATATTTATTTCTGAACTTCACCATTTTGTTTTTTGATATTATTAAAAAATTATTAGAAATAACTTTTATAAAAAAACCTGTCATAATAACCAAACCAAGATGAAATTATTATTCAAATACTCAAAAATTTCCCTTCTTAAATTATAGTTAGTGATGTTGATGATGATGATGATGATGACATCTTCACTCAATGCAAGAATTAGGGAAGGGGCAGCAATGATAGAACAGTGATTTTCAGAAGTTAAGGATTGCACAGGATGTAGTGATAAGTCTCATAACACTACTAAGGTTTAATGTACTTCTCAAAGATAAGTTCATATGAAGAGCTTAAACATTCAAAAGTACGAATTTGAACCTTCTTATGTGGTTGAAGAAGGAATTTAGAGTAATAACTCATAACAACATAATTTAGCTTGAACCAAAATGCATAAACTTCGTTCAAGTCACAACTAATTTTTCGAGTTAATTTCCAACAGCTAGTGAGGGATTTTGATTGTTCCTACCATTTGTAAAACCTGAAGGTTTTACTTGAAAGGTTTTCCCGATAGTTTCTCGATGTATTTTAACTCGGATTATTTAGAGAAAAGCATTTTTCTTTAAAAGTCTCCTCATTTCTCGCAGGATAACATATCGGTCTATTTTTAGTGTTTGGTAGATCATTCATATGATTAAAAATTATCCTTTTTCTGGCAGAAGGCAACATGGATATTTGTGAAAATGGGAGTATAGAGGAGACCTATGATTCTCCACTCCATATGGACGGCTTCCGTGAAATAGACTGCGAGCAGGACCGTATCTCACCAACCCCTTCCTTTAGTGACCACAACTTCCCCGATGATTTAATAAAAAATGAGAATTTCAACTCGTTCGGACCCTCAGCCGATCTCAAATGCGAAAACGATCGAAGACCCACTGTAATCGAATCATCTAATCACCACGCCATTGAATGTTCTTGAATAGGAAGGCCATATAATCTCGAGCTCATCCGATGGCTAGCAAGTATGAGAAGCTTCAGTGATCAACATAGACATGATCCGATCAAAAAGGGTAACTCCTTGCAGTGATATGACATTTCCTTCAGTTTACTCTGGATCAAAATAGATGTGTATGGCCTGATTTATGAATGACCGCGGAATTCCCGCTAGAGGCCAGTGTGTACGATCATTTATTCATTGAGTGGATGGAGAATTTTTGTAAATTCTTTCGACTGTCGAAGTGCAATTTATGATCACATCTAAAACTAAGTTAATCCCACCAACTTGTATATAGTTATGTTAATACAAGAGGCATTATGTTATCGATATCAAATGAATCACTCGAGATGCCAAGTATTGTAAATAAGCATTTATCTTCATTATATTTCTCAACTATGTCGAGTTATATTCGGGAAATACTTTTGTCTATAAGCTTTAGTAGTAACTTGATAGTTTTTACTCTGATTACATCGTTGTTCGTATTTAATATTATAAAGTTTTGGGGGACATTGATGACTTCCCTTTTTACAAGGATTTTTGTAAAAACTTTATTCTTATATGCAGCAAAAGTTGGCTACAAAATGCACTGAATGAAGGAATTTTTGGTCAGTAAGTCTCTTTCAGCTTCAAATATTTGGCTCATAAAAAAAACGGCATTATTATAATTTTTAATTAACCTTAGAGCAATTATTTTCGCTATATATCTCAAAATGAATAAAACTCTACTGCATTAAGAATGCAGATATTAGAAGCATAATAGTTAAAAAGATGAAATGTGTCTCCTATTTATGATCCGTATTACCATCATAAAATTGATTGCAAATCTTTTTTTTGCTTAATTCAGTCAATATTTCGTATTTTGAATCTCTCTTTTCATGCTTAATGCTTTTTAAAAGGTTTTGAAGACAAGCTTTGAATATTTATTCATGGCGTACAATATAATAATATAGTTTTAAATTTATTTTTTCGTTATGAGTGCGAAACAAAATCGTTGAAATACGATTTTAAACATGAATAACTACAATGGGACTATATCAAACTACTGATTTTTCTTGAACTATCAATATTCTTGTACATACATATAAATTTAGTTGCATTATCATTTTTAGTGAATTACTAGTACACCTACATCCTTTAATGATATATACATATATATATATATATATATATATATATATATATAAATATATATATATATATATATATATATATATATATATATATATATATATATATGTATATATATATATATATATATATATATATATATATATATATATATATATATATATATATATATATATATATATATATATATATATATGTATGTATATATATATATATATATATATATATATATATATATATATATATATATATATATATATATATATATATATATATATTTATATATATATTTATATATATATATATATTTATATATATCTATTTATATATATATATATATATATATATATATATATATATATATATATATATATATATATATATATATATAAATTTATATATATATATAAATTTATATATATATATATATATATATATATATATATATATATATATATATAAATTTATATATATATATAAATTTATATATATATATATATATATATATATATATATATATATATATATATATATATATATTTATATATATATATATATATATATATATATATATATATATATATATATATTTATATATATTTATATATATATATATATATATATATATATATATATATATATATATATATATATATATATATATATTTATATATATATATATATATATATATATATATATATATATATATATATATATATATATATATATATATATATATATATATATATATATATTCAAAGAAAAATTGTTGTTATAAAAAGTTAATATTTTTATATTGTACAGATGTATGCAAACTGTTAATTTGAAAAAAGTGTACATAATGTTATTTATTATTCCCTTTGTTTCAAAAACCTTTTTCTTGGTTTCTTAATTTTACGCAAAAAATATATACAGGGTGTCTCACATATCTCTGCCGCCTTTTAATTAATTATAACAATGTTATTTTAACTTATTTTGCTAAAATGTTATCCCCTACCCATTGATATAAAAAGTTTTTTGTTTTGAAATGTTTTATTAAAGTGGACAAGTTTTAATTAAATCTGTCAAAAAGTAGTGAAATATAAATAATTACAAAGCGTCCGAGATTTGGTGAGGAACTTTGTACATCTTTACTTTCTACACTTACACTATTTCCTCTATAACAACAATTAAAAGAAAAAATAACAGATATTTTATCATTTAAATAAAACAATATTATTTGGTCTTCCGTAAATTTCCAAATTAGATGTTGACATTTATATTACATACATAAATGTAATACTAATAATGCATATATGTATGCGCTACTGTACCTTATTATTTCTGAACAAATTATATGCTGAATATGTTTCATTTGTCTGTTTCTTTATTCTATACCATGTCTATTTCATACATCCCCCACTGCCCCCCAATGACTGCAACAGTTCCAATAATTGTAAGGCACAAAGGGTCCTTGAGTACAAATTTATATTAAAATTTAAGTAACAATGTGAACTAAAGTAAATTATTCTACAAATTATATTCTGAATCCTTTTTGAGAAATGTCCAAAAGTCTTTAAAGGACATTTTTGTCTCCCTTTCTCCTCGATCAGATCAAAATCTAACGGATTTCTAGCAAACGATCTGAAATTGCAATGGGAAAGTGAAACTTGTAATTTTCCACTGTTTTGGCGTCAAGTTCGAAACTATAAGGTGATTTACACAAAGGCATTACAACGAAAACAATCATTCCACAGTATTACATGGTTATACCATGGAAGCTAGCTTTCGCATTCTAAATATCGTATGACCTAAATTTAGACCTCAATTCCATAGAATTAAACCCCGCCGGTGTTTCTCAACTGACAACAAAGAATTTATTTTGCCCATTGGCGGCAGGAGTGTAAATCCGTCGAATTATTAGACCGCGAGTTTTAATTGCTATCGAAGGAAAGGTAAAATAAAATGGTCTGCTTTTTTTCTACTGCTAATGAACTTTTTAAGAAATACCAAAAATTATTCTAATTTTATTATGGTTGTCAAGAAAAGAATGGGTATTTTAACGGGCATCTTTACACGTGAAAGGGCCACTTTGTGAGAAAAAATTTCCCCAAATGCTCACAAAGATTTTTTTATTTATATTAGATTTTTATTTATTTATATTTTATGTTATTGTAAAAATGATCTAAGCATATGTTTTATAAGATATTGAAATAAAATACACCTAGTTAACCATCTGATTGTGATATAAAACCCAAACCAATGTATAAAATTATCGACAATTATTGCATATTCAATATTTACTCACAAGCAATTTTAATGATTAAAGGTCGATATTATGTGGTTTGATATTAATAAACTTTCAATCAAGTAAGATAAATTTAGCTGTTTCAGGTTCAGCTATAAAATATTTTCAAAATCCCGCAGAGGTAAATTACATACATGTATATGTGAGAAATGTAAGTAAACATGTCGTAATTATAGGTTATTGTTACTTAATTAAACTCGTTCATAATTCTTTAGATGAATCAGTGGATGAAAGGTCGTAGAGAAATTCAAAGCAGTTAATGAAAATCATGGTTTGTGAGGGATATATTCAAAGTTATGATCATCTCCATGAATTATTTAACTAAATAAAATAAATGCAGAAATTTGTTTCTTGTTTCCAATCAAATATATCCTAGAAATCAATTCTTTGTTGTTGTAAATATCCCCCTGCCCCGGCATTTGTATGGGGAAATGGTCTAGAAGTTGTTGGTTCTATTTCAAAACGCTATTTTTCTTGTTTACATTAGATGACGTTACAGCCGTTGTAGAATCCATTGTGGTAAATAGTATTTTTAATTCGTTTTTGAAGGAAAGGTTACTTTTATTTGTCATCAAACATCAATAAACGAATCCTTGTAATGAAGGAATACACAGGCATTATCATTTTTATATATAATCTGAACATTGTATAATAAAAAATATAAAGGCTACAATAAAACTTTATTGTCCTTCACGTATCCTAGCATTTTCTAGCCTGGCTTTATAACATCTAGGTATGCAAAAGAACCACACATAAAAAGGCTTGCCCCCATAGCTGGCGACTCTTCCGCAAGCTAGCCGTTGGCCAGCTCTTCTCTCTTAGCTGGATAGGGTGGGGTCGACGGGTGAAACTCAACCGGACACGAACTGGACTTTTACCATGAATGCTCTTCTCCACCCCCCTTCAATCACCATTCCCCTCATTCATCTAGCTTTAATTTAGAGCCCAAGTTCAAAGTTAACGGGAAGATGATGAGGGAAGCTTGGGTCAAGGGGTTCAACAAGTTGGAGAATGAACGGTCCTACCGTGACCCGATGCATCTTCCTCGGAAGCGAGATACTTGGGAGTGTTCAGGTGTACTTCCCGTTTACTCTTTGGGGTCACTATGCCCGAGGATGAAATTTCGAAAAACATAATATGCTAAGCGATGGCTTCCGATCCAGCTTCCCTATCTAGTCTGAATAAATTTTGCTCAACTAACCGGTAGGAAAAAGAGAGGGATCGATTATTGTTGACCTCAATTCTAAAAAAAAGGAGAATCTGAGGAAAGCTCAACTTTCCACGTCCACTTTACCTCAGCAATCCTTGCGAACTCTTATTCTCTTCTTCAATCTTCCCAACGAACCATAATGAACCATACCCAATTCCCTTTCTACTTTGAGAGTTCCTTAGCCATGCGTCTACCCACTCTCAGGACCCACTCATTTTCACCGATGTCTCCCGTCCACACTATACCTTGCCTGTTCCCTTTTATGATGGAGACGATGCCTCGGTGTTCTTCTTTTTTCCTTATCTTCCCGGGTGTGTTTCCTTCACGTCAGACCCCTACGAATCCAGGATGACCGCTGTACTTTCTCCCTTCTACCGTATTCGTGCTGGTTACGGATTCTCGAAGAAAGATTTTTGCAGTGTCCTACCACTCTCACCTCAATTCTTTGACCCGATAGCTCAGATTGCTCTTTTAGGAACTTTCGACCTCAGAAAATAAGCTGGTCGCCTTCTGTTGGGTGCCATTCCACTTTGGGGTACGTGGCAATGATGCAGACGACCAAGCTGTTCGGTCGGCCCTATGGACCACTTCCCCTCTCATTGACTGATTCTCCACATCTGGAGGAGATTCTTAATGCATAATGGCTACCTTCCTAGCAAACTAAGCTCCTCAACAAACTTCATCTCATTAAACCCCACCTTTGTTAATGGGTCTCATCCTTCCATTGCTCTTGCCATAAAAAAATTATACTGGCCTGCCTAGGCTTGAGTCACACCAGGTTTACTCACATTCCTTATGTCCAGCGATTTTCATCCCACGCGTAGCATCTTTCATACCAGACTGGCTATGTCCCACGTGCTTGTGAAGTACCATGGTTTCTCTAACCCGCGTCGCCGCTTCTTTCATTCTTTCTCTTCTACCCTAACTCACAACACCTGCGTTTTTTTCCTGGACGATGGCCGTTTGTTCTCCGTAAGTAATCTCTTCTCCTTCATCTCTGCCCTTAGTCTCTTCCTTTCGATATAATTGAGCATATATTCTCCTTTTACTTCCCTGCCCCCTCGTACCCTTTACTTACAGTAAAAAAACTTCCATCACTACTTCCCTCTCCATCCCCATCAGCTTTGTCTCCGATAATATCCACATCCTTCACAAACCCCACAAGCTATCCTGATAAGAACACAGGCTTCTCAACGCCCGCTCAAATTTCGCCGCCCTATTTCGTGGTACAGGTTCGATAACCTTCTTCCCATTAACAATCATTTGGTTTTGAGACCCAGCTTCTTTAGTTGCATCCTTGCCCATAAACCGTGAGCGTCTTTCCTATGTACTCCATACCGAAACTCTTAATACAGAGGTTGATGCCCGCCCCAAGTCGAAATGGCGCTTGATATTAAAACCCCGTCCAACTGACTACACGGGCTCTCTACTTGCAACCCGACAGTTAATGGAGTGTGCGGATGTCCTTGACCCAACACCACCAACTCAATTGTTGCGAAGTCACCATTCTTGCTCGAACATTCATATTATCGACATCCTAGAGGGCTCTTTCTCTCCAGCGATTCATCGTGTTCAACCACTTCCAACAGAGACTAGGCGACCTTTGGATATATAAATATAAATATATTCGTATATATATATATATATATATATATATATATATATATATATATATAGATATATATAAATATAAATATATTCGTATATATATATATATAAATATATTCGTATATATATATATATATATATATATATATATATATATATATATATATAGTGGGAGGGCATAAATGCGCAGATACCGAATCAATAATCAATATCATGGTAGGAGACCATGTTGTATGCATGATTTGTTGAAATCGACAGCTGCTTGGTTGAGATCGTGTTGCAACTTTTTAACCGTTTCATAGACTTTTCGGAAAGCGAAAGGTGGAGAAAAGTGATGGCAAGTGGCATTTATTTATTAACCAACTCTTTTAGGGTCATCTTCTGGTCTCCTGAGCAAATGGTAAAAAACTACAGAAAATGGGTGCTATTATGCCTAAAATAAAATAATCATAAGGGGGAAACCCTAACTGACAACAATAGGAATAAACTTAAACAAAGTCACTACAAACAAACAAACGCGAAAAAGAAAATCAAGCTAAAGCTCAAAGACAAAAACAATGTCATGAATGCTATAGATAACACTGAATGTAACAGTAAATAAATGAAAACAAAACAGAGATGAGACAAAACCCTTCAAACTAATTAAAGAGTATAGTAAGAGAATATGCTAATTATGAATGGCTAAATTTTGTATAGTGTATGTTACGTATAATAACTATATATAGAGCAGCATTTTTGTCCAAAAAATATAGACGTGACTGTTTTGATTGCCTTAGCCAGTTGACTCCCGCTTTGTCAGCTAATTCGGATAAAGTGAATTTTTTGCGTAGAATCGTGAACAGCGTGACTCGCTCGAGTAGTGACAAATATTGGGAATTGTGAAAGCTCGATCGTTAGAAAAGTGGACCACTGGCCTTCTTCGTTTGAGGACGGCATCGGACGAATCTTCACTCCTTCGTGGAGACAGGATAAAAAACTTCTTTGGCTCACTCGCAATCACCAGAAGGAAGGAAATTATTGAGATAAAGTGATTTTGTACTCGGACATTGTCTCTTTGATCTCTCCCTCTTTCTCTCTCTCTTTCAGCACATTCACATAACCGACTTTATGATCCACCTATTATACGGTAAGATGCATAAAAAATGAGAGAGACGCTTCGTATCGCTATTCGGGTCCTCCCGGAGGGCCCGAAACCGGACAGAGGAAAGGTATTCGAACAGATATATGGTAACTTGAAGATTGCACTGGTCAGACTTATAGACATATTTGTGCGAGGGAAGCCGATTGTGAAGCCTTGACCTCAAGCAAAGCAGTTGAATGCCTTAAGACTGTTAACTTAAAACCCCACACACTCCTTCAAATTAAAACACACCGTAGTGTCATCTGCAGGCGCCTCGACTTTTGGGTCGGGAGCCACTCGGCAGATGACATTAAAGACGAAGTTGAAAGAAACCACCCTTAGGCAAAAGTTGCAGAGGTTATAAAATTCAAAACCTACACGCACGTCTTTAGGTTGTGTTCGAAGATACAGCAATGGCTCAAAATACAAAGGATCTCGGTTTACTTCTGTTTAGTGTAAGAGTCTGCCCAGAGCAGATTGAAATAGAAGAGTTTGTCGACTTGCAAATGTGCTTTCGGTGCTACAAGTACGGCAAACATACCACTTCAAGCTGCCCTGAAAAAGACCTTACACTGTGCTCAATTTGTGCCGGTCGCAACCATTTTTGGCGCGACTGTAAGAGTACCTCTCCAAAGTGTCTCAACTGTGAAGGCCCCTACCGGACTATGTCCATGGCATGCCCGATCAGAAAAACAGAAATACAGAAACAAACCAAGTTACAACGTGAAACGGAGGAACGGAAGGTAAATTTGACCTTTTGCCGAGACGAACAACCAGAAAACATATCTCCACATTGAAAATGAGCATTCCACCAAAATTATGTGTTGCATTTATTATGCACACATAGCCAACATTCCTCTCCCTGGAACATTTGCCACCGAGGTCAACCACTTGCTCGTAAAGAACAGCCTGCACGGGATGTGGTTTCCGGACAACCCTCCTTCAGAGGAGGTTATGCGCATAAGCGTAGCCCCTCAGTTTTCGGAAACGTGCCAAAAGGTACCCGCACCCCAAAACACAGCCACCACACGCAACCCACCTCTGAACAAATCCAAACAAACTTCCCAAACAGAAAAACAAATGCCGCTCACCCCCCAAAAAATTAAAACCAAGACACCAAAAACACAAACGCACACCAAGACACCCAACAAGGAAGCAGTGCAACCAAAAGAGACCAGGTCTCCAAGGTTGAGAAAAACTTCAAAGACAAGTGGTCCCAGTTCAACCTCCTCATCCCGAAGCAGGGAGCACCAATTGAAATATCATGCAAGAGGCTACAATCTCAAGCTGTATGCCCCCGAATCGGCCCCCTTCTTAACCGAAATTGATTCCCGCGAAGTATCTGAAGGTCTTAGGACTGGAAGATACAAGTGGGAATGCTCTGATGTGATGAGGTTCCGGAACGGCAGGTTGAGGAGGCTCTCTCCCAAAACATGATCAAATTGACCACCGACTGCTTTCTCACAATCACGGACACAGGATTGAGAAAAAAACTAAAAAGCACGGAGCGCAGCCAGCCCAGTACACCACATGGGGCTAAAGTGGATCGCGAATAAGCGTCCACTTTAATCCCACATACACAAAAAAACCAACATTACACAAAATGACCAACAGACTTACTATTATACAAATGAATGTCGATGGATGGAACGGAAAAGGTTCCATCTATAGCAATATTTTGCGACAAAGCGACCCTGACATTGTACCTATCTCTGAACACGGACTGAGCGCGCAAAAAGAGTTAAAAATATTTCAATACGACGTCATCAGCAAAAATCATAGCCAGGAACGGTATGACGGCTGCGCAATAGCCGTCAAAAAAGGACTAAAATACAAAAAACTACCCGACTTAGATAAATCTTACCTTGCAATTGAGGTAGGCACTACCCTGAGAAGACTGGTCGTGGCCACGGGGTGCCAACCCCCAAGACGCGGCTATGTACCCATGCAAAACCTTCTACAGATCTTCAGCCATAAGAAAAACGTAATCTTTTCTGGAGATCTGAATGCAAGGTGTGCAGCGGCAGGGTATACCTCCTACAACAATGCAGGCAGAAACATCGAAGTATTACTTGACAGAAAATACGTGACAAGAATCGGACCAGAATTCCCGACATACATTACGGGAAAAGCAGCAACGAAACCTGTTATTGTTCTATCCAGTATCACGTTTCCATACAACTACTACATTGAACCGGGCCCCATCATTTCGAGTGACCACGAGGCTATTTAAATTACAGTTGGAGTAAATCCCATTCAAATTTCAATCCCAGAACGCAAAACTACAAGCAGGCGAACTCAGAAGGCTATAGAAATTATCTTCTAATTATACCCCTGACCCTTTACTCGATGCCAATTTAGAAGAGATAGATGAAGAGCTGGCTAAAATCACTGACCTCCTAATTAAAGCCGATAAGAATAGTATTCCCCATATTAAGTATAAAACCCTTCCAGCTCCCCATTGGACCCCTCCCATGAAAACCCTGGCCCAAGAATATAGGGACATGTCCAATGTAGTATCGCTGATAGGCCCCAACCACAATGACCACAGAAAACTAAAACAAATTAAAGACGAACTCCAGACACTTATTACGAACTAGCAAATGCTACTATGGGACAAACTAATAGAAAGACTCGACATAGAAAGAGACTCAAATACGTCCTGGCAGACGTTTAGACGTCTTAAATTAAAACCTCCACAAACAAAAATGACAATTATTCACAACATCCAAAAAATTAATAAGATTGAAGAGATTGAAGAAATGTTTAGGATTTTCTGGTCTTCAATCTTCAAAATTACCCCAGAAGAAAATGACAATTACGACCTCGAATTCTAAACTGACGTAATCCAACAGTTAAACACATAAATACACAAAACCGCTCTTCACCACTATGTGTCGCAGGAAAGATTGATGGAAGGCTATGCCAGTAAAATAACTATCCTAGAACTCTCCGTTACTCTAAAATCCTTTCGCCAAAGAGCCCTGGGTACTACGGGGCTAGCCCGCGAAAATTTCATCCAGGCCCCGCCTAACGTTTGGAGTGGCCTTCTCAACATCATGAACGCCGCTCTGAACACGGGCTATTTCCCCGAGCAGTGGAAAGTGGCCAAGATGATTTTCATCCCAAAACCGGCAAAGCCCCCGGACTACCCTGCCAACCTTTGACTGATATCTCTCCTAGAATTTTCTGGTAAAGTCTTCAAGAAGATATTGGCTAACAGAGTCAACTCTTTTCTCGATGAAGCCAATTGCATAACGAGCAGCAACACGGCTTCAGAATGAAAAGAGGGACTGACACGGCACTAGCCGTAGTCACCGAAAAGCTTGCTAAGATCAAAGCAGACAATAGGCATGCCGACCTGGTGCTCCGAGATGTCAAAAAAGCTTTTGATAAGGTTTGGAAGAGAGGACTACAATTTAAGATCCTTTAAGTGGGCGTCAACCCCATACTTAAGAGGATTCTATGTGACTACAAAATGTAGAGGAGGGCATACATTTAATTCAGAGAACATAAAGGCCCCGAATTCGAACTTGAAGCAGGGGTCCCTCAAGGGGGCTGTCTCAGTCCCTTTTATACAACATATATACACGCGACCTACCACAACTTCTCTCCAAGGGTACGATATAAGTACAGTTCGCTGACGAAATATCGCAAATTTGTACCCCCGCTTATGTTCACAGGGAATTTATGGCGAGGAATACGGCTAGAGAGATATCTAACATCAACTCTTTCGAGAAGAGATGGAAGATATCAACCAATGCCCCTAAATTCAAATAATTCCCATGTTTCGCAAGACCTTCAACGATATACGTGTGGAAGGGGAGCGAATCCCCTACTGCCTAGAAGGGACGGTTTCGGGGCTCAAAATCACCATCAGGGGCTACACGAGTCATATCGAGCGAACAGTTGCGAATGACAAGAGATATTTGAGGGAATTTTATAGGTTTCGTGACCTAAATCGCTCAAATAAACTCAAGATATTCAATGCGTGCATTTGCTCGAGACTCCTGTACCCCCCGGTGCCGCTGAACGCGAGCGCCAAGGCCTACAATGCGAAACTATAAACGATCCAGAACAAAGCAGTGTTTCTCATCACAAACACCAGAAAAGAGAACACAAACGACAGCGAGAGCTCCACGACTCGGTTGGATTATCTCCGATCAACATGGCGTTCCATGAGAGGGCTAAGAGGATCTGGCAAGCCATTGGCACCCGCTTGACCCCTGAGTTCTCTCGTACACACTTAGACATCGAGGTCGACTGACAAATAAGACCATTTAAAAGCAGTAAGATACAGTCTGACGGCGACGTGACTCCAAAATACACATGACAAAATCTACAAATCACAAAAAACGACTAGTCTAAAGCTCAGGTTTCTTTAGTAAAAATTCATAAACCATCACTAAGATTTACTCTTTTTTTCAAACTTTGCAAAAATTCAAAATCCAAAATGTAACTAGAAAAGCTTTTTCGAAGACCCACAGTGGGAACAATAAACCTCGCCTTAAATAAAGGCTTGAATGCCATTAAAGACCATTAAGATCACTGGGATCATATATAAAAAATAAGAATTGAATTAACATGTGTGATTTAATTGAATAAACTATAATTTTTATAGTTTATTAAGAAACAAAACTAAAAAGCAAAACAACAAAAAATACATCAAAAAAAACAACAAAAAACAGCTACCCTTTCACCAGGGACCTATTTATTCTGTCTCTCACACAACCTCTATTCCTTAAACTTACCCTATTTCACCACTTTCCTCTCTTACTCTCCCTAAATTTCACCACTTTTTATGCCTAAAGAGTTCAACTGAAGCTTTCATTAAGTCTCGTCGTGGTAAAGGTGGTTTACTTTAGGAAGACATTTTAACAAGTGAATCTCTTTCTTCGCTCATGGGATCGAAATCTCTCTATTCTCGAGTAGAAGGAGGGTGCCCCGAGGAGGGGGAGCCTACTACCCAGTGGGGCCCCATGGTCGGCCCCCAGGACTGTAAGAGAATTCACCTCTGCACTATACGGGGGGTGGGGAGCTAAGCCGTCAAGAAAAGCCGTGATTGAGGCTATCTACAAACATATCAATGTAGTCCTCATCCGGCTTATTGACAGCCCGACTAGCTCTCGTCAATCTGTCACACCATGGAGGATGTGGAACGGCTGGCCTCGAACGAGGCCAAGGGCTACCTCGAAAAATTCTTACTAGAGGCAAACATCCCACAAGAAATATTAGTGCAACGTACTGTTATTCTTCGGCGGCTGGACTCACTCTTCACTGTGAAGAAATCAAGGCAGAGCTGTCAGCAAAGCAGACATGGGCCAACATTTTAAAGGTGGAAAAATTCGGCAAAGGAAACAGTATAATGAAGATCATCTTCTCGAGCATCGAGATGGCAAGAAGAGCCAAGAAAGATGGGCTGCTTGGGTTTTACCTAATGGTATCAGCCGAGCAAATCGAAACAGAAGACTACATACCGATCGACTGCTGCTACAAATGCTATGCAGTCAAAAAACATTTAACAAAAGACTGCACGGCGACGGTAATTGCATGCTCCAACTGTGCCAAATCCGGCACGGTTGGAAAGATTGCACGGAAGGGAAGCAAATGTGCGTCAACTGTGGAGGGGACCATGGGGCCTTGGTCATGGGGTATCCTAACGCAAAGAAGCCATCCGTACAAAACGGGATAATATAAAAAAGGCAAAAAGAGGCAAGAACCAAGACCAACTACGCTCAAGCAGCGGCCCCGAAGAACCTCGTCACAACAAGTGCCCCGAAGCTGGTGATGCCAGAGGCGGGTAAAGATATCATGACAATGATCATCTTTGCTCACCTGGCTGACCCCGGCTCCTTTGCCGAAGAACTTAACCGTCTTCTGGAGAAGAACGGAGTTACCAAAAAATTCTGGTTCCCTGAAAATCCAGACTCGGCGGGAATACTGAATATCCAGTTTACCGACGAATCCCTTCCGGGAACTTCAACCAAATGAGGAGCCGACGCAGTCCCCTACTGAAGAACCAAAAATAACGGAAGAAACTTTAGAAGGAGAGGGAGAAACGGAGAAAGGCGGAAAAAAGAAAAGGAAAAAGGGAAGAAGAAGAAGAAAAAAAACGGATGAAAAGACAAACGAACAAAATTCGCCGGACGAAGAAGAAGCGCACGAAGAGGAATACACTGAGGTCCCCCTAACCGACAGGAAGGAAGTCCTAGAGAACGGTTACTTCTTCGACGGCAAGGACGTGAGCCTCGAGGTATTTGGCTCTCCCCTGCGCCCTCCCCCAAGAGACGACCCAAAATTTATCCTACTTCACAGGACGAAATTGCAGTATTGATGTTGAAGGGCACAGTGTTCATCCCACCATCGGACGTGCACGCCGTGAACATGTCAACATTCAAAGCAATAAAAAGTGGACAAAAAAAGTCCGAAATAAAGTGAAAGTGCAAAATACAAGTGTATAAAATATAACGATAAACCCCAAAATGAATTAAATAAATAATGATAAAATAAATGATAATATCAGTGATTTGGAAAAGTGTACATAGAAAGTGTGTGTTAATAAATTTACGAAATATATCTAGTATCAAATTATCTATTGTAAATTAATCAAATAAGTGACTTAATATTAGATTAAAATCATCAGCTGGACTGAAATAGAATTCTAAATTTTTTTTACAACAAACGCGTAGAAATAACGTAAAGTAATTTAAATAATGTGTAGTTAACGTTAGAAATATATAATAATGTGTAAATATATATGTAAATTTTTAAGAATAAATTTTTTCTAACTATAAACTATTAACTCATGAGTAAATGTGAAATTTGTATTGTAAAGAGCTAAAAAATATTTGATTTCCACGTCTCCGAGAACCTTTATCTTCCTACTTATACTTATAACTTTCTCTTCTCTGCTAAATTCTATTTTCCACACTGTCCGCTATATATTTAAATTTATGTAATCTCTTTTTTAAATTCATTCTTAATAAAGAGTAAACCGTAATTAAACATAAATTTCATAAAAATCTGCTTATTTCTGTTGGCGACTGCGCTTGTCGCTTGGATTGCTCTCTTACATACTCGTTGTGCGGTAAAGTCGAATTTTGGAGAAATGAGGTGTTTAATTTCGCAGACCTCATTGTTGTGTATGAACGGAAATATTATCAGTGTCGATACGTTCGAAAGTGACTATTTTCTCCTTGACTGGCCTCATTGATGGCTAGTTGAGGGAAAGGAAGTGAGCCCTTCTTCGCTGCCTAAAGGTAAAGTGCTGGTATTGTTCTTTGGACAGTTTTTTTCACCTTCCCCACATAATATTTTCCTTTTTCATAACGGATCCCTAAACTCACACCCTTACACACAAATACACACGCCCAGAAACTCGGTCTTCACTATGCCCTTCCTAATTACACTCTTAGGTGATATGAATGATTGATGAAGGAGATCAGGCGCATAGCCTTGAGAACCTTATCTGACCGGCAAAAACCGGACAGGTGTAAGGTTTTCGAAAAGATTTACGCTGAGCTAAATATTGCTATCTTACGCCACATCGACATCCCCAATCGATACTCGGCTATTTGTGCAAGGGGCGTGGACACTGAAGTCCTCACTTCCCCGTGTGCCATGGAAGCCCTACTTAAAATCAACCTAAAGCAACAGATACGCTCCTATAGGAGCATTCTATGCCGCCGCCTCGACCCCTGGGATGGAGAACAATCTACAGAAGAGATAACGGAGGAGGTTCTTCTGAATCACTCGTGGGCGAAAGTAGCCGAAGTGGTAAAATTCAAAAGCTACACCCACGTCTTTAAAGTAGCTTTCACAGAAACAACTATGGCGATCAAAGCAAAAAAAACTGGCATCTTTTTTAAACGCCCGTGTCTGCCCCGAGAAGATTGAACAGGAAGGATTCGTTGACCTGCAAATGTGCTTCCGGTGCTACAGGTACAACGAACACACCACTGCCACTTGCCCTAACTATGACATTGTAGTCTGCTCTGCGTGCGCCCAACAAGGCCATTCCTGGCGTGATTGTAATAATACAATCCATAAATGCCTTAATTGTGGTGGCCCACATAAGACTATGGTTATGGTGTGTCCCGTCAAAAACAAACAAATCAAAGCAGCAAAAAAAAGGGCAAAAAAGAGGAAGAGAGGAAAGTTAACGCCACTTACGCGAAAGTTGCCAAGGCAGCGGTCGCCGAAAGTAGTGTGGCCCCAAAGCCTACTCTACTGCAAATCGAAAACTAAAAATCAACCAAAATAATGAGTTGCATTTACTCTGCACATATTGCCAACCTAATCCGGCCTGGTATCTTCGCGAAGGAGTTAAACATCATGCTCACAAAAAAACGGCATGGAGAAAATCTGGTTTCTAGTTTCCTCAAAACTCTCCGTCGAATGAAGTTCTTAGAGTAAATCTCCAACTGCATAACGAGAAGAGCGGTCAAAAAGCCCAGGGTTCGAGTAATGCCCTTGAACGGGATCCTCGAATCCCGGCGAAGGCTGCCCGGCAGGATACTTCAAACAAACACACGGACACACACAACAGAGAAAACTCAAACAGTTTGACGAGTCGAGCGGGAGGAAGCCCAAGTTGTAAGGCCCGAGAAGGGAAAGCACGCACCTCGCAATCACGTCAACCGAATAGGTCCTCGTCATCTAAAACTTGGGAGCCCAGGTACATGTACTACTCGAGGATGATTAACCTCAGGGTATATGCTGCCGAAGGTAACCAGTTTCCGGATGAGGCGGAACCATATGATATTGTTGATGGCCTATAGGCCGGACAGTACAAATGTGACTACACGGCCGACATACCAGAAGATCTAGTTAAACAGGCTCTTTGCCAAAGACTCATCAAATTCTCAACAGACACTTACATTGTTCTCTCGATCCCCGAGTATCGAAAGAAAAGATCTGGTAAGGGGAGAACCTCACCAGGTTTCCCCCTAGGAGCTAAAATTGAGAGAGAATAAAACACGCACCTACCATATCACCTATGCTACAGTGCGAGCGTAGTATCTAAGGCCAGCCGTAAAGCGAAGAAAATCTTACTGAAACATGACACCAACCCATTTTGACATAACGAACCTAAAAAATAATAACCCGAATTACGACAAAAAAATCCTAAATTTGACTTACCATAGTGACGGGCTCACACCCAACCACTACAAATGCTTGAATGTCATCAACTTTGACATCAAAAAACCCTAAGTATACATTTATACAATGCCAGTGATGCCCTATGACCAGGGATCTTAACAACTAACTTACTATGCTACTCTATACGCTATACCTATTTTTGCTGGAGATATTCTTCCACCAGGGAACAAAAATCTTTCAAATTCATACTAAACTTATCTCTACTATCCTTTTCAAAACCCTTTCACAACTATACAGTCTCACTTTTCTCCTACTAATCTATATTTTTTCTCTCTTAATATGTCCAAATCGAAGTCCAAGACTTAATTTTGATTGGCTAAATTATCATGCCAATGTCAATTCCCGAGCACCAAACTATGCTCACAAGAAGACATTACACCAATATATACATAAACGAAACACAGCAAACAATACAACTACTACAACACATAAGAATCAATGAGTAAATAACAACATTACATTAAACTTTTAACACGAGGTAAATTGTTGGAAAATAGAGCTAACAAAGGCTTGAATGCTGAATTTTTACACTGTCATGGAATGGCCAGACTCTATATTTATATATACGTAAGAACTTTGGGGCTTGGGGCCGAAGTTGGTTGAAGACCGTTAGTGAAAGGGAAAATTGTTATAACATAACAAAACATAACATAATTACACGGATGACAAAACCCACAAGGGCCTATCAAAGGTCATCCGCCTCCGTCAAAACCCACCCACAAAAAGCCCCATCACCAGGGGAAGACAAAATCAAAGTCCCCCACAATATAATATAACAGATGACAAAAGCCACAAGGGCTCATCATAGGTCATCCAAGTCAAACGGCCTCTTTTTTTAAGGCCCCAAACTCCCAGGAAAACTACATCCAGAGGATTGCATCCAGAAACAAAGGTATCATCAATCAAGGCTTGTCAAGAACTAAATCATGCAGCTATAGATATATACAAACAATATTAATATATACAAAACTTAGGAACCATCACAACCTTCCCTCCCCATAAACTCATCCAACCTACTCTTAAATACATTTAGATTTGGACTACCTACTACCCTCCGCGGAAATTTGTTCCAGAAGTCTACCACTCTATTGGTGAAAAAATATTTTCTTAAATCCAACCTAGACGCTTGCTTTTTAATTTTCAAGTGGTGACCTCTAGTCCGATTTCCATCATCTAACTCAAAAAACTTGCTAACATCCAATTTATCTATCCCGGAAAAATTTTTAAACAGCTCAATCATATCCCCTCTCACACACCTCCTTTCGAACGAGAACATATTTAATACCCTCAGTCTATCTATATATTCAAGGTGCCTCAGGGAAGGAATAATCTTTGTTGCCCTCCGTTGCACTGACTCGAGAAGGTTAATATCGTGTCTAAAATGTGGGGACCATGCCTGTATACAGTACTCTAGATGTGGCCTAACATAAGAGTTATAGAGTTTAAGAATAACCTCCTTACTTTTGTAACTGACATTTCTCTTAATAAAACCCAGCACTCTATTTGCCCTATTTCTTGCTTCAATACACTGCTTAGAAAACCTTAATGACTTATCTATTACTACTCCTAGATCTTTCTCATCCTCTACTGAGCTCAGCCAATGCCCATTCATTTCATAGTTAAATTCTCTATTATCTTTTCCCATGTTAATAACTTTGCACTTATCAAGGTTGAAAGTCATTTGCCACTTATGTGCCCAGGATAATAATTTATTTAAATCCCCCTGCACTTTAAAATTATCATCAATATCTTTAACTACAGCTGCTAATTTGGTATCATCCGCAAAAATTGACACTTTATTATTAACTGCCTCCCCAAGATCGTTTATATAGATGACAAATAATAATGGACCGAGAACTGATCCTTGAGGAACCCCACTGATAACATCCCTCCACTCTGACTTTACACCATTTAGCACTACCCTTTGCTTCCTGTCTTTCAGCCACTCAGCTATCCAATTTGAAACACCCCCACATATCCCAATCATTTTTAATTTATGAACTAGTCTCCTGTGTGGTACCTTATCAAATGCTTTACTAAAATCTAAGTAAATTATATCTACATTCTCTCCCTTATCTACTTGATCTGTTACAAACTCCAGAAAGTCTAGTAAGTTAGTCAAACATGATCTACCTGATCTAAACCCATGCTGAGCATCGCTGATTAACTCCTCCCTCTCTAGATGTTGGCAAATCCCTTTTTTAACTATTTTCTCAAGAATTTTACAGACTACAGGAGTTAGGCTAACCGGTCTAAAGTTATTTGGATCCTCTTTACTACCCTTCTTGAAAATGGGGACTACATTTGCTCTCTTCCAATCATCGGGTATTTCTCCATATTCCAATGACCTAGTATATAACTTGTCCAGAGCTATTGAGATACTTTCTACCCCTTCTTTAAGTATCCTAGAATGAATATTATCAGGGCCGGAGGCCTTGGTAGTATCTAAATCACCTATTAGTCCTTTTATCATCCCCCAATCCACACTAATGGTAGTAAACACCTCTTTCCCTGACCCATGAGTACTATACATAAGACTATTTAGTTTCTCCTCTGTAAATACTGATGCAAAATGACCATTTAGTACCTGAACTATTTCCTCATCAGTTTCTCTCACAACCCCTTCGTATTTGATAGGTCCTATTTTAACTCTGCCAGACTTGTTATTAATTTTATAGTAACTAAAGAACTTTCTAGGATCTTTGTTGCTATCCTGAGCTAATTTAATTTCTGACGCCCTTTTGTTCTTCTTTATAATCTTATTTAACTCATTCCTAGCCATTCTATAATCACTTAAATTTTGGATATTATTTTGTACCTGTAATTTTTTGTATGCCCTTTTCTTCCCTGAAATTTTTCTAGCTATCTCCTCATTCCACCATAATGGTTTCCTACTTTTGTTCCTAATGGCCTTCATTGGGATACATTGCTCTTGGACTACATTTATTATATGCTTGAAAGTATCCCACATCCCATAAGCATTTTTACCTCTGAATTCTACATCCCAGTCTACCAAATTTAGCAAGCTTCGAAGTTTTACATAATGTTCCTTATGAAAATTTGGAACTTTTTCAGCCTTCTCGGTTATTTTACCCTTCTTAATTCCCAAGTTAAAACGAACTATCTGATGGTCACTATTTCCCAATGCTTCCCCAACAGTCAATTCTTGAACTAAATGATCACTGTTAGAAAGTACTAAATCTAATATATTGTCCCCCCTCGTTGGCTCATTAACAAATTGATTAAAAAAATTATCCTCAAAGCATTCTATGAACCTGCCACTTGTTATATCCCTACCTATCATATTTTCCCAGTCCACAGAGTTTAAGTTGAAGTCCCCAATAATAACTGCATCTTTTTCACATCCCTTACTTATTTCCCTTATCATTAGTTCATCCATATCATCAGTCTGCCCAGGTAGTCTGTAAAAAGCTCCCAAATGCACCATTCTATTTTTACTGAACCTAATATCTATCCAAAGTGACTCAACTCCATCCTGCTTTATTGAAGTATTTAAACTTGAAACAATGTTGTTTTTTATATAGATAATTATTCCTCCGCCAATCCTACCTGTCCTTTGACTAATGTACATATTATAGCCCTGTAAATAAAATTCACTTATAGTGTCACTAAATTCTATTTCATTAACCCATGATTCAGTAACACATAATATATCTATATCCTCATTGCTAATATAACTAAATAGCTCATCCTTCTTGTTTCTAAGACTACGAGCATTTGTATAGAAACAATTTAACCCCCCTATCCCTGAAGCACCTCTTGAAACCTGAATTACCTCACCTCTATCGCCTTGGAACCTATTTCTGTTCTCTGCCAAGTCCATTCTACTTTCAGTACTATAATGTCCTCTCATAATTCCCTGACCACTATTAGTATCTAGTTTCCCGCCCGCAAAGACCTAATAACACGATCATACTCCTCCCACAACACATCTACCCCCCTCCTACTCAAATGCAGTCCATCCATCGCATACATTTCTTTCATTCCAACAAACCTATCCCACACATCCACAAACATGATGCCTTCCATCTCACACATCCTCCTCACATAATCATTCAGCCCAATTGCACGAGACATCCATTCTACCCCAACATCCATTCTTCAAAGCACACCTGTCACAACACCTTTTATTCTACTTTCTTTCACCTTTTCAATCAACCTCTTGTACCTCTCACGTAACTCACATGCACCCACTTTCTTCACATCATTCACTCCTACATGTGTAATCACAACCGCATCCCTTGCACAGCCAGACACCAGCTCCTCATACCTATCAGACAGATCTGTCACTCCAGCACCCGGTAAACACACCCTCAAACCATTTAATCTACTTGCATTCAACTTCCTATCTAAATATCTAACTCGCGAATCACCCATCACAAGCACTTCAGTCAGACTTCTATTCCTAACCCCCACAGACCTAACTCCATCCTCACTCCTATTCTCATTCAAACTACCAGTCACTCTACCTCCACCCCCACCCCCATCAGTCATATCACTTCCAGTTACTTCCTCTCTTAGGGCACTGAATCTATTAGTCAAGCTAATAGCTTCTGTGTCCCTCTGACTCACACACCTATTCTCCCCCTGGCTAACAACCTCAACAGAGGCAACCCTATTCTCACAAAGAACAAGAGAAGCCTCCCTAGCTTAACGTTTCCTAACCACTCTCCACTGTCCCCCATCCTCACTAGGTCTATTTCTAACTAATCTAAGGGGGCTAACTTCACTATCCCTAGAACTATCATATCCTACCTCCTCCACCGGCCCTCTACCTTCACCTGAAACACCTAACTGGCCTACCTCACCACCTAACCTATTCCCAGCCCTAGGCCTAACACTAAGTTCCCTCCTGAGCTCAGCAACTAACCCCTCCAGCCTACATATCCTGTCTAAATCCTGCCTTCTCATCCCCTCTAAATCTACAATGCATTCACGCAGCCCACATACAACACATGTATACCCCTCACCTAATACACCACAACCAATGCATACATTCCGACACTCATGCTCACTTTCATCCCCAAACTCCATCACTTATTCAAACAAAGAAAGAACTTAAGTAGTAATAAGAAAAAAAGAAGAGCAACTTAGCTTTCGCTGATAGTGGTGAGAAAAAAACCCCCCAAAAAACAAACAAACAAACTGTAGAAAAATTTGAAAAATAAATCAATAGACTGAGAGCTCTATGAAACACGTGCTACCTGTTCGAAGGTCAGTCGAAGACTGGGTATGGTTCTTTTAAACAAATATTTCAGAGTGCAAGTTGACCAAAGATTAACAGGTATCTGGTACGCGTTGGGGCTGCAAAAGAAAGACAATGACGAAAATATAACTTTACTAATAACAAAATGATATTTATATTTACATAAAAATTGGGTTTAAAGGGAATGGTCGCCCAGACGGGGTAATAGGTTCACACGCAATCAGGTAGGTTAATTAAGGGATTAAGAGGTCATATTCAGTTTGGTAATTTAAAGGGGAATTTTAAACTGGGGCGTTCACAGAAATAATGGAGCAATTGGGTAAGCAAGATTCTAGATCAATCTGCAGGTGGGAACGGCTACGATTACCTTACGGGTTCGATGCCAAAAATGGGCCAGTTGGGGTACGATGAATGTGATGCAAGAAATCGGTTGACCTCTTGCTTCAGACGAGGGGGCACTTGTCGCCTTCAGAGTTTGGAATCCTCGTCGGTCCTTGCCGATTGACTAAGGCAGAGTTCACTGATGTCGAAGCTTGCCGATTGACTAAGGAAGAGTTCACTGATCGATTTAGCCTTCAACTTGAATCCAAATCGCGGCTAGGGGGGGGTGGGGGTGGAGCGTAATTTAGCTTGTTTGTCGGAGTAGGTAAAAGTCTAACAGTGCTGCTCTCTAAATTCAGTCGAAGCGTTATATAGGCGCCTGGTGAGGTGGTTCCAAACGCGCGCGCTAATTTGTGGAAAAGTCGGCGACTCCTTCGGAGAAGGGGGAATCATGATAACGCTCGTTGGAATGCCAACGGATTTCAATCTTCGAGCGGAAAGCCAGAATGCTAGTCGAGAGGTGACCGTGGGGGAAGGGGGGGGGGGGCGATGACATCGGTCCCTAGGCAAACACAGCTGGGGCGTGTGATAACAGCGTCGGCTGCCTCCTCGCTTAAGCTCAGCCATGCTTTCCCAGCTCCATGCGGTGATCTCCGGATCCACGTGGGTACAGAAGGGCACGTGGCCGCCATTTGACCTCATTCTGCTACATACACCAAAAAAAGTCCACCAAACCATTAAAAAACAAACAATAAGAAGAACGCTAAAGCACATGAAAATACAAAAACATAGGATAAAAGTTCAAACAAATAATAAAGCAAAAGTAAAAATAAATAAAAGAAAAGCGATGCCTTCCCTACTAGGTCAAAATTATTCACCCACTATACCTTCCACTATCCCAACATCTTCTAAAACTGAGTATATCATATATATATAAATTATAGACGGAACGTTATTATCTGTTTGCACTTGACGTGCTTAGGTAAAGTTTTCTCGCTGAATAATATTCGCGCTTTTCTGAATTCTTACGTTCGAAGTAAGGACTTACGAGTCGAGCCAGACAATGTTAAACACAGACCTACGGTTGTCTTTGGAAAGAGTAAATACGACCTTTTTCATCTGTCACGCAAAACTGACATGAACGCTTAAGCTCCCTACATCATTCCTCGTCGGCGGGCACCGTGCAATCGTGGACCTGGACTGCTCATAACCCTCGTTCCAACTCTACCAGTTGACTGGCATAGTTGCGGGAATTGATGGAAACTGGTTTGAGGAGTAACCCACAGCAGAATTCAATTTCAGAGACTCCCTGGAATAAGGGACGGACTGCGAACTCCGTTGATTTAGCTTTTAACTTTATCGATGGGGATTTACCGCCCAGGATCATAGAAGGACAAGCAACCGTCTAAATGCTATGGATGATGTAGTCGCAAATTTAAAAAAAAGGGGAGCGGCACCCCCGGGTGAAGGAAGTTGATTCGGCCTTCACCCCTTGGGAGGATCCCTTCCCGGGTCCATCCCTTCTTTATCCATCACCCCACCAATTCACAGTACTACTGGTTCGTGGAAGCACAGGGCCGTACTACGGCGGGGGACACCCCTTTTCTGAATTTATGTCTCGCTCACCTAAGCACATAACACATCACTCATATTAAACTATCATTAACATAACACAATTCGAGAAAGAAGACTAGAAAAAAAGAAGAGGACCAACTTGGAACAAGGACATCCCCACCCCTTCAGGGAAGATGGATAAAACGAAGTCCCTCAGGGGGCTCCCTAGCTATGCAGTTCCGGTCAAAGCTCAGGTGTGCCTGGCTCTATTTGAGGAAGTTAAGGTTGCACTGATCCGATTGATTGACGTGAGCAACGGGTACATAGCCCTCTGCTCAGAAACCAAAGACATGGATGAAATACTGCCCACCCGAGGAACGGAAGGCCTAAAGAAGATTGGGCTTGAGGCCAGAATCCCCCTCCCACCTAGATGGAGGCCAATTGGAGCGTCATCTGCCGTAAGCTTGAAAACTGGATTGGGGAAAGAACAACAGAGGAAATTAAGAGATTGAAAAACAAAATCCATGGGCGAAGATTAAGGAATTAATCAAATTAAATAATCACACCCATGTGTTTAAAATCACGTACCAGACCACCGAAATGGCACAGAAAACCAAAAGAGATGGGCTCCTAATAGATTTCAACATGAGGATCCCACCCGAGAACATCGAATGGGAAAATTTCTTGTGTTTTTCTTGTTACAAACTGGAAAATCATACAAGCTACTCCTGCCCCAACAAGGACAAGAAGCTATGTTCTGAATGTGGGCAGGAGGGTCATGGGTTTAAAGACTGTGCCTCAACGACGATAAAGTGCCTAAATTGTAACGGTGAGCACCGAACTTTGGCACTAAATTTCCCCAGAAGAAAAGAGGTAGTAAAGAAGAAAGAAGAAGAAACTCGAGCCCGTAGTGCCCAGAGTTACGCGGTTGCAGCATCCAGACCCAATCAAACCTCAACCATAAACCAACCTACGATTCCACTCAACTCCGAATTGAGCTCGATGATCCTCACATGCATCATTCAAGCACACATCGCTAGTATGGGAAGCCCAGGAAGTTACGAGAGTGAACTTAATTCACTACTACAGGCAAACAATATACCTACAATTAAAGTACCTAAATCCCCGGACTCACTAAAAATACTTACTATGAGTACAGCCTCATCTAAACCACAGCCCCCCCCCCCCCAAATGAAAGCAGGTAACATCTGAGGAAGATTAAGATGAATCCAAAGAAGAGTCTTCAAGCGAATCGCAATCCGAAATAGAAGAGATAAAGACAGAACCAAGAACAAGATCCCAGAGGGACTCCAGGAGTAAATTGAAGACTCCCAGCCCCCCATCCCCCAGAAAACAATCATCAAAGATAAACAAGGCCATGGAAATAATCCATGAAGAAACTACTGAAAATCCATCTCATGCTCCCCAAAAGGTCCCCAACAGGGACCCCAGACTGAAGAAACAGTAGATTAGTTCTCATAATGCAAAGGGACATCTTAAGAATCTTGAGTATCAACACCGACGGATGGACCACGGAAATAGTGAACTACGGTAACATTTTACAAAAAATCGATGCTAACATAATACCACTTTCGGAACACGGAGTTAACACGGATAGTGACATAATCAAGATATGGAACTATGACGTGCTGACAGTAAACCATTCCTTAGAACAATTGCGATTAAGAAGGGAATAAAATTCAAGCAACTCAGGAACTTGGAAGAATCCTACCTCGCAATAGAGGTAGAAATAAGCCTGGGCAAGATGGTTGTTGCCACGGGATACCAACCCCCAAGACGCGACTATTTGCCGAACCACAATATTACGAGTATACTCCGACGATATTTATGGAGGACCTGAACGCACGATGTGCCGAGTCCGAGTATACTCAAAGCAACGGTATAGGCAGATGCTCGAATACTCTCCTGGATAGTAAAATCATCCAGAGACTGGGCCCCGACTCTCCAACCTTCATCACGGAAAGGTGCGCCACTAAGCCGGACATCTGCTTGGCCATCTTCCTCTTACCCTTTAATTATCACATGAGCCTTGAAGTGATACCTTGTAGCGACCATATAGGGATTAATCTTTATATCAACGTTAACCCTATATTGATGCCATCACATACAAGTAAGAATTACGGTAGGGCGAATTAGGATAATTACAAGCGAATGCTAAGAAATTACATCCCAGAGAACCTCGATGAAGCGATGCTCGAGGAAATAGACGAAGACATGGAGCGGCTAGAGACCCAGATGATCAAGGCTGACAGAGAGTCGATTCCCAAAAGTGCATACAGAACGATCTCTGCACACAAATGGACCGATCGTATGAAAGGTTTACACCGTGAGCTGAAAGGATTGTATCAAATGAGCATCAACACGGGTACAACCCGTGATGCAATGTACCGTATGAGAGAAATAAAGTAAGAACTAAAAATTCTAATTTACGAACAAGATGAAAAATGGAATGAAGCTATAGAAGAACTATGTAGATAGCGAAACATCACTGAAAGAATTCTGGGAGAAATTCAAAAGAATGAGAGTAACGCCCCAGAAGAAAAAGATGGAATTAGAAGACGACCAAGGTGAAATTATATTAGAGGAGAATGAAATGGAGGACATTCTCAGGCAACACTGGGAACAGATTCTCAGAATCAGTGAAAAAGAAAATGAAGACTTTGGCATTGATTTTGAAAATCAGATTATAGACGAGCTAAACCAAATAATTGAAAGGACGCATCCTAACCACCAAGTGAACAGGCAGAAAGGAGAAGAAGAAAGAGTGACGCTAGAAGAACTAGAAAGCGTGCTCGTCTCCTTTAAGCAAAAAGCTCCAGGAGGGTCAGGTTTGACAAAGTTAAACTTCTTCGAAGCACCGAGATGGGTGCGGGAAGTTTTTCTCATCATTTTGAATGCCTGCCTAAATGTAGACTACTTTCCCGACGCATACAAAACGGCAAATTGATATTTATTGCCAAACCTGGAAAGCCCACGATGAGGAAGAAGAGTTATCGCCCAATATCCCTTCTGTAAATTGGGGGAAAACTCTTCGAAAAAATCCTGAACAGAAGACTCGTCGAGCACTTGGAGGAAAATTCGATCTACAACGAACAGCAATACGGCCTCAGAAAGAAGAGAAGCACCGAGTTGGAAATAAATGTCATCACGGAAAAGATTGTTCAAGTGAACAAAAACAGGAGCTATATCGACATAGTATGCAGGGACGTGTCAAAGGCATTCGATAAAGTATGGCTTAGGAAGATGCAATACAAGATCTTCCAGCTGGGTTTGAGCACAAAGCTTGAAAAAATCCTCTGTAATTATGTCAAGGAGAGGTCGGCCTACATCAGTATAGGGCGCACGGATGGTCCCACCTTGAATCTAGAGACAAGATTGCCTCAAGGCGGGTGCCTCAGTCCAACCTTATACTCGATATATACAGCCGACATCCCAGAGCCAAGCTACCCCACTAGCCTAAACATCCAGTTCGCCGATGACATAAGTCAACTCATAGTTAGTGGATATAGAAACGCACCTCGGTAAGCTCGAATGACTGCTGAGGAAATAAGAAAAGTCAAGGAATATGAATCAGAATGGAAAATCCGAACTAATAGCGACAAATTCAAGCATCTTTGGCAGTCAGAACCCTCTATAGCTTCAGAAACAGCCAAAAGAATTAAAAGAAACTATATCTGTCGCTAGTCAGACCCATCTTCATCTATCCCTCAGTATCTCTTTTCAGCGTCCCAAAAGCAGCAAAAAGTAGAAATGCAGAGTATACAAAACAAGTGTATGTACATTATCACCAATACACGAAGGAGGGATAGGAGGAAGCAAGTGTATCTGCACAGAGCGGTGGACACCAAGCCACTCAATACGATCTTAAAGGAAAGAGCATCAGATATGAAAGAGAAAATTACAATCAATAGCACCGAGGAAATTAGAGCACTCATCGCAGAAAACCAACGAGGTCCAGGTCACGCAAACTTCCCAAGCAACGTCAGCAAGCTTGGAAATGCAATTTTCCCATTTTTTGCATAGGAAAAAAACTATTTACCAAAACCGACGATGAAAAGCAACCGATAACGAAGAACCAAATCGATTTTCCTTCAAAACTAAAGAAGACCACAACTACCTAGTGATGACAAGGAAGAATAAAAATGAAGAAAATAAGCAAGTACGAAACATAAAACACGAATACAAAAAAATTTACAAAAATCAAATAAGAAACACATAAGAAATGATGTAGAAACAAAAGAACACATAAAAGCAACCTAAACAACCAAATTAAACGTGAAGTTAACATTAAAAGCTAAATTAGGACACGAATCCAAAGGTTTGAACGCCTTATAGTAATGTATATATGCATACATACTTGTGTACATATATATATACATATATAAAAAACAACATTAATAAACCAAACAAAATTAACAATGATCTACAGGCACCTTTGCAAATCTTGCAACCCTAAGACTTCCTTATTTTCACCACTATTCCCCAAAACCACTATTCTTGTACACCACTACGAGTATCTCTCACACTTACATACTCACCACTTCCCCCCGCCCCCACCCCCAAAAAATTATAGATAGTATTAGCATAAGAAGTTATCCTTACCGTTCGCCTTTTCGATACCAGTTCCCGCAGTTTACGACGGAATAAAGAATCCAGCTGAAAATTTTCCTTTATCCTAAGGAAGCGCGTTTGATCACTTAACCCAGCCTGCTACACGAGAAGAGATCCTCTTTTCGCACTTTACATAAAAGGGGCATACAACGTCGAAATAGCTCATACCTATAGGCTAACCTTGGTTAGGAGAGTTAGGTTGGTACTTGGGTTAGGTTAGGTGTTAGCCTAGTTAGGTTAGGCTGGGGTAATCTAGTTTGGGTTTCCTCACTTTCCTAAGATATAATTACTAAAACCTTTCACGGGGGTAAAAACAATAAATAAATACAAAATAAAGGAAGTTGCAAAACTTACGAATTTATGAAGTGTTACCCATCAAACAAGTAGGCTAAAACAATAATTTCATAAAACAAATATTCATTTAGGAATCCTCAAAAGTACAAATATTTTAAAACTTCTAAGATACAAATCTAAGCTGTTGACTGGAACACAATAAATATTTCTTCTTGCTGGGGTGACTAATAGATGGGACCTTTGGTTTCGTCAGTCTTGTTTCGGTACCAGCTTCCCTCGAGAGAAAGGTTGAAATGAAATATTACAGTTTAGAGTGATAGTAGCAGAGTTATAGTAGAAGTTTAGTCAGAAGTTACAGTTTCCTTAGCCTTTACAAACACAATATTATAATTTTAGTAATTGGCAACTTGACAATCTTAAGGCTACAAGCATTTCCCATAATGTGGTGGCCCATTATGGGTCAGGTCTATCAGGTTTTGTGGGCCCCTCAGTGGTTGGGGCCCTACACCATGGCGTAATTGGCGTATAGGTAAGTCTAGCCCCAATCATCAGGCCGAAGCCGAGCTTCATTAAAAAATAGAAAAAAACTCTCCACTTTGTTAACGTAAATAGGAACACCAAATAAAAAGTGATGCTATCATAATGATCGAAGAGCTTATTTAAACAATAAACAGCTTTAAACAGAAAACAGCATGGGCATAAAGACTCACGATGAACAACTACATTGAAGCAACTAATAGCATCTTGGAAGGATCAAAGAACGTTTTCAATGAAAACTTAAATACAGGCTATTTCTCCGACGACCTGAAGTGGCAAAAATGATTTCCATATCAAA
The DNA here is from genome assembly GCA_963969495.1 of Ceratothoa steindachneri. NCBI lineage: Eukaryota > Metazoa > Arthropoda > Malacostraca > Isopoda > Cymothoidae > Ceratothoa > Ceratothoa steindachneri. The sequence goes on from OZ018329.1 coordinate 92,885,858, forward strand.
GGATGGAAAATCTGGCGGTCTTTCTGCGGCCAAGGAGGATGATCTTGAAGTTCCGGTTGTTGATGTGGATTTTACACCTCTTCTCATATTCGTTGATTTTGCGAATTTCTTGGGTTGTTTCGACTGCCGGGATCCTGGGATTCCTGTATGTACTAAGGATCACCTGCGGTATAACATCCGCTCGGCTTCTAACGAACAATTTAGTTAGAAGTGCGAGTGTGGTGTCGGTTGCACATCTCTTCCGGAACCAGTGTTGTTGAGGGTGAACATATTTTCCTAGAGATATTAATTAGCCTGTTGGCTAAGATCTTCGCGAGAATCTTGCCGATTACTTCCAAGAGGCTGCATTCATCATTTTGGTGATACCCTAAAGCAGGCCTGGAGGGACGTTCACCAGATGGTTTTTGTTGATCATTGACCAACTTGATGCCCTCTGTTTGAAGGATCTGAGCGTGCTTAAGAACTCTTAGGCAGTGATTGGGTGGCCGTGGACTGCCATTCTCCTCTCTTCGGCAACGTGCGGATTGAGGTGCGTGCGATTAATAATAGCATTTAGCTCGGTAATCACCTGAACCTCGAATTCCTGGTCGAAATCCTTATTTTCCTTGCGCATGATAGAAAAAACTAGTCACCAGTACTCCTGAATCTCTTCTCAAGTCTTTCTGGATCTTCAAGAATTTCATCGTTTTCCTATAGTCGGATTTTTTATCTCAGAGGCAAACTCATCTGTTTCTTGATGTTCCTCCAGAATTTCTGATGGTTTTTTACCAAGTCGAACTTCTTGATGATGCCGTCCCATATTGCCTTATTTTGCTATTTGATAACGTAGTCTTCTGGTACGGTCCTCGATGGTGCCCGGTTAGCCTAACCTCTTCCTAGTTGCCCCTCTTTTCCAATGCGATATCTCTCATGTCTTCTGTCCACCTGGGCTGCGGAGGGATCTTATGCGTTATGCAGGGAATGCATCTCTCGTCTGCTTCCATGATTAGATGGGAAATTCTGTCTGCTTTCTCATCCATTTCTTCGAGGTTTGCCTCGCTTAAGTTGGCTGGTTTGTAGATGTTGAGCATTTGCTCGTACAGTTCCCTCTTGGGAAGCATTTCCTAAGAGGAATAGGATTCAGTATAGGTGCGATGGAGATGGCGGTCATGATAGAGATGTGATCGCCTGGACCGTGGGGCCGGGTACATACAACAGATTGAAAGGGAATTCGAGGTTTATCAGTATGCTGTACGGGGAAATTACCTATCTTTCTGTCAGAAAGGTTGGAAATTCTGGTCCGATCCTCTGGAGTCTTCCCCGGCCCTGAGTCTGGCATTGAGGTTGCTTCTGATGGCAATTGAAGCGCCATCGAATCTACTTTTGCGAGGAGTTTTTGGCGAAGATGTGGTAGTTCGGTATTTTTATTTGGCTGTTTTCCGTTTTGACACAGTGTTCAGAGATGGGGAAAATGTCTGGCCCAACCCTCTTAAATATGTCGCCATATGCAGTCGCTTTCTCAAACCATCCACTCGTGTTTAGCGTTAGTATCTTTTATGTGTTATTGATGTTCTCCATTTTGGGGTCTACTACTAATGTAACAACTTATTTGGGGTTCGTTCTGATGTTTCCGTTTTTTTATATTTTTTAATGCTGCGATCGCGATCGTCTTGCAGGACTCGTAGCTGAGTCGTACTTCTCCTGCGAAAAGCGCTGCCAATACCTTAGATTCATCTCCAGATTCCGATAATGTCCACTTAATATATATATATATATATAATACTGGTAATTGATTTGTTCCTTGGGAATCTGATATGTAGCAGGAATATGAAGACCCAGGGGATTATACTAATCATTTATTGGCCGGACGTTTCGGACCTTTACTAGGACCATCTTCAGCGACTATATCGTCTAATGAGAAGGGGAAGGAACATTAATTGATAACAGTTAAAAGAATGTATTAAAAAAACGGAATAAGGCAAGTTAAAATAATAAAATTGACAATAATTAAAATTAAAGTAAAAACACTAATAATATATAGAATTAAATAATATTACCGAGTGGTATTTAAAAAAAAATAATAGAAAGTGAAATTATAACAAACTGACTTGATTATCACATATTAAAAGTTACTGAAGTAAACAAAAAATAACCTATTATATTAAATGGTAAAAACACAAAAAAAAAGACAAAAAAACCGAAAACAAATCAGAGAGGTACGACCTTTATCGTGGGAGTTGAGAAATCAACTAATTAAACATATAAAACTCCTGACGAAATTTATTCGGTTGGTCGGTTGGCTAGTTAATCTATTGAAGTGTTGGTTGGTTATATTGTGAATAATTTAATTGAGGAGGCGTAATTATTTAGGTTTGGATTTATTTTAATGATATATAGTGACTCTAAGATTTTCAAATCGAGAGAAGTTAAGGCTGAAGATAATATAGTAAATGAATTAGAATTAAAAGGATGATGGTGATACTCTGAATGTTGCCTGATGGAAGAGGCTTCAGGTTTAGAAATGGGAATACCAGTCCAAAGAGACAAACCCAAGTTCATGACAGTGTTCTTGGGCAAAATTGTTAGTGCTCCATTTTCCTTATATGAGTAACAGCCCCAGTTATGGAGTGTCCAGATGCTTCACCTTGGACACGACACAGGAATTGTGGAAGCGCTCACCTCTTCTCTTTCTAACGAGGGATCTTCTAGAAGTCCAAACAAGAAAGAGGAAGGTTCAGAAAATATAACTCTAACGCATTCTTTAACAGTCCATTCTTTATATCTTTACAAAGGTGGAGCCGTTCTGTGAGGGTTTTCTTGGTAATATGAAGCGTTTACACCTGCTTCTTTTGAATCCTAAGGAAGCTCAGCATTGAAGACAACCCGATGATTGAGCTGGCCTCATAATAGGAAGCGATCTTGGCTTCTTGATGCAATGCCCGTAGCAAAATTCCCCTTGCATTTTCGGCTACCTTGGTGCAGAGTAATAAATAGTGAACGCTTTTCTTTGGAAAGATCTATTTCTGGAATTAAAAAAGATTCATACATTTATTTTTACAAAACAATATTACGAAATAGATTAAATTATTCAATATGATTCACTTAATTCACCTTTTTCCTCATTTCAACCTTTCGAATTAGAATCAAAGCTCACGTGACTGAAACTCACCTCTTCTAGGAACAGGATCAGAGCGCGATTTTTGATTCAGCGAAGGAACGGTTTTTTTATTACTATTTTTCAAATGCTGACTTTTGAATAAACCTACAATAATTTAAACATTAGAATAAATATTTTTATCACAAAAATGTTAAAAACGAATAAAAAGATAAAATGTATCTTTTGATGGGAAGTCATAGGGGTAAATACAGAAATAGATCATGAGCATTTTTTTATAATCTGAAAGAAAAGGGTGTAAATTACTCGTTGTAGTATTCCTAAACGATAAAAAGAGACAATGCTTTAATAAATATTTTTTAAAACTTAATTTTAGAAAATCGGATATTCTTTTCATTCCAACCTGATACTTTGACCAGAAAATTGATTTTAGATAGAATATTGGCATTAAATTGAGTTACAATCTTAACCTTCTAGATATTTATAAAAAATAATCCGAAAAGACGTTTTATGATAATATTTATAATAACAATAAAACCAGAGCACCATTTAGATTGTTTTATTTAGGTATGCTTCTACTTTTTATCGAATAATTGTATAACACTCCTTTTCCCAGAAAAAAACAGGTGTTATTTATAAAAATTGAATGTGTGTCCGCCAAATTGGAATCGGATTAGAGAATTCACGAGGGTTTGGAGCAGATAGAGAGAGAAGATTGATTGAAGCAGCTTGCATTATTTCAAACAGGTCAACCAATCATCTTGATGTATTTTTAAGGTTTGGCAATGGTGCAGTGATGATTGTAGTTAAGGAGGCATAAAGAGTAGAATTAGATAACAACATCAACAAATCAGCCCCAAGGAGCCGATCAAGGACTGGAATTTGCGCCCGGGATAATATATATATATATATATATATATATATATATATATATATATATATATATATATATATATATATATATATATATATATATATATATATATATGAGTAATTAAACCACATTCTCCGAAGACAATTTAATTCAGAACAGTTTCGGTGTATCTCACACCCTTTTTCAACTGACACTGGATAGAAAATATAAGAAAAAATGCATACAAGCATAACAGGTCGTGAAATATTCCCTCTTTTATCCCCAATCCCCTACTTGTGGCTAATCTGGGAGGGATGGTTAGTCCTAAACATATTGAAGGGCTGACATTAGACTATTTTATTTATTTGCTTTCTTATTACAGGATTAAAAGAAAATTGACCCTCAGATAGATTTAAATTAGGAACTGACGATATCAAGCTCGATTATACGATTCTTCTCTTAACATAGTTAGCCGATTTAAATACCATTTTACTTCCATTGAAATCGATCGTATGATTCTTGTCTCTAACATGGCAAAATATTCCACTGCTTTCGCTGCCCACTCTAATATCTCTTTTGTATTCGTACAATCTCTTGTCTAGATTTCCCCCCGTTTTCCCTATATAAACTTTCTGGCAATCGTTGCATGGTAATGTGTCCTTTAAACTATTTAATTTATTATTAAATGGCAATGTTATACATTTATTGGAGTCATTAGTGCGGGAAGGCTTATTACCATAGAATGTTTTCCTAGCTGCAAAATGGGCAGACGATATGAACCAATCGGGGTAATACAAATTAGAAAAAATGGTTCTGATAATGACAATTTCTTCATCTAAATAGGAAGGATGACATATTTTGTATGCTCTAAGAAAAAGGTTAGAAATTACCGATTTTTTAACAGTATTATCGTGAAACGAAAAATAATGTATATAGGCATTCGAGTGGGTTGGTTTCCTATACACGTCAAGTTTTAATTCATGGTGATTTTTATTAATGAGGACATCTAAAAAGGGTAATCTATTATCATATTGCCATTCATATTTAAATTTGATGGAGACATGCAGATTATTCAAATTATTAAAAAAGGTATCAAAATCATGGCCATTAGGCCATACAGAAAATACAGTTTACTGCCATAGTTCTGTGTGGACCCTGGCAGTTCAGGCACATTTTTATGGTTTCTGTGCATTCTGGGCATATATTTTTTGTCCTTATTCAGGCATTTTTTTGTTACGTGCTCTTCTATGACCTAGCACTGAAAGCAAGTCTGTACATTGATGAATTTTTCTTTCCCCATGTTTTCGAGAGGAATTCTCATTCCAAAGGCTAAGATCCCGTTGGTGGTAGCCTCGTTCGACATTTCCGCCGTGGCGCAGATAACTTTGAACACGTGCGTGTGATGTCCAAATTTTATGACTTCTGTTATTTTTAGCTGCTGGTTTTCTTTTTTCAACTTCTTCCTTCAGTTACTCTTTTGTGTGGGACTCCACATAGAGGTTTACTTTGCGGTAGACGAAGGAGCGGTTTGTCATCAGTTTCGGTGGTAGTTTCGGGGTTAGTCTAATTTTCTTCAGTGCCTTCAGTCCGTCGGGTGCTACTAGGTGTTCTATGCCATTTCGTTTGTGGCATAAGACTACGTATCCGTTGGGGACCTCTATTAGTTTGGTTAGGGCGTTCTTCAATTTGGTGTATAAGGCTCTTATAAGTACACCTCTTTCGAGTTTTTGTGACCCGAGCTTGACTCTCAAAGGAAACCTTCTGTACTCCATATTATTATCCATGTTAGTGTAGTGTTTAGGACCCTCCCCCTTTCTTTGGCCCCGCCTTTACTAGTTTGGCTGTCAAGAATGAGTTGATGATGGATGAATTGATGGACCCGGGTAGGCTCCTCTCTAAGGGTGTAATGTGACAGACTTTTTGTTGGTTAGCGTGGAATCAACCAGCGCTAACCGGGGGTGCCGTCTCATCGATGGAGTTAAAAACCACGGTTGCATCCGACATACGCTGAGATGGTTGTATGTCCCTCAGCGATTTTGGTAGCCCCTCGCAGGCGCAATGATTAAACTCTCCTGCGAAGGTTGCAACCCGGCCCATTATCCGGGGGATCTTCTGATATGGGTATCTGGCAGCGGGCTATTCCTCAGACCTTCCTCCTCCAGTGTCCCGAATTATGCAAACGCAAGTGCACTGCATAATTGAGACGAGGTTTAAGTGACAGCGTCCACTTGTCAAGGCATCGTGTCCAGGTTGGGGGTGAGGGGTAGGGTCTTAGGCGATCATGATGAATATGATGCACCTAATTAAAAAATGTATCTTCTCTTTTTCTTAATATCCCGATGGGAGGATTTTTGGTGTGGTGGAGAAAAGGTATCAGAGACAATAGATGAAATTAAAATGAAAATGAAAATGAAGATGAGGTGAAGTTGAAATGATCTTCTATCTTAAAATCTTCTTTTTCGTAAGCGTGAAATTTTCCATTCCGGTGTTGCTTTTCGTGATTACTTTACCAAGCATTTTTACTTGCTTAGTAACGGACTTTGAGCACCGCCTACATAGAAAAGAGCCTATTCTGGAAGTCTTCTGGTGAATTTCGCTTAACCTTTCAAAAAGAGAGAATACTATTTTTCATCGAGGATTCATAATTCAATGGGGGATTAAGCACTTCACTGCTCCCGTCCATCGCTCTGCGTGGGAACCTGCTCGGATGACTTGGACTGTCATAATTAAGGGCTTATGTGAAAACTGGTTTAAGGAATAGCCCACAGCGGGAGCATAAGTCCGAAATTATCTCGAAACTGGGGCATAACTGCGAGTCCGGGGGAGGAGAGATCCTCATCGCCCGGAGAGCCCGACCAGCATCATAGAGAGAAGTAACACCCGTCTCTAGGTAGTTGGATGCAGTTATGGCGCAAGTACCCGAGAGGGGTGGCATAACTTTAGCGGCCGTTGATTCGACCGCTACTGCATCAAGTCCACCATAATTCACCCCTCTTGAGGTTCCTATTCGAGATCCATCCCATTTATCCCTCACCCATCATCCTGGCAGCAACCGAGCGGGGGACCAACTGGAAATGGACGGGAGCGCTCTCACTGACGTTTTTGAACTTCCACTAACCACTACCGCCTTTACTACCTACTCACATTCTCTTTCACTCACAAAATACAAAAATAATTATACATTGGTTACAGAGGACATAATAGGGAAGGAAGAAAACTATGGAGACCCTCACTAAGAGGGTCCGCCTCAGGCCTGGAAGAGAGGAAGCTATGCGAAACCCTCTACTTCGAACACAAGGTGGCACTAATGAAACTGATAGAAGTTTCAAGTTTTATTGCCATTTGTGCAGAGCCTAAAAATGTGGACCGGCTCCTATCTGAAGAAGGAGCTACCACATTGAAACACATCGGACTCGCAGCAACCCCCACCCCCCCTCCCCAAGTGGCAGCGAACCGCAGTGTCATTTGCCGCAAAGTGGAGAGTTGGGTCAGTGAAACCTCGACCGAAAACCTGAAAGAGGAGATATGGAAGAGCAACCCGTGGGCCAAAGTCCGGGATGTAATCAAATTCCACGAACACACCCACGTGTTCAAAATAACGTTCTCTACACCAACATGGCCAGGGAAGCGACGATGGACGAGATCTTGGTTTTCAATATGAAAATCCCATGAGAGAACATCCAACAAGAGAAATTTAATAACATGCAAATGTGCTTTGTATGCTATGAACTAGAGGATTACACAACAACGACATGCCGGGACAAGAACAAACTGTGGTGCAGTGAGTGCGCCACAGAAGGACACCCATTCGATAAGTGCGAGAGCACTAAGAAGAAATATCTCAACTGTCAAGGGGAACACACGACCATGGCCCTAAACTGCCCAAAGCGCCGAGAAATCATCAAAAGGAAGGAAGAAGAAGAGAAGAAAGCGAAGGAGATGACCTACGCGAACGCAGCCAAGAAGAATAGGGCAGTAAAGACTGCACCTGCACAGATGAATATTACAGGAGATCTGAGTGCAAAGATTCTGATCTGCATTACCCATGAAAATGTGTCTAATGCAGTGAAGCCTAGCTCTTACAACCAGGTACTCAATGCACTCTTAAAAGCAAACAATCTCCCTTCAGTAATCATGCCTGCATACCCCGAATGCTCCAAGGTATTCAAGGAATCAGTCATAAGAAACAACAATGTCAAATCTCGACTGGAGGAGATCGTCGAGGCTTCCTCATCGGAGGAATCCGAAGAGGACGATGAAGAAGCAAAGTAAAGGCTATGAAGAGCAGGTCCAAAACCCCAAGTCCCTCCCCCCCTCCTCGAAGAAGAAAAACCCTGGTCACAGTAAAACCACCCAGTCAGCACCCAAGAAGAAAAATAAAAATAAGAAGAAGCATAGATAAAAACAATTCTCGGTGTTACGGAACGCACTGAGGATACTGAAAATTAATACCAACGGCTGGATGACAAAAAAGACTCTTAACGCAAATGTATTCAGATAAATTGATGCAGACATCATCTTAATTTGGGAACATAGGATTAACACGCAGAGTGTAGAAATAAAAATCTTGAACTACGATGTGTTGATCACGAATTATTCGCAGGAGCGATTTGATGGTGCTGCTATTTCAATAAAGAAGGGGATTAAATACTAGCAAATAAATAATCTAGAAGAATCCTACCTCGTGATTGAGGTTGAACTCGACATGGAAAAGTTGGTCATTGCTACCGGATATCAACCACCAAGGAGAGATGTGTTACCAATTCACACTCTCACTGGCTTATTTGGCAGAAGAGCCCCCACTATATTAATGCGGGATTTGAACGCCAGATGCCGAGAATCCGGTTACAGGATCTTCAACGGTATAGGAAGAAGCCTGCACCTATTGCTGAACAGAAATATTGCCCAGCAAATAGGCCCCACCTTCCTCACCTTTGTCAGAGCAGGAAGTGCCACAAAATCAGAAATCTGTCTAGCGAATCGTCAGCTGCCGTTCAATTACTACTACATGGAACCAATCCAGGTACCATGTAGTGACCATATTGGGATCCTACTCACTATCAACAGGATCCCTATAAAAGTTCCAGCTGTAGTCAGACAGAACTACAGAAGAGCAGACTAGACACAGTACGCGCGCCTTCTCGAGGCCTACGATCCGCCCATCTTGGACGAGGCAATCCTCGAGGAGATTGATGATTCACTCGATGACCTCACTAACCTTCTCATCAACGCAGATTGGGCTTGTATTCCTAAATCCGTGTATAAAACCATCTCTACTTACAGATGGACATGAAGGATTTATACCATGAGCTGAAACTATTGTATGAAATCAACAGGAATGCATCAGTTCACTCAATGCAACGAAGTAAAGAAATCAAAGAAGAACTGAACCAGTTGATCCTCGAACAGCAATGGAGACGATGGGATGATGCGATCGATAGCGTCGAAAATGAAGCAATTCCCGCAGATTTTTTGCAAAAGATCAGAAATCTCAAAGGATCGACTGGGAAGAAGAAGAAGATCGAGCTACAAAAAGAAGATGGAAACATCTAAATGGAAGAAGGAAGAATTGAAGAGCTATTCCGAAGTTATTAGGAAAATATATTCAGTATAATTGAGGAGGAAAAACGAAGACTATGACCTAGAGTTTGAAAGCAACATCATAGACGAGCTTAACGACCAAATACACAAGACTCACCCTCACCACCAGATGGATAGGCAGCGCGACGGAGACGCCGAGATTATTCGAAGAAGAACTAATCGGTGCACTCCGCTCATTCCGACAAAAAGCCCCAGGAAAATCGGCGCTTACAAAGTTAAACTTTGAAAAGGCACCAGCCAATGTCATGCAAGCGATGAGAAGGATATTTAACGCCTGTCTGAACACAAGATACTTTCCAGATACTTACAAAACGGCCAAGATGATTTTCTTGCCTAAGTACGGAAAGGACCCAACGTTGAAGGAGAGCTACAGACCAATTTCACTTTTAGAACTTGGCGGGAAGCTCTTTGAGAAGATCTTCAACCGAAGACTGGTCTCACCTGGAGGAAAACTCCCTCTTCAACCCACATCAATTCGGGTTTAGGAGCAGTGTTGGCAAAACCTAAAATTTTGAAAAAGCCTAATGAAACCCGAGTTTTATTCTGGGTTTTTTCAAATCTCGGGTTTTTCCAAAAAACAAATGCTACAAGTATTAGAATAACCGAAAAAGAATAGCTATCTCTATTTATATGTAATATTAATAATTACTTAGTTTAATAATTAAATTATAATAAGAAAAGATCACAGTAACAGATCATTAATCGAGAATGGTAGGTACCCATGATAGCCCTAACCTGTAGAAGGTTAGATGAATTATGGGTCAGTATCAGAGAAATAATCTTAATTTGATACATATTTGTTGAAATTCTAAACATAAATATAAATTTTGAATAAAATAATAAGTAGCATTCATTTCTTGAAAAAAGTGTAATTATGAAAAAAAAACGGGTTATATTCTGTGTTTTTTCTAATCTTGAGTTTTTTCAAAAGGCAAATGCTACAAGCATTAGAATGACATAGAAAAAGGATAGCTATCTCTATTTTCATATAATATTAATAATTACTTAGTTTAATAATTATATTATAGTAAAAACAGATCAGAGTAACAAATCACTGATCGAGAATGTGGGGTACCCATGATAGCCATAACCAGTAGAAGGAGAGATGAATTATTATGAGTCAGTATCAGATAAATTCCCTTAATTTGATACATATTTGTTGAAATTCTAAACATAAATATGAATTTTGAATAAAATAATGATAAGTAGCATTCATTTCTTAAAAAAAAAAGTGTAATTTCTAAAAAACAAAAGCCTTGAGTTTTTTCAAATTTCATTTGAAAAAGAAAAAAAACGGTAATAAAACTAGGGTTTTTTAGGGCTTGGTTTTTTTTATTTTACAACCCTGTTTAGGAGGAAGCGAAGTACGGAAATGACGATTAATGTCATCACAGAAACTCTAGCTCAAGCAAAACGGGAAAGGAGTTACGTGGACATTGTTTGTCGGGATGTATCAAAAACGTTTGGGATAAGATATAGCAACGGGGAATGCAGTACAAGATCTTACGACTGGGCCTAAATGAAAACTTAGAAAGAACTCTCTGTGACTATGTCATGGAGAGAGCGGCGTAAATTAGTTTAGGTTACACGGACGGACTAAAGTTTCCGCTCACTGCAAGCCTCCCGCAGGGGAAATGGGGTGCTTGTATTCCACTCTGTACTTGATTTCCACCGCTGATGTCCCAGCCTCTGTAAGCCCCACTTGCCTCGACATCCAATTCGCTGATGATTTCACCCAGATAATGACTTTTCCATGGAGAAATTCGCCATGGCAAGCTCATATGACAGCAGCAAAAATTGAAAACCTTAGCACCTACGAAGCCCAGGGGAAGATCCACATGAACCAGGAAAAGTTAAAAATAGTCTCCATAGGCAGGAGACTCCATAGGCAGGGTTGGGGATAAACGCTATCCCTACACCACCGAGTGCAATGTAGACAGAATGAAGATTACTTCAACCAAGGACAAGAAGCACGTCTAAGAAAGAACACCAAGGCCACTGTTGCAGTCAAAACTCTATACATGTTCAGAAATCTTCGTGAAAGCAATAATAAAAAGATCTACAATGCATTTGTAAGATTGACGCTGCTATACCTCACATCTGCCCTCTCGTGTGTCTCGAAGACACAAAAAAGGAAACTACAATTACAGGTACATACAGGGGAGAAAGAAGACGTCAGGGAGAGCTGCACTGGGAGGTGGGGATAAGTCCCATTAACGTTGTCATAGAAGAACGGACAAGGAATAAGCAGGAACTGGTTAATCTAGAATTGAACGATGATATCGTCCAAATGATTAACCAGAAATGAAGAGGCATTAGTTGCGCCAGATTTCCGAGCTCCGCTGAGCTTTTAGCTGGCGGAGCAGAAGTGCCGTTCTACGCATGGAAATAAGAATGTTTTTACCCAAACCAGTAGAATTGACCAAGAAAAAGATTACTTAATTATGAAACCTCACAGATTTCTACAAAAATTCACCGAAGAAGACATCCAAGAAAAAAAAAAGTCACGATTGAACACTCACTACAAGATATACAAAAAACAAAGACACTAAGCACAATTCTAAAGTGATTAAAGTAATTTATTACTAAAACAACAAATGCGCATAACATTCCAAGAACATTAAATTTTTTGAAGACAAATGGCCTGAACGCCATATTAATATAAACTATCTCAAAGACAACAAAGGAACCACAAAAATATATATTTAAAAACGATAGTCCTGATCACCAGGCACTTAGTATCTCTATGGGGGCGGGGGATGGCTTCTTATAACTTTCCTTGGTTATCAATATAATTCTTATCTTGAGATTTTCTATATTCGAATCTATTTATTTCTTCTTGACTGAAGTTGCCCCTTCAAACATTGTCTTCCATTTATCTGACTCTTGGTATTCTTGTTAGCAGAGATTCCTTCTTCTTTAAGTTGGCTGGGTTAATTCTTGATCTTCTTATCCTTCCTTTCTTGATGCATCTTCCAATAAATTTGTCTTGATGATTTCTTCTTGCTTCTTGACGATTTGATGAGTTCTTCTTGCTTCTTGATGAGTTGAGGATTTCTTTGATTCTTGATGATTTTGATGAGTTAGCCCTTGAAGTCGTTTTCCTTGACTTCCGTTTTCTTCGTAAAAATTGTGAACTATAAGTTTCAAACGCGGCACTAATGGATTTAAACGCCAGCACTCTAGCCATCACGCTACGGCGGAGCCTGTTTTAAGTTGGTAATTTAATGGGCTATTTATATTATCGATTTGGAAGGAGTTTTTCTCTGATACATTTTCGCACCCCTACATCTCGTTGTACCCTACCACATTTCTTTTTCTTTTCACCACTTGTCTATTTTCAGCTTTCTGTACCCACACCTTTTTTTTATCCCCTACCCACATCTACCTACTTATATCGTTCAAAATTCAAATTCAGAGAAGTTAATTCCTCGCCAACCCTGGGACCATAAACATTAATGAGGAATGCTTTAAACCCAACCATCCACCTCTTATAAAGCTTTCTATTTATTTGCCTACCTTTTCTTAATTCTTTATCTATTTCTTTCTTTAGCTCTTTCCTTATTCTTCACCTTCTCTATTTCTTTCCTTCTATTATTCTCTCTTTCTTCTTTTCCAATCTCCTGTCTTTCTTTTTCTTACTCAATGGCATTTTTACTCTTACTTTCGCTATTTTTCTCTTCATCTCTCTTACTCTACTCGCTCCTTCTCTCCATCTCTACTCGCTCCTTCTCTTTTCCTCTCCCTTTCTCTCCTTTCTCTCCTTTTTCTATCTTATTCTCTCTCTTTTCACTCTTTTTATCTATCTTCTCTTTCTCTCTTTCATTGATAACATGCCCATCGTTCTCGCTCGATTCTTCACCCTGTACTCGCTCCCTCAATTTTTATCCTTTTTCGTTTCTCTCTTCCTTTTCAATTCTGTCGTTCTTTCTCTTTCCAACTCTATTTCCAAAAAGATTTTTTTCTCCCACTCCGACTACCACCTCCCTATTCCGGTTGCTCTCATCTTCCCACACTCCTTCTGAAATACACCGATTTAAAATTAGTATTTGTGTCGAGGTACACAATTCTCTCCTACCCTCACTCACCTTCCCTATCATCTCACTTCCTACTTCTCCTACTCTATTAACCCTAGTTCACCCTCTTTCTTTCCCACCCTCATTCCTTCATTATTTCCGCCTCCCATTTACCTATATATGCTTCTCCGTGCATTATAACACTTCTTTTCTCCATCTTCCATTATGTTTCGCCCTCTTCCGCTCTCTCCTTTTTCTGTCTATCTCAATCTCCCTCTTTTCTATACATCTATCTATTCTATCTATTTATCCATCCATCTATCTATTCTATCTATTTATCCGGCCATCTATCTATCTATCTCTTTACTTATCTATCTATCCTCCTAACTATCTAACTATTTGTCTATGTATCCATCTATATGTCTATCTATCTCTCTCGCTCTCTACCTCTCTTCTCCCCCCCCCATCTCTCTCAGTGAGAGAGCTTCTGTGGTACAATGAATAGTCAGGCTGTACCAGCGGAGTAGTCTCCAGAAGGTTCACTGTTGTTGGGTAGACTGGCTATGAGTTCCCAGACCAACGCTCCCATCCTGCTAGCAGTTTCCAAGCTGAAATGATGCCATTGGGAAGTGCAAAGATTTAACCATCGCACCGGAGTCATGACTCATCCAATGGGAAGCTAGCAGCCAGGTGGGTGGGTCATCTACCTCTGGAGCAAACAATGATGATTATCCCACCAGTCGTAAATCGTAGACTGCAAATAAACCTACTTGAATTCATTTCAAACTTATTGTGTACTGCTAAAATTTCAGAAATTTATATTTTGAAAAACCCGTGCAACTTCTATCATTCCAGATTTTCTTTAACTACTCTGACTATCTTAAAAAAAAGGAAAAGAAAAGAGAAAACAAGTTCTTTAGTAGAGATCCACTTATCTTTATGAGGTGTTCAGTTCTCTGCGGTCCTTTTAGACGAATTTATCATATTATATATTTATTAATGTTATAACCTCTGAGAGGTTGTGGTGTGTGGGAACCGAAGACCCCATAAATAGTAAGCCTCAAGGAGGCATCAAGAGTGAAGTCTCTTGGTGTCGTATGACTTGAGCTGGGTGCTGAAAATCATGTTTGTTTCATGACCAAGTACCTGCCCACATGTTATTGTTATGAATATTATATAAATCGTTCCAAGCCGCACTTTAGTTGGAGAACTGGACTCCTGTACAAAAGCACTGTGTCAACTGAGTTGGATGAAAATATTGGAGAGCTGAGCAGTTGGTTCGGGCTCAACTGGGAAATGTTTAGTACCCCCCTCTCCATGAAGGACCTCTAGAGGGTGGCAACAACTTTGGCTCCTGAGGCTGTGGATAGCCAAGACTCTTGCCCCGATGCTGAGGGGCGAATTTGATCTGCAGCTCGAGCATTGTTACTTTCCTTTCTTCGAGCTAGGGGAACCGTAGGCCTGATTGGTGACTTGGAGAGGTCTGAAACTGTGAGCAACACAGGGGCTATAGAGGAGCAGGCTCCCCACGGCAAACCAAGTCATCTTTGAGGGGCGACCACTTCTTCTTTCTTTTTACAATTCTATGATAGAGACCCGAGTGTTACCGAACGATTAGCCAATAAAAGTGGCCCCAAGAGGCGATCCACCTTTGATGTGCTCCACGTACCCATAGCTCAAGTACTCTGCGTCAAAGAATAGGTTGCTATTGCGTTGCCTGTCTTTTGTTATCTGGAGATACGGCTGGAACTGGCGGACACGCGAGGATAAGAACCCTCGTTTTCCGCCCGATGTTAAAATATAAGAAAGCCACCGAGTTGCTTGGCAGCCATAACAGCAGCGTCTACCACGCGACCGCTATGGTGAAAATGAGAATTTTTTTAACACTGTCCGCCACCCAACGACGGTGATTGATACCATTATTACCGGAAAAAAGAAAGAGCAAATCGAAAGCAACCGCCATCAAACTTGTTCCAATCATTGAAACGATGTGTTTTGTGGCCGTAATATGCTTCCTCTTTTAAGGCATCACTATGACGGTCCGTTGGACTTGACTGTTCCAAGCATTGCAGGAGAAAGTGTGTTCAGAGCGCTGCTTCGCTACCGAACCCATGTAGGGACACCTATCTATAGCACTTCCTCACAAGCACCGCTAGAAACTCGACCCTGATTAGCAAGACGATTGAAGACGAATTAATCAATATGGCAGGTGAGTGACACCACAAAATAAAAAAGTGAGATATTTATTATTTGTTGAATAGTATTACGGCTCATATCCTAAAAATAAGAAAACGTTTAAAACACACAAATTAGAAAATTGTGTTTGTCTGTATTAAATCAAATTACCATTTGTTTTGAAAACTAAATAATAATTGTTTTACAGTAGTTGCTATATTTATTGGTTTAATTATAAGAATGAGAAACCTAAAGAAAGCTGAGAATGATTTCTCAACAGTGAAAATAATATCTTAATAGCAAAAATAGTAGTGAAAGTAATAGCTTAAGCATTGAAAACATTCTTATTTTTAACAAACGTAAATATTATTGTTTAAGATTCAACTTAAGACACGTAGGATTTTTTATCACAGATCGACTCGTACAGGAAAAGCTGGTGAAGGGAATCTATGGGACGTTTCCCGTGCTTATGGACGAGAAGACGGACGTGTCCAGCAAACAAGAGGCCATTCTTGTCATTCGGCACTTCAAAGAGAAGATAAACGAAGACTTCCTTGCATTCGTGCACGTTCAAGACCTCACCGGTCAGGGCCTAGCTCAGCTCCTTTTGCCCACCGTTGAAGATCTCGGACGGGACATGTCCAAGTGCCGAGGACTTAGTTTCGATGGAGCAGGTTCTATGATTTGAAAATTCAAAGGGTGTGCGGCAATACTCATGAAGAAGTACACCCTTGCCAAGCCAATCCACTGCTTTAACCAAGTGACGTGAAGTAAGTAAAGCTCGCTCTTCAAACACTGACCGAGGTGGACAAATTTATTTATTCTTTGAATATGCGCTCTCTTCGGTTTTCAGGAGCTGTGAAACTTACCTCGCCAAAGCGCAAGAAGTTTGTTCCTCTGTGCCCCACCAGTTGGATTGAGCGGTATTTTGTGGTGTTGGTTTTCGTCAAATTTTGCCCACCATCGCGGTTTTTCTCCTGGACGAACTTGATGCCAACGCTGGGCTTCCTCTCATCGCCATAGGTGATCCCCGTTTTCTCGTTGGAATAATTGTAGCGGAGAGTATACT
Source organism: Ceratothoa steindachneri (assembly GCA_963969495.1). Classification (NCBI taxonomy): domain Eukaryota; kingdom Metazoa; phylum Arthropoda; class Malacostraca; order Isopoda; family Cymothoidae; genus Ceratothoa; species Ceratothoa steindachneri. The sequence continues at coordinate 92,902,666 of OZ018329.1, forward strand.
GGTGCATACTCTCAAGCCGACCCAAACTCTTCAGAGAAAGGATGGCCACCCGGTGTCAGCCTATGTCATGATTCGTGACATCAAGGCGATTTTGGCAAATTCAGAGCAGATGCGGAGACGCATTTCCACGGCGTGTCCATTAAAGCGAAAGAGATTTTGTTCGAGATGGCCTCATCACATGACACCATCCCTGTGACACGACTCTCTGGACGTAAGACCCAGCGATTAAATGTCCCATATGAGAATGCTGAGGCGTATTAGCACCGAGCCGTGTACATTCCATTTGTGGACCCTGTCCTGGCTGAGTTGAAAAGTTGGTTTGGTGAGGACGCAGTTCTTATTGCACTCCAGCTCAAGCAACTTCTCCGAGGCCCCGAAACGGATGTTCCGGCTGTGCTTCAAGCGGTCAAGCTCTACGAGATCGACATCGAGTCGCTGTTACTCGTAAAGACGGAAGCAGAGCGCTGGGCATTATCCGTTGTGGCGTTTAAAATGATCAAAGACGACCACACACAACCCAACACCAGCATGTCCCCCAATCTCGTCATTCTCTTGAAGAACCTGTTGACTCTTCCAGGCTCTACCGCGGAAGCCGAGAGGTCTTTCAGAGCATTGAAAAGGTTAAAAACGTATCTGAGGACTACTATTGGCCAAGAGCACCTGAACGAACTTGCACTTCTCTGTGTCCACAATGACATTCCCAGCTCAGTCGAGAATATGATAAGCAAATTCGGCAAGAAAAACCGCCGACTACTCTTTGCTTAGTGTTTACCTGTCAAGTGTTCTAGATTTATGCATGTATTTCTACCTTCAGTAGTGTCTAATTCTGCATAACTAATTTTTGTAAAGGGTTGTTATTTATGTATGACCTGCATCATGATATTATGTCTGTACTATTGTAGCTACTATTTATATGTTTAGGTAAACCTTTCTTCTTCGAATGTACAATATGGTGATGACTTCTGCCTGTTTAAATCTGCCTATTCACTTGTCAAATGTTCACTTTGAATTGTTTTTTGTTGTTGCTTGTCTGTTTAAATACTACCTGATTTCATTTGTACATATATGCAAGAAACAATTCATTTGTTACATATCCGTTGGCTGCATGAGAACGGCGCATTTTAAGCGTAGAACCGTCGTTACTATCCATTGGTTTTTACTGTTCTGAGGCTGCCGTCAACTTATCAAATTGTAACATCGCCCCCCCACCTCCACCAATATATTTTCTAGAGCCGCGCCTGGATAAATATGCTCTCCAAATGTTCATCGGACACAGAATGGTCTCCAAATGTTCATCGGAAACAGATGTGGTCTCCAAATGTGCATCGGAAACAGATGTAGTATCCAAATGTTAATTGGAAAGTCTTCAGCTGTATTACTCTTCAGTAGTTTATCTCTTCCGCCTGAGGCACTTTCCAATTTCCCCTTTGTAAACAGTTCGCATACGCGAAGGTATTTAACAGATTACAAATGATTTTTTTTTTGTACTTTCGATATGAGATGAAAATAAGATTAAATTTGTACATTCTAGTTACATTAATTTATATTACAATGTTTTTTTATTTTTATAGAATCTTACAATTTCTTATTTAATTATACATAAATAACACTAGCCAACAAATTTTAACTTTGTCTCTGCTACTTGAGTAAATGTTCTACCTAACTAATTTTGGTGCGCTGATTCCAAATCTGTGCTCAGATTTGTCCTAGAACGTAAGGTTCCTGAGTTATGCAACTAGGCTAGATGGCTCACTTTGTCACCTTGGATCAATTAGTGATATAATTATTACGAGTTTGAGAAGAATGAGACGTTTCTGGGCAAAGGTTTGGATCGGGGCACCCTATTTGGCATTATGTACGTCATTTTGCAGGCCTAGGCAAGATATGCATTACATATAAAAGAGGTAGTACTCACCTAACTATAAATTTCTTAAAAAATGTTTGAGACTCCTGCTCTTGGGCTTGTACGTGGATATAGGATCCTCCCGTTGTAGGAACTAGCAGTAGTCACCCATCACGTTTTCTTTGAAGCGGCCTTGATACCTGTTTTCCATCATTGCGATATCTCGGTGGAACCTTTTCCCATTTTCGTCACTATTATCACCCATATTAGATGGAAAGAAATATAGATGCGAATGCAAGAAATGCATCTTAAGAGACATCCGACATCCCATTCGTTGATAAGCCTTTAGCATATTGTCCACTAGTTCTTCATAGTTTTCAGCCCTATGATTACCAAGGAAGTTCTGCACTACATGGACAAATGAATCCCATGCTGCCATCTCAAGTGGAGTTAGTTTATTTCTGAACTCCCTGACACGTATCAATTCTCTAATCTCAAGCCCTACAAAAATGCCAGCTTTAAGTTTAGCATCGGTTTTCTTTGCACCAAATTTCTCTTTGAGATACTGGAATTCCTCAGAATCATGGGCCATTGCTTTAACAAAATTCGTGATAAGGCCAAGTTTGATATGAAGTGGTGGAAGGTAGATCTTCTGTGGATGTACTAAAGGCATGTGTTTCACATTATATCGGCCAACTATGTGTTCTTCTCTTTCGGGCCACTCTTTGACAATATAATGATTCCTGTCGTCCCGGCTGTTCCATAGGCATAAGAAACACATTTCTTTGTATATCCTAGCTGCAGTCCAAAAATTGAAGAAATTACCTTTAGATCACCACAGATATTCCACTTATGGTGCGAGTAATGAACACCCCAAATAAATTTCATTGAGTCATATGTCTATCATCCCAACAATAAGTGCGCAGGAATTGAAGGTTTTTGTTAGCATTGTGTAGCAACACACCTTTAAGGCTAGCAGTGATTGCATCGATGAATAGTCTCCATTCATCAGCTAAATGCTAGTTTCCTAGCTGGTCATGAGGCCATTAATATCAGTACAGAAACAAGCACCATCTTCTTCTTTATAGAAGGCAGCTAAGGCCTCATGGCGTTTACGGAAAGTAGATATTTTTGCACCGTCCTCTAGAAGATTCCATTGCTGTAGGCTGGAGCCCAACAGTTCTGCGTTCTCCTTTGACAATGACAAATCCTTTACCAAATCATTCAATCTTTCTTGATTTATCAAGTGGATCTTCTTTTCCTTAGAACATCCTCATACATTTTATCGCCATTGTTATCCTCCTCTTTAGGCGATGAAATATCTTCTTTAACTGCACTAGCTGATGGAGGAACTGGAATTAGTATCTCTATATTATGGGAAACTGGTTTTATAGCTGACTTACAATATGGATATACAATTTTTGACTTGTTCTTATTTGAGAATCCCGCAATATTTGTCATACAAAAGTAGCAATCAAAAACATGATTTTTTGGCTCACGCCACGCCATTTAACCACTGTGTGAGCCCCGCATAACACTCAGTACAAGATTTGTGAGGTGCCCAGGACTTGTTATGATCACCAACTTTAAAACCAAAATAATAATTGTATGAAGTTTTCGCTCTTTCAGTTAAAATTTTCTGCTGGTTGTTTGGAGTATATCTTCCACAGATTCATGGTTTGAACTCAGTTTGTATATATCCTGTGATATACTTGTGTAAAATCTTATTTCATTTACAAATTAATTGAGAGATAAATCTGAAAGAAAAATGCAATTAATCACTGTATGCAATTACCGTTTCAACACCACTTCTATAATGGTTCAATTTGACAACGTGATAAAGCAGGAGTGTAACGCAGTTACCAAACAGACGCAACACATCCTCTCACTACTGTAGTTGAAGCAACACTACCCATATGTGTAACTAAAGAGTATGTGTGTAACTCACTCAGGAACCTTACGTGCTAAAACAATTCTGATTACAGATTTGGAATCAGCATACTCGATTTAATATAAATCACAAGCTAATACCCAAGTAGCAAAATCAGTGTTGACTAGTGCAATTAATAAGATACTTTTCATTCATACTTTTTCGATAAAATCAATTCATATTTATAGCGTTGAATACATTCAAATTGAATTTTTTAGAGTTTATTTGATTGTATAATGTTTTTTTTATTTAAGATTTAATAATTTAACAGAAAGAAAACAAAACCATTATATTAATTGTTTTATAAGATTAAACTAATTTAAGGACTAATTTTCGATATTCAATTAGCTGACATGATGACGCCTGGGAAACATCCCTTCAGTGGTTGCCAAATGCCACTATAACCCTCATTTATCTGCTCAAAAAACAAATTCTCTTTTAAACTCTCGATTAATTTCATATAAATTAAATATAGAGAAGCTACTGAAGTGTAATTATTAGCTACACTCTTTGACACGGAATTTTAGGTAATCCTTACGATCCATACCCAGGCCCCTATTGTTTACGTTTTTAAGCCTAATAGTATTGGAACGCGCGTGTTTTTAGATTTCGTTCAGCACGCATGAATATGCGCTATACAACACAAGTTTAAAAAGTGAAGGCGGCATATTTGTAAGTATTTAAAGGAAACAAGAAATAAGTTAATGCACCATTGAAATGAAATTAAAGAACGAAAAATGGTTTTACTTACATTATTCTGGCGGGTAGAGATGCGAAATAGCGGCGAGGAAAGCGTGAAATCGGGTTTGTATTCCTGTTTTGACATAAGGGAACCGTTTACAAAACATGGCGGTTGCGAGATACGAGTCAAAATCGGAACATTTGTGACCAAATTTGGGAATTAAATTTCTCGCATCTCGCCATACTCGCTCTATTCTCTGTGTACTAGCTCCACTTTTAGGGTCCACAAAGTTCTTCGAATGGTTGACGGTACGATGTTGGTAGCCTTCCAACTCCAAGCCTGAGTAGGCTGACCAACAATCAGATATTATTTGGGTTCCTGGCAAGATCCATTTTTTTAATAACGGCCACAAGCGTTTCTTTTGTGAGATCGGTCACCTCGACCCTAAAAATGTTTTTTGTCTCGCGTTCAAATCCGCCGAAAACCCAAACAGCGTCAACCACTCTCCCACTATTATATTTCCGCTTTCCAAACTTTGCCTCGTCGATTTTCACAATTTTCCCTTCACCGCCTAATTGTTGTGCATTATTTTCACAATAATGCACTGCCACCTCTCTGCAGAAACTATACCAATCGATTAATGTCTTTTCGGAGACTTTGACCTCATTTCGTACTTCTTATGTATTCAACACTTCGGAAAAATGGTAATATGTATTTACAAATGTCAGGTAAAAGGCCACCCAAAATACCGAAATAAATAAAAGGGAAAAAGTATAAAAAAAGGTAAGAAAAAATTGGTAAAAGGTCTAAATAGACCAAAAAGTGAATATTTCCTAAAAGATTCTAGATGGAATCGGGTAGGCAGTTAAAAAAGAGTAAAAACAACGGGAAAATAACGGTAAAAAATATATATAATAGGAAAAAGAAAGAAATGGAAAGAAACAGCTAAAAGAGAAAAGTTTATGGTAAAGTGACGGCTAAAATTGGTGGGGGGTGGCTTTGCCTCCCCTCCCCTTCTTTAATTTAGTTTTTTTTGGGGGGAGGGCTTCACCCCTCCTCATTTAAAATAGTTAGGAAGACATTTTATGAGAAAGTTGGGTTAAACATATTGAAAATGGACGAAACATTCTGGGGACGAGGAGCCGCACTAGCGAGGGCGAGGGAGGAAGCGGTCGGGGTAGGGATCTTCAGAATTACCGAATTTTATATTTAGTCAAGCCAAAATATTAGATTCATGTCCTTTGTTTCTTTCACATATGTTTCTAAATTCCTCGAGTTAACGGGAAGAAAACAATGATTTAGTTAGGCGTACGAATATGGAATTGCTTACGAAAATGACAGTAATTGGGAAAAACAAGATTGAACTATTCATTCTTTTTACGTCAGGAGATATATAAATTATAATGTTACGGTATTTACTGTTATAAAATTTATTAATTTATTTTCGGGCAGAATGTTGGACTTCAGGAGAGCGATGGTCTTAGTTTACGAGTTTATTGTTCCTAATTACTTAGCACGAGCTCTTTTTATTTCTATCTCAGATCTGTCTTAACTGATCGGAGTGTGTTCTGCTCTCGTTTTTTGGTTAGATACTGCCCCTGTTCTGGATAATATGAGGCGTCCAGAAACAGAGGGGCATCCACGCCAATGTATAACTTTTGAGAAAAACGCGTTCAAAGTTTTGCATTTTCCCTTTTATCCTATTATCATCAGAAATAGCATAATACTAACTATTTCATCGATCATAAATAAATCTGTAACCGTACTTATTTCTGAGAACCAACAAAAAGCACTAAATCAATATCCAAAATGTCAAAATAAATATCGAAAAATTACCCACATGTTGAAAATATAGCAAAATGTACAAATAGCCACACAAATACATAATATAATAGTTGCAATAAGATAATAATAACATAATGTAATACCCATTAGCAGATTTTAATCACTTATTATTAAATATTATTTTTTTAAATAAATTAATTTGGAAAATGTTGACACTGATACATTCTTAGGGCAATCAGTGTTATTTTTATTTTGCTAAAGTTTATTTTATAATGTTAATTAAGTATAAGCACGATGACTTTTTTTTGTAATTATTAATTAATAAAATAATTACTCAGTAATTATTTCTTATTGTACAGGGTGCGGCAGAACCGATGAGCAGTTTTGAGGAGTCAATGCTCGGGGAAGGAGGGGGGAGGGAGGTGCGCGTGGTTTCGCTCTGCTCCGTAGACATCCCCATTTCAGTAGCAAACATGGTGTGGACTGGAGCACATCGCGGCTTTGCCGTGCGCGCGAGTTTGAGAACAATCAATCTGTGATTGCGACGCAAAAGGCTTTCGGCGACGGTTCAATATTCCGCGCAACGATGCCGTTCCTCAGGCGAACACAATTCGGTCCTGGGTTAGGCAGTTGGAGGCAACTGGTAGCACACCAAGAAGAGATACATATGGCGACGCAGAACACCAGAAAATGTGGAGATGGTGAGAGCAGCGATCGTGCAGTCACCGAGACGTTCTGCTCGATGGCATGTTGTTGCTTTGGGAATTTCCGACTGCAGTTTGAGGATGATTCTGCATATGGATTTGAATTTCCATCCCTACAAAATAATGATGGCTCAAGAATTGAACCAAGCAGACTTTGCCAACCGCCAAAATCTGTGTGAAAACATGCCTGCACAGATCGCTCCCGAGGCAGCTTTCTTTAGTAGCGACGAGGCACATTTTCACCTCTGTGTGGTTGTGAATAAGCAAAATTTCCGTTACTGGGCTGAAAATAACCTCCGGGTTATCCAGTAAATACCGCTACATTCCCCTAAAATAACGGTGTTGTGTGCCATATCACAATTTGGCGTGATAGACCCGTACTTCTTTGAGGAGGAAGGAATGACCGTGACCGTGAATTCCGAACGTTACGTCTCAATGTTGCACAATTTTCTGCAGCCCAGAATGGAAGAGATTGTTGACGATGAGGGATTGGGTGACGTTTGGTTCCAGCAGGATTGGGTTACAGCTGGCACAGCCCGAAATTTACTCAATGTTTTGGGACGAATGTTTCCCGGACGTCTGGTGTCTCTGAGGGGTGATTTAGGGTGGCCTGCGCGGTCACCTGATTTGAGCATTTGTGACTTCTTTCTTTGGAAATATCTGAGAGAAAAGGTGTTTAAACGTCGCCCTCACACCCTACCACAGCTAAGGTAGCGGATTATTGAAGAAGTTAACGCCATACCCCGCAATATGTGCGAACGTGCTGTACGAGACTTCAGAGATCGACTCCAACAGTGTGCTGCTATTAACGGCCGCCATCTTCATGACATTACTTTTATAACCTAGGGATTATAAATGGTATGTACTGCTAGCCTCGAGTATAATAACATTTCTTCTCTATATACCCCCCTTACTTTTTTATAACTCCTTAAAACTGCTCAATCGGTTCTGCCGCTCCCTGTATTAATGAATTTCTCACCATAAGTATTTTAATGGTTTTGACACTGAACTGCCGAGCTATTACCAATATTATTTTTATATTATTGCAATACTTATTTTGAAAACATTCACCATGTGTGAAGTGCTGAGAAGGCTTAAAGAGGCGCCACTTTGGGAGCGAGCGTGTTTTTTTCCCTCTTATCCGTCTCAACAGTGCCAGAAGATATGATTTTATCTACTGCATTTCTCGCTCTTTTCACTGACACTGCATGAATGTTTAAGAATACTGTGCGGCATACCTCCGAATCTTTCTTTTCTTTTATAACAGTGTACTTTAGTGTGCGCAGTATCTTGCTAGGCCTACCCTTCACCCTGCTTCTCTTCACATCTTGGTTGGTAACACTATTGGCCAAGTATGCATTTTGGCTGTCGAGACTTGCCATTTTCCAATAACTATCAAAAATCACCTGAATGTGGTTCTTGCCCAGGAGATCGTAACATTTCCTTGCCCGTGTGCAAGCAGGACCCAAGTGTTTTCCAGCAACAGTAGCACCTGTTGTGGTGACGTATTCTTTCCCAGAGTTTCGTTTGACCTTCCTTTGCACCGCTTTCCATGACTCCACGCACTTCTGCTTCTTACGAGAAGGCCCTGGTACATTGGTGTCACTTTCACTGTCTGATGAATGCATGGTTATGAAGTAAAACTACGAAAATAATGCTTTAAAGTTCCAAGCGCGTAATAAAACGTGTCGTGTGCACAGAGGAAAAACCGGGGCTGTGGGAGTGAAAGCTGGATGGTGCGCCTGTGGGCGCTCATTGGCGAGACGAGGGTGTGTGTATCAGTGAGCAGCGCGCTGACTGGCTGCCTGCCTCTGGCGCGGATGCCTCTCTGACTCCCAGAATAGGGAGATGGTTTGCCTGCGACACGAGAAAATTCGAGGTCCGTTCTGCTTTCTGTGTAGCTGCCATAAGTTCGAATTTCGCGGCCAACCTTTGGCAAAATGTAGATGAGGCTTAGCAGTGGCGTTGATGCCCCTCTGTTTCTGGACGCCTCATATCCCGTAAGCCATGCCTCGATCTCTTGCTGAGCGAGGCTTGGTTTTTCTGTTAGTTTTGCTCTACATCGGATGCTCAACACCGGCTGGAGAGTAGAGTGTTATCTGTAAATCTTTCTTTCTTAGGCATCATTTTACAGAATTAAAAACCAGCAAAGACCCTAAGATCCACTGAATGCTATTTCAAAAAGGAGAGGGAAGGGTACCCTTTAAAAGTGGAGGACAGGAAGAAAGGACATGGATAACGAATAAGTTTCACAACTCTTATTTCTGTAAGTTCATATTTTAACCTAATATTTATCGATTCTACATATTCTTAAACATATTTACTAGTATTTCAATGAAACTCCTATTCAAGCTATTTCCAATCGGTATTTTATAAGAAAGGAAATATTTTGATATCACAAAGTTAAATCATTTGTTTATATTTCTTTTTATTTTAATCACTAAATATGAGGCAACTGACAACCAAGGATGGCCATTGGACCAAAGATGAACCGAGATTTAGCGCTCAGAATTCCACTAAAGAATCTGATTTACATTTTCATTTAACAAATCAGAGTTTCATTTGTTCATAGAAGACACTAATGTGTATCCACACACTTTGATTCCTTGTATCCTCTACAAGTGCAAAGCAACAGAAACTTTTGAACGTAGTTAGCGAGTTACATAGCATTGAAGCGAGTTCATACGCTCATGACTCTATTCAAAGAGAAAGATCGCCAGATCTCCATCACATCTCAAGAACTTGGATTGACTAGATAATTTCCTTGAATATTGCCTTAAACGAGACTTAAAAGTGGGGAAATTTTGTTAATTTTTATTAAGTTTCAGCCACACTTTGTCATAAATTCTGGAGAGATTTTATTATTATTCTAGGGGGCATCAATTAAAATCTTCCTCATAAATTAGTGAGCGAATATCAAATTCTTTATCGCTCACGTGATTAATATTTCTGTGCATAAAGTACTTAAATGAAACAATGATTTTAGGTATTTTTTTGTAAAACTGGATAATTAAGTCAAACTCAATTAGGATTATTTTGCATTCGCACATAAATGATCAATCAACCTACTATTTTTGACTACCATATTTTGAGACCGGCGAAACGTGCAAGTGACTAGTGCACATTTTATTGCGCGACCTAAGATTTCTGACTCTCAGCTTAAAATAGCACCCTATGTCCTGCCCCCTTCACGCCAACGAGCACTGTAGCCACCGCACCCATTAGCAATCTTTCTTCAGGATCTACCTCCAGCAGGCGTTACCTTTGTAGAGCTGGAGGCACTTTGGGCTCACCGCTACTGAGTCGTGTGAGGATCCAAGAGAAGAAGAGCCGTGTGGACATCGAGGATAAGGATGGCAGGGCCAAAATTGATGGCCAAAATTGTATGACGAGTTGTTTAATGTGAATATAGAAGATAAAGTGAATGTGAATAAGATTGTCTTCTAGGGTGTAAACTCCGTGCTGTATCAGCAAAGGAAGCCATTAGTACACGAGAGGATGTAGTGCTGTGAAAGGTGCGACAAATGAGAAGAACACTGCAATAAATGAAATAATCGCGTAAATGCTAAAAAAATGTGGTGATTGTGCTATGGAATGTGTCTGGTAAGTGTCTGGAAGAGTGACTGAGGAATGAACAATATCCTTGCCTAAGGATAAATGAGATAAAGGTAAATGCGAGAACTAGAAGAGGTCTGTTGTGTGTTGTAGGCAAGGATAACCGAAAGGGTAATTAGGAATGATTGATATGGTTTAGAACGAATAGGGTATGGGTGGGTGATGTATTTACACTGAGTCAGCTAGTTGGGTGTAAAGTGTAAGCTGAGTAGGTGGAGCTTGAGAAAGCATATGATCGTGTAGTTAGAGAAGCAATATGGCAGGTATTGAGTGAGAGATAAACTCTTATATGGTGTGAAAAATATTTACGTTGGAAGTAAGATGTGCGTTCGGGTGAAAGATAGCTGGAGTGAATGGTTTGATATATACGTTTGGAGAGGAGGGGGAGCGCAATGGTGTGTGACGTCATGGATGGAGTACTGAGCAAATTACTAGTGGTAATAAGGGAACGGAGTGTGAGATTTATATAGGTTGAGTTCTAACTATGATGGCATATGTTATAGAGCGTGAGAGGGATTAGGAAATGTTCGAAACGTCTGACTTCACATGTGTGAAGAGGAGAGCTAAAATTAAATGCAAAAACAAAACAAGGACGTGAGGATGGGTGGAGTGTGATATTGAAAGCCATGGTGTTTACTCTTGAACAAGTGCAGTGTCATAAGTACCTAGGATGCATTGTGTGAATGATAGTGGTAGAGATGAAGCAGACTGCGAACACAAGGTTTTAAATGGTAGGAAGGTATCTGGGGCGATTAGAACGTTAGTGTGGAATTGCCAGGAAGATGTATGAGAGTACGCTGTTGCCAACGCTGGTGTATGCGAGTGAGAGTATGATATGGGGGAAGAATGAAAGATCTCGAGTGAGGGAATGGTTGGTGTGCGAAGGGTAGATGCAGGAGGTATTGATAGAGTAAGGGAAGACTGGGTGAGACGGGTGTGAATGAAGTTGTAACCGAGGTATTGTGAGGTAGTATAGACATTTAATTAGAAGAATGGTGGAAATAAACCTGTGAATATACGAGAGTGAGTGTCAGAGTATGTGAAAAGGGCTGGAAGAGCGCCGGGAAGGTGGCCTGTTATGTGAATGAGTGTGCGAGAGAGAAAGAGCTGACCGAGGAGGAAGTGAGTGATATTGTGTATGATACATGTGCAGTGGCGGGTAGAGTTGTGAGGTTGAGTGTTTGGGGCCTTTTGCCAGGAGATGCTGTAGCACATAGCGCTCCACTACTAGGAAGGACTAATTTAGGGCATAGAAAAGGATGGGGGAAAATGTGCTTGAGCTGACATGGAGGAAGTGAGTTTTATTTAGTGGCGTTGATGCTCCTTTTCCCCCTCCACTTTTGGGAAAACAGTTAATAACTATAATAATAATTATTATCATTGTTATTATTAGTCTTTTAATAATAATTCGCAGAGAGCTATGGCCCTCAACTACCACTATTAATAATAATAACAATGTGGACCTTTGTATTGAGCTCTTCAAGGCCATGAGCCTTCATATAGCGCTAGGCAGGCTATCAAGTAAGGAAGAACTAAGGAAGGTGGTTCTTCAAGGTACACTCGAAGGGAACGCAGCAGGTAGCTCATTCTACATCCTCGAAGCAAATAGCGAGAAAGCAGGATCTCTCCGCTTCAACACAAACGACTACGAGGATCCCTCAATAGGAGGGAAGAGCCAGAGCGCAGAGGGTTCGCTAGAAAGGATCCATTTAAGTTCTTTACGTAAGAAAAGGGACCTTGAAGGGGTGATGTGGTATCGAATAACGAGCCAGTGCAGGGCGTGAAGAAGTTGTACGAGAGAAATGTTCCCTGTAGAAAAGAGCACGGGTTGCAAAGTTTTGACCCAGTTAGAGTAGTGCAAGAGTCGAAGCCAGGGATTGAACGAGAAAGGACTTGTGGTTTAGCGGCGTCAAGGCTGGAGGTGACGAAGCCATGAATGGCAATCTCGAAGCCGCTATGGTGAAAGTGGGACCGGATATGTCTGATATTACGGAGAGGGCAGAGGAGAGGATTTGTACACGTTCGCAACAAGAATTTTGAGACTATTAAAGGTGATGACCCGATTTTTTTACTCTATTTGAAAATGGGGCGGAGGGGGGCGCCAAGGTTAAGATAGGGAGCACTAGTTTTGCGCATGAGTGACAAAGGTCGAGTTTCTTTAAGTTGTCCGAGTCATTCAGCGATGTTGTTATAAGCTTCTAAGGGTCTCGTCAAACAAAACTGGGGAAAACGCGAACTACAGTGTGTCCCTATTTCTGGAGACAGGAAATATCACTATTTATAACTAACACTCTTTTGGGAGGCTCCGCAGATTATACATGAGTGGACGTAAAGGATGATCATATCGAAAGATAGCAGATAATTTAAATGCACGTCATCCCAAAGGACCCCAGTTTGCTTTTCCACCGTGGGGAAAGTGGTTTATAATTTTAAAAAAACAGGAAGTGTCTTAGACAAACCCTGTTCTGGACGACCAAGTGCATCTGGCAAAACGAAAAAGAACTAGCTCCCCTCCCCCCCAATTACTTCGCAGGACATTCATTTATTGTTATTGAAAATATGAATTTTGCCTATGTGTCCAAACTTTATGGACACCCTGTAGATTTGCATGTTATTAGCTTAGAAATGAAGTGGACCAAGAAGCGACCCTAGCGGAAGCCTAGAACGCACCTCCACCGGCCGAGATACATCATCGCCAACATGGACAGATTGAGTACAAGATGAAAGATACGACCAGAAAGACGTTCCAGAGACACCTATGGAGTCACGGAAGCGTTGAAGAAGAACAGTGTGTCTAGCAATATCAAATGCTGCCGTGATGTTCAGAGATTGAATGGAAGGCTGACCTGCCAAATGGTTGAGGAAGGGCTATTATAAAACATCTGCAAGGGGATGCAAGATGACATTTGGAGGCTTGTGGGGCCCGTCCGGCCCTAACACCTTCAGTTTGTCCTCTCGGCAGAATGATCTGCGGCTATATATCTTCCACACATTTTCCCTTACTCTATTTACACCACTATCGTTAAAAACATTTTTCATGATAAGGCCTCGCTGCTATTGCGCTTAAAATTCAAAAGAAAAATGGCGATCGAAATTTCCTTGGTTTATTACTTCCATATCCCTTTTTTTCAGCCTCATTTTCTATCTCCTTTATTTAGTTATCTTACTGGGATATATCTACATTGAATTGCGATAGAGCATCTTCGTATGAATGAAATAACCATTGAGCTAACCTTCACTTGGCTTCAGTAGAATTGATCTCGTCAGAATTCCCTATTGAATTACGGTTAAATATTTGTCGTATTCCTTAAAAGTATATGAAATAAGTCTAAATATAAATTTGCCATTTTATAACGTCAATATGAATATAAAATTAGGCAAAAATCCAGTTAGTTATGAAGACATTTTTTAACCTAAACGCATTCGTGTCTCGTCCCTCATTTCCGTATAAGCTAATATTATCCTTCCTTTTGCATGCTCCTTCTTTTCTTATGTTATGTCCTCTCATTCGTTATTGTCGCTTAGTGAAATAGCTTAATACCAAGGGCAGATGTTTGCTTTTGTTAAAACGAATCGTCACTCCAACTCGGCCGTTAAATTTGCATCTCCCCACGTACACAAATAAACAGGGGTCGCCTTTTATTTGCGTGATTACACTGACGTCGCTGAACCCATGCTTGACGATAATAAGCCCATCACCATCCCGAATCTCAAAGTGGGTTTCGTCCAGCACCATGTAAATACATTCACCCCATCGACTGTTGTCCACTTTTCCCAAAAACTGCAAAAAGGAAAATGAAACCATTATTATTATTATTATTATTAATGATATTATTATTACTAACTATTATTATTAATTAATATTAAAGTAAAAGTTGTGCAATGCAACTCCAAGCCTGGGAGGAGGAACACAGTAGACAGAAAGAAGGAATAGACCTAATAAGAATGAAAATATAATCAAATCTCAAAGATTCTGTAAACAAACAGCATCAGCCCTCCGAGTGGAGTAGGGTGAGCTTTAAAACATCAAGAATAGTTCTTACAAGGAAGCACGAACACTCAAATCCTTAGGAAGGCCTAATTCCAAATGCCTGCGTCTCAGTCCAAAGATTTCTCTCGAGTAACATGAAACAGGAGGATGAAATAAATCTTCAGCAAGAAAGAGAATTGCCGATGTTCCGAACCAACAACATCCCGAGATATGTCCACCCCATTGAAGATTGAACATAAAAATCATTAGCTCAAGTTAAGATGAAACTGGCATCCATTAACTAAAGAAGAGCGATGCAATGGGAACGAGTGGGTAGTAGAATTAGAACAAACAAAACCCACAATCCCTGTTTCTAGGATACTGGTGGGGCCATCGGGCTAACTTGTCAGCTTTTCTTTTTAATGAGTTGGAAGAGCGTTTCTCAACCAAGTGGGTCGCGATCTAATAATTAACATAATGAGAGCCATTATTCTGTTTGGAGGTAGTAAGAAATCACTAGAGAAAAAGCAGTGAACTTCGGGACGTATAACCGAAATTGTGAATGAAATGCAAAACATATATTATCATCGTGACCTAATTTTGAAATTTCCCTCATTAGATGTAATTAACCCTTTTACTGCGACACCCAGTGTGTAGAATTTCATGGTCGCCATTTTTATTTTCGTTTCAGATGCTTACATGTATAATTTTGGGGGCAATCCTTTCCCACTGCACTTTGGCATTACGGGATCATCGACGAACCAGTACTTATAACTTAAGCCTTCTATGCTTACATCACAGCTTCCCTTACGGAAAGTTCCACTCGGCCATTCTCAGCTAATCGTTAAATCTGAGAATTACACCCTACTTCCTTGGGACAGTATTCACAGTTGTGCGCCCTCCCAATTCAATGTACAGGGTGACCCCACCAAAACGGGCCCCAACTTTCGATAGGCCTCATTTCTTAATTTTTTGCAAGGAGTGAATAAAATTTTGGTGATAACTAGTTTATTGTGCTTAAAAACATCATATCAAAAACATGAGAGTCTTTAGACTTTTCTTCTTTATTCTAGAGCACATGTTCAAGATGACCTCCATTTAGCTTTGTGCATTTCTTGAGGCGCAGCCAAAAGTTGCCCATGACGTCCTTACAAACCGACCGACTAATGAATCTGATCTCCCCACAGATGGCTTCCTTAAGTTCCGTGATGGTCCTGGGTCTCTCTGCGTACACTCTGTCTTTAAGGTAGCTCCAGAGAAAGAAATCTGAGGGGCTAAGTTCTGAGCTGTGAGGTTCCCACTCAAAATCAGTGTTGAGACTGATCACACGGCCACCAAAGTTCTCTTTCAGCCAATCTCGGGACAGGTTTGAGGTGTGAGAGCTTGCCCCATCTTGCTGGAACCAGAAGTTCCCCATAAGCGAAGGGAACAGGGTATGTAGCTCTCTCTTGAAGGTTTTGAGAACTTCAACATACCGCTCATCTTTGACTGTCACTGTTGCACCAGATTCCTCGAAGAAGAATAGTCCGATGATGCCTCTAGCTGAGATTACAGTCCATACCGTGCACTTAGGGAAGTGTGGGGGCTTGGTGGCTAACTCATTTGGTCTGGAGACCCCCCAGAAGACATTTGTCTTCGAGTTTTCCGTTCCTTTAAGATGGAAGTGGGCTTCATCTGAGGTCCAAAGGAGGTTAAGGAAAGTTGGGGTCTCCTGAATCTTCTCCAGTATCTTGACTGCCATAGCCTTTCTCTGCTCCTTGTCTGAGGCTGTAAAGGTCTGCTTGCTCTGTATTCTGTATGGCTAGGCCTTTAAATCTATTACTAACACTCTCCTGCAAGTCTCACGGGATATACCTAGGGGCTAACTTCCCTTGCGCACATAGCGTTTTGGAATCTGCTAACCTGACTCGATCACGCTCTCGACCAGCTCAGCTATACGCTTCCTGGGGCGTTTTGAATGGTTTGGACGGTTGTCACTAGCTGCATTGAGGTTCTCCACTGTCCCATAGTTCTCGAAGTGGTCCACTCAGTGTTGAATTCTGCTCTTGGAGGCGGCTTTTTCACATTCAAACTGATACACGAAAGTGTACTGCGCTTTCTTAAACAAGTTTTTCTTGCAGTAATGTTTGACGCAGTATATTCTTTACTGGAGCTCCCATTGAGATCTAGTTGTGTTCACAGGCATTGCTTCTGTCATGTCCTGCAAAGTAAGGGTGATTAGTGGATGAATGAAGTATATATCACAAAAAGTGTGTGCAGGCCCGTTTGGGGGGTCATTCTGTACCCGTAGGAGGATCTGCGGCTATACACTACCGAGCAAAATAAGAGAACAATTTTCCATTATTAAAATATTTTCAAAAATATGATGAGTTGGTAAATGACATTTCCATGGTACATAAAGGCATTCATTTAAATTCTTTTATGAAGATTTCATATGTTACAACCGTATATTCAAGAATTGATACTAAATAAACTAATAAAATAAAATATTGACATGTGCAAAATAACAGAACGATCATTCACAGAATTGCTTTGCAAGCAAATACACTCGAAACAAACCAAGATTTGACAACGATGAAACTTCAAACAATTGATATGAGGTGTTGAAGCCTTTGTTTTCTACTACTTCAGCGCCACGATGACCACATGTCCACACCAGTTTTTTTGCCAAATTTTGGTGTTATTTTGTTCCATTCTTGCTCAATTGTCGTCCATAAATCCGTCACAGTCAAAAGCTGCTGGTCTCGAATTTTGTCTCCAATGATCTTCTTTGAGTTTCTCAATTGAGTTTAGGTCCGTCTCTGAGCATGCCACTTTATTACTTAGATATCTTCTTGTTCAAAATTGTATCTTATTCACTTTACAATATGGTATTGCGCGTTGTCCTGCATACATACTGCTGGCAGGTTCAGAGATGCTCGGAGTGAAGATATAACATGTTGTTGTACGATTTTAGGAACACATTTGCATTTACTGTTCCAATTATACGCACTAGCAAACCAACTCTTTTAGACGAAAACATCCTCCATACCATGAAGCTGCCTCCTCTATGCTTGGAGGAATTTTTAACACATTAAGGGTAAGTCTGGCACCTGTAGGTCGTCTAACAAGGCATCTGCCATCGGATTCAACTAAATTAAATTTACTTTCGTCGCTGAAATGAATTCTCTTTCAATCTTCATCCCTCCAAACAACATGAGCTTAGGCATATTCAAGTCTGGCTTTCTGCTTCTTCTTACTGATGATTGGTTTACTTGCTGAAGAACAAGCTTTTCAAACCAAATGAATTGATGAAAAAAGAATAATGTGAAACGGTTCACTTCTTTGCCGCTATTAGTAGTAATCTTTCGAGAAATTTCTGCTGCAGTCTCGAAGGGATCCTTCATAGAGAAGCTCCTAATAGCTGTCTTCTCGGACAGTGGTTATGCAGTTTCGACCCACCCTTGCAGGTGATTTATATGCTTTGTTTTCATTGTATAACTTCAGAACGCACGAAATCACACTCTTGGACCTTCCTACCTCTCTTGAAATTGTAGAAAGTGTCCTCCCAGAAGTCTTCATGCGAACACTTCTCTGAAGGAGCTCAGGGGCGCTTTCATGTGTGGTAGCATCTCTGCAGAGATTATGACAACAATGGTAGTTGTACAGTTCTTATCTACTGAGTAAAATGTTGGCAGATGATTTCAAGAAACTTCTAGAATGTTCCCTGAAAAAACGTTCTCTTATTTTGTACGTGTCAATATTTTATTTTGTTCGTGACAATATTTTATTTTGTTTCTTGAATATACGATTGTATCATATGAAATCTTCATAAAATAAAGGCACGCCTTTAGAAAACCATGTAATTTTCATTTATTTTCCTCATCATATTTTTGAAAATATTTTAATAAAGAAAAATCGTTTTCCTTTTTTGCTCGGTAGTGTATATTTTTCACACATTTTCACTCTCCCTAATTTCACTTCTTTGTAGATCTCTCTCTCTCTCTCCCTCACACACACACACACACACACACACACACACACACACAGTCATTCGTGTGTGTTTCTGTGTATGTGTGTGACAACTTTTCACCGCTGAATCCGAAAATGATATCCATTTCCTCCGAACAGGTCAGCTCTCCTTGCTAGGTCGATTTTAAAGAATCCGATCTTATAACTAAATCGATTAAATTTTTTAAATTTTTGGTTGATTTTTGTTACTATTTTTTAGCCGAAATAGGTTTTTAAGATAAAAAACATATTTTTTTAACACAATTTATTAATTAAAAGTTACAAAAATTGATTAGTGAACATTGAATTGTAGACATTAATAGATGTAAGTACATGTAGATTGGATATTAAGCCATCATTATTTAGAATTCAGCGAATGAATTTCCGTTTTTTCGAACTCCTAGAATGCTCAGCGTTAAGGATGTCTCTCTTCAGAGTCCAACAGTAATCAGCCATCATGATTGCATCTCACCGTCCCTGATACCTGGTCTCCATCTACTTCATGTCCTGATGGAATCTCTACCTCCCAGATTCTCATGAATCCGATCCAGAGGGTGCTCATGTTTCATCCAAAGTAACAGACAACAGTCAGCGTATTGGTGACAAGTTCTGTGTAGTTCTTGGCCTTCTTGTTGCAAAGAAAATTCTCGACAACCATAACAAAAACCTTCCACGCTTACAGTTCCACTTCGTTTATTGAGTTTTCAAACTGTGGATCTCTCATTAACTGACCGTCACCTTCTCCATTGTCAATCCTGGAAAAGCGTGGCACAAGTAAGTGAAGTAGCCACCATCTTTGCCCAGAGTTTTGGCGAACTGTTTGATCGAGCATCAAGCCGAGCTTGATGTGCAGCCCTGGGAAGACTATCCTGTCTCTTTTCATCCGGAGGGATGTTTATAACGTTCTTCGCTCTTCAAGGCACCAATTCTTCCCGTACAGGCCAGTCCTTCTTCGTGTATTGTTGAGTTCGGTCCAAACTATCCCACATGCACAGAACGCCTGAGTACTTGGTGAACCCGGACTGTTGTCCCAACAAAAGTTTCACCATATCCAGGTCAACACAAATCAACCACTCATGCAGAGCATAATGAATTTTCTCCTAAACGTACATAACTGCTTCATACTACTACAGTGTAGTCGAATGAACGAGGGGTCAAGAGGCAAACTAGTTACCGTTGTGCAGTAGAAGACATTTCAGTGATCGTTTGCTGCTGTCCGGTATGTAGTGTAGCACTCTAAGCTTGTGCAGAAGTTGCGCAATATATGTACAGTACACCAAGCCCTTCTCTTTAGAGAAAAACGGACGTACTCTTGATGTCTGTTGCGGTAGAAGGTGATGCGAGCACTGTCATAGAGGAGGTTTTTTCATTCTATCTGGATGCCAACAGTTCGACAGGGGACTTTGACAAGCTGAGATCGCGAACTAGATCATTTAGCTTCCTTTACTAAAAGTGATGTGGACCATCATCGCCAAAATTCACTTCATCTTCATTTTTTTCAACACTGGATGAATCTTCGTCACTAATGTCAGGAAGTTTTCCAAAGACAGGTACTGGAATTTAATCACAATGAGCTACAAGACGAATTGTTGATTGAAGATGACGATAATCGTTGCTGCTCCGGTTCTTTCTGTTGATCCGAGTCAAATCAATAGCGCCTAGGTAGCAGTAAATGCCATTATTTATTGGCTTCCTCCAAACCATGGGAATTCCAAACATCCGACAACTCTTCTTGCCCTTGGTCTAACGACGTAGATACTCCGTGCATGTCTTGCATACCATATGCGGCGCCCAAGCTTTATCCTTGTCACCAAGTTTCATACCAGAATAAGCATGGTAAACACGCTTTATAAAACTTGTGACTGGATTCGTCTTAGGATCAACGGTGTATTAGCCGCAAATGTATTAGAATACATCTGGCTTATTTTCGTTACATCTTCTGGCCGAATCCATTTCATTCACCTACAAAAGAGGAATTTCAGTCAAAAATTGACACATGTAAATTCTTCAGAATTCGTTTATTTAAAGAAATAAGAAAGTTCTTTTGCATTATTAATATAGAATACACGTACATGTAAAAATAACGTTGACCTGATTGAGAAAAACAATGTGATTTTTAGATTCAGCACATCAAAAGTGTCCTAGATCAGCAAAAATAACTTAGACAGTAAAGCTGGTATTGGTCAGTGTAATCGACTCAAGTTGCATTAGTTTTTCTATCCTAACCAGTGGTTCCTTCTAATGTTCCAAAGTCTCTCATTGGGTCGTATTGAGTCTCGGTTTTTCACGTACCCTCACTCTCCACGTGTGAAAGTTTGTTTTCCTTTATTTTGTTTATGTCTCTTTGTACTATGAATACCTCCTGCCCAGCCCCCACGTTTCTCTTCATTTAGAATTAATTATATACTTATATTTAGGTTTACGGCCGTTATAGTTTGGTCATTAAAATCCATTTTTATCTGGTTGCTATTACATGGGGGCGGGGGGCCCTCTAATTTTCGTTGTACTGAACATTTTTAACGTTAGATTATGTTAATTGTGCCACCTGTGCCTTTTCAATCAAGGACGAAGTCCTCCCATCAGATAAAGTAATTCACGTTATAATCAGAATGACACTGGCGAGCAAATCCGGGGGCACCAGAGACCCTGCCTCGTTCAAAGAGATGGAGTAGAAAGAGCAGTAGTACTGCGTTCGGTCATCCCTACCTCCACCCCCTACCTCCACCCCCTCCCCCCAGCGAGCAGAGACTCATTCGTACCCCAAGGGATAGTCACCCGTTCCGAGTCAAGAGGGGATGCATATGGAAACCCCTTGGGCAGATTACGGGGCAGAAGAAGGATGTGTTGTATGGGAGAAGAGGGAATGGAAGAAGAGAAGGTTCCACTGCGATTCGTTATCCGGGTGATGACTTACGGGAGCGGAGCCGTCTGCAGGTGTGCATCGGACTCGACGCACCGCCGGACCTTCAGCTGCTCTCATATAGCCCCGAAATCTTTCCTGTAGACTCTTGCTGATATTGAACCATCCAAAGCCTCAGCCGTTAGCGAGTACTCCCATTAGTACTGTCCACTTAGATGCGATTTTCGTTTTCGTCTTCATCATTGCAGTTTTTTTTTCATAAATATTTGACCTTATCCTACCAACTCATTGAATTATGATGATTCCATAAGTCTAGAGACTAGAAATTAAGTAATTTTCTGCGGTTTATGATATTATTGTCAAAGAGTGGGAAAGGATCTTGGATTTTGCGGCCGAAAGAATACAGTCATAACCAAAAGTTTGGATATTACTAGATTTTTCAGGTAAAAACATTAATAGAACTAATCAGAGGTTTCAGTTTGTTTCAGTATGTTTGTATCATAATTTGAAGGTGAAATATAAAAAGATTTAGAACTCAAACCCATTTTAAAATATATATATATATATATATATATATATATATATATATATATATATATATATATATATATATATATATATATATATATATATATATATACGAGGGGCGGTCCATTTTTTTTGCAATTCGGATATAAGGAAACGAGATATGAGGAAAAGTGCTTTATTATTTTTCAATATAACTACCCTCGACTTCAATGCACTTGCGCCACTTGTCCCTGAGGCTTCGAATTCCCGACAACCAGAAATCTCCCGACTGCTGTTCAATCCACTCTGAACGACGAGCTGGACATCTTCATAGTCCCCAAACTGGCGTCCACGCAGTGTAGCATTGAGCTGGCGGAATAAAAAGCAGTCGCTAGGGGCCAGATCTGGACTGTAGGGGGGATGGTTGAGCTCCTCGAATCCGCACTCGCACAGGGCAGCTTGTGCAACTCTGGCCTTGTGGACAGGGGCATTGTCGTGGAGGAGCAGGACACCGCGTGTCATCTTGCCGCACCGCTTCTGACTGATGCACTTCTTCAACCCAGCCAGTTCCTCGGCGTAATATTGGCCTGTGATGGTCCTTCCACGAGGCGCATAGTCCACCATCAATACTCCCTCAGAATCCCAGAAGATGGTGACCATGATCTTCCCGGCTGAGGGTTGGGTCCGGAACTTGATGGGGGTCGGAGAGCCCCTGTGCTTTCATGCCATGCTTTCGAGCTTGGTCTCGGGATCCCAGTGATGGACCCACGTTCCATCACCTGTCACTATGCGTGACTCGAATCCCGCCGGGTCTTGGTTGTACAGGAGCAGCAGCTCCTCCGAACTTTGACGACGTTGAAGTCGATCATGAAAGGTGAGGTTTCGTGAGGTTTCTAAGGACCCAACGGGCAGAGACCTTGGCATGTCCAAATTGTCGTGGATGATGTTGATAACACTTTCATGTGATATTCTAAGTTCTCGCTCGATTTCTTCGACTTTCGCTTGTCGATTTTCGAGGATCATCATCTCCACACGGGCCACATTGTCCTCTTTGGTCACGTCTGACAGGCGTCTTGGACGGGGGTCATATTCAAGGGGCTTACGACCATGGCGGAACTCCCTATTCCAGCGAGCAATGGTTGCATAGGAAGGGTCGGTGTTGGTGTATACTGCAACCATGCGTTCATGGATCTCTTTTGCATTCTTGTGATCCTTGGTCAAATGTTTTATCACTGCGCGGTGCTCAACCTTCTCCATTGTTGTAATATTTATGACTGACGATCTGCGATCAGCTACTGCTTCTTAAATAGACGAGGCAGAAGCGTGCGACTGCAGGTCCTGACTTGTCATAATTTGTCCTAACACCCATACAAACAGCCATCTCCCTTCCTCTGTTTTGCCCTATCGATTCTCAAAACTTATTGACCGCCCCTTGTGTATATATATATATATATATATATATATATATATATATATATATATATATATATATATATATATATACAGTTAATTGATGCACGCTGTCAATACTTGCAATGATGTTCCTCTTTCTTCCGGAGTGTTTCGATTCCTTTTGGCATGCTGTAGACCAAATTTGTGATGATATCTTGACTGATATTGCTTTATTTTTGTTCATTACCACTCACAACTGCTCACAATAGGATGGTTTCTGTTTGTCAACCAACAATTTGATTATTGCCCACAAATTCTCTAATGGGTTCAAATCTAGCGAATCCCCGGGACAAGGTCTCAAAAGTTCGATGTTATGTTAAGCCAAGATTTTTCATATTGCCCTTGCTTATACAGCTATCATTCCCAAATTTGTCCTGAAGTGTTGGGAAAAGTAGCTAATGATGCACATGTTAGTACCATTTTGAGTTCATGGCAGTGTTCTTAGGCAAAATTGTTAATGCTTCACCGTGAGTACGACACGGGGTTCCCTTCTCTCATAGTAAATAGAAATCTTCCAGAAGCGACAAACAAGCGGAAAGGATCTTCATCGGAGAATATCAGTTTGCCCGTCTTCAACAGTACATTCCTTATATTTATAAGGTTCTTTATGGTGAGATTAGGCTTCTTCGCAGCCTTTCTCGACTTGAGACCTTTGTCAAAAAATCTCCGCCTCACTTCACGCGCTGAAACGCTCACGGCTGTTTATTTCCAATCGTGAGTAAGCTTGGCACTGAAAAAAACCCGATACTTGAGTTTGCGAGTTAACCAGGGGTCATTTTTGGGTTCATTTGAAGCTCTTAGACGTCCAGAGGAATTTTTCACGTGAGTTTAGCGTCTTTCAGGCCACTGTAGTGCAGAATAACCATGGTCGAACGCTTTTAGTTGGAAAGAACAATTTATAGTATTGAAAAAAGATTCAGATTTATTTTTACAAACAAATATTACAAAATAGATTATAATTACACATCATCCTTTTAACTAATATTTGTCCTCATTTTACATTTTTTATCGAATGGCAAAGCTCCGGGGAATGAAATTCACCTCTTACAGGAACAGGACCAGAGCACGATTTTGCATTCAGCGAAGGAATGCACTCTTTTTCTTACTATTTATGAAATGTTGCAATTGGGACCCCTCCAAATGGCGAGATCGTCGATTTCGCGTAGGGTGGGGGAGCGGGCTCCCTCTCAGGCCAGATGGAGCAGAAAAAGGTTGTCCCGCAGGAAGTATCTTCAGTGTCCCACGCTTTTTCCTGAGCTTCAACGGTATCACTTCTGTGGTGCCGGAAGATGTTCGCGCTACGCTCTACGTGGATGATCTTTCCATCTCTTTTGGTGCGGCCCAGATGCCCATGCTGGAGTATCGATTCTAACAGGCATTAAAACGCATTTCTCGCTATGCCCAATCGCACAGGTTTCGGTTTTCCTCTGTGTTTTTTGTAACGAAGCTCTTTCGAGAGCTTGGTGTAACTTTCGGACCAGTGGTGCCTCTGGTTCTGCCAAGGACGCCACCCTGGAGGGTACCACCTTTGACTATTTATCGTCACACCTCTGCTCTCAAATCTTCTACATCGTCGGGAGTATTGATTTTTGCCTTTTTAGAGCACACTTTGTGTCACGCTAGTTCCAGTGTATACGGATGGCTATATGCCCCAGGAGGGTGTTTCCCCTTGTTTGAAGTTAGCGGGGCTCTGCCAGGCTCTGCGTCTGTCTTCACGGCCGAGCTGGTTGCAATTCACCGCTCGGTAAGGGAGATAACGCGCTGTGCCCGGTTCGGAGACCAGATTGTGATCTCTAGTCATTCACAAAGCGCCGTGAGTGCTCCCGGGGCATTGGACTCTCCATACTCCCTGGTTCGCGGTATCCGAGAGCCTGGTAGATGTCGAGATTAACTTCTGCTGGGTTCCTGGAGATGGGGAAGTTGCGGGTCTGTGTAAAGAAAATCTTAGAATGAACTTGGATAAAAACTTCAAATATACCTAGGTGACACCTAAACTAAAATTCAAATGTTTAAAAACAATTAATTCTTAAAATATATTGTTACGGATTATTCCTATTGCGTAAATTTTAAAAACGAATGAAAAAACAAAATATATATTAGTCTCAAAACTTTTGGCCATGACTTAAGGCCTTGCATTGAACATTTCTGGTGAGGTATTTCTCCAAGATATTACACCCTAATACACTACATATTTCCATAACATCGAACCTTTGACTTCAAATGCTTCTAGATCAGATTTTGACCATTTATTTACCTTATGAGAACTGTCTTTGGCACTCGTTGCGATAGCGTGATAACAAAGATAGGCCGCTCTTCTTCTTTCGTCATCAGTCCTTGACCTCAAGGGCTGGGTTACTTGGACAATACCCCTAAAGAAGGCAGGCAGAATCTGAAGAAATATGTGCGTTTTATTCCACATAATTCTTTGTTACTTTACACAAAAACTTCTAGTTATTAGATGAAATGTGTTTGATTTAATCGATTTAAATTAGAATTAGTAACAAGAAGTTTTAGTTATATAAAAATGTCTATTTGAAAATAAATCTTTGCAATCTATCTGAAAAGTAAAGTTAAATGAGAAGTTCTTGCGTTTGGTAATAATTTGGAACCGACATCACCAGAAGCCTTTTTTTATACTGATAAACCCACTAAATATTTCAATGCCCTATTTCTGTGCTTCTCAAACTAAGAACCATTGTGGACCCGGGTTCTTTTTCTCAAAAAGGACAAGAACTGGCACGAAATGTGATTATTTCATACTAGAAAAAATGTAATACACTAACACATTATGGTAATGTAACATATCAAGTAATTCTCTTATTAATCATTAAATACACTACCGATGGATCTCATAAAAATCGATAAATAAATCTGAACATAAAATTCTTAGAAAAAATCTTTAACACTATTGAACGAAAGCATTAAAATCACGGATTTAAAATTATACTGGCAACACTGATGTTAGGGATATTAATGGCAATATACAACCTCTTCTAACACTTACCATATATCATTAATAATTTTCTACATGGCTGAGTTTCCAGAAATTTAGCTGATTGTTTTGGGGAAGCAATGGTTTTTGAGGAGCAATGATCTTCTCGAAAGGTTGTAAAAACATACTTTAAAGTAAAATAAACCTTGTTTGAATGCAATTATAAAATATCGAATGTTTTATAATGAGCATGGACGACCTTACCATAGCCACAAGAAGGTGCTCTTAATTTTATTTATTTACGATTAAAGAAATCTATCCTAAATTCATCAACTAAATTAAATTTAGGAGCTACAATCTTATTGGAATAAACTATCACAAACAAAAAGGTGGATGTTATCATCACTGTTCATATTTATAAATAATTATCTTTACTGGCCATCGACTAGTACTCATCCCCATTTGGTATATATGCTCGAATCTTTTTCTTAAAAAGAAAGAGCGCAAAACTATCAAATAAAGTAAAAAGAAAAGCTTTACTAAGTAACCTTCTTTGTAAGTCTACTTCAATTTCACAATATATTTGCTTACCTTCTTTTCTTGAAAAAGGGGACCACTCTCGACGACTGGCTCATGAAACGATGAGAAAGTTACTTTCTTCCGGAAAACTGGCGTTTTTATGATCTCATCCGGAAAACTTTTCAAATTTTCTTCATTAATTTCTGTATAAATATGATCTGAGCAAAAATTCTCCTCTGTAATTTCTGGGCAAATCTGTGTTGTGGGTTTTGGAGGTAATCGTTTTCTTGAACTTGTAACGAATCCATCTTTGTGGATAAAATTGACCAAATTTAAAGGATTTTGATTTTTATAATAGCTTTGGGGTTGCATTCCTTTTCCTAGCTGATCGACAAGCTTTTTACACATATAATTATGTTTTAAATGCTCTAACTGTTGAATCTTTTGTTCTGATTTTATCCTTTCACGATATTTCTGTTGTCGGAATACTTGGAGCGAATTCAATTCTAATGAAGATTTTTCTTTTCGGAGAGACCTAGAACGAGGTTTTGAAATATCTTTAGTTTCACCAGTATTTATAAAGGTATCAACAGATAAGGATTTGTTCTTTTCAGTCCTTGGTCCATTAAAATTCGAAGATTCGTTTGAATGTTTTGCGCTAGATCTTGAAACCCTTCTATCTTCTATAAATTGACTGTTTTCGGTTAAATTGGGAGTACTTTTAGTTTTGCTTAGATGGACTGTAACGGTTGTTTTTGTTTGGGGAAACTGAAGCCTCCATTTGCGATCCTCCGGACAAGGTTCAGTAAGAGGCATCCTGCCGTTGCTTTCTGCTAGTGAGTTCCGGGAAACAGACGTCCGAGGACTGTGCTTAGGGTGATTTATGTTGGAATGAGAGGATTTAGTGCTACTTCTGGAATGCCTTTGATTGATATCTTGAATAAGTACTGTGGAAGTTTGAGACCGAGCAGTTGAAGAAGGAGATTCAGATCTTAGGTGTGAATGAGATTCACAAGGAGACAGGTGTGACCCTGTCCAAAGCCTTGTCCAAAAACTGCGCCCGACAGATCTGCTTCTTTGTTGCTCTTTTGTTGGTAATCGAATTAACTTTGCTCTCGAGTTAATTGGCTCATAGGGAAGAGTATAACTGTTCGACATCTGAAAAAAATAAGTAAAGATTTGGAATAAATAGCAACCATCTTTATTTTTATCATAGACTATTTATCTGGCTCCCTCGTCCAGAGAACCTGCCTATAGCAATGCCTCTGGGCATTCCTATAATAAAAACCTCCTGGGAAACTAATATATATATATATATATATATATATATATATATATATATATATATATATCATCATTTATTATGTATAAAATTCAATTCTTTTGTCATTTAAATAATTCATGCACTCCTTTAACTTTGTTAATTTAATCATTCATTTATTTAACTTTAACTTTAACTTTGTCAATTTAATCATTGAATTAATTTACTTCAACTTTTGTAAATCAAATCATTTATGTTAAACTTAATAATTAATTAATTCATTTATTTTCTTGTCAATTCAAAAACATATACTGTTCCAAACAACATCTCTTAAATTTCACACACAACCAAACAAACACACTTTCCCAGCTCTATCAAAAGAGGACGCTACTGCCCACTCCACTCGCTGCTTTCTTCGTATAAAGGTCGGTAACCATTCTTTCGACAATTATTCATTTACCTCCCAACAAATCATACTGAGTTAATTCCACTCTCACATTCTTTTCAAACGTCAATACGAGAGTAAGTCCTAATTATTTTTACTTCTCATTGCAGTCCCAATTCAGTTCATTATATATAGATACTATCATAGATACATTATATATACTCTAAAATACTACATTATTTACTCTACTCAAAGATACTCTAAATTATTTAATCAAAGATACTCTAAATTATTTAATCAAAGATACTCTAAATTATTTAATCAAAGATACTCATATTATTCGTGGTAACACTTCAGTTTCGCGGCGCACGATAGGTGGCGCTGTTTATAGGCTACAATTTTGGGCAACAATATATGTCTTATGACGTCAGACGGTAGCGTCAGATGTGAACAATTCCGGCGTTGTATTTTCTTTGTATATGAGTATATACTGGGGGGATGCGCCCCCCAGAACCCCCCTAATTGATTGAAACTCAGGATCATCGCTGGGTGGTCCGCCGCAGTGATATCTCCCCCACGAGCAGTCTCCTTGAATTTACTGGGTTTTTCCCCCCCCAACAGCTTTTTACTGGCAGAAAAACCTAACCTAATAACAAACAATTCTTACTTTTATAGGTTTCTTGATTAGTTTATGCGCCTCTAGATAATCTAAAAGTTTTTCGCGATCATACAAACTAAAGCCAAATTCGAATAACGAAGAAGCACATGGAGAGCACGAAAACGCAATAACGAAAGAAAAACATTTGCAAAACGAGTCCTATATATAAGCTACGACGTTGCCAGTAAGAAGCTGTTATCGTTCGCAGCAAACAAAAAATACGAAAACAAAACAAAAAAACAATAAAAGACATCAAGAAACCTTACTTAACTTAGAAAAAACTATAAACGAGCAAAGGCGCAGATATATAGTAAATAATACATACTAAAAGTTACAAATCCCCAAAACAACAAAAAAATATTTCGCCGTGATTGGTCACATCTGAAGCTACCGTCTGACGTCATAAGAGATATATTGTAGCCCAAAATTGTAGCCTACTAACAGCGCCACCTACCGTGCGCCCCGAATCTGAAGTATTACCTTATTCACTACATTACTACACGATATTATATATTATTCACCTTATTGTTTCACCATATTATTCACCATATTTACTTAACCTACTTATCTCATGTACATTCGCTGATTTTATGAATATATTTATATTTGTGTAATTGTCTTTCTTAAAGCCCAAGTCATTATTCCAAAATTTACTTCGCTGTCGCATTAAGCCTAAAGCTAACGGCAGACATCTTCGATCAAACAAAATTTATGGTTATGGTTTTCGAAACGCTATTTAGGCTGATTTATTAACCGAAGATAAATCACATTGATAACCATACACTATATGCCTACATGGCGGAATGGGGAAAGGATCAAGAGAGTTACATAGATAAAAAAGTCACAACAGACCATGTGTTCCATACTAGGTGACCCGGGATAAAGATTATGGGGAAGACAGATAGTAGACGTTGCAACTTCGGTGAACCTGTTACCTGAAGGCTAGGGAGTTAATTATTCGCTAGAAAACGCCTTTAGTCGGGGATTAGATTCAAAGTATTTATCTATACCACATTTGAAGGTATCTGCGGTGTTGCAGTCTATTCCTTTGCGGATTTGGTTGAAAAGATTCTTAGATTCGTGCGAGTTAAAATGTTTACCTATAATTTTGCAACCGTTTCCTCGCGTGTAATTTGACTGGTCGATAGTGAAATATTTATTGCAATCCATATTGTCTATGCCTTTGATAATTTTAGAGACCTGAATTGAGCCCCCTTTCAACCTACGCTGAGAATTAAAGGAAATAGATTTAGTCTCTAAGTCTCTCGTCGTATGTTTTGTTCTTTAAACTTGTATCATTTTAGTGAGCCTTCGTTGGACACGTTCTAATTTCGCTATATCTTTCTGGTAGTACGGGCACCAAGCTTGAACGGAGTATTCCATAATGCGACGGACCAAAGAATTATAGAGTAAGGATTGTATTTTGGGGCTTAGACTCGAACGCTCTACCAATGAGTACAACTAATTTACTTGCTTTCTTAAGGACTGCTGAACATTGCTGAATGGGTTTTAGGTCGCTCGATATTATTACTCCTAGGTCCATCTCTCTGTCTACGCTTAAGAGTTGAGTACCATTTGGTGAGTAATTTGCTTTGCCGTTATGATATCCGATATGGGGCACTTTACATTTAAAGGCATTTGCCAAGTTTGCGCCCAGTTTAAAATTTGTCGAGATTGTTTTGCATTTCATTAATCTGTGCGTTAGTGAGTACTGAATTCGTAATTTTGGTGTCGTCAGCAAACTTCGATATTATGCCTGAAAGGCCTTCGTTTACGTCGTTAATGTATACTAGAAATAGAACTGGTTCAAGAACAGACCCCTGAGGTACCCCGCTAGTGACGTCTATCCAAGTAGATGATTTTCCATTTATAACTACGCGTTGCCTACGATTGCTCAGCCAGTTTTCTATCCACCTTGCTATGGCGCCTGGAGCTCCGTGCGCTTTTAACTTAGCTATTAAACGTTTACAGGGAACTTTATCGAAGGCCTTTTGAAAGTCGAGGTAAACTATGTCAACTGATTTACTCTCGTCGTATTCATTAAAGACGTCATTAAAAAAGTCTAATAGATTCGTTAGGCAAAAGCGTTTATTACGAAAGCCGTCTTGGATGTCTCTAAGTAGCTTCTTTTCCTCCAAGCGGTTAACGAGTTCGTCACGTATAAGTGTTTCTAATAATTTGCAAAGGACTGAGGTTAAACTAATTGGGCGATAATTACTAGTTCGATATTTACTGCCTTTTTATATATTAGTGTTACGTTAGCGAGCTTTCACTCATCGGGTATTGCTCGGGTCTGTAACGAATAATTAAACAATAACGACAGTGGTTTAGCTAGTTCACTTTTGGCCTTCTTTAATACCCGAGGGGAGATCATATACGGGCCGGGTGACTTATTTATCTTAAGTTTTTCAATGTATCTCAATACATCTCTTTCTGAAACGCTGATACTACTTAACGCCTCGTTGTTACCTAGTTGGTCAGCTACCGATGTTGAGATGTCGCCAAGATCTTCTGTAGTAAAAACTGATGTAAAGAATGTATTTAAGATACAGCTCATTTGCTCTTCGTTCGTGGTAAAGTCTTCGTTCTCCTGAGTTAGCGGTCCGATAGATGGAGTTGTTTCTCTCATTTGCCTTATGTAACTATAAACTATTTCTGGTTGGTTTTACTTTGATTAGCCACGTGTGATTCCAAGGACCTTTTACTCTGTTTGATTAACCTTTAGGATTTACGTCGTAAATCTGTACACTTGCCGCGTTCTGCCTCATTATCAGAGATTTTTAATCTATTATGGGCGTTCCTCTTATATCGTAAACAGTTATCTATCTCAATGCACAAAATAGGTTTATTTTTGTGTGGTGGACGTCAATTTTTTAAAGGTAGGGTGAGGAGGGGGAATACCGACCAAGGGGGAACACCGACCGAATGCTCTGGTACGATAACTATTTCAAATTGTCCGCCATTACTCACCACCAACACAACACCCATCCTCAGTGAAGAATATGCGAGCAACAGGTTTGCGCCATCACGACGTCTGTGTTTACCAAGTAAGAAAATTGATTTTTCGGATGTCTGTTGTTATTTTTCACGGTTCTCATATAGTGTCTCACGTCAGTGAATATGGCGTGATTGTTTTTAGTTAAGTTTTATTACGATATTTAACCATATTGACATGTTATCGAGTGAAATGAAGTGCGTGCTTTCGAAGTGGCCACCATGGCATTGTTGTGAAAAAAGATGGCGGTGCAGGAGAACATCGACCGCTAACATGTGGGGGAACACCGATGCGTGCAATTTTGAAAATTCGATATACCTTGAAATGCTTGGAGAAACATAAATGGTGGTGGTGACCTAGTAAAAAAATTCGACTTAGCGTTTATATAATTTTTGTCACGCAAACTGATCGTTTCATTTTTGCTTAAATTTTGCTCTGAACTTAATAAAATTCGTTTTTCTAAAGTCGGGGACCTTTTCGTTGCTACTAATTATATAGCTTCTAGTGAAATTTATACTAAATGTGATTGTACGTTGGTCGCTATTACTAAATTCCTCTCCGACATTAATATTCTCTATCAAATATTCTTTTGTTGCAAAAATTAGGTCAAGTATGTTATTTCTGTGAGTAGGGCGTAGTATAGAGCTAGTGAACTTTCTTGCAAGTTAGTATAGAGCTCATATTCATAATGAGCGGATCGTCGTTCTCGCCACTTTGATACTTGTAAATTATAATCGCCCCAAATTACGGTATCATGCGTGTTACTTACTTCGCTGATTTGTGCAGTCGGTTTGCGCTGGCTGAGCTGGAGGTCTGTATATTAGGGCCAGCACTATTTTCATCCCCTACTTGTTTTTATAATTGGATCGGGTTGAGATTTTCTTTGATATGGAATAGGACACCACCTCCCTTTTTATTAATTCAACCTTTCTCAAATATTTTGTATCCGGGTAGTTAATACTCTGCTAGGAAATCTCTGTTTTCGATATTTAACCACGATTCTGTTATGCCAATTATGTCGTAATTATCTGTTAACGCAATTTCCCCTCAATCTGAAAAAGGGTCACGAATGCTACAAGCGTTGACATAGAAAACCTTTACCCAACACCTCCAAATCTCCCCCTTCATCATGTGCTCATCAGCAGGCGCTGTCGGCGTCTCTTCTGAACATCAGAAGCCTGACCAATAAGTCGGAGTATGTCCATGACCTTGTTGTTCGCACTGGAGTTTCCTTTCTTGGCCTTACAGAAACCTGGCTCGAGTCTGATTCTGGTGCATGCACTGCCCTTGCAACCCCTCCGGGTCATTCTTTCCTGCATGTTCCTCGGAACCACCGTGTAGGAGAAGTTGCACTGATTTCCAAATCATCCTTCTCCCTGAATCTTCTCCCCTCCCCCACTCGTTCCTCATTTGAGGCTCTCATTGGTATCTCACGTGCTGTGCCTGCTCTGACTATTGTGGTCCTTTACCGCCCTCCCATCTCGTCTCGGGCCTTATTTCTCGAAGAGTTCAGTAACTTACTCTCCGACCTATCCTCTACTGGTTCTCTCCTTATTCTCAGCAACTTTAATCTTCCTAGCCAAAATGAGACTTTTCGCGCACTAAGTGACATCATCGACCTCTTCTCTCTTACACAACATGTGTCATCCCCAACACATATACATGGTAATACCCTGGACTTATTCATCTCGAACATCCATATATCTAATCTAACAGTAACTGACCTTTTTAATACGATTTCCGACCATTTCTTGGTCAATTTTAAATTCTAAAATCCCTTCCACCTACCTACTCGCTCGTCCCGAGGTCCTACTCCTTTCCGGCGACTATCGGCAATTTATACTACTTCTCTCCTTAACGATGTTGCTTCTGCCCTACCTCCTATTGATACTACTGCTTCACCTGACCAAACCTTAAACTCACTGCACCAATCATTACTTGCTCGCCTTGACGTGCACGCCCCACTTATCACTCCCTCTTCAAACCACCATCACCGAGCCCCTTGGTTTACCATGGAACTCCTTCGTTCAAGGAGGTCTTTACGTGCCCATGAACGTACCCTTCGTAAAGCACGCTCCCGTGGGCAGGACACGACATCCCTCTCACTTGCCTATCGCCTTGCTACTTCGACTTATTCTTCCAAATTAAAATCAGCGCGCGAGGCTCACTCACGCAAACTTGCGCCTAAGAGCAAAGAATGACCCTCGGACTATCTTTCGTCTCCTCTCTCGTCTTTCCTCACCTAGCCCCATTTCTCCTATTAACCCCTCTACTCTTTCTAAATTTTTCTCTGATAAAAGTTATTAACCTTCGCGCCGTACTATCCCAGTCGTCTGAACAAGCCCATGCTGTTCTTCCCGACCATAATCCATTGCCGCTTAACGTCCTCACTCGGGCGTCCTCTGAGAAAGAAACTACCTTGATTTCACGCTCTAACAAATCTGGATCCCCTAAGGACGTCTTTCCACCCAAACTCCTCCACCAATTTTTTCCTGCTGTTCTCCCACTGATTCTTCATCTCTTTAACACTTTCCCTGCCATAGGGTTAGTTCCCTCTTCCTTCAAATATGCCTCAATTCGTCCTATTCTTAAAAAAACACACCTTAACCCCTCTGAACCATCTAGCTATCGCCCTATCTCACAGCTTCCATTCCTCTTTAAAATCCTCGAGAGAGTGGTTTTCTCTCGCCATAATGACCATATTTTTAACTACAATATAGATGAAACGTACCAATCGGAGTTCAAAGCGAAGCACTCTGCTGAAACCGCTCTTCTCAATGTTTCAGACGGTTTACGTAGAGCTGCCGATAGGGGTTGTACGTCCATTCTACTCCTCCTAGACCTCTACTCCGCTTCCGACATTATCGACCACACTGTCCTTCTTGACCGTCTTCAAACTTTACTTGGTCTCTCTGGCACTGCACTTGCTTGATTCCGCTCATACCTCTCCTCCCGCACTCAGTCGGTCGCGCTCGATAACCTCTCCTTCGAGCCCGCATCCATTCATTTTGGGGTGCCTCAGGGCTCAGTCCTTGGTCCCGTCCTCTTTCGCATCTACTTACTTCCTCTTGGCTCCTGATTTAGGCCTATCCTTCTACCTTTATGCTGATGACACTCATATATACCTTTCCTCATCCCCTGTGTTCTTCGCTCAATCAATTACCAAGCTTCTGTCAGCCCACACCTTCATTAACGAATGGTTGTCTGCCAACTTTTTCAAATTTGACCACTATAAAACTGAAGTTTTCCTTGTTGGTACCGCTTCGATGGTGAAGAAATCTAAAGTTCTCTTGTCCTCTCTTAACCTTGGGGAAACCAATGTCGTCTTCTCTGTTACCCTCAGTAATCTTGGTGTTATTTTCGACGAGCAGCTCTCGTTTCAACCGCACATCCATCGTATCTGTAAGTCTTCCCTCGGTTTCCTCCGCAACTTTTCACGTGTTCGATCCCATTTTGATCGACGAAGCCTTGAGACTACTATGCATGCCTTCGTAACCTCACACTTAGACTACTGCAATTCTCTTCTAATGAATCTCCCTTCTTCGTCACTTCGCCCCCTACAACTAGTTCAAAACTATGCTGCCCGGCTCCTCCTTCGCCGCCTCCGGTTCTCTCCTTCGATGCCTCTGTTACAGGAGCTACACTGGTTACCTATTCGCTTCCGTACCCACTTTATAATTCTTCTCATCACCTACAAGGCCCTAAACTTCAAGGCTCCACCTTATCTCTCGTCTGCCCTCTCCCGTCGTCAAACTCCTCGGACACTCCGGTCTAACCTCGCTCCCATTCTGAACACTCCCCGTTCTGTCCTCTGCTCAATGGGTGACCATTCCTTCTTAGTTTGTGCTCCTAGACTCTGGAATGCTCTTCCTGCCGAAGTCCGATCCTTTCCCTCCCTTGCTACTTTTAGACGTCTCCTGAAGACTCATCTCTTCATAATTGCCTTCTCTTCCCTGTAAACTTTCTCTACACTCACTACACATCCTACGTTCTGTGACGGCTAACAGCCCTGAAGGGCGCATTATAAATACTTATTATTATTATTATTGTTATTATTATTATTATTAAGTTGTTACGGATAGAAACCCTCGCGCTTTTCCCATTTCTTATTTGATGATTACTAGTATAAAAAGAATTATTTATTTTTTTAGTGCGTGAAATCTCTTTAGTATCTGAAAATTTGGGATTGTCTCTAAACAATCGTGACAACCTTGTTGAATCCATAGTGTTGAGGTGAAATCCATCTGTAAGAAAGTTTTTTTTATTATAAAAGTCATTCTAGAAGTTTACAAATTCACCCCCTTCACTTATGCAGATAGTTTCAAGGCAATTATTTGTGTAGTGGGCTCTACTTAAAAAACTATCTCTGCCTTTGCTCTGTGCGAGGATGCCTGAAATATAAAATTATTTGTTTTTCTTTTAACTGATTTAATCATTTTATTATATTTATCTAGCAGTTCTTCGGGTCTGGTGGTTAGCACGTCGTTTGTTCCTATGTGCAGGACAAGTACTGTGTCTTTCTTGACCTCCTGAAAGTGAGTCTATAGAATTTATGTCCTCAATGGATGCACCTGATAGGCAAAAACGTTTGCATCTTTTAGGATTAGCTCCACAAAAGGTGTCAAGTTGATATCTTACTATAGAGTCTCCTACAATAGCAGATTCAACTTCATTGTCATCCTCCTCGGCTAAAACCTGAAAGGAATTGAAAGGCAGACATGTTTTAAATTATTGTCTACTAATTTTATTTTTTAAATGTTATAGGTGGAGGAAATAAGGTCACCAATTTATAGGGGTGTCGCTAGGTTTATACGTGGCCTGTTTATACGTAAATGGAGATCGGTTTATGGATGATGAAAAGGTATTGTAAAAGGTAGTTTATCTAATAGGGAAGTGGAGGTAAAAGTTACCCGGTTAGTAGGAGCTTGGTCGTTAGTCGCAATGGCTAGTATATTGCGCAATGCGAATGGTGAGGACATTTGGCAACTGTGCTTTCTTTATACTATGGGTGTATATAGTTACCAATTTATGGTTAGATAACCAGTTTATAGCGGTGCTTTACCAATTTCACCAGTTTAGAGGTGGAAGATGAATTAATTATCTGACTCCAAAGATTATTCTTCATGGGTATTCTTATAGTTGACTGGGCTTACCGAAGGTTTACGGGTAATCGAGGTAAAGAAGGACTTTGAGAAAGGACGTAGCAAAAATTTGCTTTATTCTAATAAGGGCCTATTAAAGAGACAGGCGGCACGTCAAAAGGTACTTTGCGGGCGACAAGCAGCCTTTCTTATTCAACGCGAAGTATTAAATTCTAGAGCGACAAGACTTAGGCGAATTAAAGGGGTTCCGCAACGCTAATATGTGAATGACAATGAGTTAATATCAATTATAATCCTTAATGCTTAATTCTTAATGATGATAATTCTTTTCATTGCTCGATTATATACGAGTATAATTTCATTTCCAAGGGGGCGAGGCCTAGACTCGCCTGCGAGACAAGCCTCTGTCGTTAAGCATATTAGTTCCACCCTTTGGTGGGAGTTACTGAACAGCTGTGCATTTACCATAATCACATATTTCAGATAATTTTACCCCTATTCTATGACCCATTTTTAGAGATCTTTGTTATAATTTTCTTTGGCTGGAATCTGTGTTTACCTAGCTGCTTCGTAGACTCCTATCTTCTGTTAACTCTATCCCGAGACACGAATTGTTTGTTTATGCGTTTGCTCTTATTGACACAGGTGTCCAATTTTATAGCCTTTTCTGTTTTTACATTTGTGTCTACCCGCGCTACTCCGACGACCGCTTGTCACATTTTATTCATACAAATAATATATATATATATATATATATATATATATATATATATATATATATATATATATATATATATATATATATATTCTTTATTTCTGTATACAAATTAATATACACAATTTGTCATATGTGTTTTCATCTACTTATTCCCATATTATACACAGCATTCCTGTTATTCACATGAAAGGCAATTTATTCGAATTTGCTTAGTCCACCGAGCGTCCTTTATGAGGAGTTTCTCGTTGAACCTATTAATCCTGCAAGTTTGGTGCCAGAAGCCTACCTATTATATAACACGCTCCCTATAGTACTCCCATGCCAGTAATGGAGTTATTGAGAGAATAGTACAAAATAAATATATAGGTAGATACCTACCAAATACATATTTTGGCACACCTAAAATCTGACAGCATCTACACATAAGCACAAGGCATTGAAATTTACATAAGTACATACATTTGTGCTCTAAATGGGCCTATTCATTATGCCATATTCTGCCAAACAATACAATTACAAATATATATATATATATATATATACAAATGAATACCATGATACATTACTTATTTCGCAATTTTGTTTCTTCCTTTTTAATTCCTCTACAAATGATATAATTACCTCCCCCTACAAATATAATATGGCACTCAAAAATAAAAAAAACTATTGAGAAGCAAGGCGTGTATATATTTATGCCTCTTCCTCTTTTATTCAATGTGCCGCTACAATAATGCCTACACAAGGATTCAGAAGTATATCAATGACGGATCCCTGGCAAACGTGACTCGTCTCCCGGAGCCCGTGAAAACTTCCGGCTTGTCGTTACTTCCTCTGGTTTCTGTAGAGCTGTCTCGTCGATTGCCTGAGGTATCTTCGTCTTCTGTTGCATGCATTCCATGAGGCGAAGTACACCTGGTCTTCCTCCTGTGCTTAGCATACGTCTATGGGCGTCGCTGATTGCCCGGTACGTCATCTTAATGCAAGGGAGATATCGCCAGCTTTAGTCTGTCCACTGAAATAGTGTCCCTTCTTCCGCCAGGGAATTCCAGCTTGTAGACTTTGCTGATGTTGCGTTCGATCACCAAAATAGGACCAGTATATGGGGCTTCAAGTGGTTTGCGAACATGGTCTATTCGGACCAACACATGAGTTGCTTCCTGAAGATCTTGGGGCACGAAAGGCTTGGCCACCGAGTACACGTGCCCTATGGATGCCCACGTGAAATCGACTTTTGCCATGGTTGATGCTAGTTCTTTAATGAAATTAGAGTCGGTCATGGATAACGATGACGAGACCTAGGGTTTCGGGCACAAGAGTGTGGTTCCCGTGACTGCGGTGAAAGGTGAAAATCTAGTCATTGAGCAAAGAACGAACCCATAAAAAATAATTGAAAGTTCCACCAGCCAGCCTTGTCGACGGGCCATTATGGAGCACTTCACACTTCAGAGTTCTGTATGTCCTTTCCACTATCACGTTCGTGGACGGTCTATACGTGGTGATGCGGAGACGATGAAAACCAACGAGGTTAGAAAGTTCCTTGAATGACTCGGATTAGAATTGGGTGCTTCTGTCGATCACTACGTAAAGCCGGACTGAAAACTCTGTAAATCAACCCGTCTAGGAAAGCTAACGCAACCGTTTCGGCACTTATGTCTGGAATCGGTAGTGCTATTATCCATCTTGTAGCTCGGTCGATAATAATGACCAAAAAAATTTATATTGGGATAATGTTTAATTTTTTTATTTCATCTATCATTAGGAAATAAAAATCAGTCCTTTTGGCATGGAAATAGCACACGAAAAAATGTAGGAAATTATATATTTATAAACAGAAATAAAAGTCACTTTTTAGCATTACATGACACACAAGCAAAATTATTGACTATGTCACTATCGTGCATTTAAAATTCGTACAAAAATAAAATAGAAAAATGTTATTGAATCCATTATTATGGGGAAAAATGTTTACCCTTTCTGGCATGAGAATGGTACACAAATAAAACTAATGAAAAATGATTGAAAACTTGAATATATCAGCTCCCTCAGGCTTTGGCAAAATGATACTGTTTCATTTTTGATATAACAATTTCACTAACAGGGATTTTTGATGCCACTGCTACTTTGATGCTGTCTTCAGGATCTAACCGGTTTCTGAATTTTGTTTCTAGATTTACAAGGGTAGAAAAACCTTGTTCGCAAAGGTAGGTTGTTGCAAAAGGTAGCAGCATTTTAGTTGCTTCCAAATGTGGTTTTATAGGCCTTTGCAGTTTTTGACATCTAAAAACTTGAGAGGTCATCCTTGGTCTCAAATTCCATGCTTGTTTCACTGTTGCAACGCAGTTCAATAAGCTCTTATGACAATCCTTCAGGCTCTTCAGGCAAATCAGCCAGTTCACATTTGAAGGGATTTACAACCCTACTGACAGTATATGAATCAAGCTCTGGAACGTAGTCACATAACCTATTCCTAAGTTTGGCCAGGTGCCTTGTGACTGATTCTTTCATGTCACTAAGACAGCAGTCTTCACATTCTTTCAAAAACTCTACAAGGTTTGGAAAGACAGCAATCTCATTGGCATTTACCTTTTGGTTCCAATACTGAAGCTTTGATACAAATGCTGAAATTTTTCTCTTGCAATTCCTTGTTCAGCGCATTTACATGCCCAAAAAGGTCAGCTAAGTATGCAAGAAGAGCTAGACAGGTTGATTTTCTGAACTTCTTTGCAATTGTGTTTTTGATCAGTCAGAAATATTTCAAGAGCCCACACTCTATTCAGGACATTTCCACGTGAAAGTCACCTCACTTCCGTATGGAAAAGAAGGGATGAATATTCAGCCTCTCCATCCTCACATAAATCACGAAACATCCTCGTGTTTAGTGCATGCCCTCTTACAACATTGACAACCTTAATTACATTATTCAACACAGCTTCTACTTCTGGTTCAAAATCCTTCACAACTAATGCCTGGATGACGTGAATATTTGGATTCTGTTGTTTGGCCAAAGCCACAAAACTAGTGATGTGACCAAGCATGGCAGGAGCTCCATCAACTGATACTGCAATACAATCTTCCTACTTTAAATCAACACTTTGTTTTTTGAAGTATGCATCAACCTTATTGAACACATCAATACCACGAGTTCTCAACTCAAGAGGAGAACATGGCAACATTTCTTCTTCAATTTCATCAGAACCCCTGTATCGAACGTATACCATCAGCTGCAAATTGCTACTGACATCTGTAGTCACATCAAGTTGAATGGCAAATTCTTTACTCTTTTTACTGAAGAAATCACTTGTTCTCTCACCTTTTCTGCCAAGATGGAAATTCTTTCTTTAATAACTCTTGCAGACAAAGGCACTGTATTCAGTTGTTTAGCTACTTTCTGCCCACACATTATTTCTGTCATTTTCACAGCTGCCAGTCTTCACCAATAGTATGTAGGTTGTTGTTTCGAGCCACCAACCATGCCACTTCAAAACTAGCTATTGCTGCTGAACGTTGGTCAAACGTTGCACTCTTGTTATTTTCCAATCTGTCTTTTGACTGTTTTTTTTTTCCATATTCTCAAAGTATTCCCGTGGTTTGCAGAACAGATGTGAATGAAACTTGTCCAAGTGTTTCTTCAGTTGATTCTTTTTGAAAGACTCTGCACTCAGTACTTTCATACAGACGACACATTAAGGTTTCATTTGTCCTTTGTCATCTATTTCTGCGAAGCAATAATTAAGGAACTCTGCCTAATATGTCCTTTTCCTTGCTGATGCCATCTGAAAATGAAAGACAAATCTATCACTTTTTTAAGGTCTTTTGACTTATATTTTTGAAAAATAAAAAATTATTTAGTGACGAATTTAAGAGTTTGTATTAAAACTTTAAAATAACATAACATAAAATCAAACTACAACTCACAACCATAAAATTTCAAATAAGACTTAAAACGAGTGAACATAACATCTGTAGGGGCTGCATGAAATCTTCTTAAATAGAGTTAAACTCGTTAAAAAACTTACTTTTAATATAAAATAATTTATTAAAATAAAAATTAATAAATAAATGAAAAATATAATAGTTACCCCTAAAAAAGCGAGAAATGGCAATTTAACAGCTGATGGGACAATTAGGCCCCTTACAAATAAACTAAAATAACCTAAAGTCTAAACTAATCTTATATTTATATATTTAACTTTTGTTGAATTTTAATCAAAAAGGTCTATACAGAAACGTAAATATTATAGATTATATCATAACTCACCTAATGTAAATAATTACTATGTCACTTGATCACCCTACTAATTCATCAACTACTCTAAAAGAGGCATGTTCAAAACATGGCAAAATGCCACTTAATTAGGAGAAATGTTGCCAGATTTTACCGAAAAATAGAAGAAAGGCTCCTCGATGCATTCTTTTTCTCCAACTTTCATATTCGTTTCCCTCACTTAGCACAT
This sequence comes from Ceratothoa steindachneri, assembly GCA_963969495.1. Taxonomy (NCBI): domain Eukaryota; kingdom Metazoa; phylum Arthropoda; class Malacostraca; order Isopoda; family Cymothoidae; genus Ceratothoa; species Ceratothoa steindachneri. The sequence continues at coordinate 92,945,028 of OZ018329.1, forward strand.
CCACATCCGTAGCACATCCATTACCCCACAATTTTTCTAAATTACTCCACTTGGGGTAATTTACCCCTGTTCCCCGACCACTGATCTAGACCATCAGGTGCGGCCTTCTATGGCCTTTTGATATATATTTCTTTTTTGACATTGAACATTTTGTCTAAAATCATTATGCACACACACACAGACAAAAGGAAAGTTATGTGTTTAGTGATGTCGCTCCCAGAGATTGGAAGCATTTTTCTTAAATTCAGTGAATCTAAACTTAAAGCAACTGCTATATAAAGGCAATGTTTCCGTGTAAGCTACACTAGCCTCGTGGGAGTGAGTGATTTCACGTATGATACAGGAAGAGTTCCTGTCTCATCCGCCTCTTCACTGTGGTCTGTGCTACTGCGAATAACTACGTAATCTACTCAGTAATTGTGTTGTCGTGGCTTACTTCATACCGACTTGTTTTGTGAGACTGAGTTAGTTTCTGATAAATAATAATACTAATCACATGAAAAAAAATAACTAATCTATATTGTTGTTGTTGCTATAATAATTATAATTATTATAACATGGTTGTGGATGCAAGTTTATCGATGTCTTGTCTAAGACTGTTTTGTCTGGGTCAGTACGCGGCTGGCCTTAATAATTCATTATTAACCTTTTTATGGCTTTTCAGAATAAATCAATTTCATTTTGGCCCATAATTATGTCAAAAAAGTTAAAACGGACTTTGAAACTAAGGTGGTGGACAATGCCGCCATCCACAGCTCCACCCCGACCCGGACTTCTTTCTAAATGGGGTTTGCCTGGAAGTGGAGAATTTGCATCGTTTATTTGGTCTTGCTTTTGACCAACGCCTCACCTAGGAGACTCATATTCGCAGTCTTAGGGCCACTTGTACCTGCGCCATGTATATTCTTCATTCCGTGAAATTCAGCATTCGCTATGTTGATAGTGCTACTCCTTGCTTTTCTATTGATCCTTTGTTCTTTCGACGCTTAACTAGGATGTGAGGTGTCCGAGCGTGTATTGCAGAAGGTGGACACAATACAACAAGCCGGTCTTCGCCGGGCAACCGGTACCTTCTGCACGCCCCCCATTGTCGATGCTGGTGAGATGCCACTCACTCTGCATCGTATACAATGCATTATGCGCCTGTACGCGCGATCCAGGCCCATCACTCAGTTGCCAACGTCTCTCATTGCCTCGGCAGTGACTCGCGACGGTGCCTCTACTGTCGAGAGATGCCAGGTATACCCTAAGCCATTTGGGTTTAGAGGGAAGAAACTCCTTTGAGAGCTTGGTTTAGCTCTCGGCCCGGTGGTGCCTCTAGTTCTGCCTAGGACGCCAGCCTGGATAGTATAACATTTGTGGACTTTCTGACTTTTTGGAGGATACTTACCCCCTCCACTTTATTTGACTCGCTTTGGTGTTGGTCGCATATTCCTGCGCCCGAGGGACGCGGGCCCCCGACGACGCCGGAGTGTGTTTACTTCTTATTCTTGCTTCTTTGCTTCTTGTTTTTGCTTTTGTTTGCTTTTTGCTTTGCTTTTTAGATGGTTTTTTTTTTTTTAGTCCTTGCATATGTTTTTTTATCTAGCCTAGGCCGTAAGATGATTGCGGTGACTTATGCCCTAGTAGGCAGTCGCCAGATGGGCTCTGTAAAAAAAATCGGATTGGTTCCTTCTTGTGAATACGGCAGACCCTGCTCAGGTGGCAATTGCGAGAGATCGTTAGACACTCGACGTCTCGCCTGTTCAGGTGACACCGCACTAGCCTTGTTATTTTGATAGGTTTCTGTGCATTTTACCATGATTTTTGACCTGGAAAGCTGAAAATCACAACTATTTAGACCGAGGATGTTGAGAAACATTGATGCATGGATATTTAAATTTTCTGGCTTGAAAGCGGCCAAAAATCCAGTTTAGAGCAACAAATTAGGTATAAAATGAAAGAGCATAAGATTCATAAATAATAATACTAAATAAATAATAATAATAATGAAGAAATATTAAATATAATAAAGAAATAATAATTAAAAATAATAATCTATATCTTCTCCAGGAAATAACAGAAACTCAATCAAAATTTAGAAAACCATCTACTACTTCCCAATGGCATTAAGCAAGTAGGGGAGGGGGGGGGTGCACAGTTGATATCTCAGAACTTTAACGTACTTCCCACAGGTAGGTCTCAACTGGGCCATATTCCAGATCTCTCACTGAAACTTTCCCGGTTGGATACCCTTCAGGTATTAACTATGGTTCCCATCTTCTCGCTAAACGAAGGGCAAGTAACCCCACAGGAAAAAGAGGAGCATTTGTGCTGGAATTAAACAACTTGTTTGATATAGGACCTCCAAATGCAATCTAGGAAATACATTAGAAAAGACTGCTATCCAGAGAGAAGAAAGATGAGGATATCAGAAAAAGTTTTATGTCTGGCCATGTTATGATTTTTGAAACAAGATCCCTTGCAAGCAAAGATAAACGAAAGACTGCAACAGAGCCAAGAAAAAGGTAAAACTAATTATTTTGAATTTAGCAGGTACTCGTACTTAACAGGCTGTACTATTTTACGTCCACGGCAGAACAAGAGGTAGTTGTTCATGTAGATGCCATTACCTGGGGCAACTCAACTGACAAGGACACTAACATAGAAGAAATGGATTACTATCAGCCTCCTCCTCGATGTTCTCTCCATAAAGATAGTGTGACGCGTGACGTTGTCCTTTCCAACAAAGGTCATGAAATGTGATTTCATTTGAAATACTTCTGATTGTCTTAGTTTATCGGACAATCAAGGTATTGCCATTGTTTCTGCTACCTTGAAAGCTTGTGAGGACGATTTGGATAACTTCAACATTGCAAACTTAACACGGCGCAACTTTCGATAGGCCTCATTGCTTAATTTTATGCAAGGATTAAATAAAATTTTTTGGGTAACTAGTTTATTGTGTTCAAAAACATAATATCAAAACATGAGAGTCTTTGGACTTTTCTTCTGTATTCTAGAGCAAGTGTTCGAGATGACCTCCATTTAGCTTTGGGCATTTCTTGAGGCGCAGCACAAAGTTGTTCATGACGTCCTTACAAACCGACTGACTAATGGCTCTGATCTTTCCCTTGATGGATGCTTTGAGTTTCCTGATGGTCCTAGGCCTCCCTGCTTATACTCTGTCTTTTAGGTAGCCCCAGAGAAAGAAATCTGGGGCGCTAAGGTCTGGGCTGTGAGGTGCCCACTCAAAATCACTCTTGAGACTGATCACATGGCCACCAAATTCTCTTTCAACCAATCTCGGGAAAGGTTTGAGGTGTCAGAGCTTTCTCCATCTTGCTGGAACTAGAACTTCCCCATAAGCGAAGGGAACAGGGTCTGCAGCTCCCTCTTGAAGGTTTTGAGGGCCCAACATACCGCTCCTTCGTGACTGTCACTGTCACGCCAGATTCCTAGAAGAAGAATGGTCCGATGATGCCTCTGGCTGAGATTGCGGTCCATAACGTGCACTTAGGGGTGTAGGAGCTTTGTGGCTACCTCATTTGGTCTGAAGATTCCCCAGAAAACATTTGTCTTCGAGTTTACCTTTCCCTCTAGATGGAAGTAAGCTTCATCTGAGGTCCAAAGGAGGTTAAGGAAAGTTGGGGTCTCCTGAATATTATCGAGTATCTTGACTGCCATAGCCTTTCTCTGATTATTGTCTGAAGCTGTAGGGATCTACTTCGTCTTTATTCTGTATGGGTAGGCCTTTACATCCAGCACTAGCACTCTCCTACAAGTCTTACGGGAAATACCGAGGGATTGACTTCGCTTGCGCTCAAAGCGTTTTGGACTCTGCTGAACTGACTCTCTCACACTCTCGACCAGCTAAGCTGTACGCTTCCCGGGGCGTTTTGAATGGTTTAGAGGGTTGTTACAGGCTACATTAAGGTTCTCCATTGTCCTATAGTTCTCGAAGTGGTCCACCCAGTCCTGAATTCTGCCCTTGGACGGGGCTTTTTCACATTCGAACTGATGCGCGAAAGTGTCCTGCACTTTCTTGAACGAGCCTGTGTTAGAGTAATGTTTGACGCAGTATGTTCTTCGCTGTAGCTCCTATTGAGATCTAGTTGTGTTAACAGGCGTTGCTTCTGTCATGTCCTACAAAGTAAGGGTGATTAGTGAATGAATGAAGGATATATCACAAAAAGTGTGTGCAGGCCCGTTTTGAGAGGTTACTGTATGAGGCAATCACATGTCCAGGTTTTATAAAAAAATAACTGTACGTTGCTTAACACTGGGATGGAAAGTTACTTAATCAGGTCTTAAAGTGAATCTGGAAGTACCTCAGATAATTTAGCTGTGCTAGTGTCCTAAATAATTCCTCTGGTACAGCTTAGGTTGAGGTTACAATGGATTTACTCGATTTATGGGAAGTTACAGATAATATTACTGCCCTTGGTTTTGACACTACATCCAGTAACAGTGGAGTTCACAGAGGAGCGGCCAAACCTAGTTAAAAATGCTGAAAAAAGGTGTTTTATCTGACCTGTCGACATCACATCCTGTAAATACTTGTTGGAGCAGTTCGGGAGAAGCTGACTGGAGAGAGGAAGGGGCCATATAATCCCTTGTTTGGGCCTCTGAAGGATGTTTGGACGGGCTTATCCAACTATGAGCAAATACTGCAATACATTCTAACATCAGAGAAGCTTCCTAAAGCCAACTACAGAGAAATGGATGAACTGAGTGATTGTTCTTGGAGGAAGGCCTCAGCGATGTATTTACTGGAATCGACTAGGAGTCATTCAGCAGGGCAGATGAATGGCCAGAAATCTCTACTTCATGAAAATGAAAATGTCTGCAGATCAACTTGAGTACGATTAAGACACTATCAAAACTGAAGAGTCCACTCTTTTCTTGTTCTGTTATACACTCGTGTATGGATGATGTCAATGTTCAATGCAGATAATCCTGTGATTGATCCAAGTCTAATTCAGGACATGTTGAAATACAAGAAAATTGACCCATAGCTTGCTGATGCAATACTTAATAAGATGAAAAACCACAAATGATACATAACGCAGGACGTGCCATTTGCCATGTTCATCAGTAAATATAGTGACACATTGAAGCACAACTTTACTGCTAAGTTATATGCCACTGATAGGCCAGATAGCTTCAGAACAGGAAAGCCTCTATTCCAGGGAGTCACGTCTAAGACCATCATGGTCGCTCATTGTGCCAGAATCACATTTATTGCTGGACACACTGAATATTGGATCCGAGTAGGGAAAAGCGTTAGAATATGTTAAGAATCTGAAATCAGTGAAATGACATTGCTGAACGTAGTGTCAAGATAAGGAGTGATTTTGCAAATGGCCTACAACAAATGCCAAGCAAAGGGACTATCTCCTTTAAGCTGTGGAGTTCAACATACGCCGCTTTGAAAGCTTCAAGAAACAATTTTTCTACAACTGACTGCGTAAATGTCATTATGAAATTAATCATCATTCAATGCTTTCACTTCTCTTCTTGATTAGACTAATAATGAAATGTTAATCTCAAATTTGTTCGTAAATAATACGCGTTGTTGCCTTTAGTGTGAGAAAAGGAATTTTGTGATATTTCTGATCTTTTTATGTACCATTTATTGTTCCAAGACTATCGCAATTGTATACGTTATTATTATTATTATCACACAAGATTAGATAGGTAGAACGGAAAGAGTGCAAGCACTATAGATTGCAATTAGCAATCCCCGCACACCTGCGACGTCGAAGAAGGAACGATGGTAAGAAGAAAAGGAAGTGGGATAGAAGAACAAACTGGGAAAAAAAGATAGGTAAAGAAAAACCTCAAGGCTTCCAGTCATCTATGGATTCAGTTAAATTAAAATTGAATAATAAAATTAAATAAAAAATTTGAAAAACTATATAGCAACATTCAAACAAAACAAGATATACTGTATATAGAATATTCAAACAAGAAAAAACATAACAAATAACAAAATAACAGGATAATGGCTCATGATGAACACAAGATCTTATTAGCTTTCTTTTTGAACGTACACTATTCGATGCACAAGTCTCTTCGTCCAAGGAATTATATAGATGGACAACGCTTGGCAGAAAGCAACGCTGAAACTGGCTAGTATGGCATCTGATAGACTAAAAACAAAGAGGATGCCAGGCCAAAGTCTGGCGAGTGTTTCTCCTTGCTGCAAAGCGATTTGGCAAGGAATATACAGCGAGTGATGCGCTGTATACACACATTGCTGATCTTCCGGCGATGTGCAAGGTTCTATTGGACATTACCGCCACAAAGAAAGCTAGCAGTATAAGAGAATCTGTCAATGAGATGCAAGTGTGGGGTAGCAGCAGACGACCAGACAGGGGCACGATATTCCAAAGCTGGAAGAATAAAGCTTCGGAAGTAAGTAGCAGACACGGAAGCATCATTGAAGGTGGCATAGGCCTTTTCATGATTCCCAATTTCTGCAAAGCAGTAGTCATCACAAAAGATCTGATGTGACACTCAAAAGTTAATTTGGAATTAAATTTAACGCCCAAAATGTCCTGTTCGTCCACCTCGTTCAATGCTAAACCATCAACATGGAGAAGTTCATGTTGAGGAAAAATGCTACGAGATCGTGAGATACACATAAATTTTGATTTAGCGATGTTAAGCTTCATGTTTCATGTATGGCACCATATATAAATGCATCGAAGATCTTCATTGAGAGAATTAGATTCAATGCTGCGAGACTAAGGGGAGTCAATAGTCGCGAGCAGAGTTTCATCGTCTGCATAATCATACATAATATTATTTTGTGATGGTAAAGAGGTCAGAAGTGTAAATATTAAAGAGCAGAGGTCCGAGAATACTGCCCTCCGGAACGCTCGAGTGGACAGAATGCCAGTCGCTGAAGTTGGCATTAACACAAACCCTGTGGGTGCCACCCACCAGGAATTGCTCTAAAATAGATAAAATCCATCCACCAACACCAATATATCTTAGCTTCTTCAGCAAGCCATTATGATTTACTCCATCAAAGGCAGCTGAGAGATCCAGTTGAACTATGCGGGCCTCATTCCCCTGGTCTAGTGCTAACTGGATCTTGTGAGAGATTGTAAGAAGTGCATCCGTTGTACCAAGCTTTTTCCGATAAGCAAATTGATTACAAGGGAGAACACCTGATCTCTCAAGAAAGCGGAAGAGGCGAGCTGCAACGATGTGCTCAAAAACATTAGAAACTATTGGTGTAATAAAGATTGGACGATAATTGGAGGAATCAGGGAAAGGAGTTCCCTTAGGAATAGGCGTAATATGAGCCACCCCCCTGCACTCAGGGTGTGGTGGAGCGAATGTGAGTGTGTTTAAGGGGCCATTCTCCCACCCCTTTTCTCAATACCCTTTCCCTCCCTCTGTAAGAATGTGTGTGTGAATGGGAATGGGTTTGTTTTGTTTTTTTTGTTGTTTTTTTATTGATTAGCATGTTATTATAGGATGTTTTTTTCTTTCCAGGCGCCATATTCTGGAAAGGACTTAGTGTCATATATCTTTATATAGCAAACAAGATATTACTTTGTACTTAGTAAATTTAACGAAGCGCCATATTCTGGAAAGGACATAGTTTCATATATCATTATATTACAAACAAAAGATTATATTTTGAAACAGAATAGATTTAAAGATAAATATTTAAAGAATTATTAATGCTGAAAATTGTTTGTATATATGTACATTTATAGAGAGTGGAAGCTTGGACGGACTGCGAGAGGGGCTCTCTAGACAGTGCTCCGCCCAGCCCTGAGACGGAGGGCTTTCATACCTCGCTAGACACCTGAACTGCCCACCTGCATTGGTTGACGAGCCTGCCTCCTTTTGTATTAGCCTACTACCACCCACCTCCAGCGCACAAGTGATGGCGCGTGCCCCTTTTCGTTCGGTTGTTGTTGTTGTTGTTTTTTTTCCATTTCGTTGTGTAGATATATTTAAGTAAATTTGTTCTATTCGCCCGTTATAAAATTCTTTTGGTATCTTGTTTGGATTGGGGAATTTGGCCTCATTTTGAAGTGTGCACACTTCCTTTTGTAAATATAAATTATAATTATATTATTTTAATTATCATTGTACATTTTTTTTGTAAGTAAAGGGACTGTATATACAATCCGTTTCATTCTCCTTCGATTTCTCACGTCCGGATTAGTGTAGGAAGCGGGTTGGATCGATTGGGGGTTAGTCTAGATTTTCGGCCCGCTACAAGGGAACGATCCAGATATCGCATGATGCATCTAAATACTGCACTCAGTTTTATTGCGATTATAGCAGAAGTTTCCTTGAAAAACAACGGAAACATCTTAAGGGGATCTGTGCCCCCATATGGATCAAGAGCATTGAGTAGCTTCTCCACTTCTTTGGACCGAAATTCAATTTTATTAAGAATAGGCATAATGGCCATTTCTTGATTGAAAATTAATTGCTCTCTACTAAGTTTAGAGTCAAAGTGCTTCATCAAAAGATCAGCTTTTTCCTTTGGACTCGTGATAAGTTGACCGTTCTCAGAGAGCAGTGGGGGAAGTGATGAGCTGCAGCCAAAGACCACTGATTTAAGGGTGGACCACCATTTATGTGGATCAGTGGCGCTTAACAATTTATCCTTGGCAGAGCTGAGATATTTCCCTTCCGCATTATGATAAATCCTCTCTGCTTGAAATCTTGCTAGAACATACTCGTTCCAAGATTCTCTTGTGCGTAGCTGAGACCAGTGGCGGTATGCTGCCTGTTTGGCATCCCGAGCAGTTTTGCATTCCACTGTAAACCAGGCTTTATCATTGAACCGGTATGGTATCCTTTTAACAGGGACTAGGCGAGAAATAATACTAAGTATATGTTCATTGAAAGCGGACATAGGCTCAGCACTGCAAAGAATGGACCCTAATCGGATCCTGGAAACATAATCACGGACATTATTCCAGTTAACCCTGTTTTTTAGATAAATCTCCTTCATAATAGTATATGAAGGGACAGGTTGCATAAGATCAAGTTTGATCCTGATGGCAGAGTGATCGGTGAATTAATTTTTGTTTTATCAATATCAGGTACATCCGTAAGTACTAAGTCGAGACAGTTATCTGCATGTTTATTAGGGCCGGTCACCAACTGTGAACAGCCCGAAACACAAGCAAAATCATATGCCGCAAACCACGAAAGAAGATTAAAACACTAATTTGATGCCTATTTTCTTGCCCTATCTTCTTTAGATATACATTTATAGTGCAAAACATGATTCAAGGGACCCAGGACTGGTGCGTTTGGCCAATTTCAAGGCAGATAATTTAAAGCTAATAGGTTAATGCTAACCAACATCTTAGATCAAAGTAGTTGTCATTTTCTGTTTTTTACATCATAAATCATGGAAAAATGTACAGAAACCTATGAAAATTAGCTAAAGAAGATTTTTGCACGGCCTACATACATCGCACTTTACCATGATATTTATGAAAGTCGTCGTCTATGTGAAGTAACTCATTTACTACTCCTTGGAAGAGACCACACTAGAGCTGACTAACCAGGGAGGGACCTCGAGATCCTCCCCTCCACTCTTCTTCAGGTTTAACTATCAGGCTCCCTGACTCGGTGTGAGCTGGTTGGTATATCTACAATGTTGAAGCATACATACATGCCATTATAGACCGACCGGCGTCGTAATTTGGCCGGGGATGCACGACATGTAGACATATTCCACGGAGGGAAAAAGAAAGAATTCCTTTATGTGTCGACCTGCGGTAGCGGGCATTCTCGACCGTACTGTCATCAAGCTAACGCTAGGGCAATTGACCATTGTTTACATGACGATTACCGAAGCCGGCCAACTCTGGTTGGTTGGTTTCCTAATTTTCGTAATTTTAACTATTTGTATTAATATTTCTGCCATATTATTCACTTATTGCATAACTAGTACATACCTACGTCTTCAATTCAGTATGACTTGCTGATTTTATAGCCTTTAAACTGAATTTTCTTCTGTAAATGAGCTCTCAATAGTCAATGGTAATACCTGCAAAAATGAAAAAAAACTGGCTAACTTTACTAAGCTAAAATCCTACTGAACAAGCTCTTCTCAGAATGCACTGTTTGTTGCCTTGGAGCTTTTGCTGTCCTAATAAAATAAGTAAAAGGCGAGCGTGTGAAATATTAACATATCTTAATTTTTTTACAGTTATCTTTGACCTATCTTTTCAGCAGTCAGTACATATATTAGAAGCATTTAACTATTATTGATTGAAAGCTATTAGTCAGTCAAATTCCAAAACACTATGGCTATTAAGCGTCCGACGTAAGCATTGTAGGACTAGTTTACGGTAGTCTATGAACGAGAGGAAGTTGCAATATTTGCAACATTTGGCATGGCGATGTGTTTCCTTGGCCGCCCTGCTGACGGGACTCAGCAACCCTTCCGGCCCCAGCTTAGGCTCTCTTCCCGTATTCGCTAACCACTAATCTCCGTTCCTGTACCAACTATCCCTCATCTTGCCCCTGCTCTTCCGTCGTTCTTTACAATCACCTTTTCTCTACCGCTTTTGTTAGGCGTGGTGATCCTAACCGCTCAAAAGCCGGTCACCAAGCTGGATCCTTCACCCCGACCTGCCTACCACGCCACGTGTAGGATTTGTTCCGTGTTTTTGCAAGGAGTGGCGGAGAAAGTGTATCGCACCCCACCTAATGAAAGCGGTCGAGGCCAGTCAAAAAGCACCCATTAGTGTCGTTCCCTTCTTGGGGTCACTGTTGGCTGTCAGAAGCAGGGATGGTAAAATCTTGCGTACGGCCATGGAAAACGCCTAAACAAAACCACATTTTACCCCTTTAGCATCGTCGGAGCCGGTCTTGGGCAGCTCCGCAACATAAAAGGAGGTCCCCTCTGTACTTCCTCAGCAGCACCTCCAACCATCTCCTAGGACTACGGGTGCGAGGGACTCCTCCTCACCCCCTTCTCTGGGAGTACCCTTGGACAACTCCATTTCCTTTCCAGCGGCAGTCTCCCCTTTACATTCACAGGAGACTGCCAAGAGAGCAAGCAGGTGGCCCAAGATTTACCGCAACAGGTGGGAGCGGCTCCATAGGGTCAAATCCCATAGGGTGGCAAGAGATATCAGGGCCTGTCGGTCTGTGCCATCTAACGTTTCGCAATTCTATATTTTCAGACTCCAGCGAGCCAGCGTACGTCTCTTCTCTCCCCGTCTCTTCTCGATGAATGTCGATTCACCTGCAATAGACAAGACAAAGGATACCTTGAAAGGGATCCGTGATGTGTTGGTGATGATAAAGGGCACATGGAGGCCTCACTTGAAATGGACATGGCTTCCGAGGTGACCCAGCCTCAAACGGCAGGTTCTTTCATTGGGTCTAACCCTAGCACGGTGCCAAGCACCGAACCTGAGTCCCCAGATGGCTCGGTTCTCGTGGGACAACCAAGGAGAAGAGGGGCTTGCTGCCCCGGCTGATGACTTTTTGACAGCCCAAAACTTCTCCATTTCAGATAATGATCTTGTTGAAGCCAGTCCATCCTACCTAAGGGCTCACTTCAGCTGTGAAGAGAAGTAGATTCATTCCCCATCCTTGTCTCATAAAAAGAAAAGAAATATGAAAAATACAAAGATGACTAACGGTTCCTCTCCCTCTGTTGGAGCTCTGGAGATGGGCATGTAATCTGGAGAAGCCCAGATCAAGACCAAAGTCTCAAGTGCGCCGAGTGGAGCATTGATTAAGTCGGGGCCCCTCATCAAGAGACTACCTGGTGTTTTCAAGCCGGCTGGCTTCAAACGCTTTATGGTTGTTCGCTTCGCTGATTGCAGCATATAATCCAAGAGCAACATGGCCTCTTCTCCTTCTTTTGGACACCCTGTCTTCTTACCCTGCTTCCTCACTTTCCATAAAACTTATCCCAGAACTTCCTCTGATCGCCCTCTTATTTTACATAGTAGACGCCGACCAGCTTCCTATCAGCCAACCATACCGGAGTGTGTCTGAATGGGCAGGGGAAAAGACCCCCTCATCCCTGAGATCCGGTTTTGAATGGTGGGTCTTTAACAACCTGGTTCACCCCCACCTTTACCTTCTTCACATCCTCTTTCTTTCTCCTTTTACTATCTATCATTTTTTACGCCGTGCCTAAAGTGGAGCCGCCATGCCGATGGGCTGCCAGGTCACAAAGCGGGTGGAGTGGCTTTAAATGGCAGTAGCTAGTTCTGCCGGCCTCGCATTCACCCCTCCTAGAGCCGGCTAATGCATGGGGGTGATGAGCGTGTGCAGTCTGTGAATTACAAAGGTTCATCATGCCCACTGATGAGACCCTAAAAAAAATCTTCTTTTCCATCACCAGAGAAGTCTTCGGGCAGCTCCCCTGAAAAAATGGAGGTCCCCCTCCCCTCGTGCTCTCTCACGGGACCTTGCGAATTTCTTCTACCGGAGAGGAGGTTTAATCCTTTCCTTTGCCTACGCGTGCAGGGGACTCCCCCTCACCCCCTTCTCTTTCAATTTTTTCAACGGCAGTCTCCCCTTAACTTCCCAAGGGGACTGCCAAGAAAGCAGGCAGGTGGCGGATAATTTATCGTTCCCGGTTGAGGAGGCTCGATAGGCACAACTTCATTAGGTGCGAATGAGGTCAGGGCCCGTCGGCCCCTGCCCCTTAATGTCCTGCAGGCGTGCGCAAAAAGGTTTGCAGGGGGTCAGTGTACCTTCCCCTCTATCTTCCTTGACGGATGCTGGTTTGCCGGCATTAGAAAATAAAAAAAGAACCTCGAATAGGACCTGTGATGTCTTATGGGGGAAGGCCACATGGAGGCCCAACTTGAGATACACCTGGTCCCTGAGTTGAACCAGGCTCAGATGGTAGGACCTTCCATGGGCTAGACCCTGGGCTCGGTACCAAGCACTGAACCTAAGTCCGCCCCTATGCAAGGACCTCCTCAGACGGCCCAGGCCCCCGAGGACTTACAAGGGAAGGGGGGATCTCCTCCCCCGCCTGATGCCCATATAACAGCCAAGACCTTCTCCATTTCAGAGAAGGATCTTGCTGATGCCGGTCCATCTGACCTGGTGGCTCCTACCAGCGCAGGGGAGAAGCAGTTTCATTCCACGCCCTACTCTCCTGAAAAGAACAAGAAAAAGAGTAAGAAGATTCGGGGTTCCTCTACCTCTGCGGGAGTTTCGGTAAGCGTACAAGCCAAGATCGGGGAGTCCGGCCCAGTTGCTCCCCCTGGTGGGGAGTCCCAGACGAAAACCATAACTGTGGAGAGCGGAGCCTCGATTACATCGGGGCCCCTCATTCAGAGGCTACTTGGCGTTTTAGAGCCCGCTGGCTTCAAATGCTTCTTGGTTATTCGCTCCACTGATGGCAGCATGTTGGAACATGATCTTTCAGAGGAGATCTCTAGCTAGCGTGATTAGTATACAGCCGAATGTAACACATTTCTCGAACAGGAGACATTTGACGAATGCGTCGAATCCCTCCAAGGCGGCCATGATTAATGCCCTTCGTACACTTCATGGCACGCTTATGAGTGTGACACCGCACTCTACCATAAACTTTGAGAAAGGAGTAATTTATGCGAAGGAACTCTTGGACTACTCCATAGATGAAATCACCGTAGAGCTGGCCGACCATTGGGCGGTCAAGGTCAAACGTGTGATGAGAAAACAGCAAGGGGTTTCGAAATCCATCACTACGCTCTTCGTCACGTTGGACTATGACAAGATCCCTGAGTCTGTGCGTGCCGGCTGGTATCGCTACTACATAAAGGCATTGGTTCCACTGCCCGGAAGTGCTACTACTGTCACCGCTTCGGCAGTACAAATCGCGCCTCTAGACGCGCAAAGTCGGGGTTAACCGAAGTCTAGGTACCGAAGTCTATGTAAGTTGCTCCCAGGCCGCACACGATAAATCCAAATCGTGTGTGGCCAGGTGTGTCAATTGTGGAGACTACATGCCGTTTCTTCGAAAAAATGTGGTGTGTATCTCTTTGCGAAGGAAATCCTGTCCGTTCAGGCCACGGATCGGCTCTCATTTCGCGAGGCTAAGGACTTGGTCGTGGCGCTCCCGGCGCTACCTGGGACATCCTATACTTCAATGATAAGAAAAACACCCTCTGCTCCTGACCCCACCAGGCCTTCGAGCACGGACGTTTCCGCGCTCATTCGGAACCTTTCTGAGGGTTCTACCCACCCCGGGAACTCCCCTGCTGAAGCTGGCGGCACAGAGGGTTAACACCCAGTCCCAGCTAAAACCAGGGCTCCCCTCACTTTCCGCATCGTGACCGCTTCCCGTAACGCGGAACGGACGCCCACCTCCATCGAATCGTTAGAGTCGCAGAGGCAATACCCCTGAAGATGGTCGTGAGGCAATCTTCCAGGATTCCTAAAGCTGCTCCCCCGAAAGGAGGACAGCACTAAAGGAGCTTCTACTCCTTAACCCGCACCCAGTGGTTGGCTAGGTGACTCGGATACGGTGAATCCTCCAAAAGAGGATAACCCGCCTCCAAAGCCGCCCCACTGCCCTAAGGGTTCGCGGTTGACGGAAAAAAAGACTCACATAGCGAGCCCAACCTCCCCCAATAAGTCTTCGAAGGTGACAGCGTCTTCATACATTGTCTGGCCAACAGCGCGGAGTTCTGCCTCCGGGAAGAGTGCGGCCATTCCCGTAATGGTCTTCTCTTCGAATATGGCCCCTGCATCTCCTCCGAGCTTGACCTGAAGGGCATAATCCTTCAATGGAATTCCCGCGGACTCTAAGCCAACAGGGAGGAGTCTCGTCCCGTTCCCCGTTAGCTATCTTTTTGCAGGAGACCATGCTGGGCGCGTGCCACCTGCCCACCCTCTCGGAGTATAAAGTTTTTGCGACCTCACCACCACGAAATGCGCGATTTACATCCGAAATGATGTTTATGTTCTTCTCTTCGCTTTATATATCTTTCAGGCTGTAGCTGTGAAGCTGCACATTGATAGGAGGTATACTGTTATTTCCGCAAACATTCCCCGTCAGCGGACTTCGACGAGGGGGTCTTCCGCCGCATCGTGGCACGGTTGCTGAGGCCCTTTTTCTTGCTCAGAGATTAAGCCGAGGGGTTAAGTTCTTGCCGACCTGATCCGACGAGCTGGAGATGGGTTTCCTAAATGTGGATGAGTTTAAGCATCACTGCCCGAGAAACACTTCATTTCCCTGCATCGATCTATCTTTATGCTCTCCGGATGCACATCCCGATTATGATGGGGGGGGGGGGTGATGACCTCCATGGTAGTGATCACTTTCCCATTCAAATAGAATTTTCTGGGCCACTCCTGCCCGAGAGCCTACTTCGGTGGTGATTGGTGCTTGCGCGATAGTCAGCATTTCACGAAATAACTGATTTATCTATCTCAGTTGAGGATTTGAGGTCGGTAGATGAGGCCGTTAAGTTCTTCTCCAGCAACCTCATCGCTGTGGGCCTGACTACTATTCCTAAAACATCTGGCTGTTTTGCACGCCGACCGCTCCCGTGGTGGTCAGCAAAGTGTGAGGCGGCCCTCAAACAGAAGCGATATGCCTACATGCGCTATACCGCCGCAGAACCACATTTAGAAGCACCCCCGCCGCTCTTCTTGGCGGACATACGTGTCTTCACTTAACGGGAAGACTCCTCTAGCAGAGGTGTGTAAGCGAGTGAAAAGGTTTCAGGGCAAGTTATCTCAGGACCTCCATCTCGTTCTCCAGGAGAATGGGATCGCAATCTTGGACCCCGCGTCCGTATCTTTCCAGATTCCTGGTGAATCGGTATTGTGTTTTCTTTTCGCAAACCAGGGATAAATCCCTCTACCCCGGCCGTTTTCCGCCCAATCTCTCTAACCTTCTGCGTGTGCAAGTTGATGGAGAAATTGGTAAATGTTAGATTAGCCTTTTTGTCTGGACTGCGGAGGCCATTGTATTATGCACAGTGCGGCTTTCGTAAGTTCCTTTCCAAGTCGGATGCTCTACTCCGAATGGAAAATGCCTTCTGCGAGGCCTTACTTCGTAGAAAGCAATACGCCACGGTGCTTTTTGATCTGCAGGAGGCATATGATACCTCATAGTGACACGGTATCTTGGTTATTTTCCACAATATGGGAGCGAGGGGGAGGCCTCTCAAACTTTATATCTGAATTTTTGCAAGATCGTCGATTCGGCGTTCGGGTGGGGGTAGCCCTCTCCGGCCAAATAGAGCAGGAAGAGGGTGTTCCGCACTGAAGTGTCCTCAATGACACACTATTTGTCTTAGGCATCAACGGTATCACCTCGGTGCTGCCGCAAGATGTCCTCGCTAGGCTCTACATGGACGACCTTTCAATCTCTTTTAGCACGGCCCAGATGCCAACTCTGGAGCGTCGACTCCAACAGGCATTGAACAGCGTTTCTCGCTATGCCGAAACGCACAGGCGTCGGTTTTCTTTGGTCAGGAGTAAGGTGGTGCACCTGTGCCGCCAACGGGGTGTGCCTGAAAGTAGTGGACTCGCACCGTTTCTATGGTCTTGTATTTGACCGACACCTCACCTGGGAAGCTCATATTCGCAGCCTTACGATCTCTTGTACCCGCACAATGGATATTCTTCGTTCCGTAACGTTCATCGCCTGGGGCGCTGATACAGATACTGCCTTACATTTTTATAGATCCTTTTTTTGTTCGAAGCTTGATTACGGATGCGAGTTGTATGCATCCGCAGCCGACGTGTATTTCGAAAGGGGGACTCGATCCACCACACCGTCCTTCGCCTGGCGACCGGTGCCTTGCGCACTTCCCCCATGGAGAGCTTACTTGTCAATGCTGGTGAGATGCCACTCGCTATGCACAGTGCATTAATCACTTGTACGCGCTGCCCTGGCGCCTCCCTTAGTCGCCAACACCTCTTACCGTTTTCGCAGCTGATCTCGACTGTGCCTATGACATCGATAGATGCTAGTCATACACTGAGCCCTTCGGGTTTAGGGCCAAGAAACTCTTTCGAAAGCTACGAATAGCTCTCGGGCCGGTGGCTCATCTGATTCTGCCCAGAACGCCACCTTGGAGGGCAACACTTTTGGCCATTTGTCGCCACGCCTCTGCTCCCAAAGCTTTTACAGCGCCGTAAGTATTGCGTTCGTCCTTTTTGGAACACACTTTGTGTCACGCTAAAACCGTGCCAGTATATACTGATGGCTCCAAGTCACAAGAAGGGGTCTGTTTCCATGCCATATTCCCTCTGTTTGAAGTAAGCGCGGCTCTGCCAGGCGCTGCGTCTATCTTCACTGCCGAGCTGGTTGCAATGCACCACTCGGTACGGGAGATTACGCGACATGCCCGGTTCGGAGACCGGATTGTGATTTATAGCGACTCACATAGCGCTTTGAGTGCTCTCGGGGCATTGGAATCTCCGCATCCCCTGGTTCACGATATCCGTAACGCTACGACTTTGGTGATCGGGACGGATATCGAGATTATCTTTGGCTGGGTTCCTGGACATGTAGGAATTGCGGGGAATGAGCGCGCCAAATAGTCCGCGAGGACTGGGGGTCCAGATCAGCGTTTCGCTCTTTCTCACACCGATTACATTGCAAGAATAAGTGTTTCTTCGCAGAGAAGATAGGAGACGGTCGAGTGGAACCTAAAGTTGCGTTCCATTGCACCACCCCCAATGACGCGACCGCTTCAGGTTGCTTTTTGTCGTCTCCGAATTGGATACACTCGCGGAACGCACCGCCATTTGATGGAGTGCTCGTCTGCGCCTTACTGCGACAACTGCGTTGTCCCCCAGACTGTTCGTCTCCTTCTTATTGAAGGTCCCATTCTGGGTGATCTCGGCGCAAGCTACCTGTCCCGGTACCGGATGACCGGGGTCGCTCTCGCTTGTCCATTCTACTCGGGACGAGTTCGTGCACACTGACTTGTGGACTTTATGACTTTTCGGAAGAGACTGACCTCCTCCAATTTATTTAACTGTTTTGTTGTTGTTGTTGTTTATTTGTAGGTCGCATGTTCCTGCGCTGGGGCGAGGCGGGCCTCTCCTCGACGCCGAAGTGTGCTTCCTGCTTGTTGCCCTTTTCCCTTTTCTTTATTTTATTTTTATTGTTGTTCTTTTGTTTTACATATTATTTTAATGTAGCCTAGTACTAGGCTTTCGTGAGTACGGCGACTTATGCCCATGTAGGTAATCGCCATATGTTATTTCTTCCAAACATATTGGACACTCCATAAAGACCTGCCGTCGCAAGGACCAGGTCTTTCCGCACACCTGCGACAACTGCGCAAATGCCTCACACCCTGAATCGATCGAACTTGCACAGCAAAATATGAAAACTGTGAAGAGACCCATCCAGAATCGAACAAAAAATAACATTTCTACCTTCGAAGAGGAGATAGCAACCCACCGAGAAAAAGAAACACCTCTACTTCAAGGATGCTAGAGAAAAGGCACAGGCCATAATTGGAACAATAGGCAAGCCCATACGCCTCAGTTGTAGAAACGAGCAGAGCGTCCAAAACTACATATCATATGGTTAAATCACGAAAGCATCCGTCTCCTCCCGAGGAACCTGCACCCTAGACCTCCATAATGGAGGCCTCCTACACCCAAGAGGTGAGTTTCCAAAGGGCCGAGAGCGACTCAGACCACCACATAATCTTCTTTCCCTTCCTGAATATATAATGGCTGACAAAGGCATTTGCCTCGCGTACTCACCGCGAGGCTCCTGCACCTCTGACCTCTATGCTCACTCCCTCCCTAGCAAAGAGGTAGACTCGCAAAGGAACCCAACCACCTCATTGAGCCCACAAACCTGGAATCATGAACTAGTCAGAGGGCACCAGATTCAATATACAAACGTACACTCGCTCCGGCTGGCCCACTGTTCACCCGACATCATGGGGAATTCGAGTGAAAATCCCCAATGATTTGAAAGGAAGTGACTATTTCCCAATCTTTCTATCCTAGGTCAAAGCACTACCAACCACGAGTATGCCTCATTGGAGATTGTCTAGGAAGAAATGGATAAAATTCACCAACCTCAATAATTTCGAAGGCATCCTGGTGAATGACATCCCAGAAACAAACGAACTGCTGGAGATTTTCACATTTATTTTGTACCAAGCAGGCAATGAATCCTTTCCAGTTAGCTCAGGACAAGCCTGCTATGATTGGTTTCCAGGTGGAACCCGGAATTCTGTGTCGCATTGAAAGCACAAAGGGCAATCATACCGGGCGTACAAGCGTTGACCGTGTTCGGTGACGAAGATGGAGTTTGATAAAAAAAACGCGCAAAATATAGATACCTCGTTAAACAAAGCCGTCGACGCTCATGGAAAGCTTACGTTTCCAAAATAAATGCAAGAACGTCTATCCACCGTCCGTGGAGCAAAATATGATGCCTGCTAGGCAAGCTCGGGATGAGACCCCATCTACGTACTCCGCATAAACGGAAACAAACACTATATTAAGTCAAATTGCAACGGTAGAGCGTCGCCTCCAGCTCGCCATCAACGTCATCATAAGATGGACATCTGCAAACGGCTACCAATTTTCAACCGAGAAAACGAAAGTGGTTCACTTTTGCCGCTATAGAGGTTGTATTAGGAAACCAGATCTCTACCTATGCCAGCAGAGTATTGCAGTCGTTCAAAGATGTAGATGGCTGGTACCTCGAATGGGATCCGTGATGTTTTGGGGAGAGGAATAGCCACGTGGAGACCCCTCTGAGATGGACATGAGTTCTGAGGTGAGCCATACCCAGAAGGTAGGATCTTCCATGGGGTCGAACCCGGGTTCGCCCCTGCACACTTTTCTCTTCATACGCTTCAGGTCTCCGAGGCCTCGCAAAGATCTCCTTCCCAGGCAAGTCCTTCTCCATTTCAGAGAAAGATCTTGCTGAGGCCGGTCTATCAGGCCTTGGTTCTCCTTCTGCCGGAGAAGAAAAGCGGGTTGATTCCCCACCACGTTGTCCTAAAAAGAAAAGAGACAGGAAGAGGACAACATAGACCTAGGGCTCTTCTCCATCCACGGCGGGGGCCACGGGAGCGGACAGATCCGCTGAGGTTTCGGTAAACGACCAAGCCAAGATCGGCACGTCCAGCCAAGGTACTACCCCGGGTGGGGAGTCCAAGACAAGACCAAAGTGCAAGTGCGAAGAACGGATCCTCGATTACGTCGGGGCCCCTCCTGAAGGCGACAGCAGCTTCAGTGCATTGTCCGGCCAACAGCGCCTGGAGTTTTCCTCCGGTGAACATACGACCATTCCTGTGATGGTCTTCTCTTCGGAAAAAGCCCCCGCATCTCCTCCTATATAGGCCTGGAAGGAATATTCCTTCAATGGAATTTCCGCGGACTCAGGGCCAACTAGGAGGAGCTGAGGAGGCTCGACTCCTACGGTTTTCCCTTCGGTATCTTTTTGCAGGAGACCATGTTGAGGGCGTTTCCCTTGCCCACCTTCCCTTGCGACCCTACGGCCAAGGATGGGGGCCGGGCAGGAGGATGCGCCATTTACACCCGGCATGATGTCTTCGTCCTTCACTTCGCGTTGAATACTTCCTTTCAATCAGTATCTGTGCAGCTGCACCTGGATATGAGGTATACTGTTATTTCTGCGTACATTCTACCGTCAGCTGACTTCAACGTAAGTGACTTCCGCTGCGTCGTGGCATGGTTGCCGAGGCTATTTCTTTTACTGGGGGATCTGATCGGTAGATACCCTCTACTGGGAGACTACTTGATCAGTTCTAACTGTGGATGAGTTTACGCATCTGCCTGAGAATCACCTTATTTCCTTGTCTTGAACTATCTTTGTGCTCGTCGGATGCACAGCCTGAATTTTGGTTAGGGGTAGTTGATGAGCTCCATAGTAGTGATCACTTTCACATTCAAATATTATTTTCTGGCCCGCTGCCGCATGAGGGCCCGCCATGTTGATGCTTGGCGCGGGCTAGGTGGTCTAAATTTCAGGAAATGACTGATTTCTGGGTCTCAGTCGAGGAGTTTATGTCGATGGATGAGGCCGTTGAGTTCTTCTCCGGTAACATCATCGCTGTGCGGCTAATTACTATTCCTAACGTTTCTTGCCGTTTTGCAATCCGACCACTTCCTTTATGGTCAGCCGAGTGTGAAGTGGCCCTGTGTTATAATCGCCGCCCGAACGATTTCACTGTGGGTTAATTGCGTCGAGCTAGGGATAGGTTCCGGTATGTTTAGAAGCATGCCTGCCGCTCTTCATGGCGGGCATATGTGTCTTCATTTAACGGAAAGCCCATCTAGCAAAGGTTTGGAAGAGAGTCAAAAGGATTCGGGGCAAATTCTCGTAAGCCTCCGCTCCCGTTCTTCATGAGAATGGAAATGAAATCTCGGACACCAGTTACGTGGCGGAGTCCTTCGCGACCGCTTTCTCCGCATTCTCTAGCCCGGATGCTGCTCCACCAGCATTCAATGTGCGTCGTGATGTCACGGAAGGCAGCGAGTTGGACTTTACTTACTGCGTTTCTCTCTCGCTTCGTGCCGGACACCGCCTCTGGGCCGGACGATGTCCCGTACGCCATACTTTGACACATGGGTGAACAAGGCATGACCTTTCTGTTAGACTTTTTCAACGGGATCTTAGTAGAGGGTATCCACACAGAGTCCTGACGAATCGCTAATGCGCTCGCTTTTCGCAAACCGGGGAGATATCACTCTAGCCCGGCTGGTTACTGCCCAATCTCTCTAAACTCTCGCGTGTGCAATTTAATGGATAAATTGGTAAGTGTAAGATTAGCCTATTTTTTATACAGCAGAGGCGACCTCTCTTCTGCTCAGTGCGGCTAAAGCAAGTTCCACTCCACTTCGGATGCTCTACTCCGAAGGGTCTCTTGTACCTGCGCCATGGATATTCTTCGCTTTGTGACGTTCAGCGCATGTAGCGCTGATAGAGCTACTGCCTTACTTTTTTATCGATCCTTTGATCGTTCAAAGCTCGTCTACGGATGCGAGCATTATGCATCTGTAGCCGTGCGTGTATTGCGGAAATTGCACTCGATCCACCACACTGGTCTTAGCCTGGAGACTGGTCCCTTCCGCACGTCTACCATCGAGAGCCTAATGGTCAATGCTGGGGGAGATACCACTAGCTCTGCGCCATGAACAGTGCATTATTCGCCTGTACATGTGAGTTCTGCGCCATGAAAAGTGCCTTATTCGTCTGCCCCCGCGAGTTTGGCCCCTCTCTCAGTTGCCAACAACTCTCGCTCTATCCACAGCTAATCTCGGCGGTGCTTATGCCGCTGAGGGAAGCCAGTCATACCGTAAGCCCTTTATATTTAGGGATAGGAAACCTCTTCTAGAGCTCGGTATAGCTCTCATACCGGGAGCGCCCATAGTTTTCCCCCCAGGGCACCACCCTGGAGGGTATCACCTTTGACTATTTGTCGTCACTCCTCTGCTCCCAAAGCATCTACAGCACTTGGAGTATTGCGATTGGCCTTTTTGAAGCACACTTCATGTCACGCTTGGACCGTGCCCGTGTATACGGATGGCTCCCAATCCCAAGAGGGGGTAGGTTACCACGTCGTATCCTCTCTGTTTGGAGTCAGTCGGGCTCTGCAAGGTGCTGAGTCTGTCTTCACTGCCGAGCTGGTTTCAATATAGCGTTAGGTACGGGAGATAACGCGACGTGCCCGGTTCGGAGACCAGATTGTGATTTATAGCGACTCACAAAGCCCCCTGAGTGCTGTCGGGCCATCAGAATCTCTGCATCCTCTGGTTCGTGGCGGATATCGAGCTTATCTCGCCCTGATGAGGGCACAAAAGAGTTCGTGAAGACTGGGGGTCCAGATCAGGGTTTTGCTCTTACTCACACAGACTACATGGCAGTAATCAGGGCAGCCTTTTAGGCTGCTTAGCAATGGAGTTGTGAGACGATCCCGGGAAACTTAATGTTGCGTGCCATTAAGCCGTGAATACTCCTGTGGACCTAGCACCAATGCTGCGACGGCTTCGGTTTCCTTTCTGGCACCTTCGAATTGAGCACACTCGCGGGACGCACCGCCATTTGTTGGAGCGTCAACCTGCACCTTATCGGGAAGATTGCGTTGTCCCCCAGACTGTTCGGCACATTCTTGTCGAATGTTCTAGTCTGGGTAATCTACGTGCACGTTACCTGTCTTTGTATCGGGACAAGCGAGTTCGCTACCGCTTGTTTCTTATACTCGAGACTGGTTCGTATACACAAACTTGTGACCTATCTGACTTTATGAAGGAGGTTGCCCTCCTTCATTTTATTTTATTCTCTTTGTTGTGGGTCGCATGTTTCTGTGCCGGGGAAAGCGCCCCCCCCCCCACACACACACCTTTGTTTGTTGTTTGCATTTTTATTTTGTTTTTCCATGTTTTTTAATCTCGCCTATAATTAGACTGTAACGTGATTACGGCAAATCACCCGAGTACGGGGTCGCCAGATCGGCTCTTTAAAAACAACTGTCTAAGTTGGGTTTTGTTCTGTTTTGTGTTGCTTTCGTGTTTGCTTTTTTAGCGTTGTTTCTTTTTATAACTTAACATAGCCTAAGAATAGGCTAAACTTGAATTCTGACTGTTCTGCCCTTGAGACCCTTTTGAATAAGAAAATTACTACAGCAAACGCCATCAAAGAATAGCTACAGCAAATGTCATCAAAGAATTGCTACAGCAAACGTCATCAATCCTAGAGTGCTTTCGAATCCCATTCTGGAGGATCGGATTTAGTTGTCTTTTAAACATTAATTCAGATAAACTACATTGCTCAACTCCACAAAGATTTATCATCATGCAGTGGTTGGCAGTCCGTCAGTACCGATGACGGAAAGTCCTTCAGTCCGTCACTGACGGACTCTCGTTTCGCTGACGACTGACGGAAGCATTATTTGCCGAAGGTCGTCTTTTCTTTTCGGGTTAGTGACGGTTCGGGTGACGGCCGAAAATCACTTCCGTCGGCGCTTATTCCCTCAGTGTTTCAAAGTTTCTGTCAGTCGTCAGTCCGCCAGCGAAACGGGAGTCCGTCAGTGACGGACTGACGGACCTTCCGTCATCGGTACTGACGGACTGCCCACCACTGGATCATTTATGTAGGTATCCACAAATGGTAAAATTGAAAATTTCACCTGCTTCTTCATGTAGATGGAACTTCATGTTACAATACATAGCAAGCGAAAAAATATAAAGAAGAAAATTATGTCAAATGACTTCCTAGTCGAGTCAACGCTACTCGTCGTTATTCACTTTAAGGAGTATAAATGGCAAACGTAAAAAATACATAACACGTTTAACTATAAACATGGTCAAAAATACCCCAAACACTATTTTCATAACTAATTACTAGTATAACTATGTCTAAGATTGCCCCGGCTTTTAAAGAAGCTGAAAGACAAAGTATTAAGAGAAAATATTAAAAAATGAAAAGTTTATTTCGTACTCTCATTTTTAAATAAAGTTTTCGCAACTAAATCTGGAATGTGGGATATTTTTTTACACGTCCCTCTATACCGGGTTTGCCAGGTATTTGAGAACAAATTATAAATTAAGGCATCCTTATTCATGCTAGCCATAGCATCCACGATGACGCATCAATGACGTCTCGGACGTAGTAGTAAAGGCTCCCTAACACGTCCGGAAGCTTACAACTTGATACGAGAAAACTATTAAATACTATTGGCATACCATTTGTGGTCCAAATAGCCCTGAACACGTTAAAATCGAGTAAATTTGGCAGCACAAGAAAAACACTGCATCAACTTAGCAACATCAGATTTTCTTTCTTCCCTAGATGAAAAATTTCATGAGATACCACCTTTTCCATACAGTCAGTAAGATAAGCCCATATGAAGTTAGAAGGCATAAAATTCTTTAAAAAATAACTTCTAGTCAAGCCTTGTTAAACTCTTCCCTCCTTCTCTTAGTTAATTCGCAATTGTGGGTGAAGATTTCGTTTCCTATTTACAAAGAATCAAATTGAATTAATCGACACATATGACTTACCTTTACGGTCGTTCATATGCAGGGAAGGAAAGAAGTATCTTCTCTTCTAATACTTCGCCTGATTTTCACAGCACTAAAACACCAGAATTAACTCTTTTTCCCACTACAATCAATATATTTACCTATATTTAACTCAATTAAACTTAGCAACTCTCATAAACCAACCATCTTTCGTTAAGCAATGATGTTTACTTGAACACAAAAACAGAATGAAATAAATATAAAAGCAAAGGATCTGTTTGATTAGAAAACTGAATGATAAAAGATTCATGTTTATCTTATCAAAGTAATCACACATAACAGAGCTTGTCCTGAATGTGTAACTTTGACTCTGGTACATATAAGATCTTCAAAAGACCGTATTCGTTTACGTTAGTCGAATAAATGTTTGGTATAACTTTTCGAATAATATCAAATATAATTTGTAGGGAAAATAATTAGATTTTGGTGGCAATGTTAAGGTTATTCATGCTATGCTACAATAATAGCCTGAAATTTTGAAACTACTCTATTTTTTCATATAAGAAAATTAAGAGAACTAATCAAACGTTGCATTTTGCTTTAGTATGTTTGTATCATAATTTGAAGGTGGAATATAAAAAATTTAGAGGCAAACCCATTATATTAATAAATACAATTAATTGATGTATGCAGTTAATATTTACAATAATGTCCCATGCTCTTCAGGATGCTTTAATTCATTGTGACATGCTGAACACCAAATGTGTGGAGATCTTACCTGATATTGCTCCATTTTTGTTCAATAAAACACTCCTCTCCTAGCCCTACGGGTGCGTGGGTTTTCCCCTCACCCTCTTCTGTGGAGTCGCCCATGAACGACTCCATCCCTGGACCAATGGCAGTCCCCCATCTTTCCTATCAGAGGGTACTGCCAAGAGAGAGAGCAAGAAGTGGGCCCAAATTCGACCGGTCTCTGTGAGATCCACTCGATTGTGCAAACCCGCTTAGAGGGGGCAGGAAAGCAGGGCCAGTCGGGCCGCGCCCTTTGCAATCCTGCATCCTAACTTTGCGGGCCTCGGCGTCGCTTCTCAATCCCCCTCTTTGCAAATGGTTATTTGCCCATTGAACCAACGCGAAAATGAGGAGCCCTCCATAGAGACCTTGTAGGGAGGCACATTGAGGGAACCCATATGATGGACATGTCAGAAGTGATCCAGACCAGGACGGTAAGAATTACCATGGGGTCAAAGCTGGGATCGGTGCCAAACAACGAACTTGACAGCCCCTGAGTAAGCTTCTCGGAGAAGGGTCATGCTGGGGCCGGTCCGTCCATACTAGTGGCTCATTCTGGCGGTGTAAAGAAGCAAGTTCATTCCCCACGCTCCTCTCTACAAACGAAAACAAGTAAGAAGAAAAAGGAATAAAGGTTCCCCTACCTCCATGGAAAGGCGTGTTCGCTGCTAATTTAGCAAGCGACCAGACAAAGATCGGCACATCTAACGAAGAGGCGTTGTCTGGGAAGGGGGGCTAGACAAAGACCAAAGTTTCAAATGCACTGAGCGAAGGAGATACGATTACGTCAGAGACCCTAATTGAGAGACTACCTAGCGTTTTCGAGCAAGATGGCTGTATGTTGACCAAACGTAACATGATCCATCAGAGGAGACCATTAGCTAGCTTGATTGGTAAAAAGTCGATGGTGACCCGTTTCTCGGACGGATTCTACTGGTGAATGCATCGGACCCTTTGGAGGCGACCATGATATGTGCCCCTGGGACACTTAATGGATCGCCGGTGAGTGTGACGCCGTATTTTAACATAAACTTCGTAAAAGTAATAGTTTATGCGAAGGAACTCGTTGACTACTCCATATAGGACATCACCTTAGAGCTGCCGACCATGGGGCAGTCAAGGTCGACCGTGTTATAAGAAAACAGGGAGAAGCCTTTAGACCCACTCGTACA
This sequence comes from Ceratothoa steindachneri, assembly GCA_963969495.1. NCBI lineage: Eukaryota > Metazoa > Arthropoda > Malacostraca > Isopoda > Cymothoidae > Ceratothoa > Ceratothoa steindachneri. Next base: position 92,971,928 of record OZ018329.1, read on the forward strand.
CTCTTCATCATGATCGACCGTGACATGTTCCCTGAGTCGGTGCGTGCGGGTTGGTATCGCTACCGCGTAAAAGCATTCGTTCCATCATGTAGCTTAAGTCTTGTTCCTGACGCGTCTGGTGCTGCCTTTGACTTCTTATGCCTCAATTTTAAAAATGCGGCCTCTCCAGGCCTACGAGCACGGTATCTTCTTCGCCCTTTCGCAACCCTTCCGCGGGTTCTTCTCAGCCGGGGCATCCCTGGGCGAGCTGAATGCAGAAACGGTGCACAACAAGCCCTGGGTACAACTAGGCCTGCCCCCCATCCCCCAGGCTGACCATTTTCCGTAAGGCAAAACGGACACACCTACACCGAGTCGCTAGACATTCAGAGGTGGCAATACCCGTGAAGCTAATCATGAGGCCGTCTTCCGAACTTCCTAAAGCTGCACCCCGAAAGGACAGCACCAAAGGAGCTTCGGCTCCTACGCTCCCACCTAAGGCTGAACTGGGTGGCTCGAAGAATGTGAATACCCACCTCCGAAGCCTGCTAGAGATTTCGAGGGAGAGACTCGCATAGCGAGGCAAACCTCCCCGATATATCTTTGAAGGCGATAGCGCTTTCAGCGCCTTGATCGGCCAAAAGTGGCCAGAGTTCTGCCTCTGGGAATCTTACGACTATTCACGTGATGGTCTTCTCTTCAAAGATGACCACCACATATCCTGGAGGGCATATTCCTTTGCCGGAGACAGGAAAACTGGGAAGAGCTACGGAGGCTAGTTTCCTCCCGTTCCCCTTAGCCATCTTTATCCATGACCCATGCTGAGCGTGTGCACCCAGCTAACCTTCCCGTGGTATCAGGGTTTTGCGACTCCAACAACAAGGGATGGGGGCTGGGCAGGAGGATGCACCAATTACACCTGTCCTGATGTCTCCGCTTTTCTCTCTTTGTTTTAAATACCTCTTTCCATGGAGTAGCAGCGCTGCTTCACCTGGAGGAGAAGTATACTTTTACCGGGTATTGCAAAAGTCCTGTTGCACTCGTTACGATGCTCTCAACAAAGGTCACAATGATAGTTTTGATGCAATTAGATAAGTTTTATTGTTTTAACATATAAATATGTGTTTAAATTATAATATTAACTAATGTGGTATCCTCGGCGTCGAGCACGCACTCCAGGCGAGACCTGAAGGCCGCGCACGGGTTGGGGACGAAGTCCTTCTTCATGCTGGCCCGCCAACATGCGTTTGACGGAGGACTTCAGCTCGTCAACGGTGATGTGGCCTTACCCTCGACATGAGCCCACATATTTTAGTCGAAGGGATTGAGGGCGGGACGACAGAGGCTGACAAAATTCCATGGACGGTTTTTACCGTCTGGGCCGGGGCACCGTCCCGCTGAAAGACGTAGTCTGCCTTCGTGATTTTTCTCACTCAGGACAGGACTTTCGTGGCCAAGATGACCCGAAGTTGGCTGTGGTGAGTTTGTAACAGCTCGCTAACTCCACTGGCGTCATCTTCTCGCCATTTGAAAGTACGACGCCGATCATCATCACGGTGGTCGAGTACTTGGTCGTGGACACGTAATAGAGCTTGGAGACATCGTGGCCAAAACTTACAACTTGGTTGTTCTGTTTGTTGATGACTGGATCGACCGTGAAGATTTTTTCATCAGAAAAAAATGAGAATTCGATTAAAATGAGTCTTCAAGTAGTTTAGAAGGCGACGATAGAGCTCTCGACGTTTCGACGTTTTTCTTGAATAAGGTCAATGAGTAGAGGCCTTTGCTTGCACCTCGAGCTCATACTCCCCTCTTCTTTGACTACCCTGTACACTATAGCCACCGATACGTTTTTTTTTTATAGTGCAGTCATTTTGAGCTTCGGATCACTTTTGAAGGCATTTCTCACAGTCATACGGTTAACAATTTGAGGTCTGTCTGAACGAGGTCAATCGTTGAGGTCTTTCCCGTACTTGAGCCTCTCCATAACTCTGTGGACGGTCATCCCTCCTACGTGGGTCGCCTTAGAGATGTCACGCTTGTTGTGGCCCGCAAGAAGGAATACAGAGATCTAGATTTCTCTTGACTTCCATCTCGATACACTTGCACACAATGGGAAATAAATTTTAATGACAGGTTCTAGAAAAGTAGAATTTTAATTTGTTTGACGTAACCTTTTTCTATCACGCGTAAGTCTCTCGAAAGATCAAAAAGTCAGGTGTAACAGAACTTTTGCAAACCCCTGTATATCTGCTAACATTCCAGCTTCAGCCCACTTCGACGTAGGGAACTTCAGTCAAATAATGGCAATGTTGCAGAGGCTATTTCTACTGCTCTAGGTTTTAAAAGGTAGCCAGCTATTTTGGGGAGACGCCTCGTTCAATCCCAGCGGTCATGTCCTTGCCGACCTGATAGAGAAGATGGAGATAGGTGTCAAAAATGTGGGTGAGTTTACGCATCATTGCTCGGAACCACTTCATTTTACTGTATTGATATATCTCTGTGCTCTCCGGATGCAGAGCCTGATTTGGGGTGGGGGAGGCCTCCCCCGACGCCGGAGGGTGTTTCCTTCTTACCCTTGCCTTTTTGCTTATTGTTTTGGTTCTGTTTGGTTTGTGCCATTCTTTTGCAGGAGATGTTTTGTTTTTTGGTCTTTTAAATGTTTTTTTTATCTAGCCTAGTATTAGGGTATAATGTGATTACGGCGAGTTTTGCCCTAGTAGGCAGTCGTCAGATGGGTTCTTTAAAAAAAATATATTTCGAAGCATGCCCGCCGCTCTTCCTGGTGGGCATATGTGTCTTCACTTAAGGGAAAAGACCCCTCGAAAAGAGGTTTAGGGAGCGGGTCGAAAGGATTCGGGTCAAGTTCTCTAGGAGAATGGGATCCCAATCTAAGACCCCGCCTCCCTCGCGGAGTCTTTTGCGACCCCGTTCTCCGTATTCATTCAGCCGGGATGCTACTCCACAAGCATTTAATGCACGTTGCGATGTCGCTGACGGCCGCCGAATGGACTTTACCTCTGAAAGCGAAGAACCCTTGAACGATATGTTTACATTGAGTGAATTGCCTTCCGCCTTTGCTTCGTGCGTGGACACCACCCCTGGTCCGGACAATGCCCCGTATACTATGCTCCGACACATAGGTGAGCAAGGCATAGCCTTTCTAGGCTCAGGCCCTAGCTTGCAACTTGTCACTAGGGGCTTGTTTCTTTGAGACCAGAATATTGGCAGCCCAACTCGCTCCTCTCCCGGTATTACTTTATTTTGCCTGCCAAGAAGGGACGGAACTTCATACTTGGCGTTCGTTCCGTTAGACCGAGCTTGCAACAAGAAGTAACCTGACAAAGGATGATGACCCACCAGGATGCATCCTGCACGGTTCGCATAGGACTGTGTGGCCTTTCTACATAGGGCTCGGCGCCAGCGCCTACACGCCGACCGTGTTGTTTGGAACCAGCCCGTTGTTTGTGCAATGGCTTCTGGAAAATAATCTCCTGGTACTTTTTCAAATTTTGAGCATCTTGTTAATGAAAACTAGTTAAACGGTGCGTTCATGAACCGAGTACGCTATTTTTCTGTATTAACAAGTTCTTTTCCCTTAAAAACAACCCGATGAATAAAGCAAATAATGGAAAAAGCTGCCCATCCCTCCGTTTACCCCCACTCCCTCTCTACTTCCAAGTTCGTCGATAAATATGAATTCAAGCACAAGAGGTACAAAAAGGATCCAGTCAAAAAATGGAAGTGGTAGAGCACACAAGCTGGAACCTACTATAGCGTACGAGCAGTGCAGGCGAGCGGCTTAAAAGCTTCGTTGGAATGAGTCTTTTTTGAGACTCAGGATAGCCCAGTGGATTTCCTGCTGGCTAACAATGGTGCAGCGACGCGGGAAGCTGTTAGCAACTTACTTACGCTATTATTTTTTCTTTGACCCCTTTCCTACTCTCCTCTTCTATAATGGTGCCCAGGCCCGGGAGGGGGAGCGTTAGCCCTTGTATAACATTTCCAAATGGGTTCTCTTTATTTCTTCAAAATATACTCCGATTCTAGGAGGGGGGTTTTATAGCGTACTAGAAGTGCAGGCAAGCAGCTTAAAAGCTTCGTTTGAGTGTCATTTTTGAGACTCAGGATGGCCGAGTGGATTCGCTGCTGGCTAACAGTGGTCTAGCGTCGCGGGAAGCTATTCGCAACTCGCCTATGCTATTATTTTTTCTTTGCTCGTTTTCCTACTCGCCTCTGGGGGTTGTATAGCGTACGAGAAATGCAGGCAAGCGGCTTAAAAGCTTCGCTTGAATGAGTCTTTTTTGAGACTCGGGATGGCCGAGTGGATTCACCGCTGGCTAACAGTGGTCCAGCAACGCGGGAAGCTGTTCGCAAGTTGCCTACGCTATTATTTTTTCTTTGTCCCTTTTCCTACTCCCTCTATCTACAATAAATAAATGAATGATTTGTTAAGTTATACATAGTATATATATATATATATATATATATATATATATATATATATATATATATATATATATTTAAGTTTCCCAGGAGGATTTTATTATAGGAACGCCCAGAGGGCATTGCTATACTACTACGACACCGATACCAAGACTAATAGACACATATCACAATTAAGGCATAACACCTCAAGATAAGACATCACCGACGCAGAAAGGGACAGAACCATTACGACACCCAGCCGACACCAACTACCCACAAATGGACAGTAATACTGTACGTTCTTCCAAGGCCCTGCCAGAACTGCTAAAACAGTAAATACTCCCAAGTCAATTCATCGACCGCTCCTTCAAGAAGCTCTACGTCATAAGGGCAGAAAACCCCCGAGCGAGCCTAATGAAAAGCTGGTCAAATGGGAGAAGGCTTTTGAAAATGTTTTGAGCTACCTAGGCCACATTTCTTCCCTCTCTCGCCTCAAGGAGACGGAATCATTTTAGTGGAGAATAGAACAAAAAATCAGGCCGACAAAATAATCCAACTAACGGAACTATTTGATTATATACTGGTTGTAACACCCCATCCATCCTTTAATATTCGCAGAGGCGTTATCGTTGAGCCAGACATTGCTTAATGCACGGAGGCCCAACTCATCGAACAAATACGTGAATACTCTCTCACACAGATACAAAGGGTGTACAGGATTGTTAACGATGCTAAAATACCAAACAACACATACTTCCTATCATTTGATTTGGATACCATACCAAAATACGTATACGTGGAATGGCAAAGATTCATCTTCAGGAAATTGAAGTCAAGCTCACGAAGATGCTATTCTTGGTTCTCCTACGACCATTCTATATAAACCTGCTGCCGTAAAGACCAAGGATACGTGCCTACCTGTATAAACTGTGTCAAAGCAAGACCCCCAGATTTAATCGAAGACTGTAAAACAAAATGCGCCAACTGTGGTGAACCCCACCCTGCATCCAGCAAAAAATGCAATATGTATACGTTCGAAAAGGAGGTCGTAACCCTCCGAGAAAAGGATCATCTCAACTTTAGAGAGGCTCGAGAGAAGGTACGATCTGTAATAGGAAAAAGAGGTACCTCATATGCTTCTATAGTCGAAGCAACGAGAACCACCAAACCACGGAATACAGCTAAATTCACAATTACTTGCGTGTGGCATAAGTACACTCGGTGCCTCCAGAGTGGAGGCCTCGCCCACCCAGGAAGTTGGTTTTCTAAGGACTGAGAGCGCCCAGGACTCCCTAAACCTGCTCCCACCCCTTCCGGTCTTACAATGACCGGAATCCGGATATCTGCCCCAAAAGAGCAGTTGCCTCCACGCGAGGCTCCTGCGCCTCAGGACCCCAGCACGGAAGCCACTCCGATCCGAGAGGAGCAATCACCCCAACACGAGAGCCCTGGTTCCCAGACCCCTTTCTGGTTATTCGCTCCACTTATGGTGGTATGTTGGTCAAGGGCAACATAATCCATCGGAGGAGAGCACTATCTAGCCTGATTGGTATAGAGCCGAAGGTCACCCGGTTATCGGACGACAGCCTTCTAGGAGCTACGTCGGATCCCTCAGAGGTGGCAATGGTTGGTGCCCTTCGGTCACTTTATGGCACGCCGGTGAGTGTAATGCCCCACTCTACCATGAACTTCATGAAAGGAGTGGTTTATGCGAGGGAACTTGTGGACTACTCGATAGATGACATAACCTTACAGCTGGCCTACCATGGAGCGGTCAAGGACGAACATGTGATAAGAAAATAGGGAGAGGCCTCGGGACCCACCTATACACTCTTCGTCACGTTCAACTGTGACAGGCTCACTGAGTTGATTCGTGCTGGTTGTTATCACATCCGCATGAAGGCATTTGTGCCGCTGCCGCGGAGGTGCTACAACTGTCAGCACTTCAGCCATACGAATCGCTCCTGTGGAGGTGCAACGTCGAGGTTACTCTAAGTCTGTGTAAGTTGCTCTAAGGCCAGACACAATAAGTCCAAGGGCTTGTCAATTGCAGAGAGCTGCACCTTGCTTTTTCGAAGCAATGTGGTGCACATCTCTTGGAGAAAGAAATTCTGGTCGTTCAACCTACGGATCGTCTCTCATTTCACGAGGGTGAGGACTTGGTCCTGGCGCTCCCGGCGCTGCCTGGAACATTTTATACCTCAATGTTAAAAAAGACAACCTCTGCTCCTGGCTCCCTTAGGCCTAAGAACACGGTTGTTACCGCACTCAATCGGAACCCTTCTGAGGGTTCTACCCACCCCGGGGGCTCCCTAACTAGAGCTGGTGGTACAAAAGGCTCACATCCAACCCCGGCTAAAACCAAGGCTCCCTCCGCTCTCTTCCCCAAGCGTGGCCGTTTCCTGCAAGGAGAAAAGGCCGCGGGACTCTACTGAGTCGTTAGACTTACAGGAGGCAACACCACTGAAGGTGATATTGAGGCCGTCTTCATGGGTTCCTAAAGCTTCCCAAGAAAGGAGGACAGGACCAAAGGAGCTTCGGCTCCTACGCCTACACCCAGTGATAGTCTGGGTGGTTCGAAGATCGAGGATCCTTGAAAGGAGGGACTCTTGCCTCCGAAACCACCCCACCTGCCTAAGGTTTCAAGACGGAGGAAGGAAATCACTGACATGACGAACGCAACCTCCCCCATAAGTCCTTAAAGGTGACAGCGCGTTCAACGCATTGTTCTGCCAAACGCCCTGAGTTCTGCCTCGGAGAAGCGTACGGCTATTCTTGTGACGGTCTTCTTTTCGAAGAGGGCCCCCGCACATTCCCCGAGCTAGGCCTGGGCGGCATATTCCTTCAATGGAATTTCCACGGACTCCGGGTGAACTAGGAAGATCAGTGTAGATCTTTTGCAGGAGATCATACTGGACGCGCGCTCCCTTACCACCCTCCAGGGGTATGAATGCGCCCTTTCACTGGGCATGATGTCTCCGTTCTTCTATTTGCTTCAAATACCTCCTTTCAGGCAGTAGCAGTACAGCTGCATCTTGGTAGGAGGTATACTGTAATTTTTTAGTACATTCCACCTTCAGCCTACTTCGAAGCGTGAGACTTCCGCCGCGTGCTGGGACGGTTGTAGAAGCCTCTTTTCTTGTTCGGTGATTTGGGAAGACTATTTGATCAATCCAAGAGGACAGGTCCTTGATGAACTAATCGACCAGCCCGATATAAGCGTCCTAAATATGAGTGATTTTACTCATCACACCTGAGAACTGCTTCATTTAACTATCTTGATCTATCTTTGAGCTCTCCAGATGCAGAGTCTGATTTGGGGTAGGGGGTAGTCGATTACCTTCATGGAAGTGATCACTTTCCCATTCAAATATCATGTTCTGGGCCGCTGTTGCCTGAGAGCCCTTCACAGTGGTGCTTGGCGCGGGCGCGGTGGACGGCATTTCAGGAAATGACTAAATTCTCTGTCTCAGTCGAGGAGTTTAGGCCAGTGGATGAAGCCTTTGAATTCTTCTCAGGGAACCTCATCTCCATTGACCTAACTACTATTCCTAGAACATCTAGCCATGACGACCACTTCAATGGTGGTCATCCTAGTGTGAGTCGGACCTCAAACAGAAACGTTATGCCTACATTGTCGGTGAATTTCCTCGAGCTAGGGATGGAACCGTAATGTTCGAAGCACGCCCGCTGCTCTTCCTGGTGGACATACGTATCTTCACTTAACGGGAATACTCCTAGCTCCGACTGGAAAATGCCATCTCGCGGCCTTCCTTCGTAGACAGCACTACGCCACGGTGTTTATCGATCTGGGTAATGCCTATGAAACCGCATGGTGATACGGTATCATGGAGACTACACACGATAGGGGACGCCTGACGAACTTTTATCTGAATTTTTACAAGATCGACGATTTCGCGTACGGGTGTGAGGAGCCCTCTTCAGCCCAATGGAGAGAAAGATGGTATCCCGCAGCGAAGTGTCCTCAGTGTCACATTCTTTGCCCTGGCCATCAACGGCATCACCACGGTGCTGCCGGAAGATGTTCTCGCTACGCTATACGAGAACAACCTTTCGATCTCTTTTGACGCGGCCCAGACGGCAACTCTTCAGCGTCAAATCCAACAGGCATTTAACCGCGTCTCTCGCTTTGCCGAAGCGCACAGGTTTCAGTTTTCCTTGGACAAGAATAAGGTGGTGCACTTTTGCCGTCATCCACGGCTCTACCCTGTCCCAGGCTTGTTTCTAAATGGGGATCGACCCGAAGCGGTGGACTCACACCGTTTCCTTGATCTTGTATTTGACCTACGCCTAACCTGGGAAGCTTATATTTGCAGCCTGGGTCGCTGATAGGGATACTGCCTTATTTTTTTTATAGATGATTTGTTCGTTCAAAGCTTGAGTATGGATGCGTTTTATGCATCCGCGGCCGAGCGTGTATTGCGGCAGGTGGACTCAATCACGGCACGGATTTCGCCTGGCGATCGTTGCCTTCCGTTTATCCCCATTGAGAGCCTACTTGTCGATCCAGGGGTGATGCCACTCGCTTTGCGCATTGCATCATTTGCCTGTAGGTGCGAGCCTGGCGCTTCCCTCAATCGCCAACAGCTTTTACTGCATCCGCAGCTGATCTTGACAATTCCTATGCGGCCGAGAGACTCTAGTCATACCCTACACCCTTTGGGTTTATGTCCATAGAAACTCCTTAGATAGCTCGATATAGCTCTTGTGCCAGGGGCACGCTTGGTTTCTCCCAGGACGCTACCACCTTTGAATATTTCTCGCCACGCTCGTGCTCCCAAAGCTTCTACCAGCGCCGGGAGTATTGCGTTCGGCCTTTTGGGGGCACACTTCGTGTCACGCTGGAATTATATCAGTGTTTTCTGATGGCTTCAAGTCCCATGAGGTGGTCGTATTCCACGCCGTATCCCTTATATTTGAAGTCAGCGGGGCTCTGCCAGGCGCAGCGTCTGTCTTTACGGCCGAGCTGGTTGCAATACACCGCTCGATACGGTAGATAACCCTTATAAGACTTATATTTTATTTGACTCTTCGTTGTAGGTAGCATATTTCTGTGTCAGGGGGAGGCGGGTCTACCCCCGACGCACGAGCGCGTTTCCTTCTTGCCGCTTTTTTTTGTTTTGTTTTTTAGCTTGTCTTACCTTTGTTCTTTTTTAATATAGCCTGATATTAGGCTTTTGGCTAATTAAGGCGACCTTCGCTCTATTTGGCATTCGCCAGATGTCCTCTTTAATTTAAAAAACAAACAAACTGCATAAGCAGCCCATCTTAAACGGTGTATATGACGTCGAGAGACACCAGTCATACCCTAAACCCTTTGTATTTTGGACTAGGAAACTCCTTTGTGAGACCGATGTAGCTCTCGGGCCGGTGGCACCTCTGATTCTGCCCGACACACCACCTTGGACTATTTGTCGTCCCGCCTCTGCCCCCAAAGCTTCTAAGAGGCCGAGAGTATTGCGTTCGGCCTTTTAGGAGCACTTCTTGTGTCACGCTGGAACCGTGCCAGTGTTTACGGATAGCTCCAAGTCCCGACAGGAAGCTCGGTTTCCACGCCGTATCCCCTCTGTTTGAAGTCAGCAGGGCTTTGCCAGGTGATGCGTCTGTCTTCACTGCCCAACCGGTTGCAATAGACAGCTCAGTGCGAGAGATAACGCGATGTTGCCCGGTTCGGAGCCTGGATTGTGATCTATAGCAACTCACAAAGCGCCCTGAGTGCTATCGGCGCATAGGAATCTAATCATTCCCTAGTTCGCGATATCCGTGACGTCACGGTTTTGGCGAGCCGGGCGGATGTCGAGATTATCTTCTTCTGGGTTCCTGGAAAATTGCATTTGCGCCGCGACTCTTCCCATGGACATACCACCCAATGTTGTGACGGCTTCAAGTTGCTTTATGTCGTCTACCAAATTGCACACACGCGCGGGACGTACCGCCATTTGATGTAGCGCTCGCCGAACCTCATTGCAACGACTGCATTGTCCTCTACACTGTTCGGCACATTATTGTTGAATGTCCCAGTCTGGATGATCTTCGCGCACGTTACCTGTCCCGGTACTAGGACGAGCAGGGTCGCTACCGCTTGTCCCTTGTACTCGAGACTGGTTCGTACACACTGACTTGCGGACTATATGACTTTTTTAAGGAGGCTAACCTCTTCCACGTTTTAAGACTGTTATAGGTCACCTATTCCTGCGCCGAGGGGAGGCGGGCCTACCGCTGACGACGGAGCGCGCTTCCTTCTTGTTTTGTTTGTTTTAGCTTGTGTCTTAGCCTTTGTTCCTTTTTATCTGTTATTTACTTGTTTTTTAATCTAGCCTAGTATTAGGCTGTAGCGTGAGTACAGCGACTCTTTCCCTAGTACGCAGTTGCCAGATGGACTCTTAAAATTAAGAAAAGAATGCATTCTTCCACATATTACATGGCCACGCCATACTCTTAGAGCAGTCAGTAAGTTCACATAGATATTGAGTTTAATCTTCGACGCGAAGAATCCCATATGAAATCTTTCACTTTACAGCCCAACTCTGGAAGTCCATCATTCTTTCGGCCTTACCAGCTTCAAGATGCGGCAATCAAAAATTTAATGAACAATACAAAAGATCTTTCAAGAAACTACTCCCATAAAAAAGCGACGCTAGCACGCCACCTACGCTAACTCACAGATACCTTATATGACGCGATTTCCATCCTACTTGGTGATTGTGCCCCCATACCTCGCCACCGCTTTTTCCTCTTCCTAACCTAACACAGAACACTCGTTCTCCATAATCTCCCTCCTCTTTTCCAATAGACTTCTCCCCTTGATATAATTGCGCATTAGTTTTCCAACTTTCCCTATTTCTCAAGGTGCTCGCTCGCTGAGTCGGTGTCGGTCCAACCACGTGAAAACCTCACACTTAAACTACTGCAATTCTCTTCTAGTGAATCTCGCTTCTTCGTCACTTCGCCCCCTACAACTAGTTCAAAACTATGCTGCCCGGTTCTCTCCTTCGATGCCTGTTACAAGAGCTACATTGGTAACATATTCGCTTCCGTACCCACTATAAAATTCTTCTCATCACTTGCAAGGCACTAAACCTCGTGGCTCCACCTTATCTCCCGTCGTCAAACTCCTCGCGCACTCCGGTCTAAGCTCGCTTCCCTCCTGATCACTCCTCGCTTTGCCCTCTGCTCGATGGGTGACCGTTCCTTCTCAGTTTGTGCTCCTAGACTCTGAAATGACCTGCCGAAATCCGATCCTCTCCCTCCCTTGCCACTTTTAAACGTCTCCTGAGGACTCATCTCTTCAGAATTGCCTTCTCTTCCCTGTAAACTTTTTCTACACAACCTGCGCTCTGGGAGGGCTAACAGCCCTCAAGGGCGCATTATAAATACCTATTATTATTATTAACTGTAGAGAAAATTATTCATCCCCCCCCCGCCTCTTTCTTGGAAATTGCATAACTACTTCTGAAGTTGTCGACTTCAAATTAATACTTTGAAAATCAATGCGACGCCACTATTCGATTTTTTTAAATGAATTAAAAACAAGTTTCGAATATATTTTATTTTGATTAGTGTAATCAATCATGAAATCTAAATTAAATATAGATGCAGAACGATTTGTTTAATTATCATTATTATTGAATCAAAAAATAAAGCAAAAGTCATTAATTTGGAAATCAGTAAGACATCTGAAATTAGTTTCATTTTACTTAAGTACAACTAATGATAAACTTAATCAATTCTAAAAAAATACTTTTAGTTCAACAGCACAAATTTATTAGGAATAACTAAAATTACAATATTTGGCACAAAAAAATGAGACAATGTCTCTTTCATTCACTAGCACCCTTAACGCAATCTTTGCATTAGTAACAAAACAAATTACTAGATTGTTAATTTGTATTCAGTATACTTATTCATAAGGTAGCGAATTACGGACGAGTAAAATACAGTTCTCTCACCAACAAATCAAATAATGATTGAAATGAGCGAAAGTTTATCAATGCTTCTGTGATAAAGAAGTAAGAATTACACCATCGTGAACAGTTGTAAGTCGCTAACGACCACGAATGTGTTCCAGGACATTTAGTTCGTTTGAGGGGGAAAGGGAGGGGGGGAGGGGTCTTAGCTCGGCTATCATTATAAAAGCATATCTAATCTTTTGACCGAACAACTCTTCCACCCCAATTCTAGATATTTACAGGATGATAAGCCCGAATCATTGGGAGGAAAAAAAACAATGTTGGGAAACCCCTTTTCCCATTAAGGCCAGTCTCGGTTATTTGGGAGCTTTGTGCGAATTTTTCCTTTCAAGTTCTCGAATTATTCTGACAGGTCTCCATATTAAAAAAAATATATTGCTTGCAGATAGTCTTTCAAAATATCTTTATTTGAATGTTAGCCTTGTTCTTTTACTTATCTTTTTACCTCGCTAAGTACCTAAGTACGATTACACGATATTCCTTTTATTATTAAAAAATATATATATAAAATTTACGTCCCTTCTGAGAATTTGCTTTTATTGGATTACTCGTGTAGCTTTTGTCAGGAAATAAAAATAAACATTGGGGGCCGATATTGAAATTCCCGTTTAAAAATTATTATTCAAGCAATGAATACAGAGCATCTAATTGCCACAAACTACCATAAGCAGAACTTTCAATCACAAAATTATGCTATCTTAAAATGCAACTTTAATTTTAACATTAGAAGTCTACCAATTTTGACTGAATCAACCAGACAAGAAACTGATTGAGCGAAGAAATCGGTGCCACAACTAGGGTTGCAAAGTTTCCTGGAAAATGGAAAGGTTCCGGGAATTTTCACAAATATTTCTGTGTATTAATAATTATAGCAATTTGGGGTAATATATATTTTAATTAGATACAGTTGAGCATTGAAAAAATGTATTTCAGTACATTTACAATACCTACAAGGTTGGTGTCACTGGTCGCTGTCAAAAGCTTGCTTTGAGATATGCGAATTCTTGAGTTGGATTTAGTAATAAATTTACTTACCAGTTAAGCTATAGTTTTGCAAGTACTCTATTACACTTTATCATGACCTAATATTATCCGTGTGTGTGTGTGTGTGTGTGTGTGTGTTAATATTACAATGAGACGTGTGAGTTAATATTACAATGAGACAATCTCTAAGAAAGTCTGTAGAAAATAAATGTCTTCAATTCCAGTTAGTATAGTAGATGGACGTGTATTGAACGTAACTCTTACGGGAGTGAGATGACTGAACGCGTCCTACTTCTCACTCACTGTGCCAGTCTCTCACTACACTACCCACTTCTGCCAGAAACAGCATACAGAGAGAGAGAGAGGTGGTTACGGTGGTCACTCCCCGTCCCTGCTGATCTTTTCATCCTTCTCACTGTCTGATATCATTAATGCAAGTCATTTATTAAACGTATTACTTTTAAGGTCATTTCTATCTTAAACAATTTAAATGCTGAGTACTGACAATATATGAATAGTTTTTGCATTATTTAGCCTATTGCAACACACACACTAGCTGTAGCTAATTCTGCAGATGGTTTGTGAGGTGGTCAATGACATCATTACGAAACTATATTGGGAGATAATCGTGTGGGGAACTTATGATAATAAAGGGTCAGAAATTTTTAGTCGAATTTTCATCGCCCCTGGCGGTCAATAAAAATGTTGCGTATTCATTTTTTTATAGATATTGATGCATGAATATATTGCACCATGTAATAAATTTAAACAACATTTACAAAGATACAAGAGTCAAATTTTATTTATTGCCCACCGACTCTTTTCATTAGAAATTTTCGCCCACGGCTCAAAACAAAGTTTCCCCACCCTTGCTTTAGACCAATAAAGATATTTCAGGCTCCTTCATCAACAAAATGACTTTAGTTTGTGCGAATTAACCTACGAATACTAAAATGATATTTAACAATGCTCTAAAAATCAATTGTGTGAGCACATTTAAAGTCGAGTGCCTCTTTAAAATGCTGCAATTTCCAAGAGGAAATTGCAAACATGAAACAACGTTGCTAAGAATTAGTTAACATTAAGGTTAGGAGACTTTTTAAGAGGTTTACCACCACTAAGAGGCACAGATTGAAAGGCACAAGTTAATAAAGCTATAAATCACTTTAGCAAATGGCAATTAAGTTTAGTATTCTAAATCAACTACCTAATCTAATTAGTTTCATCCTTATAGGAATTTAGAAGGTATTATTAATTAAACTTAGAAAATTTCATATAAGCAATATTCAAATCTCCTTGGGGGATTTAAGAGGGCAAAGGCTTGCCACCTCTGGCCATGATTTCGTGTTGCTTTTTGAGCCTTTTCTTCAACTCTTGTGGAAATTTCTCATAACATTTCTTGCAGGCCTAAAGGGATAAAAGAAGAGCACTTAGAGAGGAAAGGTAGATTACTTATTATGGAGGAAAATTGAGAGTAGAAATTTGACCCAACTGCCAGGCAGGAGATTGAAAGCAAAGGTGTTGTTATTGCATCTAAGAGAGGAAAAAAATGATCAATTGTTATAAATAATTTCACCATCGATCGCAATGGCGCAGCTAAAGGCCACCATCGGCAAGGCTGGCAGGATAGGGCCTGCAACATTTTTTAAAATTAAATGTAAACGAAGAACCAAGGATGGGCTGTCAAAGTTTTTAAGGACAGATCTGTAAAGAAAGTGGTGAAGATGGATGAAGAGAATGTGTAGAAAATATAGTCAGTTCCTTCTGGGGTCCGCGACAGCCCTGACCATCAACTCCATAGTGCATCGGACTCGCAGGAACGAGCACTTTGGGTGCGCCGCTTCACAAGACGACGTATAATAGGAATGGACTAGGGCGAATGTTTGTCATCCTTGGGTAATTTAAATGCACCATATTATTATAACCTCCCAAATGCCCTCCAATTTTTCACAGCTCTCACAAACTTTCTGCATGCTCACCTCTTCCATACCCCAATACCGTCCCCAGTTTACCCCCACAAAGTCAATCAATCACATTCACAGCCAATTTAATACCCACGCTATACAACTTGTCAAACTACTCTATTCTATTTTTGACATCCTCACCCCTCACACACATCCTGCTATTCTTATCCTAAGTTAACAACTATTATTCTCTTAATTTCTCACTCGGGTCAAGAATAGGGTGAAACTTCAGAAGAACTACCGTGTTTTTGTGTAGTAAAAACAGTACTAATGGTGTTTTTAGGCATTCTAGTTGTCATTCACAGCTTCGGTTAGGCAGGGAAAGCACCTATTTTTAAGATACTAGCACTAAATACGGCTCTATTTGCAGTGATACTATCTTAACCCATTAACTGCGGCGGGACTATATTTAGTGCCTCCAAAATATGAGCCAATTTTGCGGTGAAACTAAATATTACGCCATCTAATTTTTTTTTTTTTCAAGGGGCTATCTGGCGACTGCCCACTTGGGCATAAGTCGCCGCAAACAAACAGCCCAGTTAAAGACTACTTTAAAATAAAAAAAATTAACAGAAACAACAATAAAAAGGGATAACAATCAGAGAGCTTGCAACCTACAAAAAAAAACAAAAAAACAAGTTAAATACAAGGGAGAAGGCCGGCCTCACCCAAAAAGTCAATGTGCACGAATCTGTCCCGAGTACAAGGGACAGGCGGTAGCGACCCCGCCCATCACGGTACCGGGACAGGTATCATGCGCGAAGATCACCCAGATTGGGACATTCGACAAGAATGTGCCGAACAGTCTGGGGGACGACGCAGTCGTTGCAATAGGGCGCAGGCGAGCGCTCCATCAAATAGCGATGCGTCACACGAGTGTGTCCGATTCGGAGACGACAGAAAGCAACCTGAAGCCGCCGCGGCATGGGGGATAGGTCCATGGGAACAGTCGCGGCGCAATGGCACGCAACTTTAAGTTCCCTTCGACCGTCTCCCATCTTCTTTGCCAAGCAGTCCGAAGAGCTGCCCGTATTCCTGCCACAGAGGGGATACGGCGTGGAAGCCGACCCCCTCTTGGGACTTGGAGCCATCCGTATACACTGGCACCGTTCCAGCGTGACACGATGTGTGCTCCAAAAAGGTCGAACGCAATACTCCCGGCGCAGTACAAGCTTTGGGAGCAGAGGCGTGGCGACAAATAGCCAAATGTGGTACCCTCCAGGGTGGCGTCCTGGGCAGAACCAGGGGCGCCACCGGCCCGAGAGATATATCTACCTCTCGAAGGAGTTTCCTGGCCCTAAACACAAAGGGCTTAGGGTATGACTAGCGTCTCTCGGCGGCATAGGCACCATCAGGATCAGCTGCAGATGCAGTGACAGCTGTTGGCGAATAAAGGAGGCGCCGGGCTCGCGCGTACAGGCGAGTGATGCCCTGCACGCGGCGCAGAGCGAGTGGCATCTCCCCAGCATCGACCAACAGGCTCTCAATGGGCGAAGTGCGGAAGGCACCGGTCGTAAGGCGAAGGCCGGTGTGGTGGATCGAATCCACCTTCCGCAATAAACGCTCGGCTGCGGACGCATAAAACTCGCATCCGTAGTCGAGCTTCGAACGAACAAAGGATCGATAAAAAAGTAGGGCAGTAGCCCTATCAGCGCCCTAAGCGCTGAACGTCACGGAACGGAGAATGTCCATGGCGCGGGTACAAGAGACCCTAAGGCTGCGAATATGAGCCTCCCAGGTGAGGCGTCGGTCGAATACAAGACCAAGGAAACGGTGCGACTCAACCACATCCAGGCGCACCCTATTAAGAAACAAATCTGGGTCGGGGTGAAGCCGTGGATGGCGGTAGAAGTGCACCACCTTAGTCTTGGCCAAAGAAAACCGAAACCTGTGCGCTTCGGCATAGCGAGAGACGCGGTTCAATGCCTGTTGGAGTCGACGCTCCAGAGTTGGCATCTGGGCCGCGCCAAAAGAGATCGAAAGGTCGTCCACGTAGAGCGTAGCGAGAACATCTTTCGGCAGCACCGAGGTGATGCCGTTGATGCTCAGGGCAAAGAGTGTGAAACTGAGGACACTTCCCTGCGGGACACCCTCTTCCTGCTCCTTTGGGCCGGAGAGGGCTCCCCCCACCCGTACGCGGAATCGACGATCTCGCAAAAATTCAGATATAAACATTGGGAGGCGTCCCCTCACCCCCATCGTGTGGAGAGTCTCCATGATACCGTATCACCATGCGGTGTCATAGGCCTTCTCCAGATCGAAAAACACCGTGGCGTAGTGCTGTCTACGAAGGAAAGCCTCGCAGACGGCATTTTCCAGTCGCAGCAGAGCATCCGACGTGGAGTGGAACTTGCGGAAGCCGCACTGTGCGGAAGACAGATGGCCTTCGCTGTCCATAAAAAAGGCTAATCTAACATTTACCAATTTCTCCATCAACTTACACACGCAAGAGGTTAGAGAGATTGGGCGGAAACCGGTCGGAGTAGAGTGATCTCTCCCCGGTTTGCGAAAGGCAAGCACAGTAGCAATTCGCCAGGAGTCTGGGAGAAGACCTTCCACCCAGATTCTGTTGAACAAATCTAACAGAAAGGCCATGCCTCGCTCACCCATGTGTCGAAAAGGGGCGTACGGGACATCGTCCGGACCATGGGCGGTGTCCGCGCACGAAGCGAGAGCGGAACGCAACTCACTCACAGTAAACCTGTCGTTGAAGGGTTCTCCGCCTCTGGAGGTAAAGTCCAGCCGGCGGCCTTCCGCGACATCACGACGTGCATTGAATGCTGGCGGAGCAGCATCACGGCTAGAGAATGCGGAAAAAGTGGTCGCTAAGGATTCCGCCACGGACGCGGGGTCCGAGATTGCGGTCCCATTGTCCTGGAGAACGGGAGGGGGGGTCCTGCGAGAACTTGCCCCCCCCCGAGTCATTTTGACTCGCTTCTACACCTCTGCTAGAGGGGTCTTCCTGTTAAGTGAAGTAACGTATGCCTGCCAAGAAGAGCGGCGGGCGTGCTTCGAAATATAACGGAACCTAGCCCTAGCCCGACGAAATTCAGCGACAGTGAAATCGTTCGGGTGACGCTTATAGCTCATGTAGGCATAATTCTTCTGGTTGACGGCCGTCTCACACCCGGCCGACCACCATGGGAGTGGCGGCGTGCAAAACAGCCAGACGTTCTAGGAATAGTAGTCAGGGCCGCGGCGATGAGGTTGCCGGAGAACTCAACGGCCTCATCTACCGACCTAAACTCCTCGACTGAGATAGAGAATTGAGTTCTTTCCTCAAATACAGGTCACCGCGCCCGCGCTAAGCACCACCGAGGTGGTCTCTCAGGCGGCAGTTGCTCTGAAAATTATATTTGAATGGGAAAGTGATCGCTACCATGGAGGTCATCGACTACCCCTCAATCAAAATCAGGCTGTGCATCCGAAAAGCACAAAGATAGGTCAAAGCAAGAAAATGAAACGGTTCTCGGACAGTGATGCGTAAACTCATCCACGTTTAGGACCCCTATCTCAAGCTCTTCGATCAGATCGGCAAGGAATTGTCCCCTGGGATTTATTGAGTAATCTTCCCAGAGAGGATGCCTGCCATTCAGATCTCCAAGCAAGAGAAAGGGCCTCGGCAACCGTGCCACGACGCGGCGGAAGTCCCCCGCGTCGAAGTCAGCTGACGGTGTAATGTACGCAGAAATGATAGTATACCTCCTATCCAGGTGCAGCTACACAGCCACTGCCTGGAAGGGGGTATCTAAAGTGAAAGGAAGAAGGAAGACATCATGCCGGGTGTAAACCGCGCATCCCTCAACCTAGACATCCCGTGGTGGTGGGGTCGCAAGACCATTATACCCCGGTAGGGCGAGCAGGGGCCACGCGCCTAGCATGCTCTCCGGCAGAAAAATAGGAAACGGGGAGCGGGACGAGACGAGCCTCCGCAGCTCCTCCCAGTTGGAACGGAGTCCACGGCAATTCCATTGAAGGAATATGCCCTCCAGGCCTAGCTCAAAAGAGACGCGGGGGCTCTGCTCGAACAGAAGACCCTCACGGGAATGGCCGTACGCTTCCCGGAGGCAGAACCCCGGGCGCTGTTGACCGGACAAGGCGCTGAACCAGCGCCTTCGAGGACTTATTGGGGGAGGTTAGGCTCGCCATGCACGTCTTTTCCTCCCTCCGCCGCGAAACTTTAGGCGGGCGTTGTGGCTTCGGAGGCGGGGGCCCTCTTTTCGAGGAACCACAGTCTCCGAGCCATCGGTCCACCACTATGCGTGGGCGAAGGAGCCGAAGCTCCTTTGTTGCTCTCCTCCTTTCGGGGAACAGCTTTAGGAACCCCGGAAGATGGCCTGACGACTAACTTCAGGGGTGTTGCCTCCTGTGAGTCTAACGACTCGGTGGAAGCGCGTGGCCGTTTCGCTTTACGGGAAACGGTCACGCTGGGCGAAGAGGAGGGAGCCCTGGTTTTAGCCGGGGCTGGGTATGAACCCTTTTTGCCACCAGCTTTACCAGGGGAGCGCCCGGGTTGAGTAGAGCCCGCAGAAGGGCTCCGAATGGGCGTGGAAAAAACCGTGCTCGTTGGCCTGGATGGGCCAGGAGCAGAGGATGGCTTTCTAACTATTGGGTCATAAGACGTCCCAGGCAGAGCCGGGCGCTCCAGGACCAAGTCCTTAAGCCTCGCGGAATGAGACTCGATCCTGGGCCTGAACGGCCAGGATTTCTTTCTCAAGGAGATATGCACCACATTGCTTCGAAGAAACGGGGTGCGGCTCTCCGCAATTGACACACTTGGCCACACACGATTTAGACTTATCGTGTGCAGCCTTGGTGCAATTTACACAGACTTCGGGTGACCCCGACTTTGCACGTCTACAAGAAAGATTCGTATGGCCGAAGCGGTGACAATAATAGCACCGCCGCAGCAGTGGCACGAATGCTTTCACGCGGTAGCGGTACCAACCGGCACGCACCGACGCAGGAAGCTTGTCACAGTCACATGTGACAAAGAGTGTAGGGGTGGGTCTCGAGGCCCCTCCGTTTTCTCATCACACGTTCGACCTTGACCGCCCCATGGTCGGCCAGCTCTAAGGTGATGTCTTCTATGGAGTAGTCTCGAGTATCCTCGCATAAACTACTCCTTTCACAAAGTTCATGGTAGAGTGCGGTGTCACACTCACCGGGGTGCCATCAAGTGTCCGAAGAGCACTTATCTTGGCCGCCTCGGCGGGATTCGCCGCATTCGCCAAAATGCTCCCGTCCGAGAAACGGGTCACCTTCGGCTCTCTACCAATTGCACTAAGAACAATCCTCTCCTCTGATGGATCATGTTGCCCTTGGACAACATGCTGCCATCAGTGGAGCGAATAACGAGGAAGCGTTTGAAGCCAGCAGGCTCGAAAACGCCAGGTAACCTCTGAATGAGGGGCCCCGATGTCATCGAGGCTCCGCCTTGTGCACTTTTGGTCTTAGTCATAGTCACGGGCTCCGCACACGAACGGGGAACGGGGCCGGATGTGCCGATTTTGGCTTGGAGAGGAGGGCGGGGAATGAACCCGCTTCTCTTCTCCGCCGGTAGGAGCCCCCCAGGCCAGATGGACTGGCCTCAGTCAGGTCTTTCTCTGAAATGGAGAAGGTCCTGGTGGTCGCAGGGGCATCGGTCGAAGGAGATCCCTCCCTTCCTTGTATTGCCTCGGAGACCCCAGCCATTTGAGGAGGACCTTGCATAGGGACGGATTCGGGTTCGATGCTTGGCGCCGAGCCCGGATTTTTCCCCATGGAAGGCCCTACCGTCTGAGGCTGGGTTGCCTCAAGGACCATGGCTATCACATGAGGGGCCTCCAGTTGGCCATCCCCTCCCAGGACATCGCAGGTCCCGTTGGCAGCGTCACCAGTCATGTGTGGGGAGGCAGGTCTTTTTAGGGAACCGACCGAAGGGGCCTGGCTTCCCTCTCCCTCCTAAGGGGGTTTGCCCTACTCAGCCGCTTCAATGGGGAGCGGTCGGCAATGGGCTGTCTGCTGGCTTTCTTGGCAGTCCCCTTGGAAAGAAAAGAGGGGACTGCCGCTGGAAAAAGGGAGGTGCCCGAAATCACCTCCAGAGAAGGGGGTGATGGGGAGTCCCCTACACCCGTAGGCGTAGGAGAGGAGTAAGCCTCCTCTCCGGTTAAAGAAATATGGAGGGTCCCCTGCGCAAGCACAGGAAGGGGGACCTCCATTTTTTCTGTGGAGCTGCCCGAGGGCGGCTCCGTCGATGGAACAGGGGAAGTTGAGGTTTGTTTTTTTTTAGTTTTTCATCTATGGGCATGGTGACCCTATTTTTTCCACGGGATGCAATAGGACATTACCCCTCGCAGTAGCCCACTCTGCAAGGGGTGCTTACGGGCCTGAAAGAGCCAGGTGCCGCCATTTAAGGCCACCCCTCCCGCCTAGTGGCCTGGCAGCCCTTCAGCATGGCGGCTCCACCTTGGGCACGGCGTAAAATCAATGATAGATGGTGAAGTGATAAGGAAAAGGGATGTGAGGAAGGTATGGGTGGGGATGAAGCAGGTCGTTAAAAAAACCCATCCTGAACCGAAGCTCAGGGGTTAGGGAACGTTGTCCCTTCCCCCTCAGCCCCGATCTGGGATGGCTGGCTGAGAATGAATGAATGAATAGTGCATTGAAAATTTAAAAGCTGCGTAGCCCAGATGGACTATCTCGCAGCCAAATTCACTTATGGGCAGTGAATTTAAAATTATTATTTTTAAAATATTGCCATATTAAAATACATAAAAAAGCAGAAATGTCCTTGGGACCAAAATTAGTTTAATAGGCAATATTGAGTCAGTTGAGTTAAAATCTTTTAACAAAAAATAGACTATTAAAAAATTCAACAAAATGTAAAAACATAAACTATAAATAGATCAACAATAAATATATAAAACTATTTTAAATTTTGTTTAAAAGATTGCTTTCTTTTAGGAAGGTTAGTATCCTAGTCACGTTAAAGAAGCAATGGGTCTCAGAAAAGATGCCCCGCAGAGCCTGCTGGGGGGCCATCTCTCTGGTAATGAAGGGAAAAGTCGTCCTTCTGAGATTCCTTAGCAATGGGCATTCTACAAATATATGGAGGACAGATATTTGTACCCCACACAGAATGCACATAGGTGGGGGCAGCCCACTCATTAAATGCTCATGGGTGAGCCGGCAATGGCCTATCCTCAGACGGACAAGCGCAACCTCCATTTTATGATGTCTAGTTGTACGTGGCCATGGGTGAACGGAGGGTTTTATGGAGTGGAGCTTGGTGGGAGGGAGCTCACTCCACCTCTTCTGCCATAGGCCGACCACGTATTCATTGATCAGAGGATAGGTATCGCAGAGTGGGACTGGGGCCACTGGAGCTGTCCCCAGTGATGCTGCTTCTTTGGCTGCAGCATCTGCCCTCTCATTGCCTGGGATGCCCACGTGACTAGGCACCCAGCAAAAGGATATCTCGTGGATGGGCGATAGTCGTAGGAGCCACCGCTGGATCTTGGAAACCAACGGATGGCTCGAACCAACATCACCCAACATTTGAAGCGAACTAAGGGAGTCTGTAAAGATAGTATGAGAACCAGATGGCCTGCCAGCTATGATAGTCAGTGCCGCCATCATAGCAACGAGTTCCGCTGTGAATGCGGAAGCTGCGTTTGGCAGGCGGACCAATGCTGTCTCAGATGGAAAGACAGCAGCTGCTCCAACTCTGTCCGGTGACTTGGACCCATCGGTGAACACAAAAGTGCTATGCCGATGTTGAGAGGAGTGGTCGCCATACATGGCTCTCAATACTACAGGCAGGTGGTGATCCTTGGGCCTATCAGCTAGTTCCCTACATACCATTACAGGTGGTATGAGCCACGGGGGGGTCTTTGGCATGGTAAAGGGAATCACTGAGAACTCCCCTAGTAGCGCAGTGTGCTCGGCCATACACAGAGCAAAGGGGCGAGCCAGAGATGGAGATCTATCGTATGAGGCCACTGTCCGTGTATTGAACATGCACTCATACACTGGCGTCTGCGGTAGTTGCTCAAGTCTAAGGAGGTAGTTTAAATTAGACTTGAGCCTGTGATAGGGAAGGGGGAGAACCCCGTTCTCTGCATAGAGGCTCCACACTGGGGAGGACTTAAAGGCTCCAGAAGCCAGGCGCACACCCTGGTTACGCACAGTATTTAGTTTTTCGAGAATGGATGGCGAGGCAGAGGAGTACACCTGTGATCCATAGTCTAGCTTTGATTGGACCAATGCTAGATACAGGAGCCACAGGGTACGTCGATCACTTCCCCTGGCTGGCTGAGAAGAAGATCAGCATCTACCCGTTCGAAATTAGAGGCTGACCAGAGAAAGTTGTGGGAGAGGTTGTATGAAAAGCGAGGAAACAAGTGTTTTGAAGGAAGGAGAAGAGGCTAAGCTGGGGGTCGGGCGGGGTGCTGAGTCCCGTCAGCACGGCAGCCAGGATGGCAAATCGTCGCGCCCCTTACGGGAACACGACACAATAATCAGAAATGCTCGAGAAATAGGTTTTGGCGCAAAATCAGCCTCCAGGAGGCCAATGTGTGAATTAAGTTTTAATTTAATGATGCCAATGTGTAATACTCATGGTTTCTGGTCACGCAGGGAGAATGTAAGTTGGACTTATTTTACTCTCAATATTAACCTCATCTAAAAAATATGTACTTTCTACACCAAAACACAACCATATCTGATGACTCGAATGCTAAAAAGACCATTAGTAATTTTTTAATGATAGAACTGGAAAGAGGAAGCATAATGCTGAATGATAAAATAACGCTGTGTAGCATGTTGTGGAAAGCAAAAAGGAGGTATACTTCAGGTTTTCTGAAGTTTGACCAAGAATAGCATTCCGGTTCCCATCTGGATTCTCATCTTCAGCGCAAATGCCTCATTCCTACTTTATTTAATCAATCCTTTCACTTTCCTTTTGATGTCGCTGTATGCATCCGACTGTATCTAAACAACATCCTCATCTGTGCTATTAGGTATTTGAAAGTATACCTCCTTTTTGCTTTCCACAACATGCTTCACAATGTTATTCTATCATTCAGCATTATGCTTCCTCTTTCCAGTTCTGCCACATCCACGCATAACCCTTGCACTACCTACTACCACTTAAATTTGTTAAGACATTTACTCTATCACAGTGTTCCTCTCTTCTACTCTCAAGCTTTCTCATTGATTCAATAACCTCTGACTTTAGAGTATCCCTTCTTTTCCACAGGGCACTTCAAAACCATGCACAAAATACCTTACTTCAATAATGGGCAATGTGGTTAATAAACAAGAAAACTCACAGGTTTCTGATCAAACTCATAGAATTTGGTTTTCTGAGTCATTTTCTGGTCGCAGATGGCACAGGCAAAATGATGAGTGCACCAAGCTTTGTTAAGAGCTGTCACCACTAGGTAAAAAGAGAAATAGAATTGGAATCTCAAATAGAGCAAAAATTGGCACAAAACACAAAAATGATTACAAATTTATTCCAGTAATTATATAAATAAAAGGGAAACACTGTCTGAAGACAAATCAACAAAGGAAAAATGGTGGACATACATACCATCGCCATAGATTACTTGATTGCAGATGAAACAAAGATTACCAAAGAGTTCGTGGTAATGCATTTCACAATAGGCAAGACCCTTCTTTTCATAATGACGGTGCCCCATGAAAGGCTTCTCGCACTTGGCACACACAAAATGCTCTACATGCCAGTGTTTTCCGAGTGCAGTGACAACTCTCTCTTCAATCGGGCGCCTGCAAGCACCACAAATCGGGATGCCCATTTTATCGTGGCACCTCAAGCAATACAGCTCATTCTTAAAAGCACACAAAAATATATTAAGCAGAAAGGAAGTTAAAGGCAAATATGGATAAAGAAAAAAAAAGACAGGAATTTGATATTATAGGAAATGTGAGAACACCCAAGATTATATTTAATTTTATTCTTTTAGTGGGTGCCAGCAAGAGAACAGACACAAAAATTACAAATAGGCATTTTTTTTGGATAGCTTAATATAACAAACTTAAAAAAAATTAACACTATACCCCTACCCCCAAGAAATAATAACTGATATTAGAGGGTATGCCAGCCTTGCCTCGGAACTTGAGCATGTAGCCAAAAATTTATAATAAAAATAATAAGGAAGGATGTCAGCCTCCTCCCAAAACACAATCACATCCCAGTGTGGTGTGCAGGAGTCGCTCCTAATGACTCAAGAGAAGTATTAGTGACCTTGCCTTTCCCGGTAGTGGGACAGGTATCACTCACGAAGTGCCCAGATTAGGACATTAAGCCAAAAAGGTTTGCCAGCATCTGGAGGATCAACCAATCATGACAAAGGTTCAAATGAGATTATCTAATAATGCTGCGTCTCTCCACAAGTCTAAATTATTATTATTATGTTTTATTTTAGGAGACTATCTAGCGACTACCCAGTTGGGCAGAAGTCGCCACACTCACAACAGCCTAGCATGAACTCGTCCCGGGTACAAGGGACAAACGGGAGCGATTCCCCCCATTCCGGTATCGGTAGCCGAACAATCTGGGAGACAACGCATTCTTCACAGTAGGGCGCTGGCGAGCGCTCCATTAAATAGCGGTGCGTCCCGCCAGTGGGTCAATTCGGAGACAACAGAAAGCAACCAGAAACCTTCGCGGCATTGGGGGGTAGGTCCATGGGAACAGTCGCGACGAAATGGCACGCAACTTTAAGTTCCCTTCGACCGTCTCCGATCTTCTTTGCCAAGCAGCCCGAAGAGCTGCCAGTATTACTGCCATGTAGTCGGTGTGCGGAAGAGCGAGATGCTGGTACGGTCGCCGGACTCTTTGGCGCCCTCATTCCCCGCAATTCCTACATGTCCAGGAACCCAGCAGAAGATAATCTCGACATCTGCCCGGCTCGCCAAAACCGTGGCGTCACGGATTTCGCGAACCAGGGGATGCGGAGATTCCAATGCCCCGAGAGCACTCAGGGCCCAAATGTTATTGCGGTTCGCCCTGTGCACTTTTGGTCTTAGTCATAGTCACGGGTTCCGCACCCGGGGAGGCAGAGGGGCCAGATGTGCCGATCTTGGCTTGGTCGCTTACCGAAGTGGCAGCAGACCCATCCGTCCCTGCAGCCCCTGTGGATGGAGAGGAGCCCATGCTTTTTAATCTTTTTAGGAGAGGAGGGCGGGCAATGAACCCGCTTCTCCCCTCCGCAGGCAGGAGCCCCCAGCCAGATGGACCATCCTCAGCAAGGTCCTTCTCTGAGATGGAGAAGGTCCTGGCAGTTGCAGGGGCACCAGTCGGAGGAGGCGATCCTTTCCCTCCTTGTACTGCCTGGGAAACCCTAGCCATTTGACGAAGACCTTACATAGGGGTGGACTCGAGCTCGGTGCTTGGGGCCGAGCCCGGATTTTACTCCCATGGAAGGCCCTACCATCTGAGGCTGGGTTGCCTCAACGAACATGTCTATCTCAGGTGGGGCCTCCAGTTGCCACCCACCCCCTCCCCCAGGACATCACAGATCCCATGGCTTTCTTTCCAGTCCCCTTGGAAAGTAAAGGGAGTACTGTCGCTGGAGGTGCCCAAAGGAACCTCCAGACAAGTGGGTGACGGGGAGTCCCCTACACCTGTAGGTGAATGAGAGGAGTTAGCCTTCTCTCTGTTTACGGAGATTTCGAGGGTCCCCTGCGAGAGCACAAGGGGGCAGGGGACCTCCATTTTTTCTGTGGAGCTGCCCGAGGGTGGCTCCAATGATGGATAAGGGAATAGAGGGAAGATAGTTAATTTTCTCATCATTGGGCATGGTGACCCTATTTTTTTTACGGGAAGCAAATGCTCATTGCCCATCGCACTAAACCTTCCTGCAAAGGGTGGATACGTGGCTGGCAGAGACAGGTGGCACCATTCAAGGCCACTCCTCCCACCTGGTGGCCTAGCAGCTCTACCTTAAGCATGGCGTAAAAAATTAGATAGTGAAGAGATAAGGAAAGGGATGTGAGGAAGCTATGGGTGGGGATGAAGCAGGTTGTTAAAAACCCACCATCCCAAACCGGAGCTCAGGGAAAATTTTCTCCTCCCCTCTCAGCCCCGATCCGGGATAATTGGCCAAGGACAGTATCTACCCTGAGAAAATAGAAGCCAACCAGAGAAAGTTGTGGGAGAGGTCGTAGGGAAAGTGAGGAAGTAGGAGAGAAATACAGGCTGTCTGAAAAAAGAGGCTAAGCTAAGGCTAGACGGGGCGCTGAGTCCCGTCAGCAGAATGGCCAGGAAAGCAAATCTCTGCGCCCCTTACGGGGTCTAAATTATTAAAAGGGAAGCTGATGAATGCTCTATTACTATTTCCAATTTCTTTCTTCTTATTTTTTTTTCCTTACTTAAGTTGGCCAAGGCCAAGGTCCATCTTTTTGAACAGTAGCCTCGACAAACTCCACCAACCAAATGAGTTTTTCTCAAATATCCATGACTCCATGTATTTGTAGATTTTGTTTGTTGTGAAAGTATTGGTCATGTTGTGAATACGTTTGGACTGTGTCTGGTTCCCAGTGGCAGTGGATGCAGATGACTGTGTCAGTCAGGATGGTGTGGCATAAGTGTCCTTATTCAATACATATCCAGCAGCAATACAAAGAAGTCCCGATTCAGGTCACCTTCAAAGCAGGTGCCATACTTTGAAGCTGTGTGGTTTACCTATAGAAACCTACCATTTCGATAGTAGTGTAACCGGGCCTGCTCCTCACTTCACGAGCATCAGAAGTCAACTCATTCCCACATGACTTGCAATTAAAGTGGTAAGGATGATAAGTATCTCCACGCCAGCGAATTGGGTCACCATCAATCGGGGCACTTAAAAAGAAAAGGTTTTACTGGAGACGCTTCACAGCATATCCTTCGGTCATCTTTGTACCCCATGAGGGTTGATAACACTGTTTATTAAAAAGACAGCTGAGATCATAACAACAAGCCAAGGTTTGATTAGTTTAACTTTCAATATAAAAAATATATATATATATATATATATATATATATATATATATATATATATACACCGGGTGTCCCAGAAAAAAGTTAACCGTACTTTGAATTAGTATAACTCAAAAACTATTGGAGACTTTTGGGTCCTGCAAAAAGTGTTTTATTTACCAACTATTTATCTGTTGATTCTATAAATTTCCTTAAATTTCCTTTTATGATTTTAATACACTAATGGGTTTAGTGAAGGCTATCAAAAATATGTTTGCACAAGGAAGTAAAATAAAGAAACGAAGCCTAGGAAGGCTAGGCCACCGTGCACTTTCAAGAGAAGCGTAGGGAGCCGAGGTAGCCTAGGTCACTGTGCGATTCTTCAAGCAAAGCCTAGGCCATTTTAGAGTGGTTTTTAAGCCATGCTGTAGTTTGGTTGTCATTATTGCTTACTAAGCAAATCAAAGCGTTTCTGTGTAAAAGTTTACTTCCATAGAACCTTTTTAATCATGCAAAAGATCAACGCACATTTGTAGTCACAAACTTTATTAAGACTGGCAGTATTAAACCAGTACAAGATTCATTGGAACAACATTTTCCAATAAGCCCATAATCGGGAAAAATGTTGACAAATACCAACATGAAGGAACATGCTTAAATCTAAACAAAGGTTGTTCGGGTTGTATGAGAATAACAGAAAATATCGAAAATGTTCAGATGACACTTCTTCAAAATCCACATGTATCAGTCAGAAAGAATGGGTTGCAATTGTCAAAGTCATCATTTAACTACATTATTAAACATGACTTAAAGAAACGAAGCCTAGGAAGGCTAGGCCACCGTGCACTTTCAAGAGAAGCGTAGGGAGCCGAGGTAGCCTAGGTCACTGTGCGATTCTTCAAGCAAAGCCTAGGCCATTTTAGAGTGGTTTTTAAGCCATGCTGTAGTTTGGTTGTCATTATTGCTTACTAAGCAAATCAAAGCGTTTCTGTGTAAAAGTTTACTTCCATAGAACCTTTTTAATCATGCAAAAGATCAACGCACATTTGTAGTCACAAACTTTATTAAGACTGGCAGTATTAAACCAGTACAAGATTCATTGGAACAACATTTTCCAATAAGCCCACAATCGGGAAAAATGTTGACAAATACCAACATGAAGGAACATGCTTAAATCTAAACAAAGGTTGTTCGGGTTGTATGAGAATAACAGAAAATATCGAAAATGTTCAGATGACACTTCTTCAAAATCCACATGTATCAGTCAGAAAGAATGGGTTGCAATTGTCAAAGTCATCATTTAACTACATTATTAAACATGACTTAAAATGGCAGCCCTATAAGATGCATGCAAGACACCAGCTTCTTGAAACTGATTTTCCTCATCGTAGACAATTTGAAGAATGGCTTCTCCATAAACCTGCTCGTTTCTTAGAAAACATTGTGATTGGTGACGAGGCAGCCTTTTTCATGAATGGAAAGGT
Organism: Ceratothoa steindachneri; assembly: GCA_963969495.1. Classification (NCBI taxonomy): domain Eukaryota; kingdom Metazoa; phylum Arthropoda; class Malacostraca; order Isopoda; family Cymothoidae; genus Ceratothoa; species Ceratothoa steindachneri. The sequence goes on from OZ018329.1 coordinate 93,001,725, forward strand.
AAATAGCCATAACATTCGGCAGTATGCGCCGCTGAACCCCTCCCCCCAGCATTCAACTTTGACACACGTATTTGGCAGCAGAAAGCGTCTCTGTGGATCGAAATATGCGAGAATGGCTACCTTGTCGGCCCATTGTTTTACAAGAATAACCTGAATGGTGCTGCCTACCTGAGCATGATCCACGAAAGAATCTTCCCAGAACTCCACCAGATTTACGGCAATCAATTCAATAGACTTTGGTGGATTCAGGATGGCGCACCAGCTCATAGACAGCTTGATGTAAGAACAAAACTACGAGAAACGTTTGACAACCGCATTGTAGCGCTAAATCATGCAAATGAATGGCCCCACAAGATCCCCTGACTTAACACTGTGCGATTATTTCTTATGGGGATATCAAGAGAATAAAGTGTATTCTACTCCCGCACAAAGCATCAGCCAGTTAAGCGATAGTATCACACGTGAAGTCAATAGACTTAAGGAAAATCACAAGTTAATCAAAAAGGTTGTTCAATCAATGCGATCAAAGGCGTAACTGTGCTTGGAAAGAAATGGAGGGCAAGTGGAAGGAAACGATGCTGAGAAAATTAAAAAATGGATTTAAATAGATTTGTTGATATTAACTTTGAAGTTTCATTATTTTACTTCCTTAGGCAAACATAATTTTGATAGCCTCCACTAAACCCATTAGTGTATTAATATCATAAAAGGGAATTTAATGAAATTTCCAGAATCAACAGATAAATAGTTGTTAAATTTGTTTTGTTTTGCAGGACTCTAAAATCTCCAATAGGTTTTGAGTTATACAAATTCAAAGTACAGTTAACTTTTTTCTGGGACACCTTGTATATATGTATGCAGGATGTGGACAGTTTGCCAAATTGGATGAGGATACGGTGTGTAAAGAATAAAGAATGTGTAGAGAAAACAGAAGAGCAAGCAGCAGGGGGTGACTCAAGATGGCTAGATGGATCAGTATATATATATATATATGTGAGGAATTAAACCACATTCTCCGAAGACAATTTAATTCAGAACAGTTTCTAAGTCAGTTGAAAAAGGGTGTGAGATACACTGAAACTGTTCTGAATTAAATTGTCTTCGGAGAATGTGGTTTAATTCTTCATCTTTTCTTGCGATATTGCATTAATTTTCATCATATATATATATATATGTATGCAGGATGTGGACAGTTTGCCAAATTGGATGAGGATATGGTGTGTAAAGAATGTGTAGAGAAAAAAGAAGAGCAAGCAGCAGGAGGTGACTCAAGATGGCTAGAAGAGAAGGAAGGAGGAAACAGTGATGAATGGGCAGTGTGAGAGGAAAGTACATCAAAACTAACGAGGACTGCAGTGTAAGCTATGTGATTGGTGGTTCCACATAGGCTGTTAAAAGGTAGGAGTAGAAGAATACAATATGTATAAAGATCAGAAGATCAGGGCTAAGTGGTTCTGCAAGTGTACCAACCACTTCAAAAACCTCAAAAAAGCCAGGGGAGATATAAAGGATGAAAACATGGCATTAAAGATTGCCTAAAAAGATAAAGAGGAGGAGAATATGGCACTAAAGAGAGCCAGTAGGGTGATAGAGGAGAACATAGCTTTGAAAGAGAACAACAAACAACTTATTGGCAGGGTTAGGGCTCTAGAAGCTAAGATGGAGAATCTAAAGGTACAGCTGAAGAAGGAAATAATAGATGAGGTATTTAAAGAACTGGAGGAAAGAAAAGAAAGGGAGAGAAATAAGAACAACAATCATATTTAATATAGAAGAAACGGAATACCCGATTAGGCAAGAGAAATTGAGAAATACAAAGTGAAACAAAGAAGGAAGACAAAGTTGCAGTCCTCCTTTCGGGGGCTAGCTTAAGGAACCCCGGAAGATGGCCCGTATTCCTGACATGTAGTCATTGTGAGGAAGAGCGAAACGCTGGTCCAGTCGCAGAGTACTCGCGGACTCTTTAGGCGCCCGCATCGGCGCGCTCATTCCCCGCAATTCCTACATATCCAGGAACCCAGCAAAAGATAATCTCGAAATCTGCCCGGCTCGCCAGAACCGTGGCGTCACGGATATCGCGAACCAGGGGATGCGAAGATTCCAATGCCCCGAGAGCACTCTGGGCGCTTTGTGAGTGGCTATAGATCACAATCCGGTCTCCGAACCGGGCACGTCGCGTAATCTCCCGTACCGAGTGGTGTATTGCCACCAGCTCGGCCGTGAAGACAGACGCAGCGCCTGGCAGAGCCCCGCTGACTTCAAACAGAGGGGATACGGCGTGGAAGCCGACCCCCTCTTGGAACTTGGAGCCATTCGTATACACTGGCACGGTTCCGGCGCGACACGAGGTGTGCTCCAAAAAGGTCGAACGAAATACTCGGGCGCTGTACAAGCTTTGGGAGCAGAGACGTGCCGACAAATAGCCAAATGTGGTACCCTCCAGAATGGCGTCCTGGGCAACGCCAGGGGCGCAACCGGCCCGAGAGCTATACCTAGCTCGCGAAGGAGTTTCCTGGCCCTAAACCCAAAGGGCTTTGGGTATGACTGGCGTCTCTCGGCGGCATAGGCACCGTCGAGATCAGCTGCGGATGCAGTGAAAGCTGTTGGCGACTGAGGGAGGCGCTGGGCTCGCGCGTACAGGCGAGTGATGCACTGTACGCGGCGCAGAGCGAGTGGCATCTCCCCAGCATCAACCAACAGACTCTCAATTGGGAAAGTGCGGAAGGCACCGGTACCAAGGCGTAGGGCGGTGTGGTGAATCGAGTCTAACTTCCGCAATAAACGCTCGGCTGCGGATGCATAAAACTCGCATCTGTAGTCGAGCTTCGAACGAACAAAGGATCAATAAAAAAGTAAGGCATTGGCCCTATCAGCGCCCCAAGCAGTGAATATCACAGAACGAAGAATATCCATGGCGAGATTACAAGAGACTCTAAGCCTGCGAATATGAGCCTCCCAGGTGACTTGTCGGTCAAATACAAGACCAAGGAAACGGTGCGACTCAACCACATCCAGGCGCACTCCATTAAGAAACCAATCTGGGACGGGATGGAGCCGTGGATGGCGGCAGAAGTGCACCACATTAGTCTTGGGCAAAGAAAACCGAAAGCTGTGCGCTTCGGCATAGCGAGATACAAGGTTCATGTATGTTGGAGTCGACACTACAGAGTTGGCAATCTGGGCCGCGCCAAAATGATTGAAAGGTCGTCGATGTAGAGGATAGTGAGAAGATCTTCCGGCAGTACCGAGGTGATGCCGTTGATGCTCAGGGCAAATAGTGTGACACTGAGGACACCATCTTCCTGCTCCATTGGGCCGGAGAGGACTCCCCCCACCCGTACACGGAATAGAAGATCTTGCAAAAACTCAGATATAAAGATTGGGAGGCGTCCCCTCGACCCCATCGTGTGGAGAGTCTCCATGATCATGATACCATACTGCCATGAGTTATCATAGGCCTCTCCAGTTCGAAAAATACTGTGGCGTAGGGGCTGTCTACACAGGAAGGCCTCACAGACAGCATTTTCCAGTCGGAGCATAGCATCCGAACTGGAGTGGAACTTGCAGAAGCCGCACTCTGCAGAAGACAGATGGCCTCCGCTGTCCAGAAAAAAAAGGCTAATCTAACATTGCCAATTTCTCCATCAACTTGCACATGCAAGAGGTTAAAGAGATTGGGCGGAAACCGGCCGGAGTAGAGTGATCTCTCTCCAGTTTGCGAAAGGCGAGCACAGTAGTGATTTGCCAGGAATCTGGGAGGAGACCCTGCACCCAGATCCTGTTGAACAAATCTAACAGAAAGGCCATGCCTCGCTGACCCAGGTGTCGAAGCATGGCGTACGGGACATCGTCCGGATCATGGACGGTGTCCGCGCACGAAGCAAAAGCGGAGCGCAAATCACTCACAGTAAACTTGTCGTTGAAAGGTTCTCCGCCTCTGTAGGTAAAGTCCAGCCGGCGGCCTTCCGCGACATCACGACGTGCATTGAATGCTGGCGGAGCAGCATCCCGGCTAGAGAATGCGGAAAAAGCGGTCGAGAAGGATTCCGCCACGGACGCGGGGGCCGAGATTGCGGTCGCATTCTCTTGGAGAACGGGAGAGGGGGTCCTGCGAGAACTTGCCCCGAATCCTTTTGACTCGCTTCCACACCTCTGGTAGAGGGGTCTTCTCGTTAAGTGAAGACACATATGCCCGCCAAGAAGAGTGGCGGGCGTGCTTCGAAATATACCGGAACCTAGCCCTAGCCCGGCGAAATTCACCGACAGTGAAATTGTTCGGGCGGCGCTTATAGCGCATGTAGGCATAACGCTTCTGTTTGAGGGCCCTCACACACTCAGCCGACCATGGGAGTGGTCGGCGTGCAAAACGGCCAGACGTCCTAGGAATAGTAGTCAGGCCCACAGCGATGAGGTTGCCGGAGAAGAACTCAACGACCTCATCTACCGACCTAAACTCCTCGACTGAGATGGAGAATTCAGTCATTTCCTGAAATGCAGGCCACCGCACCCACGCCAAACACCACCGAGGTGGACTCTCAGGGGGCAGTTGCCCTGAAAATGATATTTGAATAGGAAAGTGATCACTCCCATAGAGGTCATCGACCACCTCCCAATCAAAATCAGGCTGTGCATCCGAAGAGCACAAAGATAGGTCAAGGCAAGAAAATGAAGCGGTTCTCGGACAGTGATGCCTAAACTCATCCACATTTAGGACACCCATCTAAAGCTCTTCGATCAGATCGGCAAGGACTTGTCCCCTGGAATTTATTGAGTAATCTCTGCCGTTCAGATCTCCAAGCAAGAGAAAGGGCCCCGGGAACCGTGCCACGACGCGGCGGAAGTCCCCCCCGTCGAAGTCAGTGAACGGTGGAATGTACGCAGAAATGATAGTATACCTCCTATCCAGGTGCAGCAGCACAGCCACAGCCTGAAAGCAGGTATCTAAAGAGAAAGGGAGAACGGAGACATCATGCCGGGTGCAAACCGCGCATCCCCCAGCCCGGCCATCCTGTGGTGGTGGGGTCGCAAGACCCTTATACCCCAGGAGGGTGGGCAGGCGGCACGCGCCTAGCATGGTCTCCTGCAAAAAGATAGCTAACGGGGAATAGGACGACACAAGCCTCCACAGCTCCTCCCAGTTAGACCCGGAGTCCACGGCAATTCTATTGAAGGGCTATGCCCTCCAGGCCTAGCTCGGAGGAACCGCGGGGGCTGTCCTCTAACACAAGACCCTGACGGGAATGACCGTACGCTTCCCGGAGGCAGAACCGTGGGCCCAGTCGCCTTCGAGGACTTATTGGGGGAGGTTGTGCTCGCCATGCGAGTCTTTTCCTCTCTCCGCCTCGAAACCTTAGGTGGGACATTGAGGCTTCGGAGCCCTCTTTTTGAGGAACCACCGTCCCTGAGCCACTCGCTCCACCACTATGCGTGGGCGAAGGAGCCGAAGCTACTTTTTTGCTGTCCTCCTTTCTGGGGACAGCTTTAGGAACCCCGGAAGATGGCCTGGTGACAAGCTTCAGGGGTGTTGCCCCCCGTGAGTCTGACAACGCGGTGGAGGCGCGTGGCCGTTTCGCCTTACGGGAAACGGTGACGGTGGGGAAAGGGGGTGAGCCATGTTTTGAGCCGGGGCTGGGTGTGAACCTTTTTTTGTCGCAAGCTTTACAAGGGGAGCGCCCGGGTTGAGTAGAGCCCGCAGAAGGGCTCCGAATGGGCGCGGAAACAACCGTGCTCGTTGGCCTGGATGGGCCGGGAGCAGAGGCTGCCTTTCTAACTATTGGGACATATGACATCCCAGGCAGAGCCGAGCGCTCCAGGACCAAGTCTTTAGCCTGGCGGAATGAGATTCGATCCTGGGCATGAACGGCCAGGATTTCTTTCTCGAGGAGATATGCACCACATTGCTTCGAAGAAGCAGGGTGCGGCTCTCCGCAATTGACACACTTCTCCACACACGATTTAGACTTATCGTGTGCGGCATTGGAGCAATTTACACAGACTTCGGCTGACCTCGACTTTGCACATCTACAAGAACGATTTGTATGGCCGAAGCGGTGACAGTAATAGCCCTGCTGCGGCAGTGGCACAAATGCCTTCACGCGGTAGCAGTAACAACCGGCACGCACCGACGCAGGAAGCTTGTCACAGTCACATGTGACAAAGAGTGCAGGGGTGGGTCTTGAGGCCCCTCCCTGTTTTCTCATCACACGTTCGACCTTGACTGCCCCATGGTCAGCCAGCTCTAAGGTGATATCCTCAATGGAGTAGTCAATGAGTTCCCTCCAATAAACTACTCCTTTCACAAAGTTCATGGTAGGGTGCGGCGTCACACTCACCGGGGTGCCATGAAGTGTCTGAAAAGCACTTATCTTGGTCGCCTCGGTGGGATTCGCCAGAAGTCTCCTGACTGCATTACCAATTGCATTAGCTAATCCTCTCCTCTGATGGATCATGTTGCCCTTAGCCAACATGATGCCATCAGTGGAGCGATTAACGAGGAAGCATTTGAAGCCAGCCAGCTCAAAAATGCCAGGTAACCTCTGAATGAGGGGCCCCCGATGTCATCGAGGCTCAGCCCTGTGCACTTTTGGTCTTAGTCATAGTCACGGGCTCCGCACCTGGGGGGGCAGAGGGGCCAGATGTGCCGATCTTGTCTTGGTCGCTTGCCAAAGTGGCAACAGACCCATCCTTCCCTGTAGCCCCTGCGGATGGAGAGGAGCCCCGAGTCTTCTTTGTCTTTTTCCTTTTCTTTTTTGGAGAGGAGGGCGGGAAATGAACCTGCTTCTCACTTCCGCCGTAAGGAGCCCCCAGGCCAGATGGAACAGCCTCAGCCAGGTCCTTCTCCAAAATAGAGAAGGTCCTGGTAGTCGTGGGGGCACCAGTCGGAGGAGATCCCTCCCCCCTTGTACTGCCTCAGAAACCCTAGCCATTTGAGGAGGACCTTGCATAAGGGCGGATTTGGGTTTCGTGCTTGGAACGGAGCCCAGATTCCCCCCATGGAAAGCCCTACCATCTGAGGCTGGGTTGCCTCAAGGACCATGTCTATCTCAGGGGAGGCCTCCAGTTGGCCATCACCCCCCCCCCCCCCAAGACATCGCAGGTCCCGTTGGCATTATCGTCACTAGTCTTGTGTGGGAAGGCACAGGCCTTGACCCCGGCAAGATTCAATATTCTTGCCAGCAGGTCTTTTGAGGGAAGCAACTGAAGGGGCCTGGCTTTCCTCTCCCCCCTAAGGGGGTTTGCCATACCGAGCCGCTTCGATGTGGAGCGGCTGGCTAAGGGCTGCCTGCTGGATTTCTTGGAATTCCTCTTGGAAAGAACAGAGGGGACTGCCGCTGGAAAAAGGGAGGTGCCCGAAAGCACCTCCAGAGAAGGGGGTGAGGGGGAGTCCCCTACACCCGTAAGCGAAGGAGAGGAGTAAGCCCAAGGTCGACTCCGTTGATGAGCAAGGGGAAGTTGAGGGTTGATTTTTTTAAATGTTCATCATCGGGCATGGTGACCCTTAATTTTCTGCGGGATGCAATAGCGCATCACCTCTCGCAGTAGCCTGCACTGCAAGAGGTGCTTACAGGCCTGGCAGAGCCAGGCGCCACCATTTGGGACTACCGCTCCCGCCTGGCAGTCCATCGGAGTGGCAGCTCCACCTTGAACACAGCGTAAAATTGATAGAATGTGAAGAGGAGAGGAAAAGGGATCTGAGGAAGGTATGAGTGGGGATGATGCAGGTTGTTAAAAACCAACCCCCCCCAGACCGGAGCTCAGGGGCTAGGGAACATTGTCCCCTCCCCCATCAGCCCCAATCCGGGACGGTTGGCTGAGAAGAAGGTCAGCATCTACCCTGTGATATTAGAGGCTGACCAGAGAAAGTTTTGGGAGAGGTTGTATGAAAAGTGAGGAAACAAATGTTTTGAAGGAAGAAGAAGAGGCTAAGCTGGGATCATACGGGGTGCTGAGTCCCGTCAGCACGGCGGCCAGGATGGCAAATCGCCGCGCTCCTTACGGGGTATGGAGTCTGTTTTCCCTCTCCCCCCTAAGGGGAATTGCCCTACCGAGCTGCTTTATTGGTGAGCGGTCGGCTATGGGCTGCCTGCTGGCTTTCTTGGCAGTCCCCTTGAAAAGTAAAGGGGGGACTGCCACTGGAAAGAGGGAGATGCCCGAAGACACCTTATAGGCGCAGAGGACCAAGGCTCCTCTCTGGTTAGAGATATTTTAAGGGTCCCCTGCGAGAGCACAGGGAAGGCACCTCCATTTTTTTTGTGGAGCTGCCCAAAGGCTGCTCCGTTGATTGTGAGGGGTTAATGGGGAAGGTTTTTTTTTAAGATTTGCATCATCAGGCATGGGGACCCTAATTTTTCTATGGTAGGCAGATGCTCATCACCCCCTCGTAGTAGCCTGCCCTGCAAGTGGTGTGTCTGGAGCTGGCAAAGCCAGGTGCCGCCATTCAAGGACCCCCCCTCCCGCCTCTTGACCTAGCAGCTCTTTGGCATGGCGGCTCCACCTAAGGCACAGCGTAAAATTGATAAAGTGTGAAGAGAGAAGAAAAAGGGATGTGAAGGAAGGTATGGGTGGGAATGAAGCAGGTTGATAAAATCCACCATCCCAAACTGGAGCTCAAGATGTTAGGGAATACTGTCACCTCCCCCCTCAGCCCCGATCCGGGATAGTTGACTGTGAAGAAGGTCGGCATCTACCCTGAGAAAATAGAAGCCGAGCAGATAAAGTTGTGGGAGAGGTTGTAGAAGTGACGAAGTAGGGGAGAAATACAGGCTGTCTGAAAGAAGAAGAGGCTAAGCTGGGTGCAGATGTGGCACTGAGTCACATCAGCACAGCAGCCAGGAAGGCAAATTGCCACACCACTTACAGGGGAAAGGAGAAGAGGCTAAGCTGGGGCCGGATGCGGTGCTGAGTCCCGTCAGCAAGGCAGCCAGGAAAGCAAATTGCCGCAACCCTTATGGGGTGTGGAAACATGAGAAAAACTAACTAAAGATATAAGAAGAGACAAGAATATGATGAAAAAGCTTTGGGAACACATCAAGAAACTTAAAGGGAAAAAACATGAAAGAAAACAAAACGACCATAATATACAAAGGGGATGGAACATTAATAAAGACTGAAGAAATACCAGACAACTTGAGTAATTTCTGAAATACAATCTATAGACAAAGAGAAAATAGAATAGAAGATGTATGAAATAAAAACACTAGAAGAACATATGAAGAAACTCAAGAGAGAGAGAGATAGAAGAGGAGTCATATAACCTATTAATCGGAGAAAAATGGAACCCAATCAACTTAAGGATACCAACAACACTGAGACAACATTTAGATATGGCTTACCAGTGTGAAATTCAAAGACCTAAACCAATGAAGAAAGAGAAAACAACAGTGACAAAGAAAAAATTACAGTAACAACTTGCAAAATAAAGAAAGGTAAAGCTTGCCCAGATAAACTAAAACCAGATTTGTATAAGGCGCCAAACACAAGTGAAATCTGTGTTAACAAGTTAATACAATGTTTCAACAACATTATTAATGAAGGGAATGTAAAAGAAAGCTGTAAGGAAGCTAATACAACCTTAATACCCAAGAAGATGAAGATGTCCAGCTCACCATCCAGGAGTGGATTGAACAGCAGTCGGAAGATTTCTGGTTGTTGGGAATTTGGAGCCTCAGAGACAAGTGGCGCAAGTGCATTGAAGTCAAGGGTAGTTATATTGAAAAATAATAAAACACTTTCCTTCATATCTCATTTCCTTATATCCGAATTGCAAAACTTATTCGCCGCCCCTCGTATATGGTATATTCTTGAAAAATTCCTTTGCATAAAAATGTCAACTTATATAATTTAAAACTAGTAAATCAAAAGTTAATCTTTAATTAGTGCTCAAAGTTATGGTTGAAGTAAGTATGTGAATGAAAAACTACCTCCTTACAGCCTCTTAAACAAGCATGTTTGTTTAGCTTATGAACTTGAATTTTAGGAGAGAAGAATATATTTAACTTTCATGTAGAGGTTCCTTGAAACAAATATTTCAAGGGTCCCACTGTAAAGGGGGGTGGAAGCATGGTTCTAAGGTTAGGGATAGGAAGGTGAGAGGGAAGAGTGTGGATTCGCTATACTCAGATGAGGGAGAGAGTGATGATATGATTGGAATGAGTGATACCGAGAGTAGCTCTTCGGAGAGTGAAGTGAATGTAGGGAAAGATATATGTAAAGGGGGGGGGAGAATGGCCCTACAGACACACACACACAGCTCCCCCACACCACAAATGTAAAAAGGTTGAGAAATTGGTTTTGGAGGACACCTGTTACATAAAATGAGAATGAATGTTTTGTTTTGTAGAAAGAAGTAATTCATTTTCAATATTTTTTACAATTACTTACTGACATTTATGACAAATGTATTTTCCAAGAGACTCTGCCTTTACTCTGGCATTGCAGTCATGACACAGCACTCTTCCAGCATTCCGAATGAAACCCAAGTCTGCCAGTTCTTTCTGGCAAAGGTCACAGGTAAAACATCCTGGGTGCCAATTGCTGTTCATAGCTTTGATAACACGACCAATAATGAACTCATCTGAAATAAAAATTATTTATTTTCATCTAAAAAATTATTTAGTAAATAACTAATCAACAGAATGACACGTTCAAGATTTGTAAAATAAACTAAAAGCCCTTTTTTATCATTAAAGCAAATATTTTTTTATTTTTTTAATTTAGGAACCTATCTGGTGACTGGCCACTTGGGCACAAGTCGCCTGAATCAAGACAGCCTAGCACTAGGCTACTTTAAAATAAGAATATGAAAACAATGATAAAAAAGGAAGATCACAACAATCAGGAAGATTTTTTTTTTTCAAGGGGCTATCTGGCGACTGCCCACTTGGGCATAAGTCTCCGCAAACAAACAGCCCAGTTCTAGGCTACTTTAAAATAAAAATTTTAACAGAAACAACAATAAAAAGGGGATAACAATCAGGAAGCAAGCTCCGGCGTCAGGGGGAGGTCCCCCTCCCCCCAGCGTAGGAGCCTGCGACCTACAAAAAACAAAACAAAAACAAACAACAATAACAAAAAAAAGTTAAATACAAGGGAGAAGGCCGGCCTCCCCCCAAAAGTCAACAAGTCCACCAGTCATGGTGCACGCACTCGTCCCGAGTACAAGGAACAGGCGGTAGCGACCCCGCCCATCACGGTACCGGGACAGGTAAGGAGCGCGAAGATCACCCAGACTGGGACATTCGACAAGAATGTGCCGAACAGTCTAGGGGACGATGCAGTCGTCGCAATAGGGCACAGGCGAGCGCTCCATAAAATAGCGATGCGTCACACGAGTGTGTCCGATTCGGAGACGACAGAAAGCGACCTGAAGCCGTCGCGGCATTGGGGGATAGGTCCATGGGAACAGTTGCGGCGCAATGGCACGCAACTTTAAGTTCCCTTCGACCGTCTCCCATCTTCTTTGCCAAGCAGTCCGAAGAGCTGCCCGTATTCCTGCCATGTAGTCGGTGTGAGGAAGAGCGAAACGCTGGTCGGGTCGCAGAGTCCTCACGGACTCTTTGGCGCCCTCATTCCCCGCAATTCCTACATGTCCAGGAAGACAGCAGAAGATAATCTCGACATCTGCCAAAACCGTGGCGTCACGGATATCGCGAACCAGGGGATGCGGAGATTCCAATGCCCCAATAGCACTCAGGGCGCTTTGTGAGTTGCGATAGATCACAATCCGGTCTCCGAACCGGGCACGTCGCGTAATCTCCCGTACCGAGTGGTGTATTGCCACCAGCTCGGCCGTGAAGACAAACGTAGCGCCTGGCAGAGCCCCGCTGACTTCAAACAGAGGGGATACGGCGTGGAAGCCGACCCCCTCTTGGGACTTGGAGCCATCCGTATACACTGGCACGGTACCAGCGTGACACGAGGTGTGCTCCAGAAAGGTCGAACGCAATACTCCCGGCGCCGTAAAAGCTTTGGGAGCAGAGACGTGCCGACAAATAGCCAAATTTGGTACCCTCCAGGGTGACGTCCTGGGCAGAACCAGGGACGCCACCGGCCCGAGAGCTATATCTAGCTCTCGAAGGAGTTTCCTGGCCCTAAACCCAAAGGGCTTCGGGTATGACTGGCGTCTCTCGGCGGCATAGGCACCGTCGAGATCAGCTGCGGATGCAGTGAAAGCTTTTGGCGACTGAGGGAGGCGCCGTGCTAGCGCGTACAGTCGAGTGATGCACTGCACGCGGCGCAGAGCGAGTGGCATCTCCCCAGCATCGACCAACATGCTCTCAATGTGGAAAGTGCGGAAGGCACCGGTCGCAAGGCGGAGGCCGGTGTGGTAGATAGAATCCACCTTCCGCAATAAACGCTCGGCTGCGGATGCATAAAACTCGCATCCGTAGTCGAGCTTCGAACGAAAAAAGGATCGATAAAAAAGTAGGGCAGTAGCCCTATCAGCGCCCTAAGCGCTGAACGTCACGGAACGAAGAATGTCCATGGCGCGGGTACAAGAGACCCTAAGGCTGCGAATATGAGCCTCCCAGGTGAGGCGTCGGTCGAATACAAGACCAAGGAAACGGTGCGATTCAACCACATCCAGGCGCACCCTATTAAGAAACAAATCTAGGTCGGGTGAAGCCGTGGATGGCGGCAGAAGTGCACTACCTTGGTCTTGGCCAAAGAAAACCGAAACCTGTGTGCTTCGGCATAGCGAGAGACAAGGTTCAATGCTTGTTGGAGTCGACGCTCCAGAGTTGGCATCTGGGCCACGCCAAAAGAGATCACAAGGTCGTCCACGTAGAGCGTAGCGAGAACATCTTCCGGCAGCACTGAGGTGATGCCGTTGATGCTCAGGGCAAGGAGTGTGACACTAAGGACACTTCCCTGCGGGACACCCTCTTCTTGCTCCTTTGGGCCGGAGAGGGCTCCCCCCACCCGAACGCGGAATCGACGATCTCGCAAAAATTCAGATATAAACATTGGGAGGCGTCCCCTCGCCCCCATCGTGTGGAGTCTCCATGATACCGTATCGCCATGCAGTATCATAGGCCTTCTCCAGATCGAAAAACACCGTGGCGTAGAGGTCTACGAAGGAAGGTCTCGCAGACGACATTTTCCAGTCGGAGCAGAGCATCCGACGTGGAGTGGAACTTGCGGAAGCCGCACTGTGCAGAAGACAGATGGCCTCTGCTGTCCAGGAAAAAGGCTAATCTAACATTTACCAATTTCTACATAAACTTGCACACGCAAGAGGTTAGAGAGATTGGGCGGAAACCGATCGGAGTAGAGTGATCTCTCCCCGGTTTGCGAAAGGCGAGCACAGTAGCGATTCGCCAGGAGTCTGGGAGAAGACCTTCCACCCAGATCCTGTTGAACAAATCTAACAGACAGGCTATACCTCGCTCACCCAGGTGTCGAAGCATTGCGTACGGGACATAGTCCGGACGATGGGCGGTGTCCGCGCACGAAGCGCGAGCGGAGCGCAACTCACTCACAGTAAACTTGTCGTTGAAGGGTTCTCCACCTCTGGTGGTAAAGTCCAACCGGCTGCCTTCCGCGACATCACGACGTGCATTGAATGATGGCGGAGCAGCATCCCAGCTAAAGCATGCGGAGAAAGCAGTCGGCAAGGATTCCGCCACGGACGCGTGGTCGGAGATTGCGGTCTCATTCTCCTGGAGAACGAGAGGGGGGTACTGCGAGAACTTGCCCCGAATCCTTTTGACTCGCTACCACACCAGTGCCAGAGGGGTCTTCCCGTTAAGTTAAGAAACGTATGCTCGCCAAGAAGAGCAGCGGCGTGCTTCGAAATATACCGGAACCTAGCCCGACGAAATTCACCAACAGTGAAATCGTTCGGCGCCGCTTATAGCGCATGTAGGAATAACGCTTCCGTTTGCGGGCCGTCTGACACTCGGCCGACCACCATGGGAGTGGTCGATGTGCAAAACGGCCAGACGTTCTGGGAATAGTAGCACGGTCGCAGCGATGAGGCTGCCGGAGAAGAAAACGGCCTCATCTACCGACCTAAACTCCCCGACTGAGATAGAGAATTCAGTTATTTCCTGAAATGCAGGCCACCACGCCAAACACCACCGAGGTGGGCTCTCAGGCGGTAGTTGCCCTGAAAATGATAATTGAATGGGAAAGTGATCACTACCATGTAGGTCATCGACGACCCACAATCAAAATCAGGCTGTGCATCCAAAGAGCACACAGATAGATCAAGGTAAGAAAATGAAGGGGTTCTTGGGCAGTGATGCGTAAACTCATCCACATTTAGGACACCTATCTCAAGATCTTCGATCAGATCGGCAAGGACTTGTCCCCTGGGATTTATTGAGTAATCTCCCCCGAGAGGACACCTCCATTCAGATCTCAAAGCAAGAGAAAGGGCCTCGGCAACTGTGCCACGACGCGGCGGACATCCCCCGCGTCGAAGTCAGCTGACGGTGGAATGTATGCAGAAATGATAGTATACCTCCTATCCTGGTGAAGCTGCACAGCCACTGCCTGAAAGGAGGTATCTAATGTGAAAGGAAGAAGGGAGACATCATGCCTGGTGTAAACCACGCATCATCCATCTTTTGGTGGTGGGGTCGCAAAACCTTTATACCCCAGGAGGGTGGGCAGGGAGCACGCGCCTAGCATGGTCTCCTACAGAAAAATAGCTAACGGGGAACAGGACGACACGAGCCTCTGCAGCTCCTCCCAGTTGGTCAGGAGTCCACAGCAATTCCATTGAAGGAATATGCCCTCCAGGCCTAGCTTGGAGATGCAGGGGCCCTCTTCGAAGAGAAGACCCTCACGGGAATGATCGTACGCTTACCGGAGACAGAACCCCGGGCGCTGTTGGCCAGATAAAGCGCTGAAGGTGCCCTCGCTTTCAACGACTTATTGGGGGGAGGTTGGGCTAGCCATGCAAATCTTTTCCTCCCTCCGCCTCAAAACCTAATGCGGGTGTTGCGGCGTCAGAGGCGCCACCGTCTCTGAGCCACTCGGCCCACCACTACACGTGGGAGAAGGAGCCAAAGCTCCTTTGTTGCTGATCTCCTATCGGGAGACAGCTTTAGCAACCCTGGAAGATGGCCTGGCGACCAACTTCAGGGGATTTACCTCCTGTGAGTCTAACAACTCGGTGGAGGCGCGTGGCCGTTTCGCCTTACGGGAAACGGTTACCCTGGGGGAAGGGGGTGAGCCCTGGTTTTAACCAGGGCTGGGTGTGAACCCTTTTTGTTGCCAGCTTTACTAGAGGAGCGCCCGGGTTAAGTAGAACCAGCAGAAGGGCTCCGAATATGCACGGAAACAACCGTGCTCATTGGCCTGGATGGGCCAGGAGCAGAGGGTGCCTTTCTAACTATTGAGGCATAAGAAGTCCCAGGCAGAGCCAGGCACGCCAGGACCAAGTCCTTAGCCTCGCGGAATGAGAGTCGATCCTGGGCATGAACAGCCAGGATTTCTTCCTCAAGGAGATATGCACCACATTGCTTCGAAGAAGTGGGGTGCGGCTCTCCCCAATTGACACACTTGGCCACACACAATTTAGACTTATCGTGTGTGGCCTTGGAGCAATTTACACAGACTTCGGGTGACCCCGACTTTGCACGTCTACAAGAACGATTCATATGGCTAAAGCAGTGACAGTAATTGCACCGCCGCAGCAGTGGCATGAATGCCTTTATGCAGTAGCAGTACCAACCAGCATGCACCAACTCAGGGAGCTTGTCACAGTCGAACATGACGAAAAGTGTAGGGTTGGGTCTCGAGGCCCCTCCCTGTTTTCTCATCACACGTTTGAGCTTGATCGCCCCATGGTTGGCCAGTTCTAAGGTTATGTCCTCTATGGAGTAGTCAACCAGTTCCTTCATATAAACTACTCTTTTCACAAAGTTCATGGTAGAGTGCGGGGTCACACTCATTGGGGTGCCATCAAGTGTACGAAGAGCAATTATCTTGGCCGCCTCGGAGGGATTCGCTGCATTCACCAGAAGGCTCCCATCTGAGAAACGGGTCACCTTCAGCTCTCTACCAATTACACTAGCTAATGCTCTCCTCTGATGGATCATGTTGCCCTTGGCCAACATGCTGCCATCAGTAGATTGAATAATGAGTAAGCATTTGAAGCCAGCGGGGTAAAAAATGCCAGCGGGCTAAAAAATGCCAGCTAACCTCTGAATGACAGACCCAAATGTTATTGCGGTTCGCCCTGTGCACTTTTGGTCTTAGTCATAGTCAGGGGCTATGCACTCGGGAGGGGGGGGATGTGCCAGACCCATCCATCCTCGCAGGCCCCGCAGATGGAGGGGAGCCCAGAGTCTTTTTCTTTTTCTTATTCTTTTTAGGAGAGGAGGGCAGGGAATTAACCTGCTTGTCCCCTCCGCCGGCAGAAGCCGCTAAGCCAGATGGACCGGCCTTGGCCAGATCCTTCTCCAAGATGGAAGGCACCGGCGGCGGTCGCAGGCGCACCAGCCGGAGGAGGAGGATATCTCTCCCCTCCTTGTATTGCCTTGGAAACCCGGGCCATTTGAGGAGGACCTTGCATAGGGGCGGATTGGGGTTCAGCCTTCAAACAAAAAGTTCTGGACCCCTGGGATAGATCATTAGTGCATATTCACTCAGTAAACAATGAAAAAAAGTCCAGAGGTAATAATAAAAGGTCAAAAGGGAAGAAAACCTAGTCAACATCAAATGTTAAAGCAAGATGCCTAAGTTCAAAATATTTATCATATTTAAAGATGTCAATATTTTCTTATAATGAGAATTTACATTACTCACTGCATTTGCCACAGCATGGAGCAAACAAAACCTGGAAGTCATGCTCACAGTACTTTCTACCTTCAAATTCATAGAAAATATCATCTGGAAAAGCCCTGAAGCATTGGGCACACCTAAAATAGGAGGAAAAACATGTAATCAAGTTGGGGATTTTTTTTTAATAAGTTGTATAAGCTACAAGGGCATTTGGTAAAAAAAAAAACAAGCTTTCAAATTAAAATTTTCAGGATTGAAATGTGATACAATACTTACACAAAGCACTGAGTATGCCATAATTGTCCATTAGAATTCACAATCTTTTCCTGCAAATCAAACCCATTCCCACAACGGGAACATGTCATAGAACCCAAGGACATATTGTGCAATCTGAAAGTCAAGGGTTGATATTATTATTTCTTAGATATAATTTGCAAAACATTGAATTTCAAGGAAATATATCAGTAAAAACAGAAATATACATTTCATAATAGTATGCAAATTTAGTTTTAGTTTTCAGAAATATATCAACAAAATGCTATAAAAATCAAAGACAATAAAAGCAGTCCTTGGTTACACTGCAAAATGCAACACACTTAATTTTATATACATAATACTTGAGACTTTCTGCTGTGACTAAACTAAATGAATATATTTTTCATAAATATAAAATATTTATCATTATAATTTATAACTAAACATAGATTAGCTGCTTTTAATGACTAGTGATTCCATTTGCAGTTTTTTTTAAGCCACATTTGGCAACTGCCTTCTTGGGCATAGGTACCAAAAAACTTTTAAATTTTTATTTTTAGCCTTTAAAAGCTTAATACTAAAATAAACAAAGGCGAACAAACATACCACAACCACAAAAAAAACAGTTAAAAAAACAAAAAGTATAATCATGTCTTAAATGAGACCTGCTGCTTCCAAGGCTCAAACATGCATTCCCAAAAGCTATACAATTGGAGTAGTGACCCCATTCATCATGGTACTGCGAGTGATGATCCCCAGATTGGTACAATCAACAAGAATGTGCCACACACTCTTTGAGAACAAGCAAGCACCACAGTTAGCTACAGATAGTTCCTACTAAGTCAGTGTTCTCCCGCAGAGAAGACCTTGCTGCCTGGGGCCTGCATTTGTCTCAGAAAGGGGCCTTCTTTCACACATACCACTCCCTTGTGGTATTGGGAACTGTAATCAAGATATCACCAGATTCCTGGCTTGGTCCGGAGACTTACATCATTGGGGCTGGCAAGCTGACCTCCATCAAGAAAGAAAGTGGGTGTATGCTCAACCCCCAACAAAGTCAAAATATGACTTTTGTCCCTCAGTGTATTTCAGTTCAGTAGAAGTTTGGGTAAATATGTGGATTATCGGCGCGAACGATGGGGCGTACTATTTCGTCCGTGTTCCAAAATGTTTCACGTTTTTGGAGTACATTTAAGTTGACGGCTCGTGTGGGGGTAAACACAATGGGGGGACTACACTACGATGATCCTAAGTTTCATTAAATTGGGGCACAGCCCCCCAGTATATAATCCTAATTGTTTATAGAATAATAATTCGAAAAGAACTCAAACGCGCATGAATATTCCGACATGAGTGAACGATAATATTTACACACAAAAATTTTTTCCGGCCGGGCCGCTAATCTACATATTTACCGAAGTTTGGGGATATGTCTTTGTTACGACTCCTGCTGTATTACTACTTCACTGTTGTGCCAAATTATCTTTGATTAATCTATTTCATTTTAACCAAAGGTTTTTCAAATATTTCTTGAATTTTCTTTGATTTTCTGCAGTAGATTTGTCTAATAGCAGTATACCTGCCAAGATGGGTTCTGTCTCTTCTGGTAAGGCTGCTGTAGGTCAAGAAGCTCTTCTCTTATTTCACTGTATACAGTGCAGTACAGTAAAAAGTGCTCTAAGAATTCCTGCTCATAGCCGCAACATGGGCATTTTTCCTCACTACCTTTAAATCTATTTCTCCAGGCTTTCATCATTAATTTGCTCTCCAAGCTGTTATCCATCCAGACTTCTTTTATTTTCAGTTTAAATCACCTATATATCTTCAATGTTGTTCTTTCTTACATGCTTTTTCTCCAGTCTTCCGAATCCCATTTTTCTATTTGCTTTATGATTTCATTTGGCTTCATCTTTTCAGCTTGTTTAAGATTAATTCCTACTGTGTTCATGTATTTCTCGAGTCTTACTATCCATTTGTTTTTCCCTTCTTGGTATTCATGTAAGAAAATTTGCTTCATAAGTTCATTTCTATCTTCTTGTAGAATGTGATAATAAGAGAAAATGTGAGGAAGAGGTAGGCTAGGATATGTAATAAAGAGGAAGAGGGGTAGTCAGCTGTAATCACCTATTATCATACCCCAGCATTGGGTCAGGCTGGGAGGATGTGCAGCTCCTCCAGGTACCATATGTAATTAACTACAGGAAACAAGGAGGGGATACTCTTAAAAAAAGGGGCAGAGGGAAAGGGGGAATGCACCAACTTTCCCAGGTTCTGTCAGAGGTCAATTCAACATAGTAAGCTAGATCTTCCTTATTGGCACACAGGCCAGGAAGATGTGCCACTCCTCTGAGTATGAGTTGTAATAATCTACACAAGGCCCCCCAAGCAGCGCTTTTACAATATTAAGAACTATCAAGACAAAGCAGGAAAGATTCTATATATTATATAGAAATAAAAAAAAACCAATACAATATAAGTACATTGCTTTGAACATAATAAATCACCCTTTAATAGACTTTACTCCCAATATTTTCTTTTTCCAATTTAGAAACACTTCAAAATTTTATGTAAAGTCCCCACATTAAAAGAGAGAAGAGAGAAAAAAGGCCAATTTCAACTTGTGTTGTGACAAAAGCTAAGAATGGATCAAATCCAACAAATGAGTATTTCATCCCAAAATCAACAACATTGTCAATAAATAGACCACATAGAATTTTAGCACAATGTAAGACAAAGTCCACAGTGCCAATGAAGCACCCCAAAAGTAGATAGCCATAGGGTATTTATTCCCTACTTTTTATGTTGTTTATCAATTTCATCAGGGCTAAGATCAGGTGGGACTTCTCTGAGAACTTTGTCAATATCAACATTTTCTAAGTAAATCTTCTTGAATTTATCCTTCAGGGTTTCATCACTTGGAATTGGTAAAGAAAATACAACTGTCCTGCTACTCCGGACAGAGTCATTGGACCTTTTCAAAATCACATTATTTCCTTCTAACCCAGTCTTCAAGGGCTTTCCTCCATTTTTTTCTTGAACATAGACATTCTCAATATGTGCATAATCATGATGATTGACTCTTCTTTGAAATAATAGGCTGTCTTTTAAATGAAGATTGTACTGCTGATTCTTTTGAGCCATCGCATTTAATTCTTTTTAAATTAATAAAAATTATTAATAAACTAAATCCTTCTGTTTATAGCTACAAACTTTTGCACAAGTTAATGGTATTGTTACTAATTGAATTAAAACACAACCAAAATAAACCAAACTAAAAAAAAATGTAGAAGCAAATAAAAATTATCAATATTTAATTATAAGACCAGGCAATGGCCTCACTACTAATATTAAAATTTAAAATCTAAAAAAAGCAGCCATGGTTAAATTATTATAAATTTTCAGAACTTCACCAATTATAATAATTTTAAAAAGGAACTCTAAACTAAATTTCCCCCCTTTCAAAATATCACATTGATAAAATATAGAGTTAGAGAATAGAAGATATATAAAAATAAATTTTCTGAACTTCACCATTTGCAATTCTTTGGATTTTAAAAAATTCCCAAAATTTTGATACTTATATTTATTTCTGAACTTTGATAAAAAAAAACAAGTCTAAGAAAGAAATTATTATTCAAATACTCAAAAGAATCATATGAGTATCATAATTGGTTTGTTTTGAGGGGGCCTGCAGTGAGAGGCCTTAAATACCTAACAACCTAAATATAAGCTTTTTCACAGCTTAAACATGATTGGCTAAAACTAGTTTAATAATAGTCAAAACTGAAACTATATAAAAATATCCCAAGCAATTAAACATATGCTGGAGATACAAAGTAAAGGAGACAAGGCAAATTAGATAGGGAAAAAACAAGATAAAGGGAATAGAATGAATCTAATATTTACTAAGCTTATTATTATTTATCTGATGGGTAGTAAAGGTTAAAATTTTATTTGGGGACAATTTGCTAAAAAAAATGGGCTGAAATGAGCCATCTGATGAAGTGAAAATTTTAATTACAGTAAACCTTCGATAGAACTAACTATATGGGGTGGGGGGGTCATTTATTAAAGCCGAAAGTTCGTTAAACCCTATGGTTGTTAAAAGCGATAGAAATAATGATGATTCGTTCATTAATCTGTATACATAAATATGTATATAAAGACTGTATTGCATGGATATGGAATACATATGTAATTACTAATATTACTAATAAAGTTAAGTGGACTACATCGAATTTAACAAACTTCGGTTCGTTAAACTTGATGGAGTTCAGCCAGGAAATTTGGTTCCTTATATCCAAAATTCGTTATATTGAGGTTCGTTATATCGAGGGTTTACTGTACTTTGCATATGGATTCTATGATTTTTCTTTAATATAAAAAAAGGGTGGTTTTCATTTAGCATACGAGAGACAAGACTCAAGTTTTCCTTTTTGTGTTCACACATCTGGCATGTGACATTTCTCTGTTTCAATAATAAAGTACTTATGACAATGACCATATGGAATTAGGTACTCATGTCTTATTATATTAAAGAAAATGAAGCATTTTATTGTACAAGTGAAATAAACTTTATTTTTGCTTCAGTTAAATGGGTTCAAGTTAAAGCTTTTTATATACTGGTTAGCTCTTTCTATTATGGATAAGGGATAATGTTAGATAGTTAAACTGATGCAGGAGAAAGGTGGGTCATACATTTGATGTGCTCAGTCAGAGGAATGGCACTATTGTGTGTATACAAGGACAAAGTGAGGCTCCAAGCCAAGTTAACTTGGGTGGACAAAGGATACAAGGGTTCTAGTCATGAACCCTTGCAATTAAGCTACAAAACAGCTTTTGTACAAAGAAAATCTTAATCTTTAGGTCACATGAACAAGTCAAACTTTTTATGACAGAAATAGGCAATGCAAATTACAAAAGTTTGATTAAAACGGCATTTTTTACATAGATTAGTCAAACTAATGTTTATGCTACATGATTAAGCTCAGAAGTCAGTTTGGATACTTTCACTAGTTTACTCCAATTTGAAAGGTTTGCTATTATATTTAAAGTTAATGAAATTTCTTTACTGACTTTGGAGAGTTCTATTGAGCTAGATCACAAACAAAAGATGTGAGAGGTGGCATATGAGTTCATAAATTTAGAATGTAGGAATACTCTCAGGATGATCTCTACCAAGCAGGAGAAACCTAGCTTGTTGACCTGGGGATGATGCTTCCTTCCCTGAATAGCATTTAGTCTATGATAGAACAGCATTGTGATAAGGCAAATCAATGAGCTGGTTGCAGGACTACATCTATTTGTTTGGAAAACTTGGATTTCTTGGGCTACATCTGGGCAGAGATGGGCAAGATCACAATCAGATGACCCAAAAAGGTGATCTTGAAGATAAAGATCAGATCATGAGAAAAATGATCTTGAAAATCCAGATCAAGATTGTGATTTTGAAGATCACTTTTATATGAATTTATAAATGATGACAATTTTAGTGTTTCAATAAATTTATTACTAATGATATTATATATATTGTTCATTGTATAAAGCAAAACATTTTTTTAAAGAAAATGTGCAATTAAACAGAAAAGTAAATAGTATAAAGTGGAAGGACATTAGCAGTGGTAATATTCTTACATTTATTATTGGCACAGAAAGCGCATGGAATCTGGTATTTATTTTTTTACTGCCGCAATTGAGTAGGGATAGATATTTATCCATCATGAAATTCTTGTGGTGTAGAGGCAAAGAATGTGGAAAAAAAGTTCCTTCATCTTGCTGGAATTTTTTTTTTGTTCAATACTAACAACTAATTCAATGAATAACGTGGATGACAGTAAACACATTGCAATTGATGAAGCACTTGTTTTATGGATTCATCAATTTATAATGTAGAAACGTGCTAAATAAAGTTATTTGTTAGGTGTAATAGTCAAAAACCTTGGAGCGGTTACAAATATATAACTTTTGTGTCTGTTATGGAAAAATCATGGCACTTTCCTAAAAATGATAATAGTGTATTTTGAATGAATGCATAATAATTGAATTAGCAAGGTGCATGCTTTAAGGTAGTCATATAATTGGTATGAAAGTGAAGTTTCTTTTTATTATTTAAAGGGTCATTCCATGTCAAGTGGTCCAATGCTCCCCATCTCAGATTTTGATGAAATTTCATGCACAAACACTGGAACCGGGACTGAAAATGACGTCTAGCATCCTTTTTGCGAGGGTTTCAAAAATTAAATCAGTTTTTACCCAGGTAGCTTAGTTTTCTCACAAACTAAGATTTAAAATGCAAAAAAATACCTGTAATACCAACCAGTGCTGCAGTCATGAGCCTATATCTCCTGAACATTGGGGTTATATGATACCAAATTTTTTCCTGGAGTGGCATCTAACTTTTTAGTCTGTTTGCCAAATTGAAGTTTCTAGGTCTAATCTCTAAATTACACCCTATTAAAGTTGGTCACAAACAGAAAAAGGTGAAAAATGACCCATGTTAAATCAGTTATTTATTTGACCATCATGCCAGTTTTTTTTATCCGAAGCTCCTTTAGTGCTGTCCTCCTTTCAGGGGGCAGCTTTACGAAGCCCAGAAGATGGCCTCCCAACCCTCTTCATGGGTGTTGCCTCCTGTGAGTCATGCTGGGGGAAGGGAGGGGAGCCCTGGTTTTAACCAGGACTAGGAGTGAACCCTTTGTGCCGCCAGCCTTACCAGGGGAGCACCCAGTGTGGGTAGAACCCGCAGAAGGGCTTTTGACCATGCTTGTACGCCTGGAGGGGGGGGGGGACTAAGTCCTTAGCCTGGTGAAATGAGAGACAATCCTGAGCCTGAAAGGACAGGATTTACTTCTCAAGGAGATAAACACCACATTGCTTCAAAGAAGCAGGGTGCAACTCTCTGCAATCAACAAACTTGGCCACACACAATTTGGACTTAGCGTGTGCAGGTTTAGAGCAACTTACACAGATTTTGGGTAACCAGGAGTTTGCATGGCGACAGGAGCGATTAGTATGGCTGAAGCAGTGACAGTAATAGCACCTCCGCAGCAGTGGCAGGAATGGCTTCACACGGTAGCAATACCAGTTGGCACACACTGACTCAAGGAGCTTATCATAGTCGAAAGTGATGAAAAGTGTAAGGGTGGGTCTCAAGGCCCCTCCCTGTTTTCTCATCACACGTTGTTAAATATTTTTTTCCGAAAGACTACTAGTAAATTATAGTAAAGAGTGGCGGAGACAGTAGGGCTTGAGGTACACCAGAAGTTGTACGTTCTGTTGGGCCAGAAGAGCTGTTTTTTGTAGCCTTGAAGGTGTGACAAGATCACTATATATTGTATCTAGCTTGGGGGCACCAGCTTTTTTTTTTCTGTAAGACGTCTCAGAGGCGCCAGCCTCATTAGTCCTCTGAAATTTGTAAACAGTTGAGTGGCAGCCGCCGGCAGGACTCCCCCCCCCCCCCTCCAGCTCGGGGTACCACGTGAGGCCTTTTCTTTTTTTGCATTGTGTCAGATCCAAAGTGTTAGACCTCAAGCCCATTTTTTTTGTTGTGTAAATAAGTAAAGAGATCTCATAAATATTTACCCTATATTTTTCTTGTAAATAAAGGACTGTACATACAATCCATTTCATTCTCTTTCAATTTTTCACACCTGAATTAGTGTAGGCAGCGCATTGGAACGATTGGGATTAGAGTATAGATTTTCAGCCTGTAACAACATTCGACCTTGACCGCCCCATGGTCAGCCAGCTCTAATTTGATGTCATCTATGGAGTAGTCCACGAGTCCCCTATCATAATCCTTTCACAAAGTTGATAGTAGAGTGCCGCATCACACTCATGTCTCACAGGCATGCCATAAAGTGTCAAAAGGGCACTAATTATGGCTGCATCAAAGGGATTCAACACATTCATCAGAAGGCTCCCGTCTGAAATGAGTCACCTTCGGCTCTCTACCAATCACACTAGATAAAGCTCTCCTCTGATGGATCATGTTGCCCTTAGCTAACATGCTGCCATCAGTGGAGCAAATAACCAGGAAGCACTTGAAGCCAGTGGGCTTGAAAACGCTGGGTAGTCTCTGAATGAGGGGCCCCGATGTAATAGAGGCTCTGCTCTGTGCACTATCACTTTTGGTCTTAGTCAGGGACTCTGCACCCTGGGGCAGCAGAAGGGCCGGACATGTCAATCTTGGCTTGGTCGCCTAACTTAGTGGCAGCAAACCCATCCATCCCCGTACTAGATCCCTCCCCTCCTAGTACTGCCTTGGAGACCTTGCACAGGAGCGGACTCGGGTTCGGTGTTTGCCGCTGAACGTGGATTGATTTGTCCCAATGCAAGGTCCTACCATGTCTATTTCAGGGAGAGGGGGGAGAGGCTCCATTTGGCCATCCCCCCAGGACGTCACAGGTTCATTGGCAGCGGTGTCGTTAGTCAGGTTATTTTGTACTTACAAGTACCACCTCAATAAGTTCCGCATAACCACTTTGTATGAGCAATAGTCCTAGTGGAAATTTAAAGTACCAATTTACACTAACTTCTCAGCCTCTCAATAGCTGGCGCTTCAAGTTACCACTCCATTCATGCCTGCCATAGTGAACTTATTTCAGTCAGATCACTTCTTTGGTCAGAGTGATACATGCAAATTGGTGTATAAAATATATTTTTTTCCAAATATTAGCATTCTCAAGGTAAGAATTTTTTATATTTTTTCTAGATTAATAAGGCTCTTAGCTTGGTTTAAATGATATTTGCAAACATGTACTTCATTCTAATAATAAATGATAAACACTGTTCTTTGATGGACTGAGAAGTACCAGCAGGATAGTGGCACACATGCTTATATCCATTTGCTTTCATTTTTATGCGTAATATTTTAGATTACAATTCTTGAAACCATTTGTGTTTTAATATTTTTATGGTTTATAATCAAGATAAATGTAATTTGTGAATAGTTTTGATATTTATGAACCATATATTTTCTTGTAAAAAATCTATTTGTATAGGTACATATATAATTCAATAATAGCTTTATTTTATTTTCAATGATTGAAATATAATATAATTACCCATTTTCTTACTTTATTACAGAACTATTTCAATGAGAAGATTAACAAGAAGTGAAATGAATTATATTCTGAACAAATTCCCTTCTGATATAAACACTCCAACAGAGGATAGTTCTGATGAAGAACCTGATAGTGTTCCATCCACTAATTCAGAAACTACAACTGAACCAACACTGGATGATGATCAGCAAGAGGAAATTGATCTGGTGACAACTGTTTCTTTTCAAAGAAAATGGAAAAAGAAGAATAATGTACCAATTAAACTCCCATTATTTACAGAGGCAAGTGGTGTAAATAAAACAATTTTTGCTAATAAAACAACATGCACAGAGAATTTCTGCACTTTTTTAAATAATGAAATTTTAAAGAAAATTGTTCTTCAAACTAACATATATTACTCAAAAGCAGTTAAATATTAAAACTATCAATTTATGAAATTTATAGCTTTTTAGGATGGCAACTTTTTGAGTTACCATCACTTGCCTCGTGTTAGGGATTATTGGTCATCTGACCCAGATTTAGGAGTTGCTTTGGTCAAAGAAACAATGATCAGGGATAGGTTTTTTCAATTATTGGCTAATTTACATATATATGATAATTTAACTATACCTGAAAACAATACAGATAGGGTCCTAAAAGTTAGGCCACTAATTGATGATCTAAAAAAATTTCAACAGTGTCGACTTCCCTCCCAAGCACAAAGCATTGATGAAAGCATCAAATTCAAAGACAAACCAATCAAAAGGAGCTATAAGTTATGGTGCAGAGCTGATATGAGTGGCTATATATATGAATTTGATGTTTACCAAGGTAAGAAAGGTGATGGGAATAGTTCAAAAGTTTGGTTTAGAGGGTTTTAGTGCCAAAAAATTACAAATACTTTGCATAATAAAAGTTTTATAGTATACATGGACAATTATTATTTATCTCTAGATCTTTTTAACTATCGAAAATCAGTTGGCATATATGCATCCACAAAGAAAAGGCCTGACAGAACTTTGTAAAGACAAAGACTTGAAAGGAGGGGAGTTATTATCTAATCATCATAGCATGAAGTGTCAACTGTTTTTAGAAAGTTAAAAGATGGAACAAAAGCATAAATTCAAGCCCCAACTATTGTAAAGGATTACAATGCTTTAATGGGTGGAGTAGATAAAGCAGATATGCCCAAGGCTCTCTATGACAGATCGAAAAGGAAAAGATTTCTGGCATAAGTTATATTAAAAATCCATAGTCAAATATTAAATAAGGTGGAGAAGGCCAGCCTCCTCCAAAAAGTCTAAAGTCCACAGGTCCGTGTGCATGAATTTGTCCCAGAGTACAAGGGAAGGCAGTAGTGACCTTGCCAATCCCAGTACAGGGACAGGTAATGTGTGTGAAGATCACCCAGACTGGGACATTCAACAAGAATGTGCCAAACAGTCTGGGGGACAACACAGTCATCACAATTGGGTGCAGGCGAGCACTACATCAAATGGCGATGCATCACATAAGTGTGCCCGATTCGGAGACAACAGAAAGCAACCTGAAGCCGTTGCGGCATGGGGATGGGGGATAGGTCCATAGGAATAGTCACAGCGCAGTGGCACACAACTTTTAAGTTCCCCTGGACAATCTCCCATCTTCTTTGCCAAGCAGTCCGAAGAGATGCCTGTATTCCTGCCATGTAGTCTGTGTGTGTGGAAGAGCAAAACGGTGGTCCAGTCATCCAGTGCTCGCGGACTCTTTGGTGCCCTCATTCCCTGCAATTCCTACATGTCCAGGAATCCAGCAGAAGATAATCTCAACATCCACCCGGCTCACTAAAACCGTGGCATCATGGATATTGCGAACCAGAGGGTGCAGAGATTCCAATGCCCCGAGAGCACTCAGGGCACTTTGTGAGTCACTATAAATCACATTCCAGTCTCCAAACCGGGCACATCGCATAATCTCCGGTACCGATTGGTGTATTGCCACTAGCCAGAGACATATATCTAGCTCTTGAAGGAGTTTCC
This sequence comes from Ceratothoa steindachneri, assembly GCA_963969495.1. NCBI lineage: Eukaryota > Metazoa > Arthropoda > Malacostraca > Isopoda > Cymothoidae > Ceratothoa > Ceratothoa steindachneri. The sequence goes on from OZ018329.1 coordinate 93,029,779, forward strand.
TAGCCCTAAACCCAAAGGGCTTAGGCTATGACTTGCCTCTCTTGGCGGCATAGGCACCGTCGAGATCAGCTACGGATGCTTTGAGAGCCATTGGTGACAAAGGGAGATGCTGTGCTCATGTGTACAAGCAAGTAATGCACTGTGCATGGCGCATAGATAGTGGCATCTCTCTAGCATCAACAAGCATGCTCTCAATAGGAAAAGTGCAGATGGCACAGTGTAGAGGTGTGCCTCTACATACCCAATTCCCAATAGTTAGTTTTCAAAAAGACCTTGCCCAAATCCTATGCTTACTTAATACAAATTTTTGTGTTTCAGATAAAACTTAAATTTTTATTAAATTAATAGATACATATATTAAATGATTAGATTAAGCAAAGCTCATTAATATATTATTTAATACTAAATATAATACAACCACTGAACTGCAAAATTAGATCTACTCTCCTCTCTGAAGGCGAGTTTTGTGGTGACAAACCTTTCCTAGTTATATCATATTGTTTTGGGGATCTTTGGAGGGTTTAATGCAAGAAAATCTGAAGACTTTTGTATGCATTTTCTAGGTTGGGACTCTGTGTATCTAACGCCTTAATGATTCGCACCAGTGTTCTCACTCACTAGTAGTATGTCTAGTCAGTTTGCTCCAGTCTTGTAACTGGTGAGTACCAATCACTCAATAATTAGATCTTGGTAGAGGGCCCCAAATTTGGCCAATTTTGATCATTTTACTTGTATCATGTAATTGGTAAATTTGAATGTCCTATTTTTGTAGGAGCAACCATAGCTGGGCTCTTCAAACATACCAGTGCATCAACTGTGATCAACCTGGTCACTGCAGCTCCTTAAACAAGTGGACGCACCATTTAGGTTCCCAGCTGATAGCTACTTCAATGTAAACGTATCTCGTTGATACATACGGTGTTTAGGAACTACTGTATAGCTTATCTTGTTAATGAGTACCAGGTTCTGGCATTAACTTGTAACATATCGGGTTGATGCAGTCCCATGTTTAAGAGCTATTGTATAGCATATCATATTGTGAGAACCGGATTCTGGAGTTATTTGTAACATTTATCCTGTTGGTGAGTGCTATTTATTAAAAGAAGGAAAAATTGTTCTGTTGCACTTAGAAAGTTTATCGGTTTAAATTCTATTTGTACACTGGCCAGTATTTACTTTGTAGATAGTTGATTCATTATATTTACCATATGCAATAAGTTTTAATTTTCATGATGTAAAAAAGAGCGCACCTTACTGGGTGAAATGATTGAAGGTATCATAGTGACTCTAAACAATTGCTCTCCAAAATATTTTGCCTAAAGTATAGAGTTATTACAACGGGTTGCCAAGCGAAGGCCGGTGTGGTGGATCAAGTCCACCTTCCACAATAGACATTCGGCTGCGGATGCATAAAACTCACATCCGTAGTAGAGCTTCCCAAGCACTGAAAGTCACAGAACGAAGAATATCCATGGCGAGGTTACAAGAGACCATAAGGCTGCGAATATGAGGACCCCAGGTGATTGCAATTCAACCACTTCCAGGCGCACCCCATTAAGAAACAAATCTGGGTCGGGGTGGAGCCATGGATGGCGGCAGAAGTGCAGTTCAATGTCTGTTTGAGTCGACGCTCCAGAGTTGGCATCTGGGCCGCACCAAAAGAGATCAAAGGTTGTCCACATAGAGCGTAGCAAGAACATCTTCTGGCAGCACTGAGGTAATGCTGTTGATGCTCAAGGCAAAGAGTGTAACATTGAGGAAATTTCCCTGCAGGACACCCTCTTCCTGCTCCATTAGGCTGGAGAGGTCATCAGAATTGGCCATCTCTCAGAAATTCAGATATAAACATTGGGAGGCGTCCCCTCGCCACAATCGTGTGGAGGGTCTCTATGATACCTAATTGCCATGCATATCATAAGCCTTCTACAGATCGAAAAACACTGTGGCGAAGTGCTGTATAGAAGGAAGGCCTCGCAGACAGCATTTTCCAGGCGAAGCAGAGCATTATACATGGAATGAACTTATGGAAGCCACACTGCAAAGAACACAAATGGCCTCCACTGTCTAGGTAAAAGGCTAATCTAACATTTACCAATTTCTCAATCAACTTGCACACACAGGAAGTTAGATAAATTGGGCGGAAACCAGCCTGGGTAGAATGATCTCTCCCTGGTTTGCGAAAAGCTAGCACAGTAGCAATTCACCAGGAATCTGGGAGGTTAACCTTTACCCAGATCCTATTGAACAAAGCTAACAGAAAGGCCATGCCTCACTCAACATCGTGGGACATCGTTCGGACCACGGATGGTGTCAGCGCACAAAGCGAGAGCAGAAGACAACTTGCTCAGAGTAAACATGTCTTTGAAGGGTTCTCTGCCACTGGAGGTAAAATCCAATTGGTGGCCTTCTGTGACATCACAACGTGCATTGAATACTGGCAGAGCAGCATCCCGGCTAGAGTGCGGCTCAACCAAAGTGGGGTCTGAGATTGAGGTCCCATGGAGAATGGGAGGTGGGGTGCTGCGAGAACTTGCCCCGAATCCTTTTGACTCACTTACACACCTCTGCTAGAGGGGTTTTCCTGTTAAGTGAAGAAAGGTATGCCCACCAAGAAGAGCAGCAGGCATGCTTCGAAATATACCGGAATTCACAGGCAGTGAAATCATTCGGGCGGCACTTATAGCGCATGTAGGCATAACGCTTCTGTTTGAGGGTCATCTCACACTCGGCCAATGACCACAGGAGTGGTCAGTATGCAAAATGGCCAGACATTCTGGGATTAGTAGTCAGGCCTGCGGCGATGAGGTTGCCAGAGAAAAACTCAATGGCCTCATCTACAGACCTAAACTCCACGCCTGTGCCAAGCACCACCAAGGTGGGCTCTCAGGTGGCAGCTGCCCAGAAAATGATATTTGAATGGGAAAGTGATCACTACCATGGAGGTCATTGACCAACCCCCAATCAAAATCAGGCTGTGCATCTGGAGAGCTCAGAGATAAATCAAGGCAAGAAAATGAAGCGGTTCTCAGGCAGTGATGCGTAAACTCATCCACATTTAGGACACCTATCTCAAGCTCTTCGGTCAGATCAGCAAGGACTTGTCCCCTGGGATTTTTTTTAGTAGTCTCCCCAGAGAGGATGTCTGCCATTCAGATCTCCACGGCATGGTGGAAGTCCCCCGCAATGAAGTCTGCTGACAGTGGAATGAAAGCAGAAATAACAGTATACCTCCTATCAAGGTGAAGCTGCATAGCCACTGCATGAAAGGTGGTGGGGTCACAAAACCCTTATACCCCAGGAGGGTGGGCATGGGCCATGCGCCTAGGATGAGCTCCTGGAGAAAAATAGCTAGCAGGACAAGATTAGCCTCTGCAGGTCCTCCCAGTTGGCCTGGAGTCTGCGGCAATTCAATTGAAGAAATATGCCCTCCAGGCCTAACTCAGAGGATACGCAGGCGCCGTCTTCGAACATAAGACCCTCACAGGACTGGCTGTACGCTTCCCAGAGGCAGAACTTCGGGCATTATTGGCCAGACGCTGCGCCAAAGGCGCGGATACCTTCAAGTCTTTTCCTCTCTCGCCTCGAAACCTTAGGCGAGCATTGGGGCATCGGTCCATCTTTTTTTGAGGATCCACCGTCCCCAAGCCACCCCACTCGCCACTGGCTGTGCATGAATGAGGCAAAGCTCCTTTATTGCTGACCTTTTGGGGAGCATTGCCTCCTGTGAGTCTAACGACTCATTGGAGGTGCATGGCCTTTTCGCCTTACAGGAAATGGTGACGCTGGGGGGAGGGGGCGGAGCCCTGGTTTTAACTGGGGCAGTGTGTGAACCCTTTGTGCCACCAGCTTTACCAGGGGAGCACCGGGGTTGAGTAGAACCTGCAGAAGGGTTCTGAATGAGCACTGAAACAACTGTGATCGTTGGCCTGGATGGGCCAGGAGCAGAGCCTGTCTTTCGTAGCATTGAGGCATAAGATGTCCCAGGCAGAGCCAGGCATGCCAAGTCCTTAGCTTTGCAGAATGAGAGACGATGCTGGGCAGTGGCACGAATGCCTTCACACAGTAGTGGCACCAACCGACACATGGCAAAGAGTGTAGGGGTGGGTCTTGAGGCCCCTCCCTGTTTTCTCATCACACATTCAACCTTAACCGCCCCGTGGTTGGCCAGCTCTTGAATGATATCTTCTATGGAGTAGTCCAAGAGTTCCCTCGCCTAAACTACTCCTTTCACAAAGTTCATGATAGAGTGCAGCATCACACTCAATGGGGTGCCATGAAGTGTCTGAAGAGCACTTATCTTGGCCGCCTCAGAGGGATCTGGCGCATTCGCCAGAAGGCTCCCGTCTGAGAAATGGGTCACCTTCAGCTCTCTACCATTCCCAGTAGCTCAAGCTCTCCTCTGATGGATCATGTTTCCCTTAGCCAACATGGTGCCACCAGGCAGCGAATAATGAGGAAGCGTTTGAAGCCAGTGGGTTCGAAAACACCAGGTAATCTCTGAATGAGGGGCCCCGATGTAATTGAGGCTCCGCTCTGCACACTTTTGGTCTTATTTGGGGATTCCCCGCCCAGGCTAGCACTGGGGCCAGGTGTACTGATCTTGGCTTGGTCGTGTTCAAGGATGGTAGCGGCCTCATCCATCCCGCAGCCCCATGGAGGGAGAAGAGCCCCTTCCCCAGCAGGAGCCCCCAGGCCAGATGGGCCTGCCTCTGCAAGGTCCTTCCCCGAGATGGTGAAGGTCTCAGCAGTCATGGGGGCACTGGCCGGAAGAGGATATCCCTCCCCTCCTTGTGCTATCTTAGCAGCTCGACCCTTTTGGTGCACAGGAGCAGACTCAGGCTTAGAGTTTGATGCCGAGCGGAATCTGCCCCCATGGAAGGCCCCACTTTCTGAGGATGGGCAGCGTCAGGAAGCATGTCTATCTCAGGGGAAGGAAGGCTCCATTTGGCCATCCTCCCAGGAGATCACAGGTTATGGGCTACCTGCTGGCTTTACTGGCAGTCCCCTGTGAAAGCAAAGGTGGGACTGCCAGATTTGTGCTGGATTCATGTGATGACTCCAAGGAAGGGGGTGAGGGGGAGCCACCTGCACTGGTAGGCACTGGAGAGGAGTAAGCCTCCTCTCCAGTTGAAGAGTTATGGAGGGTCCCCTGGGAAACCACAGGGAAGGAGAGACTTCCATTTTTTCTGTGGAGCTGCCTGAGGGTGGCTCCGTCGTTCTTAAAGGGAAAATGAGGGGGAGATTTTGTTTTTTTTCAAAGTTTTCATCATTGGGCATGGTGACCCTTTTTTTTACCGGGATGCAAATGCTAATCACCCTCGGCAGTGCCCACTCTGCGAAGGGTGAGTACAGGCCTGGCAGAGCCAGGTGCCACCATTTCGAACTTCGGACCCCCCCCCCTCCCGCCTGGTGGCCTGGCAGTCCCTCAGCATGGCGGCTCCACCTTGGACACAGCATAAAATGGATAGTGTTTGAAAATAGAAAGGAAGTGGAGGTGAGGAAGATGTGGGTGGGGATAAAGCAGGTTATTAAAAACTCATCCCAAAATGGAGCTCAGGGGTGAGGGATCATTGTCTCCTGCCCCCTCAGCCCCGATCCAGGATGGTTGGCTGAGATGGTCAGCATCTACCCTATGAAATTAGAGGCTGACCAGAGAAAGTTGTGGGAGAGGTTGTATGAAAAGCAAGGAAACAGGGGGAAAATACAAGTGTCTGAAAGAAGGAGAAGAGGCTAAGCTGGGGTCGGACGGGGTACTGAGTCATGTCAGCACGGCAGCTAGGATGGCAAATCGCTGCACCCCTTACAGGGGCAATAAAAGGAAGAGGTAGGCCATGGGACTCAAAGAAAATGATTCCCCACAAGCTAAAGAACTAAAGCACCACAAAAAAACAATCTTTCTCTGTTTCTAACAACGTGAGACTTGAAAACAGAGGAACACCTTGGCCTGAATTTGCTAAAAGTAGGGGTAAATGTGAATTTTGTCCTTTTAAAAGAATTTAATCAAAGCCATATTTTAAATGTACTCTATGTATAAATGACAAAAAAAAATTGTTTTTAGGAATATCACCATACTTGAATATAAACTACATATAAAATTAACAATGTATTTCAGGGATATCATATATTGTATAGTGAATGATTTTCTTCACCTTGTGTCCTGGCAGTACTTATAAGTCCATTTTTTCTTTTTTAATAAAAAATAGAAATAGAATTCTTTTATTTACCTTTCTTTGAATATATATTACTTATTTTGTTTAAGATCAACTGTCAAAAATATTATTTTTTTAAAGTTTTAGTGAGTTTTAGTGATCAATGATAACAAGACATAAATAGTTAAAATTATATTACACATATTTTTCCTATTTTATTATTTTTTTTATTATTATTTTCATATCTATTTTGCCAAAATTATTATTTTCAGCTAAAATAACTTTCCTAGATGTATATATTTTTTTTTTTTTTACAAAATTAAATCTAATCTCACTTGTCAGGAAAAGGAGTTAATAATATTGATTTCTAACAAATTACCAATTTCTAACCGATATTAAAAATTTAAAGCAAATAAATAACATTTTACACCTTTTATTGTATTTTTCATGAGTGTCAATACTTCGCCTGCTCAAGTTGATGATCAGTTTTGGAAATTAAGAGGTAAAGATTTTTGAATAGTCATACTTTTAGTAGACCTATTACAAGACATTGAGGGGTTATCAATATTTTGTTAAAATATAAACTAGAGAAAGCTTGAAATATATAGAAGTATTAAATGCCTAGTAAATTAGTGGAGTGAAAAGTAACACTGGGACACTTACCCAGGCATCTCGCTAGGCTTTTAAGTATTCTGAAACAAAGTATGAAATAATTAACTTAAAAATAAGTGGTCTATAGGATAAACTAATGTTGAGAGATAGACAAATAGTAAAATAAATAGTACTTATATTTTGCCAACTAAAGTATGACTTTGTTTTATGAAAAATAAATATGTTCAGTGTTTTATGTACTCTTATCTGAATTCTTTACCTAATTATTTTTATTTATAATAACTTTGACTAGATATAAACTATATAAATAGTATTTGATCGCCAATAATATTCATTGACAAGGTCATTAAAAAAATAGCCATTTATTTTAATAAAAAAATAAACTAAAAGCTTCTTTTTACACAATTTATTATAGCCACTCAGTTCCTTCACTTCATTCTCAGAGCAGAGGACACCCTCACAAATCCTTCACTTTGATAATATTATCAACAAAGACCCTATGGTGATTGAAGAATAAGTTTGCAATGATCTATATCCCTTAGTGATCCAGGTACCAGTTGAAAAAGAACTGAAAAGACATTTGCCTTGAATGAACTAACCAAGACATTTGAATTACTCACTTTGAGCTAAATAAATTACTTTAGGTTTAATAATTTATTACAAAAGACAAAATAGGAATGCATAAATGAGAGTAAATAGCTCATAAATAAAAACATCTAGAGATTGTTAATGTGAAGGTATAGGAACAAATTTAAGTTTGAATCAGGTTAATAAAAGATGCTTCAAGGATAGGGGGGTTAAGGTGACTGACGCTTATTAGTCATTCTCTGTCTAGTGCCCTTTGACTGGATGAATCTGATTTAACTGATAGTCAGAAATCTGTTCTGTTGGAAGTGATCAGTTAAGGTGATAGTGCCATCAGACATCCCATCAAAGTAACAAAGAAAAGCCTAAAGTTGATCAGACTTTAGGAAAGTGAGATTATCCAAAAATGTTTGCCCCTCTATTCTGTTCCCATTGTCCCCATCAGGAGACCTGATAGAAAGCTTAGACTCTGTATAGACTATCATCAGTAAAATAATATCACCAACAATAAGTTTCTCCTACCAAATGTGACTGATCTTATAAAGAGTTAGACAGAATTAAGTACTTCCCATTCATTGATTTGGTGAGAGGATAGTACCAAGTTCTGATGGAGGATGGTAGCATATCATCAGTTTAGCGATAGTCCTATCAGCTTTGAGTAAGTTTGGGTTTAAACTCAAACCTCAGAAATCAAATCTGCCTGAAGGAAGTCAAATTTCTGGGCCACTTAATTTCAAATCAAGTAATGGAGTTGTCCCTTTACCAAAGAATTTGTCTGGTATCCAAGAATTCTCAGTTCCAACATCAATCTATCAAGTTAGTTTCTGGGAATAGCAAATTACCACCAAGATTTCTAAACCATTATCTAAAATTAGTGGACAAAAGAAGTTAGTAGGAACAATGGCTTGTCAAAAGTCATTTGAACTAAATATTGCTTCTCTCTCTAATCCTGTTAACCTGATGACAGTTAACCTGATGACAGATTCAGCAACACATAGAAATCTGGTTGGATGCCTCTAATATCCGTGCAGATGCTCTCCTGTTGCAGATGCAGGCTGGTGTGAGTCGTTCCACACTTTCATCTACTGAAGCATGAAAGAAGTACTCAACAAGTGAGTGTGAGCTTTCAGCTCTGTATGAGACCAACTTTATTTTATTCACCTACCATAAATCTCTCATTTATCTGCACTATAAAACTTGTCTCCTTGGCTAGCACAAACTATTGAAACTATGTCTACTATGGTCCAACTAGTCCTTTGCGCTATGGATATAGTGAGTCCTTTTCTTTTCTTTTTCGGAGCCCATCTGGCTACTGCCTACTTGGGCATAAGACGCCATACTCACCACAATGGCCTAGTACTAAGCTACTTTAGAATAACATAAAAAAAAACAAAAAAGAAAAAGGGCAACAAACAGCTCCAGCATAAGGGGGAGGTCCGCCTCACTACAGCACATGGACATGCAACCTACAAAGAAAAAAAAACGTATTTAAATAAAGGGGAGAATCCTGGCCTCCTCTAAAAAGTCAGAGTCCATAAGTCAATGTGCATGAACCTGTGCTGAGAACAAGAGATAAGCAGTAGCAACCCCACTAATCCTGGTACTGGGCAGGTAACGTGTGCGAAGATCACCCAGACTGGGACATTCAACAAGAATGTGAAGCCTTCGCGGCATTGGGGGGTAGATCCATGGGAACAGTCGTAGCGCAATGGCACGCAACTTTAAGTTACCCTCAACCGTCTCTCCTCTTCTTTACCAAGAAGCCAGGAGAGCTGCATGTATTGCCACCATGTAGTCAGTGTGAGGAAGAGTGAAACGCTGGTCCGGTCGACCAGTCCTAGTGGACTCTTTGGCGTAATACACTAAGTGGTGTATTGCCACCAGCTCAGCTGTGAAAACAGACACAGTGCCTGGCAGAGCCCAGCTGACTTCAAACTGAGGAGATACGATGTGGAAGCCAACCCTGTATACACTGACACAGTTCCAGCGTGACACGAGGTGTTCTCCAAAAAGGTTGAATGCAATACTCGGGCGCTGTACAAGCTTTGGGAGCAGAGCTGTGGCGACAAATAGCCAAATGTGGTACCCTCCAGGGTGGCATCCTGGGCAGAACCAGCCCAAGACCTATACTTAGTTCTCAAGGAGTTTCCTTGCCCTAAACCCAAAGGGCTTAGGGTATGACTGGCGTCTCTCGGCGGCATAGGCACTGCCCAAATCAGCTGAGGATGCAGTGAGATCTATTGGCATCTGAGGGAGGTGCCAGGCTCGCGTGTACAGGCGAATAATGCACTTTGAACAGCAGAGAGCGAGTGGTATCTCCCCAGCATGGACAAGTAGGCTCTCAATGGGGGTGGTGCAGAAGGCACCAGTCGCCAGGCAAAGGCGGGTATGTATGGATCTAGTCCACCTTCAGCAATACCTGCTCAGCTGCAGATGCATAAAACTCACATGCGTAGTCACGCTTTGAACAGACAAAGGATCGATCAAAATGTAAAGCAGTAGCCCTATCAGCGCCCCAAGGGCTGAATGTCACGGAACGAAGAATATCCATAGGGAGGGTACAAGAGACCCTAAGGCTGGAATGAGCCTCCCAGGTGAGGCGTCAGTCAAATACAAGACCAAGGAAACTGTGTGATTCAACGACTAACAGGCATACCCCATTGAGAAACAAGTATGTCAGGGTGGAGCCGTGGATGGCGGCAGAAGTGCACCACCTTAATCTTGGCCAAGAAAAACTGAAACCTGTGTGCTTTAGCATAGCAAGAGACGCAGTTCAATACCTATTGGAGTTGATGCTCCAGAGTTAGCATCTGGGCCACGCCAAAAGTTCGTAAGATCATTAAGGTAGAGATAAATGAGAACATCTTCCAGTAGCACAAATGTGGTGCCATTGATGCTCAGGGCAAAGAGCGACACTGACGATACTTCCATGCGGGACACTGTCTTCCTGCACCATTAGGCCAAAGATGGCTCCCCCCACCTGTAAGCAGAATCGACAATCTCGCAAAAATTCAGATATAAAGATTGAGAGGCTTCCCCTCACCCCCGTCGTGTGGAGAGTCTGCATGATACCGTTTCGCCATGCTGTATCATAGGCCTTCTCCAGATCTAAAAATGCTGCAGCATAGTGCTGTCTATGAAGGAAGGCCTTGCAGACAGCATTTTCCATTCAGAGCAGAGCATCTGAGGTGGAGCGGAACTTGCAGAAGCCACACTGTGCAGAAGGCAGATGGCTTCCGCTGTCGAGAAAAAAGGCTAATCTAACATTTACCAATTTCACCATCAAACTTCACCTGAAAGAGGTTAGAGATTGGGCAAAGCGAGCACAGAAGCGATTCACCAGGAATCGCTACTGTACAACAAATGTAACAGAATGACCATGCCTCGCTCACCCAGGTGTCGAAGCATGGCATACGGGACATCATCCAGACCAGGGATGGTGTCTGCCCATGAGGCAAGAGTGAAACCAACTCACTCAGGGTAAGCCTGTCATTGAAGGGTTCTTTGCCTCTGGAGGTAAAGTCCAGTCAGCGGCTTTTCACGACATCAAGACATACATTGATTGCAGGCAGAGCAGCATCCCAGTTAGAGAATGAGAGAAAGGGGTTGGGAAGGATTCCGCTATGGATGCGGGATCTGAGATTGGAGTTACATTCTCCTGGAGAACGGTAGGGGGGGTCCTGTGGGAACTTGCCCCTAATCCTTTTGACTCACTTCCATATCTCTGCTAAAGGGGTTTTCCCGTTAAGTGAAGAGACATATGCCCACCAAAACCGGTGGGTATGCTTCAAAATATACTGCAACATAGCCCTAGCCCAACAGAATTCACGGACAGTGAAATCATTAAGATGGCACTTATAGCGCATGTAGGCATAACACTTCTGCTTGAGGGCCCTCTCACACTCGGCTGACCACCACGGGAGTGGTCAGCATGCAAAATGGCCAGACCTTCTAGGAATAGTAGTTAGGCCTGCAGCGTTGAGGTAGCCGGAGAACTCAATGTCCTCATCTACCGACCTAAACTCCTCGACTGAGATGGAGAAGTCACTCATTTCCTGAAATGTAGAACACTGCCCTTGTGCCAAGCACCAGCCAAGCACCACTGGGGCGGGCTCTCGAGCGGCAGCAGCCTAGAAAATGATATTTGAATGGCAAAGTGATCACTACCATGGAGGCTATCGACCACTCCCCCAATCAAAAACAGGGTGTGCTTCTAGAGAGCATAAAGATAGATTGAGGCAGGAAAATGAAGCGGTGCTCGGGCAATGATCTATAAACTCATCCACATTTAGGGCACCCATCTCAAGTTGTCAAGTACTTGACCCCAGGGATTAATCGAGTAGTCTCCCTAGAGGGGGAGTCTACCATTTAGATCTCTGAGCAAGAGAAAGGGCATCGGCAAGTGTGCCATGATGTGGCAGAAGTCCCACTCATCGATGTTGGCTGAAAGAATGTATTGAAAATAACAGTATACCTCCTATCCAGGTGCAGCTGCACAGCTACTGCCTGAAAGGAGCAATCTAAAGCAAAGAACAGACATCATGCCGGGTGTAAATAGCACATCATCCCGCCCAACACCATCCTGTGGTGGTGGGGTAACAAAAACGTTATACCACAGAAGGGTGGGCAAGGGGAATGCGCCCAGCATGGTCTCCTGCAAAAAGATAGCTAACTGGGAAGGGGATGAGATGAGCCTCCGCAACTTCTCCCAGTTGGCCCGGAGTCTGCGGCAATTCCATTGAAGGAATATGCCCTCCAGGCCTAGATCAGAGATGCAGTGGCCCTCTTCGAAGAGAAGACCCTCATGAGAATGGCCGTACACTTCCTGGAGGCAGAACTTTGGGCACTGTTGGCCGGATAATGTGCTGAAGGTGCTGTCGCCTCGAGGACTTATTGGGTTTTTTTTTTGGTTTTTTTTAGAGCTCATCTGGCGACTGTCTACTTGGGCATTAGTCGCTGTATTAAAAACCTGCCTAGTACTAGGCTACTTTAAAATCAAATTCAAAAACACAAAAAAAACAAAAAAACATATTAAAATGGGGAAAAGGCAACGAGCAGGAAACAAGCTCCTGTGTCGGGGGGAGGTCACCCAGGCGCATGAACGTGAGACCTATAAGGGAAAAAACAACAAAACAAAAACAAAAAATAAACGGGTTAAATAAAAGGTAGAGAGCCAGCCTCCCCCAAAAAGTCTACAAGTCCACCAGTCAATGTGCACGCAATCATCCTGAGTATAAGGGACAGGCGGTAGCAATCCCGCCCATCCTGGTACTGGGACAAGTAACATGCGCGGAGATCCCCCAGACTGGGACATTCAACAAGAATGTGCCGAGCAGTCTGGGGGACAACGCAGTCTTCACAGTAGGGCGCTGGCGAGCGCTCCAGCAAATGGCGGTGTGTCCCACGAGACTGCTCAATTCGGAGATGACAGAATGGGGGAGGTTGGGATCGCCATGCGAGTCTTTTCCTCCCTCCGCCTCAAAACCATAGATGAGCGGGGCAGCTTCAGAGGCAGGGATGGGGGGGTCCTTTTTGAGGATCCACTGTCTCCAAGCCACTCAGCATACCAGTGGGTGTGGGCGAATGAGCCAACCTCCTTTCAGGGGTCAGCTTTAGGAACCCCAGAAGATGGCATGACCCTCTTCAGGGGTGTTGCCTCCTGTGAGTCTAACATCTCATTGTAGGCGCGCACCTGTTTCACATTACACAAAACAGTCACGCTGAGGCAAGGGAGGGGAGCCCTGGTTTTAGCGGGGGATGGGTGTGAACTATTTGTGCTGCCAGCTTTACAATGGGACCGCCTGGGGTGTGTAGAACCTGCAGAAGGGTTATGAATGGGCACGGAAATGACCCTGCTCTTAAGCCTGGAGGGGCCAGGAGCACAGGGTGTCTTTCTCAACATTGAGGCATAGGACGTTCCAGGAAGTGCCAGGTACACCACAACCAAGTCCTTAGCCTCGCAAAATGAGAGACGATCCTGAGTCTGAATGGCCAGATTTCCTTCTCAAGGAGTTACGCATCACATTGCTTCAAAGAAGCAGGGTGCAGCTCTCTGCAACTGACGCACTTGGCGGCACACAATTTGGACTTATCGTGTGCGGCCTTGGAGCAACTTACACAGATTTCAGGCAACCCGACTATGCATGTTACCAGGAGCAATTAGTATGGCTAAAGTGTTGACAGTAATAGCACCTCCGTGGCAGTGGCAGTAATGCCTTCATGCGGTAGTGATACAAACCAGCATGCATCAGCTCAGTGAGCCTGTCACAGTCAAATGTGATGAGTGTAGGGGTGGGTCTCAAGGCCTCTTCCTGTTTTCTCATCAAAAGTTCAACCTTGATTGACCCATGTGGGCTGCCGATACATGTGTAATATGGCAAAGAAGCACTGACACATGTGTGACCTGGCAGCAACACACCTATGCATGCGTGACCTCTCATGACATTTTTTTACCAATCGCAAGTCACATAGTTTTAGATGCAATATGCTTTTACTCTAGCGCATTTATTCAATATGACTTGTGAAGGAGGGTGCAACCTTAATTTTGAGCTTTTATTTACCAAAGTTCTGTACAATCGCGAGTCTACTGTTGCATTTTTAGTTGATCAGTGTTTTGGAAGGCAGTTGGCATGTTGTATCCACCGGCAGAAACATTATAAGCTAAGGAAACAAAATTCTTTTATTTAACAATCGCTCTATGCATTTAAATCTGCAGTACTCTTTCAAATTAGGAATATTATGAGTTATTTTTTTAGATTGCAGGGTGTGTATAGGGGGTACAAGCCCCAACAAATAAGTGGCAGGTATGGGGGGCTTGCCCCCATTTTGAAAGTACCTAAAAAATATTCTTTCAGGTTTACCAAGGGTGTTAGTGCACTCAATGTAAAAAAATTTGAGAGGGATCTAGATAGTGTGGAGCCATCAAGCCAGCAGAAGTATGATTATAGAAGAAAAATCGGTAATACTTCACATTCGGGGAGCACGGTAGATGCCGCTGTTAGTCAGCTACAATTTGGGGCTACAGCATATCTCTTATGATGTCAGATGGTGGCATCAGATGTGACCAATCACTGCATTATATTTTTTTGTTGTTTTGGGGATTTGTAACTTTTAGTCTATTATTTACTAAATATATGCACTCTGCTCGTTTATAGTTTTTTTCTAAATTAGGTAAGGTTTCTTGATGTCTTTTATTGTTTTCTTGTATGTTTTCATATTTTTTGTTTATTGCGAACGATAACAGCTTCTTACTGGAAACATTGTAGCTTATAAATAGGAACCGTTTTGCAAATGTTTTTCTTTCATTATTGTGTTTTCGTGCTCTCCATGTGCTTCTTTGTTATTCAAATTCGGCTTTACTTTGTATGATTGCGAAAAACTTTTAGATTATCTAGAGGCGCATAAACTAATCAAGAAACCTATAAAAGTAAGAATTGTTTGTTATTAAGTTAGGTTTTTCTGCCAGTAAAAAGCTGTTGGGGAGGAAAAAAACCAGTAAATTCAAGGGGACTGCTCGCGGGGGAGATATCACTGCAGGGGTACCAGCCTGCGATGATCGTGAGTTTCAATCAATTGGGGGGGTCTGGGGGGCAGATCCCCCCAGCATATACTTACACAAAAAATATGGTAATTGTGTAGACGATGGTCGGATGCGACTCTAGTTTATTTTTTGGGCTACTTTTCAGTGTTTTTCTGCTATCATAAGAACATAAGAAAAGAAAGAGACTGCAAAAAACCATTCATGGCCTACACTTGGCAGCTCCTGTTCCAGTCAACACACAAAATATTTCTTACCAGAGAAAAGTCATCAACATTGTCACCCTTTAAGGAGTTTGTCAGATCTAATCTACAATATACATAAAATGCATCCAGAGGATTATATCCATTCATGCAACCCCAAAATATAATCTCCCCACTCCTTAGAAAAATATATACATATGTACATACAAAAAAGAAAAAAAGTCAGTCCCATCTAGCAGCTTCATCCATATATTTATCTAATCTATTCTTAAAACTACCCAGAGAGGAGGCTTCTATCACATGTCTAGTGAGCCTATTCCATTCATCTACCACACGATTTGTAAACCAATTCCTCCCAATCTCCTTCCTAAACCTATACTTATCAAGCTTAAACCCATTGCTACGTGTCCTGTCATGTTCACTAAGTATAAGAACCTTACCCAGATCCCCTTTATTATATCATTTTACCCATTTGAAGACTTCAATCAATTCCCCTCTGACTCTTCTCCTTTCCAATGTATGTAGATTTAGTTTTCTGAGCCTTTCACCATAAGGATTGGTATTTGTAGATGTTTGGAGTGGGTTTTATGGGAATAAGGGTTTGTATGCGATGGATGGACTCCATCTGAGCCGAGATGGGGTTGAGGTTTTGTGGCGGGAATTAGATAGTGTTATTAGGTCTTTAGAGGCGGGAAACTAGGTTTTGATAGTGGTCAGGGAAATTTAATGGCTCAAAGTGAGGCAGGGAAAGGAAGCAAACACAGATTTGTAGAAGGTAGGCAGGCTAATGGAAGTGCTTTAGGGTTAAACTACTTGAGTAGTGAAAGTGGTCAGGGAAATACAAGAGTACAGGGTCGGGGAAAGAGAGAAAGGAGATGCAGAGGAGATAGGCCCTCAGGTGCTTCAGGGATAGGTGGGCTGAGTTGTCTTTACACAAATGCTCGTAGTCTTAGAAATAAGAAGGATGAATTATTTAGTTATATCATTCATGAAGATATAGATATAATATGTATAGTTGAATCATGGGTTAATGAAAATATATTTAATGATAATGTCAGTGAATTTGAACTAGAGGGTTATACTATGTACATTAGTCAAAGGAGAGATAGGACTGGTGGTGGGTTGATTATTTATATCAGAAATAGCATTTCTTCAAATCTAAATAACTCTATAAAGCAAGGAGAAGGTGAATCATTATGGATAGATATTAAGGTTGGTAAAAATAGGAAAATACACTTGGGAGCTTTTTATAGACCACCAGGACAGACTGATTGTATCGATGAGTTAATGATTAGGGAAATAAGTGAAGGATGCAAAGAAGATACAGTTATTCTTGGTGACTTTAATTTAACTTCTGTAGACTGGGAAAATATGATAGGAAGAGATAGAGCAAGTTGTAAGTTTATGGAGTGTTTTGAGGATAACTTTTTGATCCAATTTGTTAATAAGCCAACAAGGGGTGCCAATATATTAGATCTAATTCTTTCAAATGATGATCACTTAGTTCAAGGATTGAGTGTAGGGGAATCATTGGGAAACAGTGATCATCAGATGGTTCGGTTTAATTTGCAAATAGTTAAGGGTAGAACAACGACAAACTCCACGAAAATTCCAAATTTTTATAGGGGAGATTACGATAAATTACGCAGCATGCTAAATCAGATTAGGTGGGATATAGAATTCCATGGAAAGAATACTTATGAGATGTGGGATATTTTTAAGACTATATTAAACATGGTTCAGGAACAGTGTATTCCGATGAAGTCTATTAGGAAGAAATGTAGGAAACCATTATGGTGGAACCAAGAAATAGCTAATAAAGTTTCAGAGAAAAAAAGGGCATACCAGAGATTACAAAGTGAGAGTAGTTTAGATAATTTAAACCATTATAGGTCAACCAGAAATGAACTAAATAAGATTATTAAGAAGACCAAAAGGACAGCAGAAATTAATTTAGCTAAAAATAATAATAAAGATCCTAAAAAATTCTTTAGCTATTATAGAATCAATAATCAATCTAACAGTGATAAAATAGGGCCTATTAAATATGAAGGGGTTTTGAAAGAATCTGATGAGGAAATAGTAGAGGTCCTTAATGATCATTTTGCTTCAGTATTCACAGAAGAGAAACCAGTTAGATTAATTGATGATAATTCTAGGTCAAGGGAAGTAGTGATAAATTCTATTAATATAGACAGAGAAGAAATTAAAGGGCTTATAATTCAGTTAAATACTAGTAAGGCATCTGGCCCTGACAACATTCATTCTAGGATACTCAAAGAAGGTGTAGAAAGTATTGCAGTAGCTCTCGAGAAGATATTTATTAGATCACTAGAGTCTGGAGAAATACCAAATGATTGGAAATTGGCAAATGTAGTGCCAATTTTTAAAAAGGGAAGCAAAGAGGACCCAAATAACTTTAGACCAGTAAGCTTAACTTCTATAGTCTGTAAAATTCTTGAGAAGATGGTTAAGAAGGGAATTTCTGATCATCTAGAGAGTAGCAGGTTAATTAATGATGCTCAGCATGGTTTTAGAAAAGATAGATCGTGTTTAACTAATTTACTGGATTTTATGGATTATGTAACTAAAGAATTAGATAGGGGTGAGAAAGTTGATGTGATCTACTTAGATTTCAGCAAAGCTTTTGATAAGGTTCCACATAGAAGACTAGTTCATAAATTAAAGCTGCATGGGATATGTGGGAACGTTTTAAATTGGATAACTGAATGGCTGAAAAATAGGAAACAGAGAGTTGTACTGAATGGAGTGAGGTCAGAGTGGAGGAATGTTATTAGTGGCGTACCTCAGGGATCAGTTTTAGGCCCTTTATTATTTATAATCTATGTAAATGATCTTGGGCAAGGTGTAAATAGCAAAGTGTCAATTTTTGCTGATGACACTAAATTGGCAGCTGTAGTCAAAGAGGTTGAGGGTAGCTTTAAAGTGCAGGGTGACTTAGATAAGCTGTTAGCTTGGGCTCAGAAGTGGCAGATGACTTTTAACCTTAATAAATGCAAAGTTATTAACATGGGGAGAGATAATAGGGAATTTAGCTATGAGATGGATGGATATTGGCTTAATTCAGTTGAAGATGAGAAAGACTTAGGAGTGGTAGTAGATAGGTCACTGAAATTTACAAAGCAGTGTATTGAGGCAAAAAATAGAGCAAATAGGGTGCTAGGTTACATTAAAAGAAACGTTAGCTACAAGAGTAAGGAGGTCATCCTTAAACTATACAACTCTTATGTCAGGCCACATTTAGAGTACTGTATACAGGCATGGTCACCACATTTTAGACATGATATAAACTTATTAGAGTCAGTACAAAGGAGGGCAACAAAAATAATACCATCCCTGAAGCACCTTCAATATGAAGATAGACTGAGGGTATTAAATATGTTTTCATTTGAAAGAAGGTGTGTGAGGGGAGATATGATTGAGCTTTTTAAAATCTTTTCTGGGATGGATAAATTAGATTTCAGCAAGTTATTTGAGTTAGAAGGTAGTAATAGAACTAGAGGCCACCACTTAAAGATTAAAAAACAGAGGTGCAGACTGGATGTTAGAAAATATTTTTTCACTAACAGAGTGGTGGATTATTGGAATAGTTTGCCACCTGAGACTGTAGACAGCCCAAACTTGAATGTTTTCAAGCGCAGATTGGATGATTATATGGGGATGGAGGGTTAATTTCTTACTTTTTGGTATGTGGATATGTTTCTTGACTCATTCCTGTGGATGCAGTTTCTTTTTATTGTATATTTTGGGGGATTTTGATTTTGTTTTTGACAGACTCCTATGGAGGCTTTAAATTATATATTGTAGATGCATGGTTGGACATTCCTATGGATTGTTAAATTGTATATTGTAGCTGCATGATCTGACAAAATCCTATGGATGCATTATATGGGTGGGATTTGATGGATACGGATGACCTTTGATAGGCCCTTGTGGCTTTTGTCATCCGTTAAATTATGTTATGTTATGTAAGTTCCTTAGCCCACCAATCATCTTTGTCATCCTTCTCTGCACAGACTCAAGCAAATCAATATCCTTCCTATAATATGGTGACCAAAATTGTACTGCATAGTTTAGATGAGGCCAGTGGTAGACTTCTGGAACAAATTGCCGCAGAGGGTAGTAGGTAGTCCAAATCTAAATGTATTTAAGAGTAGGTTGGATGAGTTTATGGGAAGGGAAGGTTGTGATGGTTCCTAAGTTTTGTATATATTAATATTGTTTGTATATATCTATAGCTGCATGATTTAGTTCTTGACAAGCCTTGATTGGTGATACCCTTGTTTCTGGATGCAATCCTCTGGATGTAGTTTTCCTGGGAGTTTGGGTGCCTTGAAAAAGAGGCCGCTTGACTCGGATGACCTATGATGAGCTCTTGTGACTTTTGTCATCCGTTATATTATATTGTGGGGGACTTTGATTTTGTCTTCCCCTGGTGATGGTGCTTTTTGTGGGTGGGTTTTGACGGAGGCGGATGACCTTTGATAGGCCCTTGTGGCTTTTGTCATCCGTGTAATTATGTTATATGTTATGTTATGTTAACTAGCGCCAGATACAGTTTTAGAATGACTTCAGCACTCTTATTGCTTACACTCCTCCTAATGAATCCCAATATCCTATTAGCTTTATTCTTAGCATTTAGGCATTGCTTTCTAGGACGAAGGTCTGAACTTACCAAAATACCCAAGTCCCTCTCACAATCGATCCTCCCTAAAATTCTCCCATTTAATTTATAACTATTTAATGGATTATTTCTACCTATACTAAGTACACTACATTTGTCTATGTTAAACTTCATTTGCCATTTCTCGGCCCAATTAGACAAAATGGTCAATTCCTCCTGCATTACAACAGCATCAGAATCAGCCCTAATGGCCCTACCTAGCTTAGTATCATCAGCAAATTTACTCAGGTCACTACTTATACCTATGTCAAGATCATTAATATAAATTAAGAATAGCAAGGGACCCAAAACATCCTTGCGGAACTCCACTGCTAACATACCCCCACTCAGATTTAACTCCATCTATACTAACTCTTTGCTGTCTGTCACCAAGCCATGACTAAATCCACCTAAATATACTGCCATCGATCCTGTGTGCTTTAACTTTGCTCAGAAGCCGTAAGTGTGGCACTCGATCAAAAGCCTTACTAAAGTCCAAGTAAAGTCCTTAATGATCATTTTGCTTCAGTATTCACAGAAGAGAAACCAGTTAGATTAATTGATGATAATTCTAGGTCAAGGGAAGTAGTGATAAATTCTATTAATATAGACAGAGAAGAAATTAAAGGGCTTATAATTCAGTTAAATACTAGTAAGGCATCTGGCCCTGACAACATTCATTCTAGGATACTCAAAGAAGGTGTAGAAAGTATTGCAGTAGCTCTCGAGAAGATATTTATTAGATCACTAGAGTCTGGAGAAATACCAAATGATTGGAAATTGGCAAATGTAGTGCCAATTTTTAAAAAGGGAAGCAAAGAGGACCCAAATAACTTTAGACCAGTAAGCTTAACTTCTATAGTCTGTAAAATTCTTGAGAAGATGGTTAAGAAGGGAATTTCTGATCATCTAGAGAGTAGCAGGTTAATTAATGATGCTCAGCATGGTTTTAGAAAAGATAGATCGTGTTTAACTAATTTACTGGATTTTATGGATTATGTAACTAAAGAATTAGATAGGGGTGAGAAAGTTGATGTGATCTACTTAGATTTCAGCAAAGCTTTTGATAAGGTTCCACATAGAAGACTAGTTCATAAATTAAAGCTGCATGGGATATGTGGGAACGTTTTAAATTGGATAACTGAATGGCTGAAAAATAGGAAACAGAGAGTTGTACTGAATGGAGTGAGGTCAGAGTGGAGGAATGTTATTAGTGGCGTACCTCAGGGATCAGTTTTAGGCCCTTTATTATTTATAATCTATGTAAATGATCTTGGGCAAGGTGTAAATAGCAAAGTGTCAATTTTTGCTGATGACACTAAATTGGCAGCTGTAGTCAAAGAGGTTGAGGGTAGCTTTAAAGTGCAGGGTGACTTAGATAAGCTGTTAGCTTGGGCTCAGAAGTGGCAGATGACTTTTAACCTTAATAAATGCAAAGTTATTAACATGGGGAGAGATAATAGGGAATTTAGCTATGAGATGGATGGATATTGGCTTAATTCAGTTGAAGATGAGAAAGACTTAGGAGTGGTAGTAGATAGGTCACTGAAATTTTCAAAGCAGTGTATTGAGGCAAAAAATAGAGCAAATAGGGTGCTAGGTTACATTAAAAGAAATGTTAGCTACAAGAGTAAGGAGGTCATTCTTAAACTATACAACTCTTATGTCAGGCCACATTTAGAGTACTGTATACAGGCATGGTCACCACATTTTAGACATGATATAAACTTATTAGAGTCAGTACAAAGGAGGGCAACAAAAATAATACCATCCCTGAAGCACCTTGAATATGAAGATAGACTGAGGGTATTAAATATGTTTTCATTTGAAAGAAGGTGTGTGAGGGGAGATATGATTGAGCTTTTTAAAATCTTTTCTGGGATGGATAAATTAGATTTCAGCAAGTTATTTGAGTTAGAAGGTAGTAATAGAACTAGAGGCCACCACTTAAAGATTAAAAAACAGAGGTGCAGACTGGATGTTAGAAAATATTTTTTCACTAACAGAGTGGTAGATTATTGGAATAGTTTGCCACCTGAGACTGTAGACAGCCCAAACTTGAATGTTTTCAAGCGCAGATTGGATGATTATATGGGGATGGAGGGTTAATTTCTTACTTTTTGGTATGTGGATATGTTTCTTGACTCATTCCTGTGGATGCAGTTTCTTTTTATTGTATATTTTGGGGGATTTTGTTTTTGTTTTTGACAGACTCCTATGGAGGCTTTAAATTATATATTGTAGATGCATGGTTGGACATTCCTATGGATTGTTAAATTGTATATTGTAGCTGCATGATCTGACAAAATCCTATGGATGCATTATATGGGTGGGATTTGATGGATACGGATGACCTTTGATAGGCCCTTGTGGCTTTTGTCATCCGTTAAATTATGTTATGTTATGTTATGTTCTAAAATATCATAGTTTTCATCATTATCTGCTGCTTCATACACCTTACTATAAAAAGAGCGCAAATTAGTCAGACAGGATTTACCCTTACTAAAGCCATGCTGTGATTCTTTTATCAACTTATGCTTATCCAAGTGATCTCTAATATTCCTTGCTATAATAGATTCCATCATTTTCCCTACCACTGATGTCAAACTTACTGGTCTGTAATTAGACATATTTGTTTTATCCCCTTTCTTAAATATAGGTATCACATTGGCTTTCTTCCATGCCACTGGCACAATGCCACTCTCCAATGATTTTTTAAAGATGCATGCTAGGGGCTCACTTAACACATCTTTACATTCTTTCAAAATTCTAGGAAAAAGCTCATCAGGACCGGGTGCTTTACTACTTTTGATTTTATCAATTTCCTTTGTCACTATCTCCTTTGTGATCAAGATATCCTTTAATTTCTCTTCATCATTACCCCGAAAGATCATTGACACCTCAGGTATATTTAGAGTATCCTCCTGTGTAAATACTGAGGGAAAAAAGTCATTTAGCATTCCAGCCATTGAGTCCCTATCACTCACTAATTCTCCATTGGAATCTATAAGTGGGCCTATTTTATCTCTAACCTTAGTTTTGTATAATTGATAAAAACTTTTAGGATCTTCCTTTGCCCTATTTGCCACTTTAATTTCATAATTTCTCCTTGCTACTCTAACTAACTTTTTAACATCTCTTGCTAGTTCATTATATCTGCCTTAAGTGATCCTCTCCATTTTTTATTTTCCTATAAATGCCCTTTTTAATGCCAATATAATGCTTAATTTTATCTGTCATCCATTTTGGGTCATTATTTTTAGTCCTAATCTCCTTATATGGAATGTTAATCAACTGACCTGTAATTAATTGCTCAATTATTCTTTCATACTCCTCTTCAATTGTAATCTCTTCCTCCTGGTGATTATTGTCTCCACTAACTGATATCATTGAATCTATTGCTGAATTGATTTCATTGCCTTTTTTCTGTACAACTGCCTCCAGGTAAGTCCATAGCCCATTATAATTTGCTCTTCTAAAGTCAGGAATTTTAACATTGTTCATGCTACTATCAATACCATTCCATTTCATCTTGAATCTAATTTCACAATGGTCACTATTACCAAAATTTCCTCCAATCTCAGTATCCTTAATAACTTCCTGCCTATTTGTCAGAACTAAATCCAGTATATTATTACCTCAAGTGGGTTCGTTAATAATCTGCCTCAGAAAATTATCTTGGACAACATTCAAAAATTCCTCAGCCTCCTGATCACCCACAAGAGCTTCCCAGTCTATATTTCTGTAATTAAAATCGCCCATTTGATTTTGTCTTCCCCTGGTGATGGTGCTTTTTGTGGGTGGGTTTTGACGGAGTCGGATGACCTTTGATAGGCCCTTGTGGCTTTTGTCATCCATGTAATTATGTTATTATACACACATGCTTACTTCTACAAGCACTGGCCAATCACAGATCTGGATTCAGTTTCATAAATGACCAATCAGAAAGCTGTATTTGTTTCAAGGCTTTTTGTGTTTTTTATAATGATCAAAACTTGTTTTTTCTTATATTTTAGATGTTTTTTTCCTCTTATTTCTTTTCTATATATCCTATCTACCCTATGCCTGACATTATTTAGTGTTTTTATTTACTTTTTACTTAATTTCCCATTGTTCCAAATGGATGCGTTCAGTATTAGTGTTTTATTACTAAATATGTGTAGTTCAAGAAACACAAATGGTCAATTTCAGTAAAAAAAAAGAAGTCATTTTTGTGCAAAGTTTGTTCGTTACCTATTCAACGTTTCGGTGCTATTTTGACCGACAATGAGAAATGTGTTTTGTTTCTTGAAGCCCATGGGCCGTGTAGTGGAAGGGCAGTTGGTTTTTGGAGGGTTCGAACATGAAACAAAGATAATTTTCATTGTTTCGGTGGCAAATCAAAATCGAGAAACCCTCCTCGCAGCGATAAAAAAGTGGATTTTGCCTGGCACGACAGTCGTATCTGACGGATGGGCAGCCTATTTAAATTTGTCATCTGAAGGATACGAACATCTTACCAAATTCTGGCTTGCTGCCGGTAAACTCTACCCACCCATCTGAATTCGGGGATAACACTGCGATGACCCTGAGTTTCAATCCTTTGGACAGGGGGGGGGGCCGGGGAGCACAGCCCCCAGTATACAAGCGAAAATCGCCATAAAATTCTTTGATTTCATCTCTAAAATGTAACAACGAAAAGTAGCCCAAAATAGCCAAAAAAAAAGCTAGGCCTAGGATCCGGCCATCGTCTACACAATTACCAAAAATATTACGCCGATATTGTTCACATCTGACGCTACCGTCTGACATCATAAGAGATATGCTGTAGCCCAAAATTGTAGCCGACTAACAGCGCCATCTACCGTGCGCCCCGAATCTGAAGTGTTACTGAAAAATCAATACAAAAGTCTTGACCATGTAAAACATCCAACCAACATAGCTTTGAGCTGGGTCTAATAGGCTAGCAAGCCTCTACCCAGGAAACATCTTCTGAGTATAGCAAGCCATAGTACGGCTCAAAATTGGTACGCTACACTCGCCTATAGCAACCCATAGTACTGCTCAAAATCGGCTTCCAGTAACCAAACAATAAAACATTAGGTAAAACTCAAGTGGTAGAACGACAGTTAGGTGAAACATATTCGGAAATGGACGAAATATTATGGGAACGCGAGCGGGGTATGGATTTTTAGGTTTACCAGAAAAAGTCCTTATTTGGTTATATATAAGTAAACATATGAATTGATACTTACTTTATAGTCGGGAGCAATTTGAAAAAAAATTATAGTACACTAATGAACAGAAAATACGGTATACGAAAAATACAAGACAACATGAAAATTCTAAATTAGTCTTATTTCCGAAGAAAATATATAAAAACAATTGATGGATTAGCTAAAAATTAACACATTAACAAACAATTGACCTACATCCATTATGTTTTACTTGGTCAACATATTTTTCACACCACCCATACAAATGAAGGTTGGATGATTCCTTTGGGAGGGGGTTGGCTTATTTTCATGTGTCGAGTGTGATTCCAAGAATGATTGGTGGGAAACAAGCAGATTATTAGATCAAAGGGAAAAGGCAATATGAGAACATTTTTTTATTCTCTGGATCTCGTTCGCTACGAACTTCACCTTTTCTTCTGTTTAACTTTAATCCCTAACAAAGATAAGTAACCTATCTATATAAATAACACGATAGTTATCTAAGCTAACACAAAATAATTTCACGGATGACAAAAGAGTAAAGATTCGTTTTAACACATTTATTATTTCATACTTTTCAAAGATATAAACGTTTTTAATTTTAAAAATGATGTGTTTTATATAATTTTAACTGAAATCAAAAACTTGATAATCGTGGGGAATAACAGACAATATATACTATTGGTCCAAATTACCTATTAAAGTCAACCAAAGTCAATTTTTAAATTAAAGGATAAATATAAAGTAAAGTAAACCAAATTCAGTAATCGCTTGTACTAAAAAAAACTGAGACCTAGTTTATGTACGATAAATGTAAACATATTTGCTGTACTTAAAAAATTGTGATTGTGATTCATCACCCTACTGCTCTCTTATGTGTGTTGACACCACGTCATCCTTTGGTTATCACTCCGGTTAGACTTCGTCGCACCCTGGTAAGCCCACACCACCGGTATGTTCCAGCCATGACTGATAAACAGCAGGGAAAGGATCGTGGTTCTCGCAGTACGTCTACACTAGATTCTCGCCCAGGGGAAATGAGTAATACCAGTAAGTCAGATGGGTCTTATTACCCTTCTGGCGCTTGTGGGGTTGCCATTGGGGATGAGTAGTCGCTGGAGTGTGAACACTGTTCCGTCTGGACCCAGGGTACACAAAAATGATCCGGTCTCCCCTATAAATCTTTTAAGAATATAGTTGATTATTCTGACCAGGGCGTATGTTATGTCTGCACCTCCTATCGCCTAAAGTGTAACAATAGTCAATCTTCCAACAGTAAAGACATATCTCAACTTTTCGGAACAGTCAAGGGTCTAGCTAGTGTTGTTGCCAACTTAACCATACAAATAAGCGATCTCAAATTGAGCAATCAGAATCTTCGCACCACTCATCACCAATCCTCACTACCCGGTCCAGCTGAAATCGCAACATCTTACACGAAGAAGATGTGAATGCTCTTCCACATAAGTATGATAAGGTTATCACTTTTCTTCTTGGGAGAAATACATCCATTGCTCTTGAGGAGGTGATACCTATCAAACCTGATCTGATACATGCCAAGATTAAAGATACTTCCTCGCGGCGATCCTAACTTTTAGCTGCTAAGAAGTTGAAAGGTTCTACTTTCAACAATATTTACATTGCAAGGGATTTGACTTTCAAGCAGAGGTTGGCTCTCAAGGAACGTCTGCCTTCTCGCAGCTCTGGTGCTGCACCTAAAGCTCTCATGCCGAGGGTTCCTTATAATGTATGGTTATCAATTTGATTTATCTTCGGTTAATAAATCAGCCTAGATAGCGTTTCGAAAACCATAACCATAAATTTTGTTTGATCGAAGATGTCTGCCGTTAGCTTTAGGCCTAATGCGACAGCAAGGTAAATTTTGGAATAAAGACTTGGGCTTTAAGAAAGACAATTATATAAATATATTTATAAAATTCAACGAATGTACAGAGATAAGTAGGTTAAGTAAATATGGTGAATAATATGGTGAAACAATATAGAGTGAATGATAGAGTAAATAATAATATAGGGTATAATAGAGTATCTTTGATATAGTAAATAATATTGAGTTGTAAGTAATATAGTGTAGTAATTTAGAGTATTTTAAAGTATCTATAATGGACTGTGAATTGGGACTGCAAGGAGAAGTAAAAATAATCAGGACTTACTCTCGTATTGTCGTTTGCAAAGAATGTGAGAGTGGAATTTACTCAGTGTGATTTATTTGGAGGTAAATAAATAATTGTAGAAAGAATGGTTACACACATTTAGACGACGAGAGAGGCGAGTCAAATGAGAAGGTTCGCGAGCTTATTTGGTCGAGCTGGGAACGTGTGTTTGTTTGTGTGTTTGTGAAATTTAAGAGATGTTGTTTGGAACAGTATACGTTAATTGAATTGACAAGAAAATAAATTAATTATTAAGTTTAACATAATGATTTGATTTACATAAGTTGAAGTAAATTAATTTGGAAGATCAAATAGACAAAGTTAAGTAAAA
Source organism: Ceratothoa steindachneri (assembly GCA_963969495.1). Lineage (NCBI taxonomy): Eukaryota > Metazoa > Arthropoda > Malacostraca > Isopoda > Cymothoidae > Ceratothoa > Ceratothoa steindachneri. The sequence continues at coordinate 93,057,246 of OZ018329.1, forward strand.
TGATTAAATTAACAGTTAAAGTAAAATAATTAAATGATTAAATTGACAAGTTAAAGTAATGCATAATGAATTTTACATAATAATGGATGTATATACATATTTAAGTTTCAAGGAGGTTTTTATTATATGAATGCCCAGAGAGAGGTTTCTAGCTCTTGCTGAGATGGCTAATTTTGATGTTGTATCTATAGATGGTACCATTAAAAGTCAGCTAAAAGGTAAGGGTATCCATGACTTGAAATATGTAGCACAAGATTCGGTTATAGACCGAACGTCGATAGTACTTCTCATCAGTCCTGGCCTGGATATTCGCCCGCTATGTCTGTCGTGCACAGACTTGGGGAACAGGGACGTCATCATAAGCTAAATTTACTTCAATCAGGACAACCTTGGCTTTTGCAAATACAGTGTGGAAGTGCTCCTCGGCATTCTTTCTGAACTTGGCGAAAACAGTCTCGATCTCACGAATCAGTGCGTGGGCAGATGCCAAGTCACTGTCCTTCTTCTGCAGGGTCCTGCTCGGCTCGAGTATGTGGCCTAAAACTGGCTCCGCCGCAACCAGCCCAATGAGAAAGCGAGGGTCCATAATCGCGACGAGTAAGATGCCAGCATTGGCATAACTTCTTCCGCTTAGCTGAGGAAAGCTTCACGATTTTGGAGAACCGGAGCGCCCGCATTTTGATGGAGTAAATGAAGTTATGGACTTCGTTGAGCGTCAGAAGGGCAAGTTTCACATCGCAGGCCTTGGTCAGCACCAGGTTCAGTCGGTGATTAAAACAGTGGATCGGTTTGGCGAGGGGTATTTCTCCATGATGATGGCGGCACAACCTCTGAACTTCCCCATCATGACATGACACTCGCTCTGTCGAAGCGGAGGCCCCGGCAGTTTGACATATCAAAACCAAGGCCATGTACGTTGCGAATGAATAGTTTGGCCAAGCCTTCAACGGTGAGGTTCTCAGCATGGACGAAAGTGAGAAAGTCCTCCTTGATGTCCTCGTCGACGTATCAAAGGATAATGGTGGCTTGCTCCTTCCCTGCGACGTCCGTGGTCTCGTCCTTTAGCACTGCAAATACCCCTGACACTCCGGCTAATAACTCTTTCAGCACCAATCGACCTGTGACACCTGCTCATAATGTCAAAATAGCATGAGTTCTACTTTTGGAATAAGACAACTATTTTTTGGACAGAAGTTGCAGTTTCACCCACCTGTGATATCGTTCAGCTCGTCCTGAGTTTTTTTGATAATTAGGGTGGAGTTAGATCGACTGGCCAAGCTGGTGAGGAGGTGGTTGGCGTCAGCATCTCCTCCTCGGGCTCGATAACGCAGAAGCGCTCTGAAAAATCCTTCTCCCGTTTTGCTCGGTATAGAGAGATCCAATGGACGGCCATCTCGATGCCCACGGAGAGACAGCATATTTCGTCGTCCGCAAAAGAGGATGCTCTCAATGATCGGAACCAACAAACGCCGGTAGGTCTTGATTTGCTTCTTCTTCTTCGCCTGTAGCATGGTGTCGACAGCCCACATCGGGTTTCGCAGAGTGTGGACAAAGCCCTCTATTTTCGTCCTAGCTGTCGCGTGATATCCGTGCTTATTGTGACTGCTGAGTAGTTCGGTGGCTTTTTTGTACCTGCACATCGGCTTTAACACCAAGGTGCCCAGCCTATGGTCTCTAAATCCGCCCGTATTTCCGCCGAACAGCACACACGCAACGTAGTATCCACCTCGTTCAGTAGAGTACTTCAGCTAGGGGCATGTGATGCACCAGCTTGGTTGGAATCGCCTCTTATGACTACCTTCTTCAATGAAGGGTAGCGATTCGACAGACGGGGCAGTCTGGTTGATTAAGACCACTTTCTCAAAGTCTTTGGCCGCCTTGTTCCAAATGAAGTTGGCAACGTCCACTGGAACTGCGGGGAGTGTCAGTGTGACATGAAAAAAAAGAGAAGTGAGTTCTTTGCCCTCCTGCTCCTCATGGTGAGATTCGGTTTCGCTGTCGGATCTACAGGCTGTCGATGTCGAAGTGCTTGGATGTTGCTCCAGCTCATTGACATCACGCTCGCAATCACCACTCGTCTTGGTCACTTTGGTCTTGAAAAACTAGCTGGTCTTCATATCGACGTTTCGCTTCATGGTACACGCCCTGTGAATTATAGGGAACTAATGCATCACATGGAAAAGCCCAGCCGCTCACATCACCCCATGTCGGTAACAATATATAATACAAAATCACTCACTTTGCACTGCCGTTTCAGAGAGAGATGACGCGGAGATAATGTTGGTGTAGTTGCGAGGAGAGAGAGGATGCTGGAATTAGTTCCGAAAGTGAAAGATGCCAGACGGCCCCTGCCCAGCTCAGGACAGCTGACAAATAGCAGAAGGGTTAGGCGTGTGAGTCAGAATGCGCGATCCGACTGGTCAGCGAGTCAAGCGCACGCGCCATGTCCGCCGTGACTCAAGAGACGAAGTGCCGACTCGAAAAAGCTGATACAAGCCAGGCACATTGTGTGGAATTTCCCCCTGGTCTGCCCGCCGGACGCCCCCTTGGATCCTTCCTTGCTTCAAATGTATCCCGACAGAAGGTAACATTTTGGTTGAGTAGCGCTTCTCGACAGTTTGTTCGTCGCATTGTGCGTCGTACTCCCACTTATAGAACCTTTTCCTGATGCCGACGAAGATTTTGTTGGCATCTATGTCCTTTGGGGAGGGGACCTGCTCAGATGCGTATACTGAGAGGTTAATCTCGTCTGCATCTAGCGGTCTCTTGCCCTCCCGCTTTCTTTTCTACCGGTATCCATCTTTGAGCGTGATCTCTAAGTCCGATGAGTCTGTGGAATCCGATGATTCCGTTTCTTCCTTCTTCTTTTGGATCTTCTTTTGTTTGGGGGTGTTTGCCAATTTGGCAGCAGCCTTCCTTTCTTTCCTTGACTCTATTCTCGGGTCTGGTCTTTTATTCTGTTCCTTCGGTTTTTCCTCCTGTTTTTTCTCCTCTTGTGCCTGTTCAGTCATTAGTTTTGGCATCCCCTGATGAGGGGTCGTCCTGGAACCACATCTGGCTCATGCCGTTCTTGGAGACCATTTGGTTTAGTTCTCATGCAAATGACCCTAGCTGCGTCAGATTTCTGACGTGTGCATACAAGTGTCTCGGAGTAAGCTGCCTTTGCGACCTGCGCGTAGGTTGTATTTGCTTCTTCTCCACTTTGTTGCAGCTTTTTATTAATCACTTCCTTTTAAATGGGCAAGTCATTGGCATGGATCGGTGGCCTTGGCTTGAGTTCTCGCGAGCGCTCTGGCAGTTCTTCCAGTGGTGACCAGGTTCGCTGCTCTTAGAACATATCTCTTGGGGAGCTTGACTTTCTCTTGTTGTATGTGCCTCAATTTTATAGCAGCGGAAGCAGAATTAGAAAGGGTGGAACTCCTCCCTCTTAATCTGCTCCCCGCTGATCTTGCTTATTGCTCTTCTATTAATATGGGCTCTAATATAAGCAATCGTCGTCGGTTTAGAGCATGGGCTAAGATTTCGGTGTTCTCTTCAAGTGACTTCCGGTCCAGTTGTTTTCCATGCATTTCCAACGTATGTGTCCTGGGGGCACCGTTGCTTAAATGATAGGTGATTCTGAGATATATATATATATATATATATATATATATATATATATATATATATATATATATATATATATATATATATATATATATATATATATTAATATATCAGATGACTTCTCTTCTTGGGTGTTAGGTGAAGTCCTGGGTTGTTTCTCAGTATGAGATTGGAGGTGCGTTTATTATTGTAGTAAATTATGCAGGATACATCATTCTCATTTTGTGTTGCTTTAACTCCTCTGTTTATGATTTCCTTTATAACCCTTTCATCTGTTTTGTAGGTTGTGCTCATGATGTTCTTGTAGTATAGTTTAATGATATTCTTTTCTGCCTGCTGATGGTACTGTCTTTAGGTGACATATACAATCTTTCCATTTGGGGGTGAAAAGCGGTGTGTATGTCTTCGTTTGTGAAACCATTGTTTACGAATACTTATGTAGCACGGTCGAGTTATTCGTGCCTATCTTTCCATGTTGAGCAATGAGTGAATGCACGGTTGATTTATGAATTTTTTACGCCTTTTTGTAACGTTCGTGAAATTCGCTTTTTGCATTCATGCACAGACCTGGATTTGTATTTTTGACGTAAACGCTTGTAGTTATTTTATCGTTATGTTTAGTAGTAAGATTATCGAGAAATGGGAGATGGTTATTTTGGGTATTTTCAATTGTATAGTTAAGAGAAGAGCAGTTTTTGAATGTTTCTAGTAGTTTCTGGATTTCTTCTTTTGTTTCCATATTTATGTATATGTCGTCTAATATATAGGCAGTAAATATGTAGTTTTGATAAACTTGAAAAAACTCGTTCTTTCATTGTTGCCATGTAAAAGTTTGCAAACATTACTCCAAGGGAAGAACCCATTGCATTGCAATGTACAGATCGCCATTTGATCAATAGAAGGGAGCTTCCGTAGTGTAGATTAAGAGGAGTTCCTTCAGGGCATCTCTCGGTATGATAAAAGGGGGGCGATCGCTTTGCTCGTATACTATTTTTATGATTAAATATATAGTTTAGGGAACAGATCCATTAGTTAATAAGGATTATACGCATGTAGACTAAGATGCTTTTGGGGGTGGTAGAGCGGATTAGATCAAAGTGTTTTGGGGGGCATATTAAAAGGGCTTTTTAAGTGCTATCTTCCAGTTCGAGGACGAGGGTGTCATGCAGGACCTGAGGTAAAGTTAGTTGTCTAATAATGAAAATACTTTAACTTCACCATATATATATATATATATACTCGTATATATATATTAATATATACACGTGTGATTTTGGGCAGTATATTTTCATTATAACATGTTTTATTAAAAGCAACTGCTAGTTTCGAATTAATAATTCTTTTTTCAATCTTCTCGATTTGTTTTATATTCGCCTTTTCTTCATTGTTTAACTTGTGGATAAGCGTACCGAAGTTCATCGGAGACTGACTGATGTTTGTTATTTTGCCAAAGGTTGAAATTTATGTAATTTAGCACTTTCTTTAATTTAACTGACGCTTTTCGATACGTCGAGTACCATTTTCAGAGTTACAATGGGAAATTATTACAAAGTATTCAGTTTATATATGTTACAAAATGTATTAACAAAATTACGAACGAAGCTATACACGTATAGGCAGGTGGATCCAGTTGGTAAAAGGTGGGCGAAGTAGGTAGCCAGAGAAGGGAGGGGGGGGGATTAAGCTACTTGCCAGAGGGTATTAGTGGCGAGGGGCAGCTCTGAGTACACCTGTCCCTCTGTTTGCTTTTCTTGCGCTGGGCAGGACTTCATTGGAGTTAGATTGTGTGTTTAAATTCGGTTGCTTTTCTGGGATATATATATATATATATATATATATATATATATATATATATATATATATATATATATATATATATATATATATATATATAGGTTCAAGGAAGAGCAGTTGGCGCCTGTTGGGAGCATAATCTAAAATGTTAGTGTTGTAGATAGAGGAGAGTAGGAAAAGGAGAAAAGAAAAAAATAATAGCGTAGGCGAGTTGCGAACAGCTTCCCGCTTCGCTGGACCACTGTTAGCCATTGGCGAATCCACTTCGCCATCCTGAGTCTCAAAAAAGACTCATTCAAATGAAGCTTTAAAGCCTCTCGCCTGCACTTCTCGTACGTTATACAACCCTCCTTCTAGGAGCGGAGCGTATTTTGAAGAAATAAAGAGAGCCCGTTTGGAAATGTTATCCAAGGGCTAACGCTTTCCCTCCCGAGTCTGGGTACCATTGTAGATAGAGGAGATTAGGAAAAGAGGCAAAGAAAAAATAATAGCGTATGCGAGTTGCGAACAGCTTCCCACGTCGATGGACCACTGTTAACCAACGGCGAAACCACTCGGTCATCCTGAGTCTCAAAACAGACTCATTCAAACGAAGCTTTTAAGCCGCTCGCCTGCACTCCTCGTACGCTATGGTGTTTTCTTCTATCATTTTTCGGTTGAGGCATGTTACATGTATTTCCTGTGCATCTTTTTTAGGTGCAACGTTGTTAAGATGGTATAAAATTCTTCTTGAGAGAGTGGTTTCAGTCATGCCGATATACGACTTAGGTGAGAGCTCACAGTCACTTAGTTTACATGTGTACTCGTATATCAGATGTGTCCTTTGTTTCGTTTATAGCGGGGGGTTGGGGTTATTTTTCACGAAGAGGATTGAATTACCTCTATTTTGATAGTGGATGATTAGTGCGATCTTTTTCTCGGCGTTTATGGATTTTATTCCTCGATCTATAATGTCCATGGTGGTTCTTTCATCTGGTTAGTGTTCTATGTTCAAAATGGCGATTTCTGTCAAGAGCCTAGGCTTCGCCATTTCCGGACGGAGAGTCCGGAACGAATCGGCGATTATTTTGTTCGTGGCCATTCGCGCAGCTGATTCGCTAATGCGTGACTCAAGTTTTAACAATAAAGATTTCATCTTAAGGCACTCTCCCAATTTCCCTGTTACATAAACAACCCGCACACATTGCGTTATTTAACTATACAAGAGGGAATTAATTTGTATACATTCTATGACTTTTAATAAGATTATTTGCACCTTCTAATTACATTAACTTATTTTACAAAGCTCAACACAATTATAGACTCATACAAAAGTAATTAATTAGCCACTTAAATTTAATATTTCTACGAACGAATGCGTTCATATTCAGGGCGCTCAATAAATAAACAAAATGAGTTACAATAGGCTGCATAATTCACTCATTGAGTCATTATGAATTAGAATAATATTAAATGTATACACTCGTATTAATTTAATTTATTTTACAATGTTTTACATATTTATTGAATCATACAATGGTTGTATTATTAAAGCGGATTGTGTCTGGCATATAAAGTGGCTAATAATAAGTTGAACGTTTTTTTAATCGTAATTAGCCTAGGGAATCTTGGGCACCATCCAAAGTAAGAAATTACTTTAAAAAGAAATGAGATTGAAAATTGAATGGATAAAATAAAAGCAGTTCTTCAGTCGCTGTTGGCGACTGAGGGAGGCGCCGGGCTCGCGCGTACAGACAAATGATGAACTGTACGCGGTGAAGAGCGAGTGGCATCTCTCCAGCATCGACTAATAGGCTCTCAATGGGGGAAGTGCGGTAGGCACCGGTCGCCAGGCGAAGGCCGGTGTGGTGGATCGAATCCACCTTCCCTAATAAACGCTCGGCTGCGGATGCATAAAATTCGGAACCGTAGTCGAGCTTCGAACGAACATAATTTCGATAAAAAAAGTAAGGCAGTAGCCGTATCAGCGCTGAACGTCATGGAGCGGAGAATATCCATGGCGCGGGTACAAGAGACCCTAAGGCTGCGAATATGGGCCTCTCTGATGAGGCGTCGGTCAAATACAAGACCAAGGAAACGGTACGATTCAACCACTTCCAGGCGCTCCCCATTAAGAAGCAAATCTGGGTCAGGGTAGAGCCGCGGGTGGCGGCAGAAGTGCACCACCTTAGTCTTGGCAAAGGAAAACCGAAACCTGTGCTCTACGGTATAGCGAGAGACGTGATTCAATGACTGTTGGAGTCGACGCTCCAGAGTTGGGATCTGGGCGGCTCCAAAAGAGATCGAAAGGTCGTCCACGTAGAGAGTAGCGAGAACATCTTCCAGCAGCACCGAGGTGATGCCGTTGATGCTGAGGGCAAAGAGTGTGGCACTGAGGATACTTCCCTGCGGGGAAACCCTCTTCCTGCTCCATTGGACCAGAGAGGGCTCGCCCCACCCGTACGCGGAATCGACGATCTCGCAAAAATTCAGATATAAACATTGGGAGGCGTCCCCTCGCCCCCATCGTGTGGAGAGGCTCCATGATACCGTATCGCCATGCGGTATCATGGGCCTCCTCCAGAACGAAAAACACAGTAACGTAGTGCTGTCTACGAAGGAAAGCATCGCAGACGGCATTTTCCAGTCGGAGCAGAGCATCCGACGTGGAGTGGAACTTGCGGAAGACGCACTGTGCAGAAGACAGATGGCCTCCGCTGTCCAGGAAAAAGGCTATTTTTTAATTTCTCCATCAACTTGCACACGCAAAAGGTTAGAGAGATTGGGCGGAAACCGGCCAGAGTAGAGTTATATCTCCCCGGTTTGCGAAAGGCGAGCACAGTAGCGATTCGACAGGAATCCGGGAGGAGACCCTCCACCGAGACCCTGTTGAACAAATCTAACAGAAAGGCCATGCCTTGCTCACCCAAGAGTCGAAGCATGGCGTACGGGACATCGTCCGGACCATGGGCAGTGTTCGCGCATGAAGCAAGAGCGGAACGCAACTCACTCACAGTAAACTTGTCGTTGAAGGGTTCTCCGCCTCAGGAGGTAAAGTACAGTCGGCGGCCTTCCGCAATATAACGACGTGCATTGAATGCTGGCGGAGCAGCATCCTGGCTAGAGAATGCGGTCGCAAAGGATTCCGCCACGGACGCAGGGTCCGAGATCGCGGTCCCTTTCTCCTGAAGAACGGGAGGGGGGTCCCGCGAGAACTTGCCCCGAATCCTTTTGACTCACTTCCACACCTCTGCTAGAGGGGTCTTTCCCGTTAAGCGAAGACACGTATGCCCACCAAGAAGAGCGGCGGGCGTGCTTCGAAATATACTGCAATCTAGCTCTAGCCCGACGAAATTCAGCGACAGTGAAATCGTTCGGGCACGTCATTAATCAATGAATTGAAAATGACTTAATGGGGACTTGTAAATCATGATGATGTTTGTGAGACAATTATTAAATGGAAGAATTGGCGATTGCTAATTGAAACTATACGATATGTAAATAATTTAGGGATGATATGCTAATTACAATATATTTAAAATAAGGTGAAATTTATAATATTTATATATAGCGTGAGATGAATTAGTTCTAGTGTAAGCGAAAGTTCTATGATAATTAGTTCTGGGGTGAGCGAAATGTACATGATAATGGATAACCTGAATTTTGTTTACTGTAATTGGCAAAATAAACAGAATTAATTTAAGTTTGACAAAAATGGGGAAAATCAAATTAAACATTATACTTAAATTTTGACCAACCTTTTAACATGGGAGCACAATTCAGATAGGACGATGCCTTGATTTTCGTGCGCATGGCAAAACGAAATGTTGCCAGTTGATACATTCCCGATATAACAATATATATATATATATATATATATATATATATATATATATATATATATATATATATATATATATATATATATATATATACACATATTGTTTGGGGGGAAATTTATATACAAACTTGTAGAGGTGAAACCACTACAATACTCTTCCACCGAGAAAAAAACTCGCCCTACACAAAAAAAAATGTTTACAATCATATTTAGTTCATATATCCGCGAGGTCTCCATAAAAAGCGTCTGGAACGTGTCCCTGTGCCTTGTGGCTGAAACAGATTGTGTGTCTAATAAATGGCAGTGCCAATCGATAGAGGCGAGAGACTGTCGCGAGCGAGGGCAGGCGGGGCGTTTGACATCCGATCTGTACCTCCCCGACTGGCATTAGTCCGGGGCTGTGCGTTGGTAGGATCTCTTCCTGCGGATGCCGAGGGCTCCTACAACAAAAGGGGCGGCAGCAGCAATTGGGAGGAAAAATCGCGGGGTGTAAGAACGGTTGAAGGAGGGTTTGGAATAAGAGTAGGGTGGTTGGAAAGAAGAGAGCTTGATGGAGGGTTGGAAGTAAGAGTTGTAGGAGTGACCACTGGATCGCTAATATTGGAAGAAGATAGTGACTGTTCCAGGCGAACGGCCTCTATTAAAACGGGTTTTAGTCAATCGATGGAAATCGTATCCTGCTTGGTGCCAAGCTGAAGTACAAAGAATTTCGGCTTCCTGGAGACGACGAGAAAGGATCCGTCATAGACAGGTTGTAAGGATGTGCGAGTGGAATCACGACGGACAAATACATGAGAGCAAGTTGCCATCTCCTTTGGCACGAAAGGTTTCTGATTATCAGGCACTCCTGTGGCGGTCGGCTTAACCTCAGACATCGCCCGTACTAAATTGTGTATGTATGCCGCAGAATGTATATCGGAAGAAAGAGGACAGTCAGCGGAAGAAAATAATTGACATGGAAGACGAAGTTGCGTGCCATAGGTGAGTTCCGCAGCAGAGCAATTCAAATCCTTTCAAGGAGGCGCGAATTCCCAGGAGAATTAAGTGTTGCTTGTCCACCCAAGTGATGATGGGGTCAGTAAAGCGTAAGCTTCCCTTGAGAGTCCGGTGAAATAGTTCCACCTTAGAGTTACTCAGGGGATGGTAGCTTGTGGTTCGGAGACGAAAGGAGCCAAGCACTGACATGAGTGCATCCCATTGATGGGATTCAAATTGGTTACCTCGATCAGTAATGATCGTTGATGCGACACCAAAACGAGCAACCCATACTGAGACGAAAGCTCGAGTTACAGTCAAAGCTCTGATGTCCGGGATAGGAACTGCCTCTAGCCCTAAAGTAAAACGATCGATCACGGTGAGGAGGTAAGTGCAACCTCGCGAAAATGGCAGAGGACCAACCAGGTCGATATGAACGGCGTCGAAGCGTGCCAATAAAAGCGGAAAAGCAGCCAGAGGAGACTTTGATTGGCGTTGAACCTTTGCACGTTGACAAGGCAGACATGCGTGGCTCCATTTAGTCACGTCAGCGTTCATACCTGTGTGATGAGCTTGCGAGTTGCTCGAGTGCCAGGATCAGAGAGACCGTGAATCTGGTCAAAAATGTGCCAACGGTAAGCGAGAAGAATGAGTGGACGAGGACAGTCAGGCAATGAATAGTCAACCAGGATACGCCTGGAGGGACTGTCTGTCAATTCGATTTCGCGAACGATAAGCTGAGAAGTGTGACGCAGTGTTTGCGTGTCTTCATCTTGTTCCTGGGCAACTGCTATTGTCGCGTGATCGATGGGCGTTGTTTGGGAGGGTTGCGTTCCCGAAATCGATGAAATGCGAGACAACGCATCTGGTACGACGTTTGTCATCTGCAGGATGAAGTCAAGGTGATGAGTATCAATCGCAGAGTGCACAGAGGAGGCGCTTCTAGAGGCGAGCGCACCAACTAATGGCTTGTGGTCGGTAAAAACAGTAAAATCACGTCCTTCCAAGTATTGTTGGAAGTGACGGAGGGCAAATTATATGCTAGGTAATTCGCGGGAAAACGTACTGTACCTCTGTTGAGAAGGAAGAAGAGCTTTGGAGAAGAAAGCTAGTGGTTGCCAAGAGTCACCAACCTTCTGTTGTAGCGTCGAACCGACATGAGTAGCGGACGCGTCCGAAGCAACGCTTATGGAAGCTCCTGGGCAAGGATGGGCCAAAGAGACAGCGGAAGCCATTGCCTCTTTGGTGCGAGAGAAAGCCTCCAAGCTTCGGGGGAGCAGGAAAGAGGAAGGTTCTTATTAGACTTGTAAAGCAATTCGTGGAAAGGTTGCATAATGTGGGAGATGTTTGAAACAATCCTGTGGTAGAAGTTTACCATCCCACAGAATCTACGAAGTTGCTTTAGCGATGACGGTCCGGCAAAACTCCGGATAATTGCAACTTTGTCCTCGAGGGGACGAATTCCCTCAGGGGAAATGTGGTGTCCCCAAAAGGAGAGCTGTGTTACATCAAAGAGACACTTAGAAGTGTTGAGTACGATGCCATAGTCCTCTAAACGTGTAAAAACCTGACGAAGGTGTCTAAAGACGAAGATGCTATCAGGAGGTCGTCTATATATCAAAATACGAAGGGAAGACCTCTCAGAACCTGATCCATGAAACGTTGGAAGGTCTGACCACTATTACGAACTCCGTAAGGCATTCGGTTCATGACGAAGGAACCGAATGGAGTGGTGATAGCCGTCTTAGGGATATCATCAGGGTGAATCGGGATTTGGTTGAAAGCGCGAACCAAATTAAGCCGAGAAAAAATGGAACAACCGAAGAGAGCGGAGTTAAAATCCGATAAGAAAGGCAGAGGATACCTATCCGGAGCTGTACATGCATTAGTCTGCCTGTAGTCCCTACAGCTCTGAATTCCTCCGGAGCAGACTTAGGTACATGAAGCGGTGAAGCCCATGGGAAGGTGGATGGGGAAGCGATCCCGGCCTCCACCATATATTTAAATTCCTACTTCATTAGGGCAAGTCTATCCGGGGCCAGTCGACGGGGCGTGAGAATACTGGCCCTCCTGTTGTTTCGATCCTGTGCACTACATGGTGCTTAATGGGTCTGTCCTTAGAAGGAGGCAGACTGAGGCTTGGAAACTCCCGCGGAAGTTGCTCGAGGCGGGGAGCAGTTGCAGGGAGACTAACAGAGAGGAGAGAGCTGGTGGAAGGAAAGCAGGAACCAGCAAAAGTTAGTGTCGTGGTTCTGACAATAAGCTTGCGGTGCCTAGAATCTACCAAAAGGTCATAAGCGGAAAGGAAATTGAGGCCCAAAATTGGAATGTAGACGTCGGCAATGAGGAATGTCCATGGAAAAACACGACGTAACCCCAGAGAGAGCTCGAGGTTACGCCTCCCATAAGTCCTTATTTGCGATGAGTTGGCAGCTTTAAGGACGGGATTAGAAGTACAAGCTTTCTCGACTGAATAGGCAGGAATGACACTGCATTGAGCGCCAGTGTCAACCAGGATCGACCTGATGAAGGGATAAGTTCGCAGAGGTGACAGACCCACGTATCACTTGCGTTTCTAGTTTAAAGTATGCTGCGCTGAGTTTGAAGGTTGGGCAAGAGAACCCGTAGAATTTTGTAGGTGTAAAGGTCGTGAAGTTAGTCTAGGCGCAGTTTGAGATGAAGATTGAGCATTTTGATGGTATGAGCTTGGGTTTGAGCATTTTCTGCTCCAGCATAAATTTGAGGTGGTACCAGCAAAGCTTGAAAATTGGGGAAAGAAAACTTGAGCAGCATGATTAGGCGGAGGGTGAAAGTTTTGAGAATGAATAGATGCGTGATAAAAGCTGCAAGGCTGTACACAGCGCACAGCGTTGCTACCATAACTAGCATAATGCCAGCAGTAACCCTGAGGATTATCAGGATAGGTAGAATTTGACGAAGGTTGAAAATGAACCTGCCTTGCCTCACCTCTTGTGCTGGAGTTACCTCGTTGGATATGTCTTGAACTGGAGGACGATCGGCGTATGACTCCAATGTTCTGCCCACGACTGTGCTCTCGCCGCAAACCCTTTTGCAACTTAAGGGCACGAATATCCTCCTCAATCCTCTCAAAGAGAGAAGCAAGATCCTGAGCTTGGGAGGGTGTGCCGTGTGGGAGTTCTGCCTGGTTGTAAGGAGATCTGCTCGATGCCCTAACCTGTGAAATATACATTTTTACATTTGGGTCGCAATTTGTATTATCATTCATGTCACCCCAGCTGTCCTCCACGTTAGCGGGTGACGCCATTAATATTAGTGCCCTAACTTGCTCCGGGACCCCACGCATAAAGATTTCAGTTAGCAAAGGACCATAGTGCTCCAACTCTGCACCCTTAGCGTGAGCTAAGCTCTTGAGGTACTCCAGGAAACGCGAAGGACACCTAGCACCTATCTCCTGTGTGTTGAATCGAATACGCAGTTCCTGGATTTTCGACCTCCCAAATTCTTCCCTAAATGCCACTTTCAATTTCTCCAAAGACTCAGAATTGCTGCCCTCGAGCATGATGTGCTTAAAATAGAAAAGATACTTAGGGGCAACTTCTGGGCGATGCAAAAAGTTTTATGTTGATCGGGAATGGCGTGGTTGTCCATGATGAAGTCGGCCATCTCCAACCATGCATCGAAGGTTGGGAGAAGAATGGCAGGCGGAGGGAAGATGGCAGGCCGCTGGTGAGTGAAGGATTGCTGCGGAAGGATGCTCAAATGGGGGCCCCTCGTGGAACAAAATATGGCAGTGGTGCTGCCTAAACAAGCCATTGAGGTAGTGACTGAGGTGGACTTCAGCGCAGTGGTTGACGTCACATTAACCATCATGACAGACGCTTTACCACTAATATATATATATATATATATATATATATATATATATATATATATATATATATATATATATATATATATATATATATATATATATATATATATATATATATATATATATATATATATATATATATATATATATATATAAAACCGAAAGAAGGATGGGGGGGGGGAGTTTGACTCTAAGGTGGCGCCTTGCTTACGCGTCGTACCGAAATTCACTCAATTTTGTAACTTATCAAATGGATCTGGGTAACCAATAAAGCGTTTTGTGTGTGGCTTATAAAGTGGCAAATAATAAGTTGAACGTTTTTAATCGTAATTAGCCTAGGGAATCTTGGGCATCATCCAAAGTAAGAAATTACTTTGGCAATGAATTGAGATTGAAGATTGAATGGATGAAATAAAATCAGTTCCTCAGAAGGGATATTAATTCTAAGTTTTAACAAAATATATTTATTTGAGAAATCTAATATTTTAATATCTTAATTGAGGTAATATAATATACGGAGAACTTAAGTTATTTAGGTCCTTTGAATTACAAAATTAAGAATTTTTGCAGTACGACAATTATGGTGTTTGGAAAACAGACGTCATTAATCAATGAATATAAAATGCACTTAATGGGGGGCCTCGAAAATTGTGATGATGTTTGTGAGGACAATTATTAAATAGAAGAATTGATAATTGAAACTATACGATATGTAAATAATTTAAGGACGATATACCACTTACAATATATTGAAAATAAGGCGAAATTTATAATATATATATATATATATATATATATATATATATATATATATATATATATATATATATATATATATATATATATATATAGCCTTGATTGGTGATACCCTTGTTTCTGGACGCAATCCTCTGGATGTAGTTTTCCTGGGAGTTTGGGTGCCTTAAAAAAAGAGGCCGTTTGACTCGGATGACCTATGATGAGCCCTTGTGGCTTTTGTCATCTCTTATCTTATATTGTGGGGGACTTTGATTTTGTCTTCCCCTGATGATGGTGTCATCCTTAAGCAAAAGTTCTATGATAATTAGTTCTGGGGTGAGTGAAATGTATATGATAATGGTTAACGTGAATTTTGGGCTCTGTAATTAGCAAAATACACAGAATTAATTTAAGTTTGATAAAAAGGGGGAAAATCAAACTAAGAATTATACTTAAATTTTGACCAACCTGTTAACATGGGAGCACAATTCAAATGGGACGATACCTGGATTTTCGTGTGCATGGCGAAACGAAATGTTGCCAGTTGATACATTCTTGATATTAGTATATATATATATATATATATATATATATATATATATATATATATATATATATATATATATATATATATATATATATATATATATATATATATATATATATATTGTTCTTTTGAGAAAATTTATATACAAACTTGTAGGGGTGAAACCACTACATTATTATACGGTAAACCTGAAGATCTATTATACATGGCAATTTAATAATATTCGATTAATTCCTTTTACCATATTTCTTCGATAGATTTGGGAGCAAGTTAGTTTAAAAAAAATAAAAGGAAAGTTTATTGGGTTGTAATTTATAATAAATTGTTTTGATTTTGGTAAATATGTAGATTGGCGGCTCGAACGATGGGAAGTAGTATTTCGTCCGTGTTCCAAAATGTTTCACTTTTTTGGAGTAAATTTAAGGAGACGGCTGGTGTGGGGGGTAAACACAATGCGGAGACTACACTACGATGATCCTGAGTTTCATTAAATTAAGGGGGTCTGGGGGGCACAGCCCCCCAGTATATAATCCTAATTGTTTATAGAATAATAATTCGAAAAGGACTCATACGCGCATCAATATTCCGACACAAGTGAACGATAATATTTACACACAAATTTTTTTTCGGCAGGGCCGCTAATCTACATATTTACCGTAATGAATACCACAAGTTGTAGCAAATTTGTTAAACTCAGCAGAAATAAAGCAAGCACCATTGTCAGACACAACTGAAACTGGTAAACCAGGCAGATAGAAGGAATGTCTAAAAAAAATTAATTATTTCTCTAGCAGTTGGACTCAATGTACGGTAAACATCAGCCCATTAAGATTGAGCATCCACTATGATGAGAAAATTCTCCCCATCTAATGGCGCAGCACAATCGACATTCAACGCGTAACATGACAACTGTGGCCACTTGCAAGAATGTAATTCAGCCTTATGAAAGATTGCTGAAAAGGAAGATGCCTTTAAGGAGAGAAACCTATAGAAGAGAAAGGAACAAAAACACATCCATGATGGAGAGGATCAAAGGGGAATTCGAGAAACAACTCTGTCTTGAAAGACAAGGTAATTAATATAAGTGAGGCAAGATAATTCTACATTAACTAATAATGATAAAGATACAGCCACTGTATTTAAAGCTTTTCAAAGTGTTTTTATAGATGAAGACCACAGACATACCAAGAATGAATGGATCTGAATATAATGGACCAAGGATTGAAAATATTACTTGAAATGAAAGTGAAAAATATATTGAAAAAACTGGATGTAAACAAGGCTATGGGACCAGATGGAATACATCCAAAATTTTTGAAGGAATGCTACGATCATTGTCATATCCAATTACAATCATTATTCAAAAATCATTGTATATAGGAATTATCCCAGAACCCTGGAAAGTAGCTATAGTGTCTAATATACAAGAAGAATGACAAACATAATTCTTTAAATTATCAACCAGTATCATTGATAAGTGTACCATCTAAAGTGTGTGAAGTACTTATAAGAGAGGAAGTAGTAGAACACTTGGAGAGTAATAACCTACTTAGTGATATGCAACATGGTTTTAGATGGAAAAGAAGTACTCTCACAAATTTGTTAACATACATGGAGTATCTCACCAGGGCAACTAATGAATAAACACCTGTAGATGTAAATTATTTTGATTGTCGAAAGGCTTTTGATACAGTGCCACATCAAAGACTGCTAGTTAAACTTCATGAGGGCTTTAACATGTTCCATACAGATAGGAATAGGAAGAGAGGAGGAGGGGTTATTATTTATATTAAAGATAATCTCCAGTGTTGTGTAAACAGTACAATTAAATTAGATGATAACACAGAGTCATTATGGCTAAATGTAAAGGAAGGTAAAAACAAGCTTGTCTTAGGATTATTATACAGACCACCAAATCTTAGTAAGGAAGCTTCAAATCTTCTGTGGCAGGAGATTGAACGGGCATGTAGAAGTAAGCATGTGTGTATAATGGGCGATTTTAATTACAGAAATATAGACTGGGAAGCTCTTGTGGGTGATCAGGAGGCTGAGGAATTTTTGAATGTTGTCCAAGATAATTTTCTGAGGCAGATTATTAACAAACCCACTAGAGGTAATAATATACTGGATTTAGTTCTGACAAATAGGGAAGAAGTTATTAAGGATACTGAGATTGGAGGAAATTTGGGTAATAGTGACCATTGTGAAATTAGATTCAAGATGAAATGGAATGGTATTGATAGTAGCATGAACAATGTTAAAATTCCTGACTTTAGAAGAAACCAGGCAATGAAATCAATTCAGGAATAGATTCAATGATATCAGTTAGTGGAGACAATAATCACCAGGAGGAAGAGATTACAATTGAAGAGGAGTATGAAAGAATAATTGAGCAATTAATTACAGGTCAGATGATTAACATTCCATATAAGGAGATTATGACTAAAAATAATGACTCAAAATGGATGACAGATAAAATTAAGCATTATATTGGCATTAAAAAGGGCATTTATAGGAAAATAAAAAATGGAGAGGATCACTTAAGGCAGATATAATGAACTAGCAAGAGATGTTAAAAAGTTAGTTAGAGTAGCAAGGAGAAATTATGAAATTAAAGTGGCAAATAGGGCAAAGGAAGATCCTAAAAGTTTTTATCAATTATACAAAACTAAGGTTAGAGATAAAATAGGCCCACTTATAGATTACAATGGAGAATTAGTGAGTGATAGGGACTCAATGGCTGGAATGCTAAATGACTTTTTTCTCTCAGTATTTACACAGGAGGATACTCTAAATATACCTGAGGTGTCAATGATCTTTCGGGGTAATGATGAAGAGAAATTAAAGGATATCTTGATCACAAAGGAGATAGTGACAAAGGAAATTGATAAAATCAAAAGTAGTAAAGCACCCGGTCCTGATGAGCTCTTTCCTAGAATTTTGAAAGAATGTAAAGATGTGTTAAGTGAGCCCCTAGCATGCATCTTTAGAAAATCATTGGAGAGTGGCATTGTGCCAGTGGCATGGAAGAAAGCCAATGTGATACCTATATTTAAGAAAGGGGATAAAACAAATATGTCTAATTACAGACTAGTAAGTTTGACATCAGTGGTAGGGAAAATGATGGAATCTATTATAGCAAGGAATATTAGAGATCACTTGGATAAGCATAAGTTGATAAAAGAATCACAGCATGGCTTTAGTAAGGGTAAATCCTGTCTGACTAATTTGCTGTCTTTTTATAGTAAGGTGTATGAAGCAGCAGATAATGATGAAAACTATGATATTTTATACTTGGACTTTAGTAAGGCTTTTGATCGAGTGCCACACTTACGACTTCTGAGCAAAGTTAAAGCACACGGGATCGATGGCAGTATATTTAGGTGGATTCAGTCATGGCTTGGTGACAGACAGCAAAGAGTTAGTATAGATGGAGTTAAATCTGAGTGGGGGTGTGTTAGCAGTGGAGTTCCTCAAGGATCTGTTTTGGGTCCCTTGCTATTCTTAATTTATATTAATGATCTTGACATAGGTATAAGTAGTGACCTGAGTAAATTTGCTGATGATACTAAGCTAGGTAGGGCCATTAGGGCTGATTCTGATGCTGTTGTAATGCAGGAGGAATTGACCATTCTGTCCAATTGGGCCGAGAAATGGCAAATGAAGTTTAACATAGACAAATGTAGTGTACTTAGTATAGGTAGAAATAATCCATTGAATAGTTATAAATTAAATGGCAGAATTTTAGGGAGGACTGATTGTGAGAGAGACTTGGGTATTTTGGTAAGTTCAGACCTTCGTCCTAGAAAGCAATGTCTAAATGCTAAGAATAAAGCTAATAGGATATTGGGATTCATTAGGAGGAGTGTAAGCAATAAGAGTGCTGAAGTCATTCTAAAACTGTATCTGGCGCTAGTTAGGCCTCATCTAGACTATGCAGTACAATTTTGGTCACCATATTATATGAAGGATATTGATTTGCTTGAGTCTGTGCAGAGAAGGATGACAAAGATGATTGGTGGGCTAAGGAACTTACCCTATGGTGAAAGGCTCAGAAAACTAAATCTACATACATTGGAAAGGAGAAGAGTTAGAGGGGAATTGATTGAAGTCTTCAAATGGGTAAAAGGATATAATAAAGGGGATCTGGGTAAGGTTCTTATACTTAGTGAACATGACAGGACACGTAGCAATGGGTTTAAGCTTGATAAGTATAGGTTTAGGAAGGAGATTGGGAGGAATTGGTTTACAAATCGTGTGGTAGATGAATGGAATAGGCTCACTAGGCATGTGATAGAAGCCTCCTCTCTGGGTAGTTTTAAGAATAGATTAGATAAATATATGGATGAAGCTGCTAGATGGGACTGACTTTTTTATGTACATATGTATATATTTTTCTAAGGAGTGGGGAGATTATTTTGCGGTTGCATGAATAGACATAATCCTCTGGATGCATTTTATGTATATTGTAGATTAGATCTGACGAACTCCTGTAAAGGGTGACAATGTTGATGACTTTTTTCTGGTAAGAAATCTTTTGTGTGTTGACTGGAACAGGAGCTGCCAAGTGTAGGCCATGAATGGTCTTTTGCAGTCTCCTTCTTTTCTTATGTTCTTATATTATGGATACCTTACGTTCAGTATTGATAACCACTACCCTAATCCCTTGATGTGCTTTAATTGCTGGCATTTTGGACATGGAAGTAGGACCTGTACAAATAAATCTAGATGTCTTTATTGTAATGAGCAACATAATTCTCAGGATTGTATCGCTCCAAGGGAAGCTCCTAAATGTATTCACTGCTCTTCTCCCAACCATTTAGGAAATTCTAAGGAATGTCCTGTGTGGATCAGGCAGAAAGAAATTATTCATTTAAAAATTGATAAAAAATTATCCTTCTTGGAAGCTTGACAGGTATATTTCAAAAATCATCCTATAAATGCAAGTGACATATATACAAATAACAAGAAAAAAAATAACTGAAAAATAACTAGATTCAAAACTCACTTTTGAAATGCATCTAAGATACATGTCTTGGGATATCTTGCAGAGCAGAAATTGGGCATTCTTCATAAATCTTAAGAAAATTTGAGGATGACCTCTTCTTTGCAAGGGTTTCTTTTCTTTTATTCTACCTCATTTTGAGTATTGCTCTTCCATATGGAGTTTTGCTGCAGATTCTCATCTGAGAATGCTTGATTGTGCATTTAATTGGAGCTCTTTGTATTTATTTAAAGTAGTGAATGATGTGAATCATCCTCTGCATAAGGTTTTGCCGAGATCGGCAAAACCTTATGCTAAGTTATGATAAGTTTAAAAGATTGGCTAATGTCTTTTGTTGCATAACTGTGGGGCTGTTAATTCTTTTTCCTTTCTTGCTGTGCCTTGACCTGCACTGACATCTCTTGGTGGTATAATTTCCCAAATCTTCAGTGTGGCTCTTTGCATGGTCTATATAATAATAATAATGATAAGTGAAGAAAATAGTGGGTGACAGTAAGTGCAGTCTGTCCTCGCCTAGGTGTCGGGAGGATGAGGTCAAGCAAGGCACAATTTCAACCCCTTTGCCATCTTTGAAGCATCCCACATGCACTTTCCCTTTGCCTCCACCTAGTATTACTTTGTTTTTATTAGTTATTGCTATTAGCATTATTATTATTATTCTTATTTTTAGTATTTAGTATGATTTTTTAATTTATTATTATTAGTAGTAGTATTTAAGAATATTATCATTATTTAATATTTATTATTATCTTTACGGCTATCTGCTCAACCTTTACTACCTAAACTTAGTGCAAGGTGGAATGTTTCCACCTGTACAGAGTTTGGTCCATAGATATGGTGCCTTGGTGGACTGCATGTCACCATGGGATCACCTAGAGCCAGAGTATGATAATAGGTGATTACCCACCCTATTTGTTAGTGGACCCATCTATTTCTACTTCTCTTTATTACATACCCTCCTACCCCTTTACACACTTGGTCTTCTATACACAGTGGTTCTGTTTGCCCAGTGCACTTTAGTTCTCTTATGAGCCTTATTAGTGGCAGAGTATACTGTGACCTCCTTACCTGCTGCAAGGGCAGAAAGCCCACTGGTTAAGGCAACTATTAGGCATGGAGTATGCTTGGCCATCAGCTCTGCTAACATTCCTCCAGTACACATATGGTTAAAGCTCCAGGACAATCTTGCCTGAATGGCGGTCCAGGTTGGCAGCAGGCCAACCAAGATTGGCACTCCTGGCTCTGATGCTGCCAGGAGACTAAAGTCGCAAGTCCGCAGAGTGGAGCCTCATCGGGGTCCCTCATTGAAAGACTACCTGTCATTTGTATCTTAGAGCTGCCAGACCATGGAGCAGTCAATGTCAAGCGTGTGATGAGCCTTGGGACCCACCCCTACACTCTTCATCACATTTGACTGTGATAGGCTCCCTGAGTCACTGCATGCCAGTTGTAATCTCAAAGATGGTGGATTGTCCAAAGGAGTGATCTCTGCCTTGGAAGCTGCCTCACCTGCCTAAGGTTTTGTGGTGGATGGAGGAAAAGACTCGAATGGCGAGCCAACCTCTCCTGATAAATCCTCGAAGGTGACGGTGCCTTCAGCATATTGTCCAACCAACAACACCCAGAGTTCTGCCTCCAGGAAGTGTACGGCTATTTCCTTGAGCATATTCTCTTCTAAGATGGCCACTGCATCTACTCTGAGCTAGGCCTGGAGCGCATATTGCTTCAATGAAATTGTTGTGGACTTGGAGTCAACTGGGAGGTCCTGCAGAGGCTTGTCTCCTCCCATTTTCCCAATGAAGGAGCATGTAAGTAACTGGAAAGTGAAAATAACACTAAGGAAGGGAGATGGATCCATAAGGCTCTGTATTTACTACAGAGCCCTAAATAACATTACAAAAAGGGATAGCTTCCCACTACCAAATTTGATTGACACACTGTATAACCTTCAAAGCTCAAAATATTTCACAACCATTAATCTAGTTTGGAGTTACTATCAAGTAGAAATAGAACCAGCAGATATTGAAAAGACTACATTTCCTACTCCTCTATCCTATTGGGATGAAAAATGTCCCTGCCTCATTTCAGCAAGGAATGATGTTGGCTTTAAGTGGAATACCATGGTCAAAATGCATGATATATTTAGATGATATCATGATTCACACTAGTACCTTTGAAGAACACCTTCAGATTTTAGAAAATGTTCTAGATGCACTGGAAAGAAGTGGGTTAAAAATTAAACCTAAGAAGACTGATCTCTGCCAATGTAAGGTACAATTTTTAAGTCACATGATATTTGAAAGAGGCATAATGCCTATTAAAAGAAATCTTGAGGGAATAAAGCAATACCCTAATCCTAAGACCATAAAGCAAATTAGGCGGTTCTTAGGAATGATAAATTTATATTGTAGGCATATTCCAAATTGTTCAGAAATAGCAAACCCATTAAGTGAGATCACAGGAAAGAAAACTTTAATATGGACAAAAGAGTGCCAACAGTCATTTGAGAAACTGAAACAAGCATTAATAGAGCTCACAATATTGACCTTCCCAGGTCGATCTTCAGGAAGACATCCTTTACAGCTTCATGTAGATGTATCAAATTTTGGAGCAGGTGCATGTCTCTTACAAGTGCAAAATGGGGAAAATAGACCAATTGCCTTTCTTTCAACATTTCATTCTGCTGAGCAACAGTATTTAACAACAGACTGTGAAATGACAGCTATTAGATGGGCAGTAGGAACATTGAGACCATTCTTATTAGGGAAGAAAATACATATCCACACTGATCATAAGCCCTTGGTTCATCTATATAACATGCCACTGGTCAATCCAAGAGTAGCCTGAGCATTAGAAGAACTCAGCCAAATAGACTATGAGTTGTACTATATACCAGGTAAAAGTAATTTGGTAGTGGATGCCCTTTCAAGAAGTCCAGTACAGAGTAAGAATGAAGAAAGTGTATCTTCAGAACTTGTCAATATTCCAACAGGAAATTGGGTGCATGAAGTGCTAGGTGGAGCAGATTCCATCTTGTACTTTTGTCTAAATGGTTATATGGGACAATCAAACACCATAGACAAATAAGAGAAGAGGTTATTGATGATATCCTGCAAAATAAGAAGACTTATGGCTTAAGTATGGATCATCAAATAAACCACCAATTGTGCCTTATGAGATTCCCAGGTTGATCACCTTGTCCTCAAGTCATAGAAGCCTTTGTCAAAATTCATGGGGTAAAAGTTGGAATTTTATTGTGGAGGCTCCAAACCCCTAAATTATGAATTGAAACAAGGAAGGAAAACAGTGTGCTTTCAGTGCTTAGGAGTGGTTCATTATAATTTGTTGATTCCCTTTATTATCCAGACATGGAGAGGAGAACCCTCCTAAAATAGCCCCTTTATCTTATTCACAGACAAATGAACAAAATGGGAGAAGTAAATGGGTTTACCCTCTATGACATTCAAGATGATGACACTCCTGAGTACGACTTCAAGAGTGTTCTTTCAGCAAATGGGGAGGGAACTGAACTCTCACCAAATATTGAAGGTGAATCCTTAACCGAAAGTATAGTGTATATGTTTCCAATAAAGTTTGTGCCAGTACAAGTAAGACCTGAGCCAACATATCTAGAAGAAATGGTGCCACTTGAAGAAATTGAAGACCATCAACTCATTAATTAAGAGTCTGAAAAAAACATATCCATCAGGGAAGATCCCAAAATATGTTTGCTAGAAATATAAAATGCTTCAAGCCAGTTTGTCAAGATCTATAAATCCAAAACAACTTTGTTCATTGCAAAACAGGTGATAAATTATATCCTGTAGTCATAAAAGATTTTGCAGTTAAGTGGATCATTCAACTTCATACAGAATTTGGGTAGGAATAAACTTGCAGACACAGTCGATCAACAATTTTGGACTCCTGGCATATACAAAATTATATCAAATATTGCCACCACTTGTTCCCATTGTCAAAAATCAAATGTAACTGGAGTTCAAATCTCTTCACCAACCTTTAAAAAAAATCACACAAAGTCCCTTTGAATTAGTAGCTATAGCTGTTACTACTGCCAAGAACAAGAAATAGTCATGTGTGTGCATTGGTGATGATGGATCATTTTTCAAAATGGCTAGCTGTTGTTCCATTAAAGAAAAAATCCTCCCAATCTCTTGCACTGGCATTAAAGTACCAAGTATTACCTTTTTTACCATATGCCCCCCAAAAGATCTTAAGTGACAATGGCAAAGAATTCATTGGCAATGAATTTAAAAGTGTGCTACAAGAAATGGGGTGATAAAACACATTTTAACTATACCATATTGTCCTTCATCCAATGGGGCAGTAGAAAGAGTAAATAGGACCATAATCCAACAATTAAGACTAGTTTTATAAGATCCTTCACATTTGGAAGGTTGTGTCTACCGAGGCTACAGGTTAGTTATTGATTTTGTTCTTTTTGTTTGCTTTTTATAGGGTACATTGAATTATTCTAAAAATCTCACCAGCTTGCTCATCTCATTCTGTTCTCTCACATCCATTTGTAAATGTATTTACGAATTCAACCTTCATTCTAGGAGATTCCCTCAAAATCCCAGGGAAGGACTGAGACCAGTGGTAGTGAACGGTGTCCTGATGGAGGAGAGGCCACTAACATGCTATATAGTAAGTTCTCAAACAAAATAAAAATGGTGTCTTTATAATTACCAAGATGGAGAGATCAACGCAAACAGTAAGATCTGCATCGAGAAGTAAATTTGGAACTAATAAACCTAACTACATAAAAGTGCTACGAAGATATGGGAAAAGCTAGAGGTACTTCTTAGTGATGAATAAAATAGAAAATTAGAGAACAACAGAGGTAACTTTAGGAGCGGAAGAATGATTGAAGGAGTTAACCCCGTACCAATATTCACGTAATAAGATCGCAATCAATAGTAAAAGAAAATAAGGAAACAAACAATTGCATATTACTCAAATAAAACATCTTATCCCATTTGGTTAGTCTTTACAATAATACCTTTCATTCACAAATTAAATTGACACCTGCTGCTTGTATCCTTTCTCAACCCCATCAAATGAGAATGAGACCCTTAATTCGAGCACCCCAAGATTGGGAAGAGAGCTATTGGTGGTACCAACCATATCAAAAGGCGCAAATGGCCCTGAAGAAAACTTGGATACCAACAACAACCATAGGTAAATTTCAACCAAGGTATACAGGACCTTATAAAATTATTGAGGTTAATAGCAATGGTCTTACTTATATCATTAAAAAGGAGTCAAGCATTATCCTTTAACGAGTACACCAGTGACAATTACGTCCATGGAGAAAATCCCCATTCGATCTTAGAAATAACCCTTACTATTCAAAGCTTCAAAATGAGAATATGGTTGAGCCTACTGAATTTGAAAATGTTTAACTAAATGCATCTCAAAATGGTCCTTCAGAAAATCTTGTAGATGAGGATGAAAATTTTGACTTTTGTTCCTTTGAAATACCACTAGTGGAACAAATGGCTAAATCAAACCAAGAAACAGCTGATTTTCTTAATAAAATTAATCAAGATATACATTTTACATCCAAAAATCAACCCATTCCTTTGACACTTACAAAACCTATACAAGTGATGAGAGATCTCTCTCTCCCAAACCAGAGATTTATCCTTTACAGGATACACCTATGCAGAATGTTGATCCAGACACATTTCAATCAGATCCTGCAAGAGGATTGTATTTTCTCATAGAACAATCTTTAGATTATACTCCCTTCTCAGGGTTTGAAGATAATGAAATCCTAGAAGTTATACCCTGTATACAAGACTATACAAATTTATGTATAGACATGAATCACTTAACCCCACATAATGGCAATATTGCAGTTCGCATTGTACCTCAATTACCTACAAAAGATAACTACAAAAACACTATGTTTAACCCCTAAACCTTACCACACACTCTGGTGGAGTGATTGTGAGAGTGTTTGAAGGGCCATTCTCTCACCCTTTTTTCAATACCCTCTCCCTCCCTCTGTAGGAATGTATGTGAATGGAGAGATGTCTTATATATATATATTATTATTATTAAAATAGGACTATTTTCAATATCTAGTTTACCATATCATCTTCAGCAGTTAATGGCTGAAGATGATATGGTAAACTACATATCGAAACTAGTCCCCTTTTAATAACTGTTTTAATAATAATAAACTTTATGCTCCAATAACAGTGGTTTTCTTGTATATATATATATATATATATATATATATATATATATATATATATATATATATATATATATATATATATATATATATATATTATGTATTTCATGTTTGGTTTAAATTTTTTTTTTCTCCAGGACATAGTTTTGATATAGCATTATAATGAAAACAAAGAAATAGTTTTGATATATCATTCTATTGCAAACAAAGAGCCACTCTATTATTCTGTTAGATTGTACTTGTCTTGTAATATTCTTTTAACAAAAGTGGCTGAGATTGTAAGATTTGCAATATTGAAATAGAATATACCTTGTACGTCAAGGATTTATTGTGAGTTTTGATAGGACGGAAAGGTCTTTTTATAGCCTCTAGACAGCGATATATTGCATAATAACTAAGCTGAGCTTGGAGGCCAAGACCTTCATAAGACATCCGCAACAGTTGTGGCCACACGAGTGGCAGCCGGCAGGACTTTTTCCTGGGGCAAAAATATGTAAGAATTAGGTCTGCTTTTGTTAACTTCCAGTGTGGTTGTTAGGCCTCTTTTGTATGATTGCGTACTGATTTTATTTTATATAATATATTATTTGGTGATAGTTTTTTTTGTATATATATATATATATATATATATATATATATATATATATATATATATATATATACAAACAATACTTATTTTTATAGGTTTCTTGATTAGTTTATGTGCCTCTAGATAATCTAAGTTTTTCGCAATTATACAAAATAAAGCCGAATTTGAATAATGAAGCACACAGAGAGCACGAAAACGCCATAATGAAACAAAAACATTTACAAAATGGGTCCTATTTATAAGCTACGATGTTGCCAGTAAGAAGCTGTTATCATTCGCAGCAAAACAAAAAACAATAAAAGACATCAAGAAACCTTACCTAACTTAGAAAAAACTATAAACGAGCAGACGCACAGATATTTAGTAAATAATACAGACTAAAAGGTGTGACTGGGAGAGTGCGGGCTCATCAGATTACATGGCAGGAATACAGGCAGCTCTCTGGGCCACTTGGTAAAGAAGATGGGAGATGGTCAAGGGGAACTTAAAGTTGCATTCCATTGAGAGTGATGTACCATTCAATTGACACTGGCATAATTGGCATATATTTTTCTGATCGGCATTGACATATTTTTTATGATTTGCCAACCCTTATGCGGATTAACATTTTTTCTCTTAATATTTTGGGTGGTAAACCCCCCCCCCCCTCCAAATATTCACTGAAGTTTGAAGTTTAATTTCTTCACAGTGATACACTCTACGGTTATGAGATTTTGTCATCACTTGCCTACATTTATTTTCATATTACTATAAAAGTTTCATCAACTCACTTACTATTTTTTCTATTAAAATTTTTTATAAGATAGTTGGTTACAAAAGTGTTAGAAGAATTTCCAGCATTTAAAGTGAATGTTATTAGTATGATTAAGATAAAAGCTTGAGAAAACTAGATCAATTGGGATAAAGAAAGGCATTGAACTTCCTAAGTTCGTGACCATCCAGAAAATGTTGAGTCACTAAAGTACATAAAATTGTGGGTATGTTTATCCCTTCCTACAATTAGTATATAAATAAAAAGTTGTCACACACTTTTTTCACCGATCATTTTCTAAAAAATTGTAATAGAAAAACGGTGGTCAGCGGCACTTGTATCATAAATTGAATGACTTCTACATTCTTGAAGCTGTAGAAAAGATTATTTTATATATAGAATGCAAAGAATATAATATTTTCTGAATATTTTCTGCTAATTTGCTTGACCAAACTAAATGAGCATAATTTAGTCGATGCTTTATCCACACTGATATGCAGGCAAGGTTGGAAATCATAGTCTTGAACACTTGACCGTCCTAAGAGCATTATAGATGACTATAATAGTTGAGCTTTACCTAAATATTTGAAAATTTACCAAAGCTCAGCACCGGCATCGGCTAAAATGTCTAATCGGTGCACCATTAGCCATCTGGCTTAACTGGACCTTCCCCCCCAATGTTGTGACGGCTTCAGGTTGCTTTCTGTCATTTCTGAATTGTGCATGCTTGCAGGACTCACCACCATTTGATGGAACCCTCGCCTGCACCATACTGTGAAGACTGCATTGTCCCCCAGACATTCTTGTTGAATGTCCCAGTCTAGGTGATCTCCATGCATGTTACCTGTCCTTATACTGGGATGAGTGAGGTTGCTACCGCTTGTTCCTTCTAACATAACATAACATAACATAACATAATTACACGGATGACAAAAGCCACAAGGGCCTATCAAAGGTCATCCGCCTCCGTCAAAACCCACCCACAAAAAGCACCATCACCAGGGGAAGACAAAATCAAAGTCCCCCACAATATAATATAACGGATGACAAAAGCCACAAGGGCTCATCATAGGTCATCCGAGTCAAGCGGCCTCTTTTTCAAGGCACCCAAACTCCCAGGAAAACTACATCCAGAGGATTGCGTCCAGAAACAAGGGTATCACCAATCAAGGCTTGTCAAGAACTAAATCATGCAGCTATAGATATATACAAACAATATTAATATATACAAAACTTAGGAACCATCACAACCTTCCCTTCCCATAAACTCATCCAACCTACTCTTAAATACATTTAGATTTGGACTACCTACTACCCTCTGCGGCAATTTGTTCCAGAAGTCTACCACTCTATTGGTGAAAAAATATTTTCTTAAATCCAACCTACACCCTTGCTTTTTAATTTTCAAGTGGTGACCTCTAGTCCGATTTCCATCATCTAACTCAAAAAACTTGCTAACATCCAATTTATCTATCCCTGAAAAAATTTTAAAAAGCTCAATCATATCCCCTCTCACACACCTCCTTTCGAACGAGAACATATTTAATACCCTCAGTCTATCTTCATATTCAAGGTGCCTCAGGGAAGGAATAATCTTTGTTGCCCTCCGTTGCACTGACTCAAGAAGGTTAATATCGTGTCTAAAATGTGGGGACCATGCCTGTATACAGTACTCTAGATGTGGCCTAACATAAGAGTTATAGAGTTTAAGAATAACCTCCTTACTTTTGTAACTGACATTTCTCTTAATAAAACCCAGCACTCTATTTGCCCTATTTCTTGCTTCAATACACTGCTTAGAAAACCTTAATGACTTATCTATTACTACTCCTAGATCTTTCTCATCCTCTACTGAGCTCAGCCAATGCCCATCCATTTCATAGTTAAATTCTCTATTATCTTTTCCCATGTTAATAACTTTGCACTTATCAAGGTTGAAAGTCATTTGCCACTTATGTGCCCAGGATAACAATTTATTTAAGTCCCCCTGCACTTTAAAATTATCATCAATATCTTTAACTACAGCTGCTAATTTGGTATCATCCGCAAAAATTGACACTTTATTATTAACTGCCTCCCCAAGATCGTTTATATAGATGACAAATAATAATGGACCGAGAACTGATCCCTGAGGAACCCCACTGATAACATCCCTCCACTCTGACTTTACACCATTTAGCACTACCCTTTGCTTCCTGTCTTTCAGCCACTCAGCTATCCAATTTGAAACACCCCCACATATCCCAATCATTTTTAATTTATGAACTAGTCTCCTGTGTGGTACCTTATCAAATGCTTTACTAAAATCTAAGTAAATTATATCTACATTCTCTCCCTTATCTACTTGATCTGTTACAAACTCCAGAAAGTCTAGTAAGTTAGTCAAACATGATCTACCTGATCTAAACCCATGCTGAGCATCGCTGATTAACCCCTCCCTCTCTAGATGTTGGCAAATCCCTTTTTTAACTATTTTCTCAAGAATTTTACAGACTACAGGAGTTAGGCTAACCGGTCTAAAGTTATTTGGATCCTCTTTACTACCCTTCTTGAAAATGGGGACTACATTCGCTCTCTTCCAATCATCGGGTATTTCTCCATATTCCAATGACCTAGTATATAACTTGTCCAGAGCTATTGAGATACTTTCTACCCCTTCTTTAAGTATCCTAGAATGAATATTATCAGGGCCGGAGGCCTTGGTAGTATCTAAATCAGCTATTAGTCCTTTTATCATCCTCCGATCCACACAAATGTTAGTAAACACCTCTTTTCCTGACCTATGAGTACTATACATAGGACTATTTAGTTTCTCTTTTGTAAATACTGATGCAAAATGACCATTTAGTACCTCAACTATTTCCTCATCAGTTTCTCTCACAAACCCTTCATATTTGATAGGTCCTATTTTAACTCTGCCACACTTGTTATTAATTTTATAGTAACTAAAGAACTTTCTAGGATCTTTGTTGCTATCCTGAGCTAATTTAATTTCTGACACCCTTTTGTTCTTCTTTATAATCTTATTTAACTCATTCCTAGCCATTCTATAATCACTTAAATTTTGAATATTATTTTCTACCTGTAATTTTTTATATGCCCTTTTCTTCTCTGAAATTTTTCTAGCTATCTCCTGATTCCACCATAATGGTTTCCTACTTTTGTTCCTAATGGCCTTCATTGGGATACATTGTTCTTGGACTACATTTATTATATGCTTGAAAGTATCCCACATCCCATAAGCATTTTTACCTCTGAATTCTATATCCCAGTCTACCAAATTTAGCAAGCTTCGAAGTTTTACATAATCTCCCTTATGAAAATTTGGAACTTTTTCAGCATTCTCAGTTATTTTACCCTTCTCAATTCCCAAGTTAAAACGAACTATCTGATGGTCACTATTTCCCAATGCTTCCCCAACAGTCAATTCTTGAACTAAATGATCACTGTTAGAAAGTACTAAATCTAATATATTGTCCCCCCTCGTTGAATCGTTAACAAATTGATTCAAAAAATTATCCTCAAAGCATTCTATGAACCTGCCACTTGTTCTATCCCTACCTATCATATTTTCCCAGTCCACAGAGTTTAAGTTGAAGTCCCCAATAATAACTGCATCTGTTTCACATCCCTTACTTATTTCCCTTATCATTAGTTCATCTATATCATCAGTCTGCCCAGGTGGCCTGTAAAAAGCTCCCAAATGCACCATTCTATTTTTACTGAACCTAATATCTATCCAAAGTGACTCAACTCCATCCTGCTTTATTGAAGTATTTAAACTTGAAACAATGTTGTTTTTTATATAGATAATTATTCCTCCACCAATCCTACCTGTCCTTTGACTAATGTACATATTATAGCCCTGAAAATCAAATTCACTTATAGTGTCACTAAATTCTATTTCATTAACCCATGATTCAGTAACGCATAATATATCTATATCCTCATTGCTAATATAACTAAATAGCTCATCCTTCTTGTTTCTAAGACTACGAGCATTTGTATAGAAACAATTTAACCCCCCTATCCCTGAAGCACCTCTTGAAACTTGAATGACCTCACCTCTATCGCCTTGGAACCTATTTCTGTTATCTGCCAAGTCCATTCTACTTTCAGTACTATAATGTCCTCTCATAATTCCCTGACCACTATTAGTATCTAGTTTCCCGCCCGCAAAGACCTAATAACACGATCATACTCCTCCCACAACACATCTACCCCCCTCCTACTCAAATGCAGTCCATCCATCGCATACATTTCTTTCATTCCAACAAACCTATCCCACACATCCACAAACATGACACCTTCCATCTCACACATCCTCCTCACATAATCATTCAGCCCAATTGCACGAGACATCCATTCTACCCCAACATCCATTCTTGGAAGCACACCTGTCACAACACCTTTCATTCTACTTTCTTTCACCTTTTCAATCAACCTCATGTACCTCTCACGTAACTCACATGCACCCACTTTCTTCACATCATTCACTCCTACATGTGTGATCACAACAGCATCCCTTGCACAGCCAGACACCAGTTCCTCATACCTATCAGACAGATCTCTCACTCCAGCACCCGGCAAACACACCCTCAAACCATTCAATCTACTTGCATTCAACTTGCATTCTACTTGGGATGGATCCATGCACACTGACTTGTGGACTTTGCAACTTTTGGGAGGAGGCTGGCTGGCCTCCTCCAATCTATTTGATTGTTTTTGTAGATCGCATGTTCCTGTGCCAGGGAAACATGCAACATTCCTTGTTGCCTTTTTGCTTTGTTTCCTTTTTATGTCTATTTTTGTTTTATCGTTATTTATTTTTTTTATATAGCCTAGTAGTAGGTTCTGGTGAGTACAGCAACTTATGCCCCAAGTAGGCAGTCACCAGATGGGCTCCTAAATTAAAAAAAATCAAAAAAATCAAAAGTTTGTTTATCTTTGCTTGATATGGAGGTTTTCCTCCAATTATCTTCAATCAATATTATATTTATTAATTAGTAACTTATAGTAAAATTCAGTAAACTTTATTCATTTAGATCAAACTAAAATAATACTGAACTAATATTTCATCCATGAGGGTCACCATGCCAAAATCAATTTGTGTTCACACTCACAACTCAGATGCCAACTCGGAGCATCGACTCTAACAGGCATTGAACTGCTTCTCTCTCTATGCCAAAGTGCACAGGCTTTGGTTTTCCTTGGCTAAGACTAAGGTGGTGCACTTATGCCACTGAGAGACGCCAGTCATATACCCTGATGCCCTTTGCATTTTAGGCCTAGGAAACTCCTTTGAGAGCTTGGTATAGCTTTCAGGCTGATGGTGCCCCTGGTTCTCTCCTCCCAAAGCTTCTACAGTGCCGGAAGTACTGCATTCAACCTTTTTGGAGCACTTTCCATGTCATGCTGGAACTGTGCCAGTGTATATGGATGGTTCCAAGTCTCAAGAGGGGGGGGGGGGTCAGTTTCCACGCCGTATTCCCTCTGTTTAAGTTGAGTCGAGCTCTGCCATGCTCTGTGTCTATCTTCACGGCCATGCTGGTTGCAATACACTGCTCGGTACAGGCGATAATGTGACATGCCCATTTAGGAGAATGGATTGTGATGTATAGCAACTCACAAAGCGCCCTGAGTGCTCTCGGGTCATTGGAATCTCCGCATCTCCTGGTTTGTGATATCCGTGACACCACGTTTCTTGGTGAGTTGGGCAGATGTTGAGATCTTCAACTGGGTTTCTGGACATGTGGGAATTGGGAGTGAGGGCACCAAAGAGTCCCTAAGAACTTTGTGACCAGACCAGCGTTTTACTCTTCTTCACACCGATTACATTGCAGGAATATGGGCAGCATGGCAAAGAAGCTCAGAGACGGTCAAGGGTTTCTTAAATTTATGTGCCATTGTGCCGTGAATGTTTCCATGGACCTACCCCCCAATGCCACGATGGCTTTAGGTTGCTTTCTGTTATCTCCCAATTGGACACACTGCCACTTGATAGAGCGCTCGCCTGTGCCTTATTGTGACAACTGCATTGTTCTCAGATTGTTCAGCACATTCTTGTTGAATGTCCCATTCTGGATGATCTGCGGCTGACCTACTCCACTTTATTGAACTGTTTTAGTTTTTTGGGGTCATCTGTTTCTGCGACAGGCAAGGCAAGCCTACTCCCGATGCTGGAGCGTGCTTCCCTATTGCCTTTTTGCTTTATTTTTTTGTTACTTTTTTAGCCTTTGTCCTTGCTATCAGTTATTTATGTACATATTCTTATTTGTTTTTTAATATAGCCTAGTGGTAGGCTGTGTTGTGTATGGTGGTTTATGCCTATGTAAGCAGTCGCCACATGGGTTCCCAAATCTTTTTGGGGAAAAAATGGCCTCCATTTTATTTGACTGTTTTTTGTACATTGCATGCTCCTGCGCCTCCTTCCTGTTGCCTTTTTGCTTTAGTTTCTTTTTTTGTTGTTTTTTTTTGCTTGTGACTACCCTTTTTCATCTTTATATGTTATCTACACATTTGTTTTTTAATCTAGCCTAGTAGTAGGCTCTGTTGTCAGTGAGTACAGCCACTTTTGCCCTAGTAGGCAGTCACCAGATGGGCTCTCAAAGTTTTTTAAAAAACAAAAAACCCCCCTGACAATCACCCACCCCATAGCCGAGTGCCCAACCTTTGGTAAACTATGAATCTGATTGTGCCTATCACTGGTAGAGGAGCCCTTGCCACCTTCTATTGGTGTTAACAGCGGAAAACATGCACCTCAGCTGTGGTATTATCTGCTATCTACAAGAAATTTAATTGTTCTAAAAGTTGTAGAAACAAAAAATTATTTCCATTTCAGATGTTTTTCATAATTACTTGATCATTAGTACACATCCCATTACAACTTTCACTCTGCAAATCACCTTACCTCACTTCTTCTCATCCATCTATCTTCCCCTTCTAGATTTTAACTCCTGAAAAAGCCCCAACCAAAAACATCGAGTCAATTTAGCAGCATTACAATGAAATGTGACCCAGGACCAGGGCACTAGTACAATCAATCCATCTCCCAATGGTGTAGTTGAAAGTTTTTTAATTGGCTCTTGATTCAGCTTTTGAGAGAACCAAACAAACATCTGATTGAGACCTGGTTTTACCTGAAGTTGTTAATTCTTATAGAACTTTCCACAGTGAGACTGGACAATCTCTCCCAGAAAACTAATTATGGTATTCTCATAATATGGCCATCACTCCACTTCTTTCTCAAACTTGTCAGGAAGGTTGGTATGAAGGACATCCAAAATATGTACCTTATTCTGTCTGACAAAAGGTTGACTTAAAAATTCACTCTACTGGACATCAAAATAAAATGGTGAGAAACTTCATTATATATATTCTGGTCCATATGTGATTGTCTATTCTGACCTAAACAAGGTAACTTATATCATTCCTAAAGTTAGTCCTGAAGCTGTTCATCTGAATCCTATACTTCTAGTTTATCATCTTCAGATGAAGAAATGTATCAATGTTCCAAAGTTCTGTTTCATGATCTATATTTCTATTCTGAATTTATGGAAAAAATGGAGTTTTCATTACCAGTCTCAGATTTCTGCCACATTAAATGAATTTCCAAACTCCCTCAGTTCTGATCAGTCTGAAGAATCTGATGAATCAAACCAGAAAAAATCTGATGATTCAAACCAGGAAGGAAGATCATGAGTATAGGTTCTGAGGATTTTGTCCAGTAGATTATAAAAAACTCCAAATTCTGTTGATTAATTTCAAAGCTCAGACTTGAAAAACTATAACTTCTGTTCACGAAAGTATAAGTAAAATTGAGTCAGTGTCCTCTGAACCTCATGTTTCTGAATTATCTCGTACTGAACCTTAACCTCTATTTCTATCTGGAATTGAGTCAAGATTCTTTCTAATTCAATAATTATCTGATCATGTTACACAAATTCATCCTGATTTATCTGAGTTAATGCTTGAGGATTTGTCTGTTGAGTGGTGTTCTTTGAATGTACATTGACATATTTCATTGCAACTATGCATTGGGATTTATCACTTTATAGTGATATTTCCAAAACTTCAGTCAGATCTATCTGTCCTAAAATTTTCCTTCCCCCTCTAGAAGCCTGAAGTATCTAACCTTGAAATAAGCTTTCCTTCTGATTTTTCTGCTTTTGATATTGAAATTTATTTGAATAATGTAGCTATGCCATAACTAACCAACTACTACCATTAATTACACAGTCTTGTCTGATAACATGGAATGGGTACTATTGAAGAACTAGGTGGGATATAAAATTCAGGGGAAAGAATACTTAAGAGAGGTGGGACAATTTTAAGACTATTAAACATAGTCCAGGAGCAGTGTATCCCAATGAAGGCTATTAGGAAGAAATGTAGGAAGCCATTGTGGTGGAATCAGGAGATAGCTAGGAAAATTTCTGAGAAGAAAAGGGCATACCAGAGATTACAAAGAGAAAGAACTTTTGAGAATTTAAATCATTATAGGTTAACCAGAAATGAGCTAAACAAGATTATCAAGAAGAGTAAATGGGCAGCAGAAATTAATTTAGCTCAAAATAATAATAAAGATCCAAGAAAATTCTTTTATCTATTATAGAATTAATAACAAATCTAACAGTGATAAATTAGGGCCTATTAGATATGAAGAGGTTTTGAAAGAATCTGGTGAGGAAATAGTAAAGGTTCTTAATGATCATTTTTCGGTAACACTTCAGTTTCAGGGCACACGGTAGGTGGCGCTGTTTATAGGCTACAATTTTGGGCTACAATATATGTCTTATGATGTCAGACGGTAGCGTCAGATGTGAACAATTATGGCTTACCTTAGTGAAAATTAAGAGGCAAGGGAGTCGGTGCTTGTATAAAGTGCCTCTTCTCTGGTTTTGAGTCTCGTACTGGTCATACCTATTTTTAAAGGTGTAATCACTAGGGCTACTAACTATATACTCAGTGAGACTATTCCACTTGTTTGTAATCCTCGCATTGAAGAATTTATTTCTCTTGGTGGTCCTGTACTGTAGCTTCTTCAACTTCAGGCTGTGACCTCTGGTCTCTGGGTGATCACCTCTTGGAGCAAGTTGGAGAAAGCTCCCGTCCCCCACCTTGATCACACCCTTGAGTATTTTGAAGGTCTCAATCATGTCACCTCGGACCCTCCGTTTCTCCAGTGTGGTAAGTCCAAGGTGG
This sequence comes from Ceratothoa steindachneri, assembly GCA_963969495.1. Lineage (NCBI taxonomy): Eukaryota > Metazoa > Arthropoda > Malacostraca > Isopoda > Cymothoidae > Ceratothoa > Ceratothoa steindachneri. The sequence continues at coordinate 93,094,351 of OZ018329.1, forward strand.
GCCAACCTCTCCTCATAGGGCAATTTGCCAGATCTGGCACTAGTTTGGTAGCACACTGCTGGACCTGCTCTAGCTTCTTCATGTGCCTCTTGGAGTATGGTGACCAGACCTGGATGCAATATTTGAGTTGTGGTCCTATCACTGCCTTATACAAGGAAAAGAACATTTGAGTGTCCATACACGTGTAAGTTTTTTGTAGGAGTCCCACAATGGAATTTGCCCTAGCAGCTGCCTTTGTGACCTGTATAGAAGGCTTTAGGTCCTTTGTGATGAGGACTCCGAGGTCCTTTTCTGCCCCAGATTCTTCGAGTGGTGTGTCCTGATGTAGTACTCATACCCTGGGTTGTTCTTCCCGATGTGAATGACCTTACATTTTCTGCTTTTGAACTGCATTAGCCATTTCTGGCGCTACTCTAGTAGATTGTTAATGTCTTCCTGCAGAATCTCACCATCCACTGGGGACTTTAAGCGATGGTAGATTTTGGCATCATCTGCAAAGAGTTTCCCACTTGAATCAGTGGAGGCCAGTAGGTCATTTATGAACACTAGGAAGAGTACTGGTCCAAGGACGCTGCCTTGAGGCTCTACTCCAGACATCCAGCCATTCTGAATGAGTTCCTCTTATATTTACTCTTTGACTCCTACCAGACAGGAAGCTTTGTATCCACCGAGATACCTCACCACCCACTCCTAATACCACTAGTTTGACAAGTAAGTGGCTGTGAGGGACAGTGTCAAAGGCTTTCTTGCAATCGAGGTAGACAACATTGACAGTCTTTCTCATTGGTGGCATCTTCCATCTCCTACAGATATTCAAGAAGCTGAGTCATACATGATCTTCCGGATCTAAAACCATGCTGGTTGGTACTCAGCAAGTCGTTAACTTCAAGATGATCCATTAACTTGAGTCTTATGAGTTTCTCCAGGATTTTGCATGGGACTGAGGTTAGACTTACTGGATGCTAGTTTAATGAGTTGCTCTTTTCCCCACTCTTGGAGATGGGCGACACGCTAGCCCTTTTCCAGTACCTTGGGAGTTCTCCTGTGCTAAGCGAGGATCTGTAGATGATCCAGAGAGGGTATGCCAGGGTTCCCGCACATTTTTTAGGACCTTGGGGTGTATTCCGTTGTAGCGGGCTGAAAATCTAGGCTAACCCCCAATCGATCCAACCCGCTTCCTACACTAATCCGGATGTGAGAAATCGAAGGAGAATGAAACGCATTGTATATACAGTCCCTTTACTTACAAAAAAATGTACAATAATATCTACAATAGAGAGGGGCGATTATATTGGAGATCTCGTTACTATTCACAAAAAAATAGAGCTAAATTTCCTATATATATGAAATCAGAAAAAAATAAATAAGTCCCACTTATAAATATTATTAATTGATCCTAAGAACAATTAAAAAAAAATCAAACAACCCAAATAAAATTTGGGTTACTACAGTCAATGAGCAACAAAAGATTGCCTCACGTGGTACAACAAAAATCTTTGTATTCAAAACTAGCGCCCCCAAGCTTGGACTAAGATAACTGACCTTGTTACAGTTGTGTGGCTATTTTAAGCCCTCCTTCGTTAAAGCTAAACTATTTTATACTCAACCAAGTAAGACAGAACATGGCCTGAAACCCTTGTCCTATACTAGTGGCCTTTGGTATTAATAATAATCAATAGTTATAGTTAGCTTCTATTACAGGGGTAATTTACAAGTGCTTGTTTTTTATCTTTCCAAATTATGGCGCCTGGAAAGAAAAAAACCATCTTATAATAACATGCTAATCAATTTAAAAAAACAAACAAACCCATTCCCATTCACACACACATTCTTACAGAGGGAGGGAGAGGGTATTGAGAAAAGGGGTTGGAGAATGGCCCCTTATACACACACTCACATTCGCTCCACCACACCCCTCCTTCCTTAACCATTCAACCACAGTCACTCACAATACACTCTCAATCCTTACTCACAGTACCTTTAATACTCAATTGTACCCTTCTCCACCCATTCACACTCGTCTACTGGTCCCTGGCTACATGTAGCAATCGGTTGGGGTTGTTCGTCAGTCGTCCTATCAGTCTCATCGTCACTATTGATCATCTCATCAACCATACTCTTAGCCCTCATTACCAGTTCTCCCATCTCACGACAGAATTCTTTCATACTCTTCCATTCAGAACCTTCACTCTTCATACCCCCATTCATCAGCTCCTCACTCACAGCTCTCATCCAACTCAAGGTACACTCTTGCGAAACAGACAGGTCACTCACATCCCCTGTATTCTCAACAGGCATACCAGAAACCCCTTTGACTGGTTCCCACCAGAAACATGAAAAATCAGCCACTTGATCATTCACTACATCAAACTCACCCCTACTATTACCATTCATAAAACCCGAAAAATCAGCCACACTAGGTTCATTCTGCCCAAACACACCATCATTCATACTATTCCCAAAACCAGAAAAATCAGGCACAGGCAGCTCTCTCACTCGTCTACTTATACCAGCCAAATCACTCACCTGTTTATGCAAACACTCAACCTCCCCTATACCAGAAAGACTGCTCAGACTTACTTTCATTCATACTTACCTTTCTTTCACTCTTCTTTGTACGCTTTCTACTCCTCGAGACCAAGACTAGCTCTTTCCCAGACAGATCCATACTATCACATTCAATCTCATCATCATGAACTTTACCTCTCTCTCTGCACAGTTCATACACTGGATGACTCACCATGTAGTCAGAAGGTTCTCTCCATCTCCTTAACTGACTCTGATGAACCCGCACTCTCAGTCATACTGTCATTCAAACTCTCCAAAACATACGTCACCCCATTTTCCCAAACTCTCACAACTCTATAAGGTCCATCAAACTTCTCACTCATCTTTGATACATTCAACCTACCCTTCACTTCTTTTACCTTCAATACTTTCGCACCTAATTGAAGTGAATGGAACTTTTCATGTGCCTCATGCTATACACTCTGCTCACTTTCACTCAAACGAAACCTATCTTTCACTAGCCTTTCAAAATTCTATCACAAACTGACACAGGGACATTCCAGTTGCATTATGCACAGTCAAATTATACGCCTACAACACTTCCCAACCATACATCCCAGTCATTCAATGTTGTACTCATCATTCTCAACATCTCACACAAGGTTCTTATTGTATGTTCAGCCAACCCATTTGAAGACAGTACATACAGAGTCGTTCTCACATGCTCCACCCCATTCTCTCTCAACATTTGCTCAAACACTTCTCCTACAAATTCAGGTCCATTATCACTCAGACATCTTCTAGGCTTCCATACACATAGGAAAAAAAACTGCTCAACCACACGCACAACAGTCGCACTCCTTTTATCTCTCACAGGCGTTGCATACACAAACTTACTTTTATGATCAACCATAACAACCATACCAACGTTCCCAGTACTCGTACATGGCAAAGAGACACAATCAATCACTACCAATTTAAATGGTTCTTTCGCATCAACTTTCAACATTGGTGGTTTCACTTGCACACCTTCCACCTTTCGCTTCTGACACCTTTCTCACGTAGTTGCAACATCATTCACAACAGTTCTCAGAAACGGATGGAACACACGCTCCTTCATACACTCTCACAGCTTAAACTTACCCATATGCCCATAATTATCATGTACGACCTTCACCAGACCAATCATACCAACCAAGGACATCACAGGGACATACATATCATCACCACCCTTCACATGCCTCACAAAATATACAACATGCATACAAACAACAAAATCCTTAGCATACCTTTTAAAATCATTTAAACACTCAGGCCATTCATTCAAATCAACACGCATCATTACACACCTCTTCAACTCACTGACAAAAGGACACATCTCTTGCATCTCTAGAATATCATCATCACTTAAAATCTCATTCTCATCATCCATGACAAATTCAATCATACCGCAAAATTTGAGAACATTCTTCGCACTCTCATTCAACCTCATCACCTCACATTCACCTTTCATAAGACAATCCTTATCAGCATCCAAAGACAAATTATTCAATCTCATAAAGTCTACACCAAGCAGAAAGCAACACGGCATTTGCTCATCTTTCAGAATCACAAAGTCATGCTTCACATTCACACCATTACCCAAACTCACTTTCAGACTAACCTGTTCCCATGCCACTATCATGCCATTTCCTAATCCACTTATCCTTTCACTAACTTTCACTCTCGCTTTCATCATATCAGGTCCACCAAGTTCGCAATACACAGAAGGAACAAGCACACCATCATCAGCACTGATATCCACACTTGTCATCAACTCCCATATCATCACTCACCACACACTCATCTTCATCCAGACAATCATTCTTCTCTCTCATATATGAACACTTTTCAGTCACCCAATTGTAGTGCACACCGCTCAAACACTGCAGATGCACCACACTAGCATTCAAACCCTTCATCTTCTTATCTTTGTACACAATCGGCCTCTCACCACCAAAGTGCACATAAATAATCACTCCATACAAATTACTCACTACAATCAACACTTCCTGAAATGGTGGGACCCCTTGCATACACATCGCTCTCAATTCTTTCATGAAGTTCCGCACCCTTGCTATACCAATGCTTTCAGGCTTCTTACATACTTCACTCATTACCTCCTTCCTTAAGTCATCCACACTATCAGGCACTCTCACATCTACTCCATCACTCTTTAAATCTTGCAAACCATTCCATACACTCTCAAACAAGGAATCACCACCACCCTTACTCTCCTTTCCATTCATAATTTCTTTTGGCAAATACTCCGGATCACTCACTCCACACACATTTTCATCATTCGTACCAGGATACCGTGACATCAAATCAGCCACTCCATTCCGTTCACCAGGCATATACTCAATCACATAGTCAAAGTCACTCAAATGTTCCAAAGTCCTTGCAATCCTACTATCAGCCCACTTCATACGCTGCAGATACACAGGAGATTGATGATCTGTTTTGATCACAAACCTCACACCATACAAAAACGGACGCAACACTTTCAAACAATACCTTATTGCAGCCAACTCTTGCTCCGCAGTCTAATACTCTTGCTCTGTAACATTCATAGCCTTGGATACATACCCAATTATTTGCCTGACATTCTCCATTCAAACGCTGCTCTTGCATCAGAAAACCTCCCATACAATACCCACTCGCATCTGTATACAATTCAAGCATTTTAGCATTCACACTATAATCTGGGTAAGCCAATTCAACATCTTCAGCCGCTGCCTTTTCAGTTTCTCATACGCCTCATTCATCTTATCATTCCACCTGACAACCATACTAGCTTTCTTGCCCATCCACTCAGTCAGAGGCTTACTCACACCAGAACAATCACGTATAAACTTTCGCTGGAGCTCAATCAAACCCCAAAATAACTTCAGTTGCTTCACAGTCACCGGTTTAGGAAACATTCGCACCTTCTTAACATCGGCGACTTTTGTAACCCATTCTCACTCACCATATGCTCAAGGAATTCCACTTCTTTCGCAAACCATTCACACTTCTCCACTTTCACCTTCACACCAACACTCTCCAACGTTCTCAACACATCATTCACCAATCTCATATGCTCCTCAAAAGTCTCAGTCATTATCAAAATATTATCTATAAACGCAATCGCATTCTTACTCGCAAACTTACTCAACACAACATTCATTGCCTGCTGGAAGGCTCCAGGAGCATTTGCCAACCCAAAACAGGTTTCTTGAACTGATAATGCCTCTTTGTGGAAGAGAAGGCAGTTACCGGCCGGCTCTCCTCAGCAATGGGCATCTGGTAATAGCCCCGTACCAGATCCAGCTTTGTAAACCACTCCATTCCATGCATACTATACACACACCCAGATACCACACACATCAGAAACCTTTCTTTCACAGTCTTTTCATTCACCTTTCGATAATCCACACACACAGACGCAATCTTCCATCCGGCTTATGTACAGGCACAATTGGACTATTCCATGCACTCTCACTCTCTTTAATCACCCCCAATTGCTCCAATTCCAAACACTGCTCCTCAATCTCATCAGCAACTGGATGTGGGAAATGCCCGGGCCACTGATAGATTGGGGAGTCCTCCTTCAGGACAATCTTCAATTCCAGGAGCTTTGCAACCCCGAAATCCAGATCACCCTTACTGAGGGCTCCCTTTCGTTTAAATATCATTCGATACACATCCTCCCTTTCATACTCAGTCAAACATCCATCCAATTTCACCATGCCCTTCACTTCATTATACATCCATTCACATTGTCTTTTCATTTGAAACATTCACCCTGACATCTGTGCTATCATCCATACCTACCTCATTGACAGTGGAGAGGTGTCCTAGTACATCTCCTATTTGGATACCCCTTACCTGTTCTTTCACCCTGGGGTCCGCCTGCACACATACAAACGGATCATTCATTCTCATCAAGCCATCAAACACACAAGCAACTTGCCTTACCTTATAACACGCATCCTTTCCATCCAATATCACAGTGTTCCCACCCACATTCAAACTAACATCCTTACTCCAACTCACTCTAACAGACACCCTTTCACCCTTCACAAGCCTTACATTCTCCATAGCAGTCACCTCAATACCAGTAAACACACTCTTCAAAACACTACCATCTTTCCCTACATATAACTTATACACCCCATTTTTACCAATCTTTCTCTCAATCTGATTACTCACAGGATGCACAACCATATGATTCATTTTCATAAAATCATACCCCAAAATCACACCATACCTCCACCATTCAACCTCGGACAATCTTTCTTCAAATGGCCTCTTTCTTTACACTTGAAGCATTCTTTCACACTTTCCTGGCAATCCTTTATCATATGCCCCTTCTTACCACACCCAAAACATGCACCAGACATCCACCTACATTCTGCCAACATATGACCCTTCCTTCCACACCTATGACATTCCACAATCTTTCTCACACCATTCGGTCTCTCATTTGCTGGGACATACCTCAGCTTCTCTCTCATATACCCATGAATGGTCTTTTGCAGTCTCCTTCTTTTCTTATGTTCTTATTCCCACGCTTGACATTCATCTTTCCCCTTCCATTCGACCACCCTCAATTTACCCATCCATTCTGCTGGCCCAGGAAGCTCGACATCACTTCAGCTAGTGCAGCCTTCAGGGCATCCCTGTAGCTGACAAACTGCTGGGGTGGAGGAAAGCTCCTAGGCTTCTTACCCCCAACATTCACACTGTACCATCCATCCTCTTCTAGATCTCTTTCATCATCAAATTGTCATCTTCCAACACTTCCAACACATCCTCCCACATCAACTGTTCACCTGTCAGTCTCATTCTCTCCTTTCTCTTTCCACTCAGCCATTCACTTATCTTTTGGGGGATCGTCTCCAAAAACTTCCTCATCAGTGGTTTACATTCATTTACATCATCATCACCATACCTCGTTCTTGCCTTCTCAAATTCATTCACTCTCTTATATTTCACACTCTCATTCGTTTCACCTGTACAATCATCCGCTTCTTCACTACATCGTACTTTGGCTCTCCCACACTCGTTATCACCTAAAAGAACTCCAACACTTTCACATCCAAACAATCTCCCAAAACACTCACCCAGTGACCCTTGTTCTGCGGGTATTTGAGCTTGCAGTACCGCTCAAAATCTGTGATGAACTTATCCATACTCTTTTCCCCATGCAATCTAAACTTATCAAATTATATCAAATTATATTCTTCCTTGGGGTTCTCAAGGTCCATAAATCCTAGGATAAGGTTGGAACGCGGGTTTAGTGTTGCTTTCGGCTCGCTACGACATCCCTATTTGGGCGCCAAATGTAGCAGGCCAAAAATCTAGACTAACCCCCAATCGATCCAACCCGCTTCCTACACTAAACTGGATGTGAGAAATCGAAGAAGAATGAAACGGATTTTATATACAGTCCCTTTACTTACAAAAAAATGTACAATAATATCTACAATAGAGAGGGGTGATTATATTGGAGATCTCGTTACTATTCACAAAAAAATACAGCTAAATTTCCTATATATATGAAATCAGAAAAAAATAAATAAGTCCCACTTATAAATATTATTAATTGATCCTAAGAACAATTAAAAAAAAATCAAACAACCCAAATGAAATTTGGGTTACTACAGTCAATGAGCAACAAAAGATGGCCTCACGTGGTACAACAAAAATCTTTGTATTCAAAACTAGCGCCCCCGAGCTTGGACTAAGATAACTGACCTTGTTACAGTTGTGTGGCTATTTTAAGCCCTCCTTCGTTAAAGCTAAACTATTTTATACTCAACCAAGTAAGACAGAACATGGCCTGAAACCCTTGTCCTATACTAGTGGCCTTTGGTATTAATAATAATCAATAGTTATAGTTAGCTTCTATTACAGGGGTAATTTACAAGTGCTTGTTTTTTATCTTTCCAAATTATGGCGCCTGGAAAGAAAAAAACATCCTATAATAACATGCTAATCAATTTAAAAAAACAAACAAAAAAAACAAACCCATTCCCATTCACACACATATTCTTACAGAGGGAGGAGAGGGTATTGAGAAAAGGGGTGGGAGAATGGCCCCTTATACACACACTCACATTCGCTCCACCACACCGTCCGGTCCCGATGATGAGTCTTCTTTGAGGTTTTCCATGATAGTCTGGACGTCCTCACTACTAAAAGGTGTTCCTGATCTCCGGTACCTGGAGTGTACCCTCTTTCACAAATACCACATGGAAGGCTTTGTTCAGGGCCTCACAGGTTTCTCTGGTGCAGCTTGTGGGAGATCTGTTTGGTCTTCTGGACACGCAGTACCTCTTCCTTGATTCTGGTCTTGCTTTGAGCATACAAGTTAATAATTCATTTAAATTCACAAGTGCAGTTTCTCAAAGCCAAATCGTATAGGCTAGTGTGTTATTGGCCCTTAAATTAATTTTTTCACAATCCTTTTCCTACAACCCCACAATCTACATCTGTTTAGTTTTGAGTCCTTATGTTCAAAGATCTTCCAGCCCTGAATCATTCTGCTATATATTATTTGAAATATATCTGCAAGAACTTCATTGTCCTCTGATTAACTAGTGGAACTTGTTTAAATGGTGAAATGACAAATATACTTTGCTTGATCATAAATTATAAGAAATGACATTAGAAATTTATGTATGATTTTTAGGTTGTCTTTACTATTTCTATCCTCTCATGGTTTTTTCTTGTGTTAATTCATTCTGTTTCTTCTTCTTCTGATATGTGTGATTTAGTAAAATCAAGGATGGAGGAGTGTAATATGGTCTAGATTTTTATTTAGATTTTTTGTTTGGCCTCTATAATTTTAGATAAGCAAGTTAGGTTTTTTATTTAAATAAATTTTAATATTATTCAGAAAAAATATCTTTATTTTCCAGCAAAAGGTATTTAAATTTAACCCCCAAATATTTAAAAAATTTAATACAAAGAAACCTGATATTTTTGCCCTCAGAAAAAAAAAAGGAACACCGGTTACAGGGTAAGTGTAAATATCAGTTGGTAAATTTGAATAGTAAGTGTAAATATCAATTACCTTTTTCTGAAATTTATATGGATTTATTCTGATAACTTGTAAATTAATAGTTTTTTGCATATCAGTTTCATTTTATAAAATATTTTGTCTAATCTGAGAAAAACATTTATATGTTATTTCTGCTATTATATATATTCTTTTTGTGTAGTAGTTGAGTTTCTTAAATTATTTGATTTTTATAACTGCCTCCTTTTTTCTCAAGTTCTGCATAATCTTAAATGTCAAACCTCTTTATCTTTTTTCTTATTGTCCTCATTTATCTTGGTTCCTATTGCCTTTTTAAATACTTCTTCCCTGAATTGTCATTTGGGCTGGATTTATATCCTGGTGAAGGAACCTCTTAGACAACTTCTGCTGTCTGTGAGGTCACTACCTGCTGCCCGAGCTGAAAGCTCACTGGTTAAGACAAATATTAGGCAAAGAAGGTGTTGAGCCATTGACTCTGCTCTCACCTTCTTCCAATACATATATAAGGTGGCTATGCTAGTACCATCATTTAGGGTCAAAGCGCAAAGACAATTTTGCGTGACTTGCAGGTCTGGTTGTTAAGGCCCATCTTAGCTCAAACCTGTGGGCCTAGTAGTTATAAATGATCACTTTCTGGAATTTTATGATCATATGGAGACATTTCTAGTAGTAGTATATAAGAATATCATTATTTAATATTTATTATTAACTTTTAGGCTATCTGCTCAACCTTTTCTACCTATACTTAGTGCCAGGTGGAATGTTTCCACCTATACAGAGTTTGGTCCTGTAGCTATGGTGCCTTGGTGGACTGCATATCATCATGGGATCACCTAGAGTTAGGGTATAACAATAATAGGTGATCACCCACCCTACTCATTAGTCGGGAGTCCCCTCCTAACCCTTTCCACACTTGCTCTTCTATCCATAGTGGTTGTACAGTGGTTTTTAACAACCTGCTTCATCCGCACCCACACATTCTTCACATCACCTTTCTTTCTCCTTTCAATCTCTATTGATTTTATGCCCAAACCAAGGTTGTACATGCTGAAGGGCTGCCTGGCCCACTGGGTGAAAAGGTGTTGTCCTAAATCGTAGCAGCTGGTTCTGCCGGCCCCGTGTTCACACCTTGCAGAGCAGGCTACTGTGTGGGGTGATCACCGTACCCAATGATTGGGGGGGGGGGAACCCCCTCCTCTTTCTACTACTTCTTCATGAATGACAGAGCCGCCCTTTGGTAGTTCCACAATAGGAAAGGGAGTTCTACCCCCCCCTGCTGCACTATCTCAGGGTGTAGCCAGCCAAAAATCTATCCTCTAACCCCAATCGATCCAACCCACTTCTTACACTAATTCGGACAAGGGAAATCGAGGGAGAAATGAAATGGATTTTATTTACAAGAAAAAATATGGGGTAAATATTTCTAAGAGATCTCGTTACTTATTTACACACAAAAAAAAAATGAGATTGATCAATTTGCAATTACAATATCAAAATAACAGTCCTATAACCAAATGAAGAGACGAAGAAGAAACAAAAAAAATAAATGAGCAAACAAAACTGGTATCTAATTCTATAAAGATGCCTATTCAGCACACTGGTTCTGAAACCATTAAAAAAAAGAAAGAAAAGGCCTCACATTTTAACCCGGGGATAGTTCTGCCGGCTGCCACTCGAGTATTCACACAAAAAAAGGCTGGTGCCCCCGAGCGCGGTATTAGATAAGCGACCTTGTCACACTTTCGTTATTATTAAAAGCCCGCCTCCTTCCAAGTAGAACATACAATAACTTCAATTTGTTACTTCCAATCCTATACTCTTGCCACTTTTTACAAATTGAAGGATTATCTTGTAGAATTTTGGCAAAATTATAGAGTGGACTTTCGAAAAAACAATACCAAATTGTAAATAGCTGGGAGAGAGAAAAAAAACATTTTAGACAAACATGAAATCCCTAATAAATAATATATATATATATAATAAAAGAAGAAAAAAAAAATTCCCATTCATACACACATGCTTACAGAGGGAAAGGGGTGGGAGAATGGCCTTTCACACACACACACACACACACACATACACACACACTCACATTCACTCCACCATACCCCTCCTTCCTTAGGCCATTCAACCACAGTCATTCACAATACACTCTCAATCCTTACTCACAGTACTTTTTATACTCAATCGCGCCCTTCTGCACCCATTCACACTCATCTACTAGTCCCTGGCTATGTGTAGCAATCTGTCGGAGTTGTTCGGCAGTCGTCCTGTCAGTCCCCTTGTCACTATCGATCATGTCCACCATACTCTTAGCCTTCATTACCAGTTCTCCCATCTCTCTAAAGAACCCTTTCATACTCTTCCATTCAGAACCTTCACTCTTCATGCCCCCATTCATCAGTTCATCACTCACAGCTCTCATTCATCTCAAGGTACACTCTTGCGAAACAGACAACTTACTCACATTCGCTCTACTCTCAGCAGATGTACCAGAAACCCCTTTAACTGGTTCCTACCAGAAGCCAGAAAAGTCAGTCACCTCCTCATTCTCCATATCAAACTCACCTCTACCCTTACCATTCATAAAACCAGAAAAATCAGCCATACTAGGTTCATTCTGTCTAAACACACTATCATTCACACTGTTCCCAAAACCAAACCAGAAAAATCAGGCACAGGCAGCTCACTCACTTGTCTACTTACATCAACCAAATCATGCACCTGCTTATGCAAATACTCAATCTCTCTCTCAAGCTTCCCCATACAGAAAGACTTTGCTCAGACTTAATTTCATTCGTACTTGCATTCTTCCTTTCACTCTTCCTTGCACGCTTTCTTCTCCTCGAGACCAAGACAAGCTCTTTCCCAGACAGATCCATACTATCACACTCCATCTCATCATCATGTACTTTATATCTCTCTCTCTCTCTCTGCACAGTTCATACTCCGGATGGTTTACCAGGTAGTTAGGAGGTTCTTTCCACCTCCTCAACTGATTCTGATGAGCCCACATTCTCTCAGTCCCATCTTCATTCAAACTCTCTAAAACATATGTTACACCATTCTCCCAGACTCTCACAACTCTATACGGTCCTTCAAACTTTTCACTCATCTTCGACACATTCAACCTATCTTTTACTTCTTTTTACCTTCAATACTTTTGCACCTATTTCAAATGAACGAAACTTTTCATGTGCCTCACGCCATACACTCGGCTCACTTTCACTCAAACGAAACCTATCTTTCACTCACCTTTCAAAATTCATAACAAACTGACACGGGGACACCCTAATTGCACTATGCACCGTCGAATTATACGTTCATAACACACTACTCAACCATTCATCCCAGTCATTCAAAGTCATACTCATCATTCTCAATATCTCACACAAGGTTCTAATTGTACGTTCAGCCAACCCATTCGAAAACGGTACATATGGAGTCATCCTTACATGCTCCACACCATTCTCTCTCAACATTCGCTCAAACACTTCACTTGCAAACTCAGGCCCATTATCACTCAAACAACTACTCAACCACACGCGCAATAGTCACACTCCTTTTATCTCTCACAGGCGCTGCATACACAAACTTGCTTTTATAACAATCATACCAACATTCCCAGCACTCTATGCGGTAAAGAGAGACAATCAATTACTACTAATTCAAAAGTTTCTTTCGGATCAACTTTCAACATTGGCAGTTTCACTTGCACACCTTGCACCTTTCACTTCTAACACCTTTCACACATACCCGCAACATCATTAACAATAGTTCTCAGAAACAGATGGAACACACACTCCTTCATACACTCCCACAACTTAAACTTACCCAGATGCCCATAATTATCATGCACAACTTTCACCAGACCAAGCATACCAACCAACGACATCACAGGTACAAATATATCATCCCCATCCTTCATATGCCTCACAAAATATACAACATGCATACAAACAACAAAATCCTTAGCATACCTTTTAAAATCACTCAAACACTCAGGCCATTCATTCAAATCAACACGCATCATTACATACCTCTTCAACTCACTGACAAAAGGACAGATCTCTTGCATCTCTAGAATATCATCATCACTTAAAATTTCATTCTCATCATCCATGACCAATTCAATCATACTGCAAAATTTGACAACATTCTTCGCACACTCATTCAACCTCATCACCTCACATTCACCTTTCATAACACAATCTCTATCAGCATCTCATCACCTTTCATAACACAATCTCTATCAGCATCTCATAAAGTTTACACCGAGCAAGAAACAACACAGAATTTGTTCTTATTTCAGAATCACAAAGTCATGCTTCACATTCACATTACTGCCCAAACTCACTCTCTGACTAACCTGTTCCCATGCCACTATCATTCCATTTCCCAATCCACTTATCCGTAACTTCACCGGCTTACGTTCACAACATCTAAACTCATCTACTTAGTCAGAATCCTCTGGTTCACTAATGACACTTGCCCACCAGTATCAAGAACCTTTCACCAACTTTCACTCTCGTTTCCATCATATCAGGTCTTCCAAACTCGCAATACACAGAAAGAACAATCACACCAACATCAGCACTGACATCCACACTATCCTCAACTTGTACATCATCATTCACCACACACTCATCTTCATCCAGACAATGATTCTTTTCCCTCATATACAAACATTTTTCAATCACCCAATTGTAATGCACACTGCTCAAACACTGCAGATGCACCACATTAGCATTCAAACTTTCATCTTCTCATCTTTGTACACAATCGTCCTCTCACCACCAAAGTGCACATAAACAATCACTCCATACAAATGAACCACTACAATCAACACTTCCTGAAACGGTGGGACCCCTGGCATACACATAGCTCTTAATTCTTTCATAAAGTTCTGCACTCTCACCATACCAATACTTTCAGGCTTCCTACATACTCCACTCATTACCTCCTTCCTTAAGTCAGCCACACTATCAGGTACTCTCACATTTATTCCATTAGTCTTCAAATCTTGCAAACCATTCCATACACTCTCAAACAAGGAATCACCACCACCCTTACTCTCCTTTCCATTCATAATCCCTTTCGGCAAATACTCCGGATCACTCACTCCACACACATTTTCATCATTCATACCAGGATACCGTGACATCAAATCAGCCACTCCATTCCATTTACCAGGCACGTACTCAATCACATAGTCAAAATCACTCAAATCTTCCATAATTCTTGCAATCCTACTATCAATCCATTTCATACGTTGCAAATACTCAAGAGGTTGCTGATCTCTTTTCCTCATAGGGGGGGGGGGAGATTTGCTTTCCTGGCCGCCGTGCTGATGGGACTCAGCGCCCCATCCGGCTCCAGCTTAGGCTCTTCTTCTTCTTTCAGACAACCTGTATTTCTCCCTTACTTCCTCACTTCCCCTACAACCTCTCCCACAACTTTCTCTGGTCATCCTCTATTTTCTCAGGGTAGATGCCGACCTTCTTCTCAGCCAACTATCCCGGATCTGGGCTGAGGGAGGAGGGGGACAATGATCCCTCACCCCTGAGCTCCAGTTTGGGATGGTGGGTTTTTAAATAACCTGCTTTATCCCCACCCAAATCTTCCTCACCTCCTCTTCCTTTCTATTTTCAGACACTATACATTTTACGCTGTGTCCAAGGTGGAGCCTCCATGCTGAGGGACTGCCAGGCCACCAGGCGGGAGGGGTGGCCTTGAATGGTGGCACATGGTTCTGCCAGCCCCTTATGCACCCCTTGCAGGGCGGACTACTGCGAGGGGTGCTGAGCGATTGCTTCCCGTATAAAAAATAGGGTCACCATGCCTAATGATGATACTCCCAAAATCCCCTCAATTTGGCGTCCTCTCGCCCTCACACGATGGGGGCGAGAGGACGCCTCCCAATCTTTATATCTGAATTTTTGCCAGATCATCAATTCCGCATACGGGTGGGGGGGAGCCCTCTCTGGCCCAATGGAGCAGAAAGAGGGTGTCCCGCAGTGAAGTGTCCTCAGTGTCACACTCTTTGCCCTGAACATCAACGGCATCACCTCGGTGCTGCCGGAAGATGTTCTCGCTACGCTCTACGTGGACGACCTTTCGGTCTCTTTTGGCGCGGCCCAGATGCCAGCTCTGGAGTGTTGACTCCAACAGGAATTGAACGGCGTCTCTTTATATGCCGAAGCGCACAGGTTTTGGTTTTCCTTGGCCGAGACGAAGGTAGTGCACTTCTGCCGCCTTGCACGCTCCACCCGGACCCAGATTTGTTTCTTAATGGGGTACACCTGGAATTGGTTGAATCGCACCATTTCCTTGGTCTTTTATTTGATCGACATCTCACCTGGGAGGCTCATTCGCAGCCTTAGGGTCTCTTGTACCCGTGGCATGGATATTCTCTGTTCCGTGCTGTTTAGGGCTTGGGGAACTGATAGGGCTACTGTCTTACTTTTTTATTGATCCTTTGTTCATTTGAAGCTCGACTACGGATGCGAGTTTTATGCATCTGCAGCCGAGCATGGTTTGGAGTATACCTCATGTCACACTGGAACCATTGCAGTGTATACAGATGGCTCCAAGTCCAAAGAGGGGGTCGGCTTTCACGCCGTATTCCATCTGTTTGAAGTCAGCGGAGCTCTGCCAGGCGCTGCTGCGTCTGTCTTCACAGCCAAGCTGGTGGCAATACAGCACTCGGTACGGGAGATTACCTGATGTGACCGGTTCAGAGACCAGATTGTGATCTATAGCGACCCACAAAGTGCCCTGAGTGCTCTCGGGGCATTGGAATCTCCGCATCCCTTGGTTCGCGATATCGGTGACACCATGGTTTTTACAAGCCGGGCGGATGGGTTCCTGGACATTTAGGAATTGCGGGGAATGAGGGCGCCAAAGACTCCGCGAGGACTCTACAACTGGACCAGCGTTTCGCTCTTCCTCACACCGCCTACATGGCAGGAATACGGGCAGCTCTTCGGGCTGCTTGACAAAGAAGATGGGAGACAGTCGAAGGGAACATGGAGTTGCATGCTATTGTGCCGCAACTGTTCCCATGGACCTATCCCCCAAGGTTGCTTTCTGTCGTCTCTGTATTGGACACACTCACAGGACGCCCCGTCATTTGTTAGAGCGCTTGCCTGCTCCCTACTGTGAAGACTGCATTGTCTCCTAGACTTTTCGGCACATTCTTGTTGAATGTCCCAGTCTGGGCGATCTTGGTGCATGTTACCTTTCCCGGTACCAGGATGGGCAGGGTCGCTACCGCCTGTCCTTTGTACTCAGGACTGATTCGTGCACACCGACCTGTGGACTTTTAGACTTTTTGGAGGAGGCCTGCCTTTTCCCCTTTATTTAAATAGTTTTTTTTCTTATTTTAGTATTTTGTATGTTCCTCCTCCGGGAGAAAGCGGACCTTTCCCTGACGCCTGAGCCTGCTTCCTGCTTATTACCCTTTTCTTTGTTTTATTTTATTGATGTTTTTTTATTTGTATTTTTAGCATCTTTTAAAGATGCCTAATTTTAGGCAATGTTGAATACGGCGACTAATGCCCAAGTAGGCAGTCACCAGATGAGCTAACAAAAAAACAAAAAAATAAAATGGTGATCTGTTTTGATCACAAATCTCACACCATACAAAAACAGACACAACACTTTCAAACAATACCTTATCACAGCTAACTCTCGCTTTACAGTCAAATACTTTCACTCTGCCGCATCCATAGCCTTGGATGCATACTCAATTATTCACCTGACATTCTCTCCATTCAAACGAGGCTCTTCCATCAGAAAACCTCCCTTACAGAACCCACTTGCATCTGTATACAATTCAAGCATCTTAGCATTCACACTATAGTCCGGGTATGCCAATTCAAAATCTTCAGCTGCTGCCTCTTTCAGTCTCTCATATGGTTCATTCATCTTATCATTCCACCTAACAATCATACTACTTTTATTGCACATCCACGCAGTCAGAGGCTTACTCACATCTGAACAATCATGTATAAACTTTCGTATAAAACTCAATCAAACCCCAAAATAACTTCCAATGCTCCACAGTCACCGGTTTCAAAAATATTCGCACCTCAACATAGTTCAGCAACTTTCGTAACCCATTCTCATTCACCATATGCCCAAGGAATTCCACTTCTTTCACAAACCATTCACAATTCGCTACTTTCACCTTCATACCAACACTCCCCAATGTTCTCAACACATCATTTACCAATCTCATATGCTCCTCAAAACTCTGTCATAATCAAAATATCATCTATAAACACAATCACATTCTTAATCGCAAACTTACTCAACACTACATTCATTGCCCACTGGAAGGTTCTGGGAGCATTAGCCAACCCAAAGCTGAGGTTCCGGAACTGATAATGCCTTTTTGTAGAGGAAATGACAGTCACCGGCCAGCTCTCCTCAGCAATGGGCATCTGGTAATACTATACACACACTCAGATACCACACACATTGGAAACCTTTCTTTCACAGTCCTTTCATTCACCTTTTGATAATCCACACACGCAATCTTCCATTCGGCTTACATACAGGCACAATGGGACTATTCCATGCACTCTCACTTTCTTCAATCACCCCCAATCGCTCTAATTCCACACACTTCTCAACTTCATCAGTAACTGTAAGCAGGCAATGTCTCGGCCGCTGATAGATTTGGGTGTCCTCCTTCAGGACAATCTTGAATTCCGGAAGCTTCGCAACCCGAAATCCAGATCGCCCTTACTGAGGCCCCTCTTTCGTTCAAACAGCATTCGATACATATCCTCCCTTTCATACTCAGTCAAACATTCATCCAATTCCACCATCCTTTCCACCTTATTCTACGTCCATTCACACATCTTTTCATTCGCAACATTTATCCTGACATCCATGCTATCATCCATACTTACCTCATTGACAGTAGAGAGGTGACCCAGTACATCTCTGACTTGGATTCCCCTCACCTGCCCTTTCACAATGGGGTCTGCCTGCACACATAAAAAAAGGATCATTCATTCTCATCAAGCCATCAAACACACAAGCAACATGTCTTACCTTATAACACACGTCCTTTCCATCCAATATCACAGTGTTCTCACCCCTATTCAAACTCATATCCTTATTCCAACTCACTCTAACAGACACCCTTTTACCCTTCACAAGCCTTACACTCCATAGCATTCACCTCAATACTGGTAAACACACTCTTCAAAACACTACCATCTTTCCCTACATACAACTTATACACCCCATTTTTACAAATCTTTCACACAATCTGATCATTCACAGGATGCACAACCATACAGTTCACTTTCATAAAATCATACCCCAAAATCACACCATACTCACTACTCACCTTATCAATCACAGAGAATTCACACTCATTCATCAACATGCCATGCATTCGAACAGCTGACCTTATCATTCCAATCACAGATACTCTCATACTACCAATCCCTACCAAACTACCTTTACACTCAGACAGGAGGGCTTTATCACTCAGCTTGTCATACACATCCTTATATACCAAGCTCGTCTTGCATCCAGAATCTATCAAAGCCAAACACTCAATCCCATTCAATTCAACCTTCACATTCAGACATTCATACTTCCTACCAGACAGCACTTTCACACTAGACAGACTTACCAACACATTACTCGCACTCATGCACCCAGAGGATACTTCACCAGGTACCTTCTTACCATTTAGTTTCTCGCTTCAGACTTTCCATTCACACCTTGCACTCTCAGTCTAATCCAACACTTTTCACTCAAATGACCTTCCATCGCACAATAGCTCCATCATTCCTCTGGTCACGCCCTGTAAGGGGTGTGGCGATTTGCCATCCTGGCCGCCATGCTGACAGGACTCAGCACCCCAGCTTGGCATCCTTTTTCTCCTGCTAACCCCTACTTTGTCTTCCCGTAAGGGGTGTGGCGATTTGCCATCCTGGCTGCCGTGCTGACAGGATTCAGTGCTCCGGCCGGCCCCAGCTTAGCCTCTCCTCCTTCCTTCTGATGGGTGACAATAACTCTTGATTGAAGTTGCGTAGCCCTTAAACAATCAATAATCAATCAATCAATCCTCTGGTCACGACACATCCTTGCATAGTGACCGGCCTTTTCACAGTTGCTACATGCATATCTTCCACTTTCCCCAGCATTCGCTCCACCATTCAACTTCCGACAATCTTTCTTCAAATGGCCTCTTTCTTTACATTCGAAGCACTCGAAGCAGATGTCCACCTACATCCTGCCAACCTATGACCCCTCCTTTTACACCTACGACATTCCATGAACTTTCTCACACCATTCGGTTTCTCATTTGCTGGGACATACCTCGGTTGTTCCCTCACATACCCATTCATGCACTTACCACTCATTTGTCCCCTTCCATTTGCCCATCTAGTCTGCCAGCCCAGGAAGCTCAACATCACCTCAGCTGGTGCATCCCTCAGGGCATCCTGATAGCTGACAAACTGCTGGGGTGAAGGAAAGCTTCTGGGCTTCTTACCCCCAACATTTACACTGTACCATCCATCCTCATCCAAATCACTTTCCTCATCAAATTGCCCATCTTCCAACAGTTCCAACACATACACCAACATTCTCTTCTTTCTTTTCCCATTCAGCCATTCACTTACCTTTTGCGGGACCATATCTAGGAACTTTCTCACCAATTGTTTACATTCATTCACATCATCACTATACCTCTCTCTTGCCATACTCTCAATCCTATGTGCATACATGTTCACACTTTCACTCTTTCCTATTCGAGCCTTCTCAAATTCATTCACCCTTTTATACATCACACTCCCTTTCATTTGTTTCACCTGCCCAATCAGTCTTTCCTTCACCACCCCATACCTTGGCTCACTCACACTCGTGATCATGAGGAAAAACTCTAATACCTTTGCATCCAAACATTCCCCTAAAACATTCATCTAGTATCCCTTATTCTCTAGGTATTTGAGCTTGCAATACTATAAGAACTTTTAATGAGTTAAACATAACATGAGCAAAGAGAATGATAAATGATTGGCTTACCTTGAGAAAAGGACTAATACTGTATCCAGAGATTTATGATATTTCATTCCAGAGAATATCGTTGCTGTCTGGAGTAGCTTATTCCTCTTGTTAGTATTTTGGGTAAGCTATCATTTTAACTTTCTCTTGTAACAATGAATTTACTGAAAAAGACATCCAGAATGCCTTTTATAACAATAAGATGAAGTTGACCTTTTTGAGAGAACTGAGAGGGCCGATGCTTTTTCTTTTGCGCCGGAGCCTTTGTCATGAGTCACGCGATATTAAATTTTAGTGAAAAATTTAACACCTGGTTAACATCAAAGTTTAGCCAAGCAAAATTATCATTCTCTAGAAAATTACTGAATATTTTATCTTTAAATTAATGATCATTGCAATATATAAATTAATGAAAATGACGATGAAATCAAACATAAATTATTATAATACTGCTCAAATTCCCTGAAGAATTCTTCCACACTTTCCCACCATGCAACCTAAACTTATCCACCTTTGGTACTTTCCTTATCAAAATGCCCTTCCCCACATTCACTTCACTCTCACTTGAGCTGCCCTCACTTTCACTCATACCAATCATACCATCACTCTCTCCTTCATCCAAGTATAATGAGTTCACACTCTTCCCTCTCACCTTCCAATCCTCCCCCTTTGACCCAGTCTTCCTTCTTCTCTTGCATTCCATTCTCTTCCATTCTCCATCCTCCCCATCACTCACAATCATCCTATCCTCTCTAGACTTGCACACACTTCCATTAGTCTTATCCCCTTCAGTCAGAGCAGGGGTGAGGGTCGTGGGGCCTGACCTGACCCCTTCATCATGTCATAGAGGTCCTTCATTCGTTGGTTGACCTGCTTCTGTCTCATCCATTTCTTTCCTCATCCTGTCTCTCTTCTCATCCATACTCATATCACTTCAATCCCTCAATCATGCTCAACATCGTACATTCCTCCTCCTTCTGCCTCAACTCTAGCCTCAGTCTCACAATCTCATCACGGAGGCCCTGTTCCACAGAAACCATCCTCCCAGGTTAGTAAAAATGATAGAAAAATGGGAAAAACAACCAAACTACTTATCACTCTAATTGGGTGTGAACTGCAATTCAATCCTGTCATGCTCTGGGTTTCGAGATCTCACGCTATTCAGGCGCCAAATGTAGCGTGCCAAAAATCTATCCTCTAACCCCAATCGATCCAACCTGCTTCCTACACTAATTCAGACAAGAGAAATCTAGGGAGAAATGAACCGGATTGTATGTACAGTCCTTTATTTACAAGAAAAAATATGGGGTAAATATTTATAAGAGATCTCATTACTTATTTACACACATACAAAAAAAAAAAGAGATTGATCAATTTGCAATTACAATATCAAAATAACAGTCCTATGACCAAACAAAGAGTCAAAGAAGAAACAAAAATTAAATGAGCAAACAAATCTGGTATCTAATTCTATAAAGAGGCCTATTCAGCACACTGGTTCCAAAACCATTAAAAAAAAAGAAAAGTCCTCACGTTTTACCTCGGGGATAGTTCTCCCGGCTGCCACTCGATTGTTTACAAAAAAAAAAGAAGCCTGGTGGCTCCGCAGACGTCTTACAGAAAAAAAAGCTGATGCCTCTGAGCTCGGTATTACATAAGCGACCTTGTCACGCTTTCATGGCTTTGAAAAGCCCTTCTCCTTCCAAATGGGACATACAATAACTTTAATTTGTTACTTCTAATCCTACAATCTTGCCATTCTTTACAAATTGAAGGATTATCTTGTAGAATTTTGGCAAAATTATAGAGTGGACTTTCAAAAAAACCATATCAAATTGTAAATAGCTGGGGGAGGGAAAAAAAAACATTTTAGACAAACATGAAATCCCTAATAAATAATATATATATAAAAAAAAAGAAGAAAAAAATTCCCATTCATACACACATTCTTACAGAGGGAGGGAGAGGGTATTGGGAAAGGGGTGGGAAAATGGCCCTTCACATACACTCACATTCACTCCACCACAAGGGGACCCTACTAACTTCTCTTACCGGAGAGGAGGCTTACTCCTCTCCCATTCTTACAAGTGCAGGGGACTCCCCCTCACCCCCTTCTTGGGAGTTGCCAAGAAAGCACGTAGGCGGACGAATATTAACCACTCCTGCTGCCTCGATAGGGCCAAACCCCTTAGGGGTGTGAGGAATGCCAGGGCCCATTGGCACGTGCCCTTCAAAGTCCTGCAGGAGTGCTTATCAACTTACAGGGGGTCATTGTGTAGTGGGCTGAAAATCTATCCTCTAACCCCAATCGATCCAACCGGCTTCCTACACTAATTCGGACATGAGAAATTGAGAGAGAAATGAAATGGATTGTATGTACAGTCTTTTATTTACAAGAAAAAATATGGGGTAAATATTTATGAGACTTGTTACTTATTTCTAGAAACACAAAAATATACATAGATAATTTTCTTATATACACAAGAAACTGCCCCCAAAATCCTACTTATTAATACTAGCAAAAAGATTTACAGTCGACCCCCCATATTCACAGGGGATAGGCACCACAAACCCCCGCGAATATTGAAAAAATGCGGATAGTTGATGCTACCCCCAAAACACCCCCAACCCTTCCCAAACATCGTAATACGCTCCCCATATTAATTCAAGAAGTTATGTTTTGTCATGTTCATGCACATACAGTATGAAATACAGTGGCGGCAACAAAAAAAGTGACATGTGACAATTCGGGGAAAATGAAACAGAAAAATGTAACTTACATATTTTATTATGAATATTTCATGAAAGTTAATACTTGGTCATGTTGCCCTTGCACTGGATGACCATTCTGAGTCGATTGGGCATTGATTCAGCAAGGTTTGTGAAGTAGGTGGGGACGATCGTAACCCAGATCTTCTTCAGTGATTCTATCAGGCCCTTGATGCTGCCGGGTGCTGTCTCTTGAACTTTGGTTTTCATCAGATTTCAAGCATTCTCAATAGGATTTAGGTCCAGGGAATTACCAGGCCACTCCAAAACACTAATATTATTATCATTGAAGAACCTTTTTTACTAACTGGAACCTGTGAGCAGGGGCACCATCATGCATGAAAAATTCACACTGATGAATTTCCCAAAATGGCAGCATGTGCTGCGTCAAAACTTCAAGATAGTTAGTCCCCCTCATGGTTACATTCTTGGGAAGGAAGTACAGACCTCCTGCCCTTGTTTCCACTAAAGGCCCCCCACACCATCACACTATCAGGCTGCTTCACAGTTTTCACGGTATATTTTTGGGTCAAACCGAGACACATTGCTGGGACGACGTGCGATCTTTGACTCCTCTGACCAGCTTAAAGGGGCTTTCATCACTGAGCATGACCTTCTTCCAATGGGCAGCTGTCCAATGTTTATAGGTCTTGCAAAAATTTAGCCTTTTCATCTTCATAGCCTTGGTAAGAAGTGGCTTCTTGGCAGCGCGGCGAGCTGGTAGGCTTAAGTCCTTCTGTAAGCGATGACTGATGGTCCTGAGGGCGACGTTCTGGAGGAGGTCTGGGTGTTTTTTCTTGATTGAAGCGTAGGTTACAAAAGGGTCTTACATCACTTCACGCCTTAGGATATTATCAGTCCTTGAAGATGTCTTCCTAGCTGCACCAATGCCCTCCTTCCTCTTTGGTATGGTACCTTGTGGCAATAACTCAGCTGCCTGTTTTAGACAATGAATCATATTTTTTGAGGTTCCTAAATCTGCCGCTACATCAATAAAACACTTTCCCTGCTCTAATAGGGTCAAGGCACGGCTTTTCTCTGTAATAGAAAGCTTTTCCCACCCCATTGTATCCACTTGCACCAAAGTTATAGCACATCAAATGTAGGCACGAATGCAGGAAATCAGCAGGCTGGAGTGCCATACACTAAAACCTCACTGTACGAGCTAAAACGAGACACTAAGTTCCAATAAAGCGCAGTTCTGTTGTCTTAGCTCAGGAGAGTCATCCACTTACGGCATAAGCCCTGCACCTTTTCATTGGCTTGTTGGCAAGTAAAATTGTGAAAGCGATTTTGTGTATCGATTTCTGTTGCCAATATTCAATGTCACTTTTTTTGTTGCCGCTACTGTGAAGTATCAGAACACATTAGATTATTTTATTGTATAATGTTTACTCACCTGGAGATAGTTTTGTTTTGATTGAAGAATGATGATTGTAGATGATGTTGCCTTTGCAGTTCAATGATGATGATATAACTGCACAGGGAAGCTGAGGAGATTCTAAGTATCCTGAGGCTCCTGCTCAGTAAACACTGGAGGAGAAGGAGGATGAGGAAAAAGTTTCTCCAGAGTGAGATCTGAATGATGATTGGCTGGAATCATCCCGTCTCAGCCAACCAACACTTATATTTTACGACTATGTACGTAGGTTTCCGTGGATGTCTGGAAATGGCGCAAAGTTTGAATTTTAAGGCCCTCCCAAATTTTCTGCGAATAGTTGAAGGCATGGATATGGATATGGGTCGACTGTATACAAAAAATGCTCAATTAAACTATATATACAAAAGGAATATAAGCAAAGTCAAACAACAAAAAATATCTGCCGGGGCAATTACAACAAACGATAAATGAATAAACAAAAAAAGAAAAAGCCTCACATTGTACCACAAAATCTTAATATGGAAAAACCCAACAAACTGGCGCCTCTGAGGTTGGTATTAGATAAGCAACCTTGTCGCGCTTTCGTGGCTATTAAAAGTTCTCGTTCATTAAATGCAAACTATTTTAAAACGCAAAGTCAGCCACTCTTTACAAAGAGGAACACTTACTAGAAATACTTTCACATACTAGAGTGGCCTTTGTAAGTTAACAAATGGTAAATAATTTGCTTCTAATACATATTTAATACGCAACTAGGTCATTTTTTCCAGAATATGGTGCCTGAAAAGAAAAAAAAACTTTAAACAACTCACAAAATCAAATACATATATACCGGGTGTCCCAGAAAAAAGTTAACCGTAATTTAAATTAGTATAACTCCAAACCTATTGGAGAAAGGGTGTTTTATTTACCAACTATTTATTTGTTGATTCTGGAAATTTCATTAAATTCCCTTTTATGATATTGATACACTAATGGGTTTAGTGGAGGCTATCAAAAGTATGTTTGCGCAAGGAAGTAAAATAATGAAACGAATCCTAGGAAGGCTAGGCCACCGTGCACTTTCAAGAGAAGCGTAGGGAGCCTAGGTAGCCTAGGTTACTGTGCGATTCTTCAAGCAAAGCCTAGGCCATTTTACATTGGGTTTTGACCACATTGTGGTATGGTCTCGTCATTATTGCTTAGTATGCAAATCAAACCGCTTCTGTGTAAAAATTTACTTCCATAGAACCCTTTAATCATGCATTTAACAAAAGATCACTGTGTATTTGTAGTCACAAACTTTATTAAGACTGGCAGTATTAAACAAGTACAAGATTCATTTGAACAACATTTTCCAGGTAGGCATCCACTAAGTAAGCCGACAATTTGGAAAAATGTTCGCAAATACCAACATGAAGGAATATGCTTAAATCTAAATAAAGGTCGTTTGGGTCGTATGAGTATGAGAACCATAAGAACAACAGAAAATATTGAAAATGTTCAGATAAGACTTCTTCAAAATCCATATGTATCAGTCAAAACGAATGGGTTACAATTGTCAAAGTCATCATTTAACCTCATTATTAAACATGACTTAAAATGGCATCCCTATAAGATGCATGCAAGGCACCAGCTTCTTTAAACTGATTTTCCTCGTCATAGACAATTTGTCGAATGGTTTCTCCATAAACTTGCTAATATTTCTGAAAACATTATGCGCTGCTGATCCCCCATCCCCCCAGCATTCAACTTTGACACACATATTTGTCAGCAGAAAGTGTCTCTGGGGATTGGAATATGCAGGAATGGCTATCTTGTCGGCCCATTGTTTTACAAGAATAACTTGAATGGTGCGGCCTATCTGAGCCTAATCAACGAAATGATCTTCCCAGAACCCCGCCAGATTTAGGGCAATCAATTCAATAGACTTTGGTGGATTCAGGACGGCACACCAGCTCATAGACAGCTTGCTGTAAGAACAAAATGTAAGAGAAACGTTTGACAACCACATTGTTGCACTAAATGATGTAATCTAATGGCCCCCAATATCCCCTGCGATTATTTTTTGATGGGGATATATAAAGAATAAAGTGTATTCTATTCCACCACAAAGCATCAACCAGTTAAGAGATAGTATCACACGTGAAGATAATAGACTTAAGGCAAATCACAAGTTAATCAAAAAAGTTGTTCAATCAATGCGATCAAGGGCGCAACTGTGCTTGGAAA
Source organism: Ceratothoa steindachneri (assembly GCA_963969495.1). NCBI lineage: Eukaryota > Metazoa > Arthropoda > Malacostraca > Isopoda > Cymothoidae > Ceratothoa > Ceratothoa steindachneri. The sequence continues at coordinate 93,121,326 of OZ018329.1, forward strand.
GAAATGGAGGACATGTGGAAGGAAACGGTGCTTAGAAAATTAAAAATGAATTTGTATTACCCATATAAAGAGGTATTTTTGTTAAAAATGGATTTAAATATATTTGTTGATTTTAAGCTTTGAAGTTTCATTATTTTACTTCCTTGCGCAAATATACTTTTGATATCCTTCACTAAACCCATTAGTGTATCAACATCGTAAAAGATAATTTAATGAAAATTCCAGAATTGACAGATAAATAGTTGGTAAATTTGTTTTGTTTAGCAGGACTCAAAAATCTCTAATAAGTTTTGAGTTATACTAATTCAAAGTACGGTTAACTTTTTTCTGGGAGACCTTGTATATAAAAAATCTCCCACTCACACACATTCTCACAGAGCGAGGGAGAAGGTATTGGAAAAGGGGTGGGAGAATCTCCCTACAATCACTCATATTCACTCCACCACAACTGTACATGCCCCCCCTCTCTTCACAGATGGATGCCGGTTTGCTGGCTCAAGAAGATGAGATGAAAGGCTCCTCAAATGGGATCTATGATGTCTCAGGAGAGGATGGCCACATGGAGGCTAGTGATTTACCGATACACATTTTAATCGATTCTGATTTATTAAAAAAAAGACTGATGTCAGTGGTGAGCTTTGGTAATTTTTCAAATTATTAGATAAATCTCAACTATTATAGTCACTTACAATGCTCTTAGGTCTGTCAAGGCTATAAGGATAATCACCTCACTTCTGCAATATGGTTTCCATCCTTTCCTGCCTATCAGCATGGATAAAGCACCGACCAAATGATGCTCATTTAGGTTGATCAAGCAAATTAGCAGAAAATATAAATAATGTTTTTTGCATGTTATATATAATATAAAAAAATCTTTTCTACTGCTTCAAGAAGCTAAAATATGATAAAAAGTCTTAAATTTTGCGATAATACCCTTAATGCGAAACATAGAACTCAAAAAGTGTGTGACAACTTTTTATTTATATACTAATTGTAGGAAGGGATAAATGTACCCACCCTTTTACTTACACTCATTTTAGTGACTCAACATTTTCTGCTAATCACACTAATAACATTCACTTTAATCACTAAAATGCTTCTAATACTTTTTTTACCAACTATTTTATAAAGAATTTTAATAGAAAAAATAGTAATATGAAAATAAATGTAGGCAAGTGATAAGATCTCATAACCTTAGAGTGTACCACTGTAAAGAAATTAAACTTCAAACATCAATGATTTTTTTTTTGCCACAAAAAATATTAAGAGAACAAATGTTAATCAGCATAAAGGTTCTGCAAATCACAAAAAAATATGCTGGTGTAGATCGTTCATTACATCACAAATGGAGCCCCCTTTCCCTGAGATGGACATGGTCCCTGAGGTGACCCAGGCCCAGACGGTCGGATCTTCCGTGGGGTCACCCCGTAAGGGGCACAGTGATTTGCCTTCCTGGCTGCCTTGCTGACAGGACTCAGCACCCCGTCCGTTCCCAGCTTAGCCTCTTCTCCTTCTTTCAAACGGCCTGTATTTCTCCCCTACTTCCTCACTTCCCCTACAACCTCTCCCACAACCTTTTCTGGTTGTCCTCTATTTTCTCAGGCTAGATGCCGACCTTCTTCTCAGCCAACTATCCTGGATCGGGGCTGAGGGGGGAGGGGACAATAATTCCTCACCCCTGAGCTCAAGTTTGGGATGGTGGATTTTTAAATAACCTGCTTTATCCCCACCTCACCTCCTCTTCCTTTCTATTTTCAAACACCATACATTTTACGCCGTGTCCAAGGTGGAGCCGCCATGCTGAGGGACTGCCAGGCTACCAGGCAGGAGGGGTGGTCTTGAATGGTGGCACCTGGTTCTGCCAGCCCTGTACACATCCCTTGCAGGGTGGGCTACTGTGAGGAGTGATTAGCGATTGCTTCCCGTAAAAAAATAGGATCACAATGCCCAATGATGATACTCATCCAAATCCCCTCAATTGCCCCTTTTCCATCATCGGAGCTGCCCTCCGGCAGCTCCACAGAAGAAATGGTGGTCCCCCTCCCTGTGCTCTCACAGGAAACCATCCAAATCTCTCCAACCAGAGAGGAGGCTTACTCCTCTCCTTCGCCTATGGGTTTAGGAGACTCCCCTCACCCCCTTGTCAGTAGGTGCTTTCGGGCACTTCCCTCTTCCCAGCGGCAGTCCCCCCTTTACTTTCCAAGGGGACTGCCAAGAAAGCCAGCAAGTAGCCCATAGCCAACTGCTCCCCATTTAAGTTGCTTGGTAGGGCAAACCCCCGTAGGGGGGAAAGGGAAGCTAGGCCCCATCGGTCGCTTCCCTCAAAAGACCTGCTGGCGAGAATATTGAACCTTGCCTGGGTCAAGGCCTGTGCCTCCCCAAACTCAACTAATGACAGTGCTGCCAATAGAACCTGTGATGTCCGGGGGGGGGGGGGGGGCAACTGCAGGCCCCCCATCCCTGAGATAGATATGGTCCTTGAGGCAACCCAGCCTCAGACAGTAGGGCCTTCCATGGGAGCGAATCAGGACTCGGCACCAAGCACTGAACCCGAGTCTGCCCCTATGCAAGGTCCCTCAAATGGCTAGGGTTTCCAAGGCAGTACAAGCAGGGGAGAGATCTCCTCCGACCTGGGCCCCTGGGATTACCAGGACCTTCTCCATCTCGGAGAAGGACCTTGCTGAGGCCGGTTGATCTGGCTTGGGGGCTCCTGCCGGTGGAGGGTAGAAGCGGGTTCATTCTCTGGCCTCCTCTCCTAGAAAGAAAAAAAACAAAAAAACCCTAAAAAGATGTGGGGGGGGGGGCTGCGAGGATGGATGGGCCTGCTGCCACTTCGGTAAGGGACCAAGCCAAGATTGGCACATCCGGCCCCTCTGCCTCGCCGGGTGCGGAGCGCCTGACTAAGACCAAAAGTGCTAATGCGCAGAGCAGGGCCTGGATTATATCGGAGACCCTCATTCAGAGATTACCCGGCTGGCATCAAACACTTCCTCATAATTCGCTCCACTGATGGCACCATGTTGGCTAAGGGAAACATGATCCATCAGAGGAGAGCTTTAGCTAGTGTGATTGGTAGAGAGCCAAAGGTGACTCGTTTCTCGGATGGAAGCCTTTTGGCGAATGCGTCGAATCGCCCCGAGGCGGACGCTTTATGGCACGCCTGTGAGTGTGACGCCACACTCTAACATGAACTTCGTGAAAAGAGTAGTTTATGCTAGGGAACTCGTGGGCTCCTCCTTCGAGGACATCACCTTAGAGCTGGCCGACCAGGGAGCGGTGAAGGTCGAATGTGTGATGAAAAAACAGGGAGGGGCCTCGAGACCCACCCCTACACTCTTCGTCACATTCAACTGTGACAAGCTCCCTTAGTCGGTGCGTGCCGGTTGGTATCGCTACCGCGTGAAGGCATTCGTGCCACTGCTGTGGGGTTGCTATTACTGTCATCGTTTCGGTCATATGAATCACTCGTGTAGATGTGCAAAGTCGGGGTCACCCGAACTCTGTGTAAATTGCTCTAAGGCTGTACACGATAAGTCCAAATCGTGTGTGGCCAAGTGTGACAATTGCGGAGAGCTGCACCCCGATTCTTCGAAGCTTGGTGGTGCATATCTCCTTGAGAAAGAAATCCTGGCAGTTCAGGACCAGCATCGTCTCATTTCGTGAGGCTAAGGACTTGGTCCTGGCATGCCCGGCCTTGCCTGGGACATCTTATGCCTCAATGCTTAGGAAGACACCCTCTGCTCCTGGCCCATCCAGGCCAATGAGCACGGTTGTTTCCATACCCATTCGGAGCCCTTCTACGGGTTCTACTCAACTGGGGTGCTCCCCTGGTAAAGCTGGCAGCACCTAGGGTTCACACCCAGCCCCACTTAAGACCAGGGCTTCCCCCTCCTTTCCACAGCATGACCATTTCCTAAGGTGAAACGGCCATGCGCCTCTCACGAGGCGACACCCTTGAAGTTGGTTGCCAGGCCATCTTCTGTGGTTCCTAAAGCTGCTCCCCCAAAGAAGGATAGCAACAAAGGTGCTTGAGCTCCTTCGCCCACACCTAGTGGTGGGCTGAGTGGCTCAGAGACGGTGGATCCTCGAAAAGAGGGCGCCCTCGCCTCTTAAACCGCAACGCCCCCTTAAGGTTTCGAGGCGGAGGGAGGAAAAGACTCACATGGTGAGCCCAACCTGCCCCAATAAGTCCTTGAAGGCGACAGCGCCTTCAGCGCTCGGGGTTCTGCCTCTGTGAATGGTTTTCTCTTGGAAGAGGGCCCCCGCGTCTCCTCCGAGCCAGGCCTGGAGGGCATATTCCATCAATGGAATTGCGGCAGATTCTGGGCCAACTGTGAGGAGCTGCGGAGGCTCGTCTCGTCCCGTTCCCCGTTAGCTATTTTTCTGCAGGAGACCATGCTAGGCTCGTGCCCTCTGCCCACCCTTCGGAGGTATAAAGGTTTTGCGACCACCACCACGAGATGGGGGCGGGGCTGGGGGATGCACAGTTTACACCCTGCATAATGTCTCCATTTTTTTTCACTTTAGATACCTCCTTTCAGGCAGTGGCTGTGATGCTTCACCTGGATAGGAGGTATACTATTATTTCTGCGTACATTCCACCGTCAGCCCATTTCGACGCGGGGGACTTCCGCCGCGTCTTGGCACGGTTGCCGAGGCCCTTTCTCTTGCTTGGAGATCTGAACGGCAGACATCCTCTCTGAGGATACTACTCAATAAATTCCAGGGGACAGTTCCTTGCCGATCTGATCGAAGAGCTTGAGATAGGTGTCCTAAATGTGGATGAGTTTACGCATCACTGCCCGAGAACCCCTTCAGTTTCATGCCTTGATCTATCTCTGTTCCCTCCAGATACACAGCCTGATTTTGATTGGGGGTGGTCGATGACCTCCACAGTAGTGATCACTTTCCCATTCAAATATCATTTGCTGGGCGGCTGCAGCCTGAGAGCCCACCTCGGTGGTGATTGGCGCGGACGCGGTGGCCTGCATTTCAGGAAATGACTGAATTCAGTTTAGGTCGGTAGATGAGGCCGTTAAGTTCTTCGGCAACCTCATCGCCACGGGCGTGACTACTATTCCCAGAACGTCTGGCCGTTTTGCACGCTGACCACTTCCGTGGTGGTTGGCTGAGTGCGAGACGGCCCTCAAACAGAAGCGTTATGCATCCATGCGCTAGAAGCGCCGCCCGAACGATTTCTCTGTCGGTGAATTTCGTTGGGCTAGTGTTAGGTTCCGTTATATTTCGAAGCACGCCCGCCGCTCTTCTTGGCGGGCATATGTGTCTTCAATTAACGGGAAAGACACCTCTATTAGAGGTGTGGAAGCGAGTCAAAAGGATTCGGGGTCAAGTTCTTGCAAGACCCCCTCCCATTCTCCGCGAGAATGGGACCGCAATCTTGGACCCCGCGACCGCTTTCTCCACATTCTCTAGCTGGGCTGCTGATTCGCCAGCATTCAATAAAGGTCGTGATGTCGCGGAAGGCCGCCGGCTGGACTTTACCTCACGAGGCGGAGAACCCTTCAACGACAGGGTTACTGTGAGTGAGGTGCGTTCCGCTCTTGCTTCGTGCGAGGACACCGCCGATGTTCCGGACGATGTCCCGTACGCCATGCTTCGACACCTGGGTGAGCGAGGCATGGCCTTTCTGTTAGATTTGCTCCACAGGATCTGGGTAGAGGGTAACCTCCCAGACTACTGGCGAATCGCTACTGTGCTAGATTTTCGCAAACCGGGCAGAGATCATTCTACCCCGGCCGGTTTCTCCCCAATTTCTCTAACTTGCTGCATATGCAAGTTGATGGAGAAATTGGTAAATGTTAGATAGCCTTTTTTCTGGACAGCGGTGACCATTTGTGTTCTTGGTAGTATGGCTTCCGCAAGTTCCATTCCACATCGGATGATCTGCTTCGACTGGAAAATGCTGTTTGCGAGGCCTTCCATCATAGTCAGCACTTCGCCACGGTGTTTTTCGATATGGAGAAGGCTTATGATACCGCATGGCGATACGGTATCATGGAGACCCTCCACACGTTAGAGGCGAGGGGACTCCTCCTGGTCTTTATATCTGAATTTTTGCGAGATCGCCGATTCCGCGTATGGGTGGGGGGAAACCCTCTCCGGCCTAATGGAGCAGGGAAGTGTTCTCAGCGTTACCTCGATGCTGCCAGAAGATGTTCTTGCTACCCTCTACGTGGACGACCTTTCAATCTCTTCTGGTGCGGCCCAGATGCCAACTCTGGAGCGTCGACTCCAACAGGCATTGAACCTTGTCTCTCGCTCTGCCGAAGCGCACATGTTTCTGTTTTCTTTGGCCAAGACTAAGGTGGTGCACTTCTGCCGCCATCCACGGCTCCACCCCGACCCAGACTTGTTTCTTAATGGGGTGCGCCTGGAAGTGGTTTAATCGCACGGTTTCCTTGGTCTTGTATTTGACCGACGCCTCACCTGGGCGGCTCATATTCGCAGCCTTAGGGTCTCTTGTACCCGCGCCATGGATATTTTCTTTGTTCCGTGACGTTCAGCGCTTGGGGCTCTGCATGGGCTACTGTCTTACTTTTTTATCGTTCCTTTGTCCGTTCGAAGTTCGACCTCAGATGAGAGTTTTATGCATCCACAGCCGAGCGTGTATTGCGGAAGGTGGACTCAATCCACCGCACAGGCCTTCGCTTGGCGCCCTGTGCCTTCCGCACTCTGCTTGTCGATGCTGGAGCGATGTCATTATTTATGTGCCGTGCACAGTCCATTACTCGCCTGTAGGCACGAGCGCAGCGTCTTCCTTTGTCGCCAACGACTCTCAAAGCATCCCTAGCTGATCTCGACGGTGCCTATGCCTCCGAGAGACGCAAGTCATACTCTAAGCCCTTTGGGTTTAGAGCTAGGAAACTCCTTCGAGAGGTAGATATAGCTCTCGGGCCGGTGGTGCCCCTGGTTCTGCCCAGAACTCCACCCTGGAGGGTACCATTTTTGGCTTTTTGTCGCCACGCCTCTGCTCCTAAAGCTTGTACAGCGCCGGGAGTATTGCGTTCGGCCTTTTTGGAGCACATCTTGCGTCACGCTGGAACCGTGCCAGTGTATACGGATGGCTCCAAGCCCGAAGAGGGGGTCGGTTTCCACGCCATATCCCTTTTGTTTGAAGTCAGCGGGGCTCTGCCAGGCGCTGCGTCTGTCTTCACGGCTGAGTTGGTGGCAATACAACACTCGGTATGGGAGATTACATGACGTGCCCGGTTCGGAGACCGGATCGTGATTTATAGCAACTCACAGAGTGCCCTGAGTCCTCGGGGCATTCGAATCTCCGCACCCTCTGGTTTGCGATATCCGTGATGCCACGGTTTTAGTGAGCCTGGTGGATGTCGAGATTATGTTGTGCTGGGTTCCTAGACATGTATGAATTGCGGGGAATGAGCGCGCCGACGAAGGCGCCAAGGAGTCTGTGAAGACCGGGCGACCAGACCAGCGTTTCGCTCTTCCACACACAGACTACATGGCAGGAATACAGGCAGCTCTTCGCACCGCTTGGCAAAGATGATGGGAGATGGTCCAGGGGAACTTAAAGTTGCGTGCCATTGTGCAGTTACTGTTCCCATAGACCTAGCCCCCAATGCCTCGACGGCTTCAGGTCGCTTTCCGTCGTCTCCGAATCGGGCACACTCGTGTGATGCATCGCCATTTGATGGAGCGCTCGCCTGCGCCCTATTGTAACGACTGCGTCGTCCCCCAGACTGTTGGGCACATTCTTGTCAAATGTTCCAGTCTGGGTGATCTTCACGCACGTTACCTGTCCCGGTACCGGGAGGGGCGGGGTCGCTACCGCCTGTCCCTTGTACTCGGGACGAGTGCGTGCACATTAACTGGTGGACTTGTAGACTTTTCGGGGACGGCCGGCCTTCTCCCTTTTATTTAACTAGTTTTTTTGTTATTGTTTTCTTTGTAGGTCGCTCGTTCCTGCGTCGGGGGGGACCTTCCCCCGACGCAGGAGCTTGCTGTCGTGAGTGCGGCGACTTGCGCCCAAGTGGGTAGTCGCCAGATAGTCTCTTAAAAAAAAAAATTCCATGGGGTCAAACCCGAGCTCAGTGCCAAGCACAGGACCCGTGTCTGCCCCCATGCTAGGTCCTCCTCAGATGGCTCAGGTCCCCAAGGACTCACAAGGAGAGGAGGGATCTCCCCTAGCTGCTGCTCCTATAACATGCAGGACCTTCTCCATTTCAGAGAAGGATCTTGTCGAGGCCTGCTCATCTGTCTTAGGGGTCCTACCAGCGGAGGAGAGAAGTGGGTTCATTTCCTGACCTCCTCTCCTCAAAAGACGAAAAAGACTCTGGGGTTCCTCTCCCTCCGTGGCAGTCTCGGTGAAGGAGGAGGATGTTGGCATTACGGTATGGAATAAGCCAAGATTGGCACATCGAGTCCCATTGATCCCCTGGGTTGGGATTCCCAGATGAAGACAAGAACTGCACAGAGAAGAGCCTCGATTATGTCAGGGCTCCTCATTCAGAGGCTACCTGGCATTTTTGAGCCCGCTGGCTTCAAACGCTTCCTTGTTATTTACTCCGTTGATGGCAGCATGTTGGTTAAGGGCAGATTGTTCCATCAGAGGAGAGCTTTAGCTAGTGTGATTGGTAGAGACCTGAAAGTGACCCGTTTCTCAGACTGGAGCCTTTTGGCGAATGCGTAAAATCCCTCTGAGGCGGCCATGATTAGTTGTTATCGCTACTCCGCAAAAGCATTCGTGCCACAGCCACAGAGGTGCTACCACTGTCACTGCTTCGGCCATACTAACCACTCCTGTAGATGCGCAAAGTCGGGGTTACCCGAAATCTGTGTAAGTTGCTCGCTGGCCGCACACGATAAGTCCAAATTGTGTATGGCAAGGTGTCTCAATTGTGGAGTGCTGCACCCTGCTTCTTCGAAGCAATGCGATGCGTATCTCCTTGAGAAGGAAATCCCAGCCATTCAGGCCCAGGATTGTCTCTCATCTCGCGAGGCTAAGGACTTAGTCCTGGCACACCAGGCGCTGCCTGAGACGTCCAATGCCTCAATGTTAAGAAAGACACCCTCTGCTCTTGGCCCTTCCAAGTCTATGAGCACGGTCATTTCCGCAGCCATTCGGAACCCTTCTGCGGGTTTACCGGGCGCTCCTCTGGTAAAGCTGGTGGCAGAAAGGGTTCACACCCACCCCCGGCTAAAACCAGGGCTCCCTTCCCTTCCCCCAGCATGACCCTTTCCCGTATGGCGAAACGGCTGCCTTGAGCGCATTGTCAGGCCAACAGCGCCCAGAGTTCTGCCTCCATTGAGCGTACGGCAACTCCCGTGAAGGTCTTCTCTTTGAAGAGGGCCCCCCGCATCACCTTCAAGCCATCTTTTTACAGGAGACCATGCTGGGTGTGTGCCCCCTGCCCACCCTCCCGGGAAATAAAGGTTTTATGACTCCACCACCATGGGATGGGGGCTGGGAAAGAAGGAGGCATAATTTACACCCGGCATGATGTCTCTGTTCTTCTCTTTGCTTTAGATAGCTCCTTTCAAGCAGTAGCTGTGTAGCTGCACCGGTATAGGAGGTATACTGTTATTTCTGCATAAATTCCACTGTCAGACGACTTGTACACAGGGGACTTCAGCCGCGTTGGGACAGGTTGCTGAGGCCCTTTCTCTTGCTTGGAGATGTGAATGGTAGACACCCCCTCTGGGAAGACAACTCTATTAATCCCAGGGGCTAAGTCCTTGATGGGCTGTAGATAGGTGTCATAAATGTGGATGAATTTACACATCACTGCTTGAGAACCGCTTCATTTTCCTGTCTCAATCTATCTTTCTGCTCTCAGGATGCACAGCCTGATTTTGTGTCAGGGCTGGTCAATGACATTGTGGGGGAGCGGTGTGTGTGTGTCTGTAGGGCCATTCTCTTACCCCCCTTTACATATATCTTTCCCTACCCCTGTGTGAGTGTGTGGGTATAATTTGCCTTCCAATTTTTTATATTATGAATACGAATAATAACAGATTATATTCTCTTTTTAGAGATATATTTTGTTTAAACAATATATAAATATTTATATAATTTTATAAATTGTAATTGGTTGTCCAGCGCATTGCGATATTACCCTTGGGTAAGATTGGTTCTTTGCTAAAATTATTTTAACAAACATTAATTTTAACAATGAGGGATAGCAAAGTTCATCACCAGATTTTTCTTTGGAAACGCTATACCAAAATTTATCTGGCTCTTTTTAGTATTGCATCCTGTGTCTTCAAAGAGTAAGCTGTAGCGGACTGTGAGAGGAATCCTCGAGGCGAGTGCTCTCCCCAGCCCAGCCAGCCCAGCCCAGCCCTGAAACGGAGGGCGTTACATGCACTGCCCACCTGCATTGGATGACGAGCCTGTCCCTTTTTATTGGCTGACTACTACTACCCCCCCCCTTCCACCCCAGCGCACAAGTGATAGTCCCGTGCCCCTTTTGTTTGGGTGTTTTTTTTGATTGATTTGTTGTGTGGACTTTGTTTGGGTTGTGTAAAATTGTTCTCTGCACCAGTCCTATTTTATTTTTGTTTTCGGTTGGAGAGGTTTAATTTGTATAGAGTATTTATTTTGAATGTGCACCGGTGTTTATTTTTTTGTAAATATAAACTGTAATTACCCCCTTATTTTTTTGTAAACCTTAGGGTTTTCAAGGTCCATAAATTCCTGGATAAGGTTGGAACGCGGGGTTAGTGTTGCTTTCGGCCCGCTACAACATTCATGGTGGTGATCACTTTCCCATTCAAATATCATGTTCTGGGCCGCTGCTGCCCCAAAGCCAGCCCCGGTGGTGCTTGATGATGGTGCGGCGGTCTCACTTGAGGAGTTTAGGTCTGTAGATGAAGCCATTGAGTTCTTCGCCGTAGGCCTAACTACTCTTCATAGCTGGTCATTTTGTACACTGACTACTCCCGTGGTGGTCAGCCGAGTGTGAGACGCCCCTCAAATAGAATCGTTATGTCTACATGCACTACTCGAATGTCTCTGCTGTCGGTGAATTTCATCCAGTTTGTGCTAGGTTCCGGTATATTTCAAAGCAGGCCAGCCACTCTCTTTTGGTGGGCATACATGTCTTCACTTGCAGGAAGACCCCTCTAGCAGAGGTGTGGAAGGATTTGGGGCAAGTTTTCGCAGGACCCCCCCGCCCCTTCTAAGAATGGGACTGCAATCTTGGTCCTTGCGTCCGTGGTGGAATCCTTCGCGACCGCATTCATTGCGCGCCGTGATGCTGCGGAAGGCTGCCAACTGGACTTTACCTCCAGAGGTGGAAAACCCTTCAATGACAGGTTTACTATGAGTGAGTTGCGCTCTGCTCCTGCTTTGTGCATGTACACCGCCCCTGGTCCAAATGATATCCCCTATGCCATGGTTTGACACCTGGGTGAGAGAGGCTTGGCCTTTCTGTTAGATTTGTTCAACGGGATCTGGGTAGAGGGTATCCTCCCAGATTCTTGGCAAATCGCTACTGTGCCTGCTTTTCGCAAGCTGGGGAGAGATCACTCTATCCCGGCCAGTTTCTGCCCAACTTTCAAACCTCCTGCGTGTGCAAGTTGTTGAATAAATTGGTAAATGTTACATCAGCCCTTTTGGGGGGACAGTGGACGCCACCTATCTTCTGCACAGTGTGGCTCCCGCAAATTCCATTCAACATTAGATGCTCTGCTCCCACAGAAAAGTCCTGTCTGCAAGGCCTTCTTTCGTAGACAGCACTATGCCATGGTGTTTTTCGATCTGGAGAGGGCCTACGATACTGCATGCAATGAGATCGAGGGGCTGCCTCCCAATCTTTATATCTGAATTTTTTCAAGATTATCGATTCCTCATAGGGGTGGGGGGAGACCTCTCTGGCCCAATGGAGTAGGAAGATAGTGTCCCGAAGGGAAGTCTCCTCAGTGTCCCACTCTTTGCCCTTACCATAAATGGCATCACCTAGGTGCTGCCGGAAGATGTTCTTGCTACGCTTTACATCTGTGATTATCAAACCAACGGTCAGAAGGGGTTTCTGAGGGGCGCAGGATGGCTACAAAAAATAAAATAAATAAATAAAAGAGAGAAATATTAGAAGTAAAATAGTTCAAACATAATAATTGTGAAAAATAAATCATCATTCAATCTTAGCAAGAAAATAGTTTTGAATAATAAAGTACGATAAATAAAGGTAAAACAAAATACATGTGAGGTCCTAGGCATCTGGAGCTTGACTCGATCTCTTTCTTTAGTTCCGATGTAGATGTGCGTATTATGTAAGTTTTATTTGCATGTTACTTTTTTGACTTACCTTCGTTTTCAAGCTAATTCAGTAGCAGCATGTTTAATAGTCTAATGTAGAGGAAACTTGCTAAAGATAAGGTTATTGTTATGACTGGTGTGATAAGGTTGACAATTTATACTTGTGTTTTATGTCTGAAGTAATTTCCATTGAGTATGTGGGTGAGCATTTATGTCACTTTATGAATAAGTAATTTAGAACAATGTATGGTGCATATATATATATATATATATTTTATACTAATTTCACGTGTGAATTCTAGAGGGAACAATGGCCCACCAGTGCAAACAACATTTGGGATATATACCTGATTTTATGATGAAATATGTGCACCCTCAATGTGTTCAGTGTCTCCAGGTCTTTGCCAATGAATCAATGAAGGAAAACAAACTGAAACATCACTTGTGTTCAGTTCATCCAAATTTAATTGAAAAGCCACTAAATTACTGGAAGAATAAGGAAGAACAGGTAAAACAAAGTAGGATTAATGCTCCTTCTGGTTCAGCTTTTTCTTGGAGAAAGCTTCCTTGGCATCCTTTGATGTTGCATTGTATTTTGCACGATCCCAAAAGTCTCACAGTCATTTTGAGAAAACTACTTGTGGAGCAGATGTAGCTAAAAAATTTAGTCTGTACGGCTTTCTAACAACAGCATTAAATGTCAAATTTATCTCATGTCATTAGATATTTTGTATCAATTAATTGTGGCAATGAAAAAAGCAGGTAAATTTTCATTGCAGACAGATGAATCTGTGAGGTACAGAGGTGATAACAGAATTCTTGAAGAATTTCTGTTCTGTAGTGCCCTTTCAACAACCATGGCAGGAGAAGATATCTTTTTTATGGTGGACAGATTTTTTTTCAAGAAACATAACTTTGACTGGTTGAACTGTTTGGCTGTGTGTACTGATGGATCACCATCGATGATGGGAAGTCGAATAGGTTTTGTTAGTCTGGTTAAAGGACAAAATCCTGATGTTATAATAATTCACTATTTCTTACATTAGGAAAACTTGGCCTCTCAATGTCTCCAACCAGAACTCCATGTTGTGCTGAATGATGTTATCCAAATTGTGAATTTTATAAACTTCAGGGCTTTGAACTTGTGCATTTTCCTTAAAATGTGTGAAGAGTTGGGATCACATCACCAAGACTTGCTTTTCCACTCTGAGCGCATCCTTAGATGAATTATTGAACTTAAAACTGAAATAAAAGTTCTTCTCCAAGAGAAGAAGTGTAAGCTAACCGACTGTTTCAAAGATGCTGCTTGAGGAGCAAAGCTAGCATATTTAGGTGACATCTTCAGGCACTTGAATGAAATGAACTCAGACATGCAAGGCTGAAATAAAACTATGGTAGACATCAGTAAAAAAAATGCATCATTCAAGAAGAAACTTGCACTTTGGCAAGAAAAATTAGACACTGGAAAAACAGCTGCTTTTCCAGAGCTGAGTGCACTAATGGAAGATTGATCAAAAATAGAGTTTGCTAATATTAAATTGTGTTTGCAAGATCATTTGCATAAGCTTCAGGAGGAAAAATGCTGATGTATGACAACTCAGCTGGGTCAGGAGTATGTTCAGTGTGAACACATTCAGATGCAGAAGCAATGTTTTGAAAATCTCTCATACTCTGAATTATGTGCTCAACTGATTCATGATGCGAAAAAGCTCTTATTCTATTTCCCACCATATACCTCTGTGAAGAAGGATATAAAGCTTTTGTGACAATCAAGACTAAAGCAAGGAACCGTATGAATCCTTAACATGATCTGTGCCATTCTCTATCCATCAACATCAACTCAAATCTAGAGAAACTTGTCCATAATATGAAGAAACATCATGGTAATCACTAAAATAGTTTTTTTCAATTTTTCAATGAAGTCTACTCGAAGAGCCAGAATAAGTTGCTAGCCGAAAGTTTATTTTCTTTGCTTGCTTTTTGTTTCAATAAATAACAATATGTAAATGTGCCTTTAATATCCTTCAATCAACATAGAAATATAAAAATATATTGCTCAGTAAATAACAGTGAATGCCCATAAAATATATATTGGATAAAACTAAATGTAGAAACACTGAAGAAATTATTATATTTATCAGCAGTAAACTTTATTCAATTGGATAAAACTAAAATAATACTGAACTAATATTTCATCCCTGAGGGTAGCCATACCAAAATCAGTTTGTGTTCAGGGTCAGACAAAAAAAGTTTGGGAAACACTTCTCTACATGGCCCATATCCCATCTCTGGAGCATCGACTCAAACAGGTATTGAACCGCTTCTCTCTCTATGCTGAGGCGCACAGGCCTCGGTTTTCCAAGACCAAGACTAAGGTGGTGCAGTTATTCCACTATCCACGGCTCCACCTCGACCCAGACTTGTTTCTAAATGGGGTTCGCGTGGAAGTGATGCACTTGCACCATTTTCTTGGTGCTGTATTTGACATACGCCTTACCTAAGAGGCTAATATTTGCAGCCTTAGGGTCTCTTGTACCAGTGCCATGGATATTCTTTATTCCTTTTGGGTAGGTTTTTTTTTTTTTTGCCTCAACTCACCTGTGCCCACTCTAATGCCCACCTTTTATTTCAGGTTCCGAGGAAGGAGGGAGAACAAGCTGCCTGGAACCAGTGTCGGTGCCCCTATCTTTCATTGGGGACTGATCTTTGCCCTCTCACAGATCCTGAATGAAAATTTTGCTGAGAAAAAAATAGTGAGTGTATTTACATATATATATATATATATATATAAAAGACTTTTGAAACTTTTGTTTACAAGCGGGTGAATGACAAGTGGAGCAGGGTGTAAAGCTAGGTGTGTATTGGTGAGAATATTGTGTGGGTGGTATATATGTATATAAGGGAGGGGGGATACGTAACACCCTTAAGAAGTGAGCAGGGGGTAATTTTTTCCAGCTCCTAAGGTACCACTGACTACTCACATTCCGGCGTGTGGAGCCGAGAGATCTCTTTGTGGCGCGATTTTGGTGATCCCAGCTGTCCTTCCTGGTCCATCGTTAGCGAGAAGGAGAACACAAGGACGAGACTGATCTAGGAGACCACCCGATGGTAAATTAGTGGCGGCAAAGTCGAGGCAGCTTGTAGTTGTGGTTGGGACAAAACCACATTTAAGTGGGAGAGCTAGGTCATGTGTAGACCTTTGTAAATATTAACTTATTTGAAGTACAAATTAATTTATTTCGGTATGCACTCATTCCTAATTTAGTGTGTTTTCTGCACTTGTTTATTCTTTAGATATTTTTTTTATGATTGTATTAGGTAGTGGGGATAAATATATAGTTTTTTTTTAATAAAATAAATTGAGTATTCACGTTTCCTTGAGCCTCCTTCAGTTCTACAGGCGTTTCACGAGCGAGTGAGCAGACCCTTGTTGCAGGCGGTTTCCTGGACCATCCGCTACACCGTGACGTTCAGTGCCTGGGGCGCTGATAGGGCTACTGCCTTACTTTTTTTATCGATCCTTTGTTCGTCCGAAACTACTCCCGATGCGAGTTTTATGCATCCGCAGCCGAGTGTGTATTGCTGAAAGTAGACTCAATCCAACAAACCGGCCTTCGCTTGGCGACCAGAGCTTTCCGCACGTCCCCCATTGAGAGTCTATTTGTCGATGCTGAGGAGATGACCCTCACTCTGCACCGTGCACAGTGCATTATTCGCCTGTACTCCGAGCTCGGCGCCTCCCTCAGTCGCCAACAGCTCCTACTGCAGCTAATCTAAACGGTGCCTATGCTGCCGAGAGACGCCAAGTTCTTCGAGAGCTCGGTATAGCTCTCGGGCCGATGGCGCCCCTGGTTTTACCCAGGACGCTATCCTGGAGGGTACAACTTTGACTAAATGCCCAAGTGGGCAGTTGCCAGATGGGCTCTATAAAAAAAACAAACAAAAAAAACAAAAACAACTTTGACTATTTCTCGCCATGTATCTGCTCCCAAAGCTTATATAGCGCCGGGAGTATTGCGTTCGGCCTTTGTGGAGCGCTCTCCGTGTCACACTGGAACTGTACGTACTAGTGTAAACGGATGGCTCCAAGTCAAGAGAGGGGTGGTTTCCACGCCGTATTCTCTCTGTTTAAGTTCAGTGGTCCTCTGCCAGGCGCTGCTTCGGTCTTCAGGGCCGAGCTGGTTGCAATATACCCCTCGGTACGGGAGATAACGCAAAGCGCCCTGAGTGCTTTCGGGGCATTAGAATCTCCGCATTCCCTCGTTCATGATATCCGTGACGCCACGTTTTTGGCGAGCCTGGTAGATGTCAAGATTATCTTCAACTGGGTTTGTGAACATGTGGGAATTGCGGCGAATGAGGGCGCCAAAGATTCCGCGAGAACTGGGCGACCAGACCAGCGTTTCGCTCTTCTCCGCACACCGACTACGTGGCAAGAATACGGGGGACTGCTTGCAAAGATAATGTTTGACGGCCAAGGTGAACTTAAAATTTCATACCATTACGCCGCGACTGTTCCCAAAGACCTTCCCCCTAGTACCGCGATGGCTTCAGGCTTCTTTCTGTCGTCTCCGAATTGGATACACTCGCGGAATGCACCGTCATTTGATGGATCGCTCCCCCGTAAGGGGCGCGGCGATTTGCCATCCTGGCCGCCGTGCTGAAGGGATCCAGCGCTCCGTCCGGCCCCAGCTTAGCCTCTCTTCCTTCCTTCAGATAGCCTGTATTTCTCCCCTACTTCGTCGCTTTTCATACAACCTCTCCCACAACTTTCAATGGTCAGCCTCTAATTTCACAGGGTAGATGCTGACCTTCTCAAGTCGACCGTCCCGGATCGGGGCTGAGGGAAGAGGGGACAACGTTTGAGCTCCGGTTCGGAATGTTTTTTTTTAACAACCTGCTTAATCCCCACCCATACCTTTCTCACATCTCTTTTCCTTTCTTCTTCACACTCAGTTTTACGCCGCGTCTAAGGTGGATCCGCCATGCCGATGGACTGCCAGGCCACCAGGCGGGAGGGGTGGTCCCAAATGGCGGTGCCTGGCTCTGCCAGGCCTGTAAGCACCTCTTGCAGTGCGGGCAAATGCGAGAGGTGGTGAGCTATTGTGTCCCTTATAAAAAAGAGGGTCATCAGGCCCATGTATGCAAGTAAAAAAAAACTCTCCCCATTACCCCTTGTACACTGACGAAGCTGCCCTCGGGCAGCTCCACCGAAAAAATGGAGGTCCCTCCCCCTGTGCTTGCGCAGGGGACCCTCCATATTTCTTTAACCGGAGAGAAGGCTTACTCCTCTCCTACGCCTACGGGTGAAGGAGACTCCCCCTCACCCCTTCTCTGGAGGTGCTTTCGGGCACCTCCCTATTTCTAGCGGCAGTCCCTCCTTTTCTTTCTAAGGGGACTGCCAAGAAAGCCAGCAGGCAGCCCATTGCCGACCGCCCCTCGTGTAAGCGGCTCGGTAGGGCAAACCCCCTTATGGGGGAGAGGGAAGCAAGGCCCCTTCGGTCGATTCCCTCAAAAGATGTGCTGGCAAGAATTTTAAACCTTGCCTGGGTCAAGGCCTGTGCCTTCCCACACAAGACAGGCGACACTGCCCAGGGGACCTGCGATGTCCTTGAGGAAACCCAGCCTCAGACGGTAGTGCCTTCCATGGGGGGGAAATCCGGGCTCGGCGCCAAACACCGAACCCGAATCCGCCCCTATGCAAGGTCCTCCTCAAACGGCTATGGTTTCTGAGGCAGTACAAGGATGGGAGGGATCTCCTCCGGACGGTGCCCCTAAGACCACCAGGACCTCCATTTCGGAGAAGGACCTGGCTGAGGCCGATCCATCTGGCCTAGGGGCTTCTGCCGGCTTGAGGTGAGAAGCGGGTTCATTCCCCGCCCTCCTCTACGAAAAAGACTAAGACAAAGAAGACTCGGGGCTCCTCTCCATCTGCAGGGACTGCGGGGACGGATGGGTCTGCTGCCACTTTGGCAAGCGACCAAGCCAAGATCGGCACATCCAGCCCCTCTGCCCACCCGGGTGCAGAGCCCCCGAACATGACAAAGACCAAAAGTGCGCAGGGCGGAGCCTCGATAACATAGGGGTCCTTGATTCAGAGGTTACCTGGCGTTTTCGAGCCCGCTGGCTTCAAACGCTTCCTCGTCATACGCTCCACTGATGGCCTCATGTTGGCCAAGGGCAACATGATCCATCAGAGGAGAGGATTAGCTAGTGTAATTGGTAGAGAGCCGAAGGTGACCCGTTTCTCGGACGGGAGCCTTCTGGCGAATGCGGCGAATCCCGCTGAGGCGGCCAAGATAAGTGCTCTTTGGACACTTCATGGCACCCCGGTGAGTGTGAAGCCGCACTCTACCATGAACTTTGTGAAAGGATTAGTTTATGCAAGGGAACTTGTTGACTACTCCATAGAGGACATCACCTTAGAGCTGGCCGACCATGGGGCGATCAAAGTCGAACGTGTGATGAGAAAACAGGGAGGGGTCTCGAGACCCACCCCTATACTCTTCGTCACGTTCAACTGTAACAAGCTCCCTGATTCGGTACGTGCTGGTTGGTACCGCTACCGCGTGAAGGCATTCGTGCCACTGCCGCCGGTGCTATTACTGTCACCGCTTCGGCCATACGAATCGTTCTTGTAGACGTGCAAAGTCGGGGTCAGCCGAAGTCTGTGTAAATTGCTCCAAGGCCGCACACAATAAGTCTAAATCATGTGTGGCCAAGTGTGTCAATTGCGGAGAGCCACACCACGCTTCTTCGAAGCAATGTGGTGCTTATCTCCTTGAGAAAGAAATCCTGTCCGTTCAGGCCCAGGATCGACTCTCATTCCACGAGGCTAAGGACTTGGTCCTGGCGCGCCCGGCTCTGCCTGGGACTTCATATGCCTCAATAGTTAGAAAGGCACCCTCTGCTCCTGGCCCATCCAGGCAACGAGCACGGTTGTTTCCGTGCCCCTTCGGAGCCCTTCTGCGGGCGCTTCCCTGGTAAAGCTGGCGGCAAAAAGGGTTCATACCCAGCCCCGGCTAAAACCAGGGCTCCCCCCTCTTCCCCCAGCGTGATCGTTTCCCGTAAGGCGAAACGGCCACGCGCCTCCACCGAGTCGTTAGACTCAGCGGGAAACATCCCTGAAGCTGATCGACAGGCCATCTTCCGGGGTTCCTAAAGCTGTGCCCTGAAAGGAGGACAGCAACAAAGGAGCTTCGGCTCCTTCGTCCACGCCTAGAGGTGGTCCGAGTGGCTCGGAGACGGTGGTTCCTCGAAAACAGGGCTCCCCGCCTCTGAAGCCGCAACGCCCGCTTAAGGTTTCAAGGCGGAGGGAGGAAAAGACTCGTTTGGTGAGCCCAACCTCCCCCAATAAGTCCTCGAAGGCGACAGCGCTTTCTCCGGCCAACAGCGCCCGGGGTTCTGCCTCCGGGAAGCGTACGGCCATTCCCGTGAGGGTCTTCTGTTCGAAGAAGGCTCCTGCGTCTCCTCCGAAACTAAGCCTGGAGGGCATATTCCTTCAATGGAATTGCCGTGGACTCCGGGCTAACTGGGAGGAGCTGCGGAGGCTCGTCTCTTCCCGTTTTCCGTTAGCTATCTTTTTGCAGGAGACCATGCTAGGCGCGTGCCCCCTGCCATCCTTCCCGGGGTATAAGGGTCTTGCGACCCCACCACCACGGGATGGCCGGGCTGGGGGATGCGCGGTTTACACCCGGCATGATGTCTCTTCTTCCTTTCTCTTTAGATACCTCCTTTCAGGCAGTGGCTGTGCAGCTGCATCTGGATAGGAGGTATACTATCATTTCTGCGTACACTCCACCGTCAGCTGACTTCGACGCGGGGAACTTCCGCCGCGTCGTGGCACGGTTGACGAGGCCCTTTCTCTTGCTTGGAGATCTGAACGGCAGACATCCTCTCTGGGGAGATTACTCAATAAATCCCAGGGGACAGTTCCTTGCCGATCTGATCGAAGAGCTTGAGATAGGTGTCCTAAACGTGTATGAGTTTACGCATCACTGTCCGAGAACCGCTTCATTTTCTTGCCTTGATCTATCTTTGTGCTCTTCGGATGCACTGCCTGATTTTGATTGGGGGGTGGTCGATGACCTCCATGGTAGTGATCACTTTCCCATTCAAATATCATTTTCAGGCACCTGCCGCCTTAGAGCCAACCTCGGTGGTACTTGGCGCGGGCGCGGTGGCCTGCATTTCAGGAAATGACTGAATTCTCTATCTCAGTCGAGGAGTTTTGGTCAGTAGATGAGGCCATTGAGTTCTCCGCAACCTCATCGCCTTTTTCCTGACTACTATTTCTAGGACGTCTGGCCGTTTTGCACGTCGACCACTCCCATGGTGGTCGGCCGAGTGTAAGACGGCCCTCAGACAGAAGCGTTATGCCTACATGCGCTATAAGCGCCGCCCGAACGATTTCACTGTCGCTGAATTTCGTCGGGCTAGGTTCAGGTATATTTCAAGGCACGCCCGCCGCTCTTCTTGGCGGGCATACGTGTCTTCCCTTAACCGGAAGACCCCTTTAACAGAGGTGTGGAAGCGAGTCTAAAGGATTCGGGGCAAGTTCTCGGATGATCCCCCTCCTGTTCTCCAGGAGAATGTGACCGCAATCTCGGGCCCCGCGTCCGTGGCGGAATCCTTAGTGACCGCTTTTTCCGCATTCTCTAGCCGGGATACTGCTCCGCCAGCATTCAATGCCCGTCGTGATGTCGCGGAAGGCCGCCGGCTGGACTTTACCTCCAGAGGCGGAGAACCCTTCAACGACAAGTTTACTGTGAGTGACACCGCCGACGGTCCGGACGATGTCCCGTACGCCATGCTTCGACACCTGGGTGAGCGAGGCATGGTCTTTCTGTTAGATTTGTTCAACAGGATCTGGGTGAAGGGTCTTCTCCCAGACTCCTGGCGAATTGCTACTGTGCTCGCCTTTCGCAAACCGGGGAGAGTTCCCTCTACTCCGACCGGTTTCCGCCCAATCTCTCTAACCTCTTGCGTGTGCAAGTTGATGGAGACAGCGGAGGCCATCTGTCTCCTGCATAGTGCGGCTTCCGCAAGTTCCACTCCACGTCGGATGCTCTGCTCCGACTGGAAAATACCGTCTGCGACGCTTTCCTTCTTAGACAGCACTACGCCACGGTATTTTTCGATCTGGATAAGGCCTATGATACCGCATGGCGATACGGTATCATGGACACTCCACACGCTGTGGGCGAGGGGACGCCTTCCAATGTTTATATCTGAATTTTTGCGAGATCGTCGATTCCGCGTACGGGTGGGGGGAGCCCTCTCCGGCCCAAAGGAGCAGGAAGAGGGTGTCCCGCAGGGAAGTGTCCTCAGTGTCACACCCTTTGCCCTGAGCATCAACGGCATCACCTCGGTGCTGCCGAAAGATCTCGCTACGCTCTACGTGGACGACCTTTCGATCTCTTTTGGCGCGGCCCAGATGTCGACTCCAACAGGCATTGAACCTTGTCTCTCGCTATGCCGAAGCGCACAGGTTTCGTTTTCTTTGGCCAAGACTAAGGTGGTGCACTTCTGCCGCCATCCATGGCTTCACCCCGACCCAGATTTGTTTCTTAATGGGGTGCGCCTGGATGTGGTGAACTCGCACCGTTTCCTCGGTCTTGTATTCGACCGACGCCTCACCTGGGAGGCTCATATTCGCAGCCTTAGGTTCTCTTGTACCGAGTCGTTAGACTCAGCGGGAAACATCCCTGAAGCTGATCGACAGGCCATCTTCCGGGGTTCCTAAAGCTGTGCCCTGAAAGGAGGACAGCAACAAAGGAGCTTCGGCTCCTTCGTCCACGCCTAGAGGTGGTCCGAGTGGCTCGGAGACGGTGGTTCCTCGAAAACAGGGCTCCCCGCCTCTGAAGCCGCAACGCCCGCTTAAGGTTTCAAGGCGGAGGGAGGAAAAGACTCGTTTGGTGAGCCCAACCTCCCCCAATAAGTCCTCGAAGGCGACAGCGCTTTCTCCGGCCAACAGCGCCCGGGGTTCTGCCTCCGGGAAGCGTACGGCCATTCCCGTGAGGGTCTTCTGTTCGAAGAAGGCTCCTGCGTCTCCTCCGAAACTAAGCCTGGACATTCTCCGTTCCTTGACGTTCAGCGCATGGGGCGCTGATAGGGCTACTGCCCTACTTTTTTTTATCGATCCTTTGTTCGTTCGAAGCTCGACTACGGATGCGAGTTTTATGCTTCCGCAGCCGAACGTTTATTGCGGAAGGTGGATTCGATCCACCACACTGGCCTTCGCCTTGCGACCGTTGCCTTCCGCACTTCCCCCATTCAGAGCCTGTTGGTCGATGCTGGGTAGATGCCGCGTGCAGTGCATCACTCGCCTGTATGCGCGAGCCCGGCGCCTTCCTCAGTCGCCAACAGCTCTCACTGCATCCGCAGCTGATCTCGATGGTGCCTATGCCGTCGAGAGACGCTAGTCATACCCTAAACCCCTGGAGGGTACCACATTTGGCTATTTGTCGCCACGCCTCTGCTCCCAAAGCTTGTACTGCGCCAGAGTATTGCGTTCGACCTTTCTGGAGCACACCTCGTGTCACGCTGGAACCGTGCCAGTTTATACAGATAGCTTCAAGTCCCAAGAGGAGGTCGGCTTCCACGCTGTTTCCCCTCTGTTTGAAGTCAGCGGGGCTCTGCCAGGCGCTGCGTCTGTCTTCACGGCCGAGCTGGTGGCAATACACCCCTCGGTACGGGAGATTACGCTACGTGCCCGGATCGGAGACCGGATTGTGATCTATATGGACTCACAAAGCGCCCTGAGTGCTCTCGCGGCATTGGAATCTCCGCATTTCCTGGTTCACGATTTCCGTGACGCCACGGTTATGGCGAGCCGGGCAGATGTCGAGATTATCTTCTGCTGGGTTCCAGGACATTTAGGAATTGCGGGGAATGAGGGCGCCAATGAGTCCGCGAGGACTCTACGACCGGTGTGGGCAGTCGCCAGATAGCCCCTTTAAAAAAAAAAAAATGATGGATCGCTCGCCAGTACCTTATTGCGACCACTGCGTTGTTCTCAGACTGTTCGACACATTCTTGTTGAAATTCTCAGTCTGGGTGATCTTCGCCCACGTTACCTCTCCCGGTAGCGAGACGAGCCGGGTCGCTACCGCTTGTCCCTTGTACTTGGGACTGGTTTGCGCACACAGACTTGCGGTTTATATTACTTTTTGGAGGTGGCTGGCCTCCTCCACTTTATCTGACTGTTGTAGGTCGCATGTTCCTAACCCCGACGCCGAAGCACGCTTCCTTGTTGATTTTGTTTTTGTTTTATAACTAGAATCTTGCCTTTGTTTCTTTTTTATCTTTGTTATTTACCCTTTTTTTTAATCTAGCCTAGTATCAGGCTTTACGTGAATTACAGCGACATTTGTCCTAGTATGCAGCCTTCGGATGGGCTCTTAAAACTTAAAAAATAAAGTCTCAGAATTGGATGCACCGCCATTTGATGAACCGCTCGCCTGTTCTCACTTTCACTCTTTGTTGTTGGTCGCATGTTTCTTCGATGGGGGGAGGCGGGCCTATCCCCAATGCTGGAGGGCGCCTCCTTCTTGTTGCTTTTTTGCTTATCTTGTTTTTTTGTTTTTGTTCTTCTCTTTTTTTAATTTGTCCTGATTTTACCACCGACTGCACACATTTTTAGATTCCTTTTTTACAAACCACAGGTCTCTACAGCCTATGACAACCACTGTAAAGTTGACTGACTAAAATTGATGTTACATATGGCCATTTACCTACCTGATGTTTTTTATTGTCATTGTAATTGGAAGCATTATTTTGACTAACTATGCAGTAGTAGCTCTGAAACAGAATGGGTTTTGTTGTAAATTTGTTTTGTCTGTGTGATGACATTTAGTTAGAACTCTACTAGGGTGGTCTTTACCTATAGAGGAGGGGGGGGGGGTTCCGAACTTTCCATGGGGCACCCCACCGGCTTAATTTTTTTATTTTGGTGATTGGGCAGCTGATAGGTGACAAATGATGCGACCCACTGGATCAGGTCTGAGGGCAGGTGCTAGCAAGGCTCTCATCCTCGGGTGCTGCTTGGTAGGCTGTCCTGTCGATGAATTCCCACTGAAGAGGAGGACATCTGGTTCACTCGTCGTCGAGCCCATCTGAGCTTGGAACGCTGCAGACAGGACCAGCTCCAGGATGTGGTGGCGACAGTCGAAGTAGAACAACTCCCGACGCAGCTTCTGCTCAATGCTGAGGCATGCCCCCGATCGCTTCCCTGTATTGGAGGCAGTGGTATCAAAGCACATCCCAATGACTCTGAGATTCCCCACTCCTCCAGACAGCTTGGGAACTCCAATCAGTTTCTCTGTATACTGTCCCATCACAGCCATGTGCCTGTTCGATTGCTCGTCCAAAGGTACCCTCTTTGAATGGACCGTAAGGTCTCCTAGGGTACTTACTTTCCTTGTTACTCCTTGCTACAAGGATTTGGGAACCTGTCCACATGTTCTTTGGTGGTGAGCTCTATCATCAATTCTCCCTCCCAATGAACCACCAAGGGAACATCTGCTTTACCACCCCTGCAAAAATGTATCCTGTTTCTCCGGCGACCTCGAGCGTGGATATCCGATTGATGTTAAAGTCGGCGATATCAACACCGAGACTTGGCGGATTCTCAGATCACGAAGGCAGCTTTCCTATCAGACATCTTAGTGCGATCAAGAGCTGAAGCCAATCCGGGGGACATGATATATTGTCAAGCTCTCTTTGGCAGCAGCACATATCCAGAAGGTTCTAGCATCTCTTCTGCTTCTGAGGCCTCAGGGGACATGGTGTTGCAGCTTGATGATACCAAGACAACCGTCGGGGGCTCTCCTTCCTTCTCCTTGCTCTGCTAACGACGCTGTTCCTCGAGGTCCTTTTTCTTCTGTGCCCGGGCCTCCTTTCCAGCCAGAACCGTGTCTACGCCGGCCATTGACCTCCTCCTTCCTTTCTCCCGCTGCGCCAGCATGAACTGTTTGCCCTCCTCGATCGTTATCAGCTGCCGAGCATCCTGGTGATCCATATCGAAGAGGTCTTCCAAGTCATCCTCGAAATCCTTATCCCTCTGGTGCTGGACTGCGGACTGCTTCTTTTCCTTCCTGAGAGATCTCCACGAGTTGAATAGCGCTCCCAGCTTCTCGATAAGGTGCTTCTTTAGACGCACAAGAATTCTGGCCTTATCCCACAAGGGAAGAGCAGCGCTAACTGCTCCCGTAGCTTCTTCACGAACAGTCTACTCTTCATTGTGAAGGTGAAAGAAGTCTTGAAGAACCTGTCTCTTGGAGGGAAGTTTGTTTCCTGTAATGAGTGGGGAAGGCTTCCCTAACAAGTAAATCTCTCACAAACGATTTGATGCCATCTGTGAAAGAGTAAAAAATGCCTAGTTAACGAAATTCCGTCGTCCACTTATCAACAAATGGAGACATTATTATTATCATTAATTAATAGTGAACCCCTATATGGGATAAACTTTGGACACCCGGTGCACCAGTAAACAACATTCAATTTTAATAACTTTAGCCACGCTGTTTCTACACCAAAAGGAACGTTTTTGAGGGATGGCCGGCAAACTTTTCCAAAATCGAAAAATAAGGACCATCCTGCTGTCTACTTTTATGTACTTACTAGACTTGCCAGCCTGCTGTGATTGGTGGAATTTCTATTCTTTCTTCTTGCACCTGAATTATTTATAGCTGTCACCCAGAATTGAACCAGACTACTATCACTTTATCCACTGGGCCCGAAGAGTTACCCTCCCCCCCCACACCCCCATTGGGCATAGTTGTTAAAAAGGGCTACTTTTTATTTCCTACATAAGGCTAAATTCTAAAAGGAACAAATTTGGGAAAGTTGTGCCCTAAATAGTCTGTTAGGGCCACTTAGGTTATGTTCTTTTGTCTATTTCCCTATTCTTAACAAACCTCCCTAGAAGCCTTCATATTTAAAAAGAAATATAAATTCCATTTTAATCCTGTTAAATTGCAGATTATTCTTATTTTTTAGTTCTTAGTGTGAAACTGATGTTTTGCTAGGCACTACATGGTATAGATATATCAATTTGATTATTGGTACTTTTACCCAAATTAAACTGACATTTTGATCTAGGATTCATTTGGTTTTGTTTGTCCTTAAACTGTGATTGAGGTAACTTTCTACTGTCAAAAGTATTATTTGTTTTATACTCTTCAGTAATTTTCCTACTATTATTTATTCCTGGCTGTCTGTGCTTTGTCCCTGACAGTTTTGTCAACTTGTTTCAGTGGAGAGCTTTGATAAGAACATTTTCTTTGACCATATTCAGTAAGATTTTTATTTGTTACATGTTCTCTTTAAAAAATAAGTGTAAATTTAAGTTCCTTCATACACATTAAAATTGTGCTTTTATTTTCCAGGGATTTCCATACAGGCATTTTTATTTCCCGCATTAGAAACAATGCGCCAATTAAAAGGAAAAGTCAAAGAAAATAGCAAAGAAAAACGAGAGCGGAAAAAGGATTTTTTACAAAATAAAGATAAAGTGTTCACGATTGTTCTGCCAGTAATGCTAACGCTAAGTGTCCTTATTATTGTTTATGTCTATTATAAAACAAGACCAAAGGATGATTTAGATCTTTAAGCCCATGGAAAGGTTATGCAACTCCATTTTGTTTCTGTGTTTATCATTAATATTTGGATATAAACACTGGCACCCATTTATTTTTATTTATTCTCTATGGTGATGTTTTTTATTATTTAATTTTATCTCCAGTCAAAGTATTCCACTATCTTTGTTCATGGGTTTTTATGTGGTATGGGAAGATTTTACAGAATTTTATAAGTGTTTATAGTTAATAAATTATATTTTAAGATATTTTCAGTTAAATCCTCAATCAAACATGTTATAATCTTTTAATCAGGTTTATTACTTATGGTATTTGTTCTTTATATTAAGTAATTAAAACTGACACCATGGGTATACACCAAAAATGAGGGGACAAATAATGCCAACCCAGAGGCAGTTCAGTTGTAATAGGAAACTCTTGTAGCCAATCAAATTTGTATAAGTTTTAGTCATAGACATTTGTTAGAATTAGATTTAATATATATTTTTTTTCATTGAATTTTCTGATGGCTGTGTTAAGGGTTAATTTCTTCATCACCATCTCCTCATCCGCTGTATGTTGGACTGGCTGCAGACATGCTCCCACCTTCTCAATTGTGAGAGGAGATATTAGGCTTGCATGTAACAAAAGGACCTATTTATGCCATTCTCCACCCCACCTAGGCACTTAGAGCCGCCTCTGAACTAGACATGATCGTGGAAGTAACCCAGCCAAGCATGGAATCATGGAATGTGAATCTGCCCCTGTGCAAGCTCCTCTTCATGTGACTCTGGTCCCTGTGGAATTGCAAGGAGAGAAGGGGCCTCCTCCCCTGGCTGGTGCCCATTTGAAAGCTAAGATCTCAATTTCGAGAAAGGATCTTTCCAAGGATGGTCTGTCCTGCTAGGGGATCCTTCTGGGGTAAGAAAGAAGCGGGTTCATTCCCCACCCACCTTTCCTAAAAACAAAAAAAATCTAAGATGAAGACACTGAAGGCTAAAGTTTCTTTTTCCTCTGTGGGTCCTCTAGGGATGTATGGGTCAGCTGCTGGTTTGGCCTGCGACCAGGTCAAGATTGGCATGTCCTACCCCGAGGCGCCCTCGTGTGCTGAGGTTCTACTAAAAAACAAAGCTGCAAGTGCGCAAAATGGAGCCTCGATCACCCTCAATGAAAGATTACCCGAGTTTTCGAGCCGGCTGGCTTCAAACGCATTCTGCTTATTCGCTCAACAGATGGCACGTGATGTCCAAAGGCAACGTGACCCATCAGAGGAGAGCATTAGCCAGCTTGATTGGTAGAGAGAAGGTGACCCGTTTCTCGGATGGGAGACTTCTAGCCAATGCGTCAGACACTTCCGATGCGGACATGATTAGTGCTCTTCGGGAACTTAATGGCTCCCCGGTAAATGTTACGCCGCACTCTACCCACTTGCGGATGGTGAGAGGGGAGCCCCCCACCAGTCGAAGGGGTGTCGATCATATAAAAAATGAAAAAATGAATGGAAAGTAGAAAATGAGTGTGTCTCTCTCTCTTTCTCTCTCTCTCTCTCTCTCTCTCTCTCTCTCTCTCTCTCTCTCTCTCTCTCTCTCTCTCTCTCTCTCTCTCTCTCTCTCTCTCTCGCTCTCTCTCTCTCTCTCTCTCTCTCTCTCTCTTTCTCTCTTTCTCTTTTTCTCTTTATCTCTCTTTTTCTCCCTTTTTCTCTCTTTTTCTCTCTTTTTCTCGCTAAGTGGTCTGAGGAACTCCGAGTGGCGAGACTCTGTAAAGAGAATCCCAAGGAGTTCTTTTGATATGTAAACAACCGTAAACCAATCCGTCGAACGATTGGCCCTTTGAGGAATGAGGAGGGGACATTAAAGCATTCAGATGCAGAAAATGCTAACCTCCTCAACGACTACTTCTCTTCAGTGTTTTTACTGAAGAATGTGGTCCCATCCCCCAGCCGACGGATTCCTACTCGGGGGGGGAAAAGCTGGAGGATATGGACTTCACCGAAGGAGAAATCAAAAAGAAGATCAGTGACCTAATGACGAATAAGTCACCTGGCCCGGATGGGTTTCTACCTAAAGTGTTGAAAGAAGTGCGCGATCAAGTGTCACGACACCTGAGCGCAATCTTCAACATGTCAATCCGGACCGAATGCGTTCCTAGAGACTGGCGTGAAGTGGAGGTGACTACTATCTTCAAGAAAGGAGACCGTAGCCAACCGTCGAACTACCGACCTATCATTCTGACTTCGATAGTCGGTAAACTCATGGAAAGCATGATGGTGGACAAAATGACGTCGTGTTTAGAGTCAAACCTGCTACTGAGGAGTTCCCAGCACGGTTTCCGAAGGCAACGATCATGCCTGACGAACCTTGTGGAATTCTTCTACTTCGTCTTCAGTGAGCACGATCGGGACAAGGCGGTGTATGTGGTGTACTTAGACTTTCAGAAAGCCTTTGATAAGGTGCCACACCGCCGCCTTCTCCGGAAAGTTCGAGCGCTGGGCATAGACGGAAAAGTAGCCGGCTGGATCGAGAACTGGCTAAAGTGGCGGACGGCAACGGTGGTGGTGAATGGACAGGCTTCTGAGTGGGTGCCTCAAGGTTCTGTCCTGGGACCACTACTATTCATCATCTACGTCAACGACATGGTTGCCAAGATTTCCAAATTTGCCGACGATTCCAAGCTTGGTATGAACGTTGCAAAGGATGGAAATACTGCCCGCCTGCAGGAAGATCTTGGGAAGATTGGGGAGTGGTCGGACCCGTGGCAAATGCCTTTTAACGTGAACAAATGCAAAGTGATGCATATCGGCCACAGAAACCCCCAATCTCAGTATATCCTTAAGGGCACTGCTATTGAATCCACCGACACTGAGAAGGACTTGGGTGTAACAATCACTAGTGACCTCAAGTTCTCGAAACAGTGCATTGAGGCGGAGAAAAAGGCCCAAAGGATGCTAGGCTATATTAAGCGCCAGTTTGGTTATCGGAACCAGGAGATTGTACTGTGCTTGTACAACTCACTTGTCCGACCGCCACCTGGAGTATGCCGTACATTTTGGAGTCCATTGCGAAAGGACATCGCGAGATTAGAACGCGTACAAGCCAGGGCAACCAAGCTGATTTCCTCTATCCGACATAAAAGTTATGAGGATAGACTAAGGGAATTAGATCTGTTCTCGCTGGAAACCCGTAGACTGCGTGGTCAGCTCATCAAAGTTTTCAAAATACTTCGAGGGTTCGACAATGTTGACTACCGGGATATTTTCACACTGAGTGAGAACAGAACGCGCAATCACGGCTTCAAACCTGAACTGAAGCGTTACAACCGCAATCTGTGTGGAATTTTTTTCACTTACAGTATCTGCGGTAAGTGGAACGCACTTCCAGTTCAAGTTGTCAACAGTGAATCTGTTGACCAGTTCAAGTCAAGACTAGACAAAGTCTTGAAAAGTGGCCGTTTAGGGACGCAAAACAATTGAGCAGCCATGTGCCCGCTCGATTGCTAGTCCAAAGGTACCCTCCTTGAATGCACCGTCAGGTCTCCTAGGGTACCTTCTTTCCTTGTTACTCTCCAGAACCCCAAGCTAATTCGGGAAACGACCTCGGTGCAAGACCAATAGTAAAAGGATAAGTTCTCTCAAAGCAATTTTATTTAATGCTAGATCAATCCGGAATAAGTTTTTAGAATTCAAAGCGTTAGTAGCATTAAATAAATATGATATAATAGGCATCACCGAAACTTGCATCCATAGTCATACAAGGGATTATATCAGTGAATTTCAACTCAAAGGTTACAAATTATTTAACAAAAATAGAATCTAGTCCAAAGGTACCCTCCTTGAATGGACCGTCAGGTCTCCTAGGGTACCTTCTTTCCTTGTTACTCTCCAGAACCCCAAGCTAATTCGGGAAACGACCTCGGTGCAAGACCAATAGTAAAAGGATAAGTTCTCTCAAAGCAATTTTATTTAATGCTAGATCAATCCGGAATAAGTTTTTAGAATTCAAAGCGTTAGTAGCATTAAATAAATATGATATAATAGGCATCACCGAAACTTCCATCCATAGTCATACAAGGGATTATATCAGTGAATTTCAACTCAAAGGTTACAAATTATTTAACAAAAATAGAATTTAGTCCAAAGGTACCCTCCTTGAATGGACCGTCAGGTCTCCTAGGGTACCTTCTTTCCTTGTTACTCTCCAGAACCCTAAGCTAATTCGGGAAACGACCTCGGTGCAAGACCAATAGTAAAATGATAAGTTCTCTCAAAGCAATTTTATTTAATGCTAGATCAATCCGGAATAAGTTTTTAGAATTCAAAGCGTTAGTAGCATTAAATAAATATGATATAATAGGCATCACCGAAACTTGCATCCATAGTCATACAAGGGATTATATCAGTGAATTTCAACTCAAAGGTTACAAATTATTTAACAAAGATAGAATCTAGTCCAAAGGTACCCTCCTTGAATGGACCGTCAGGTCTCCTAGGGTACCTTCTTTCCTTGTTACTCTCCAGAAACCCAAGCTAATTCGGGAAACGACCTCGGTGCAAGACCAATAGTAAAAGGATAAGTTCTCTCAAAGCAATTTTATTTAATGCTAGATCAATCCGGATAAGTTTTTAGAATTCAAACCGTTAGTAGCATTAAATAAATATGATATAATAGGCATCACCGAAACTTGCATCCATAGTCATACAAGGGATTATATCAGTGAATTTCAACTCAAAGGTTACAAATTATTTAACAAAGATAGAATCTAGTCCAAAGGTACCCTCCTTGAATGGACCGTCAGGTCTCCTAGGGTACCTTCTTTCCTTGTTGTTACTCTCCAGAACCCCAAGCTAATTCGGGAAACGACCTCGGTGCAAGACCAATAGTAAAAGGATAAGATCTCTCAAAGCAATTTTATTTAATGCTAGATCAATCCGGAATAAGTTTTTAGAATTCAAAGCGTTAGTAGCATTAAATAAATATGATATAATAGGCATCACCGAAACTTGCATCCATAGTCATACAAGGGATTATATCAGTGAATTTCAACTCAAAGGTTACAAATTATTTAACAAAGATAGAATCTAGTCCAAAGGTACCCTCCTTGAATGGACCGTCAGGTCTCCTAGGGTACCTTCTTTCCTTGTTGTTACTCTCCAGAACCCCAAGCTAATTCGGGAAACGACCTCGGTGCAAGACCAATAGTAAAAGGATAAGTTCTCTCAAAGCAATTATATTAATGCTAGATCAATCCGGAATATGTTTTTAGAATCCAAAGCGCTAGTAGCATTAAATAAATATGATATAATAGGCATCAACGAAACTTGCATCCATAGTCATACAAGGGATTATAGCAGTGAATTTCAACTCAAAGGTTACAAATTATTTAACAAAGATAGAATCTAGTCCGAACGTACCCTCCTTGAATGGACCGTAAGGTCTCCTAGGGTACCTTCTTTCCTTGTTGTTACTCTCCAGAACCCCAAGCTAATTCGCGAAACGACCTCGGTGCAAGACCAATAGTAAAAGGATAAGTTCTCTCAAAGCAATTTTATTTAATGCTAGATCAATCCGGAATAAGTTTTTAGAATTCAAAGCGTTAGTAGCATTAAATAAATATGATATAATAGGCATCACCGAAACTTGCATCCATATCCATACAAGGGATTATATCAGTGAATTTCAACTCAAAGGTTACAAATTATTTAACAAAGATAGAATCTAGTCCAAAGGTACCCTCCTTGAATGGACCGTATGGTCTCCTAGGGTACCTTCTTTCCTTGTTGTTACTCTCCAGAACCCCAAGCTAATTCGGGAAACGACCTCGGTGCAAGACCAATAGTAAAAGGATAAGTTCTCTCAACGCAATTTTATTTAATGCTAGATCAATCCGGAATAAGTTTTTAGAATTCAAAGCGTTAGTAGCATTAAATAAATATGATATAATAGGCATCACCGAAACTTGCATCCATAGTCATACAAGGGATTATATCAGTGAATTTCAACTCAAAGGTTACAAATTATTTAACAAAGATAGAATCTAGTCCAAAGGTACCCTCCTTGAATGGACCGTAAGGTCTCCTAGGGTACCTTCTTTCCTTGTTACTCTCCAGAACCCCAAGCTAATTCGGGGAACGACCTCGGTGCAAGACCAATAGTAAAAGGATAAGTTCTCTCAAAGCAATTTTATTTAATGCTAGATCAATCCGGAATAAGTTTTTAGAATTCAAAGCGTTAGTAGCATTAAATAAATATGATATAATAGGCATCACCGAAACTTGCATTCATAGTCATACAAGGGATTATATCAGTGAATTTCAACTCAAAGGTTACAAATTATTTAACAAAGATAGAATCTAGTCCAAAGGTACCCTCCTTGAATGGACCGTCAGGTCTCCTAGGGTACCTTCTTTCCTTGTTACTCTCCAGAACCCCAAGCTAATTCGGGTAACGACCTCGGTGCAAGACCATTAGTAAAAGGATAAGTTCTCTCAAAGCAATTTTATTTAATGCTAGATCAATCCGGAATAAGTTTTTAGAATTCAAAGCGTTAGTAGCATTAAATAAATATGATCTAATAGGCCTCCCTGAAACTTGCATCCATAGTCATTCCATGGATTATATCAGTGAATTTCAACTCAAAGGTTACAAATTATTTAACAAAGATAGAATCTAGTCCAAACGTACCCTCCTTGAATGGACCGTAAGGTCTCCTAGGGTACCTTCTTTCCTTGTTGTTTCTCTCCAGAACCCCAAGCTAATTCGCGAAACGACCTCGGTGCAAGACCAATAGTAAAAGGATAAGTTCTCACAAAGCAATTTTATTTAATGCTAGATCAATCCGGAATAAGTTTTTAGAATTCAAAGCGTTAGTAGCATTAAATAAATATGATATAATAGGCATCACCGAAACTTGCATCCATATTCATACAAGGGATTATATCAGTGAATTTCAACTCAAAGGTTACAAATTATTTAACAAAGATAGAATCTAGTCCAAAGGTACCCTCCTTGAATGGACCGTAAGGTCTCCTAGGAGACCTTCTTTCCTTGTTGTTAATCTCCAGAACCCCAAGCTAATTCGGGAAACGACCTCGGTGCAAGACCAATAGTAAAAGGATAAGTTCTCACAAAGCAATTTTATTTAATGCTAGATCAATCCGGAATAAGTTTTTAGAATTCAAAGCGTTAGTAGCATTAAATAAATATGATATAATAGGCATCACCGAAACTTGCATCCATAGTCATACAAGGGATTATATCAGTGAATTTCAACTCAAAGGTTACAAATTATTTAACAAAGATAGAATCTAGTCCAAAGGTACCCTCCTTGAATGGACCGTCAGGTCTCCTAGGGTACCTTCTTTCCTTGTTGTTACTCTCCAGAACCCCAAGCTAATTCGGGAAACGACCTCGGTGCAAGACCAATAGTAAAAGGATAAGTTCTCTCAAAGTTATTTTATTTAATGCTAGATCAATCCGGAATAAGTTTTTAGAATTCAAAGCGTTAGTAGCATTAAATAAATATGATATAATAGGCATCACCGAAACTTGCATCCATAGTCATACAAGGGATTATATCAGTGAATTTCAACTCAAAGGTTACAAATTATTTAACAAAGATAGAATCTAGTCCAAAGGTACCCTCCTTGAATGGACCGTCAGGTCTCCCTTGTACCTTCTTTCCTTGTTACTCTCCAGAACCCCAAGCTAATTCGGGAAACGACCTCGGTGCAAGACCAATAGTAAAAGGATAAGTTCTCTCAAAGCAATTTTATTTAATGCTAGATCAATCCGGAATAAGTTTTTAGAATTCAAAGCGTTAGTAGCATTAAATAAATATGATATAATAGGCATCACCGAAACTTGCATCCATATCCATACAAGGGATTATATCAGTGAATTTCAACTCAAAGGTTACAAATTATTTAACAAAGATAGAATCTAGTCCAAAGGTACCCTCCTTGAATGGACCGTATGGTCTCCTAGGGTACCTTCTTTCCTTGTTGTTACTCTCCAGAACCCCAAGCTAATTCGGGAAACGACCTCGGTGCAAGACCAATAGTAAAAGGATAAGTTCTCTCAACGCAATTTTATTTAATGTTACATCAATCCGGAATAAGTTTTTAGAATTCAAAGCGTTAGTAGCATTAAATAAATATGATATAATAGGCATCACCGAAACTTGCATCCATAGTCATACAAGGGATTATATCAGTGAATTTCAACTCAAAGGTTACAAATTATTTAACAAAGATAGAATCTAGTCCAAAGGTACCCTCCTTGAATGGACCGTAAGGTCTCCTAGGGTACCTTCTTTCCTTGTTACTCTCCAGAACCCCAAGCTAATTCGGGGAACGACCTCGGTGCAAGACCAATAGTAAAAGGATAAGTTCTCTCAAAGCAATTTTATTTAATGCTAGATCAATCCGGAATAAGTTTTTAGAATTCAAAGCGTTAGTAGCATTAAATAAATATGATATAATAGGCATCACCGAAACTTGCATTCATAGTCATACAAGGGATTATATCAGTGAATTTCAACTCAAAGGTTACAAATTATTTAACAAAGATAGAATCTAGTCCAAAGGTACCCTCCTTGAATGGACCGTCAGGTCTCCTAGGGTACCTTCTTTCCTTGTTACTCTCCAGAACCCCAAGCTAATTCGGGTAACGACCTCGGTGCAAGACCATTAGTAAAAGGATAAGTTCTCTCAAAGCAATTTTATTTAATGCTAGATCAATCCGGAATAAGTTTTTAGAATTCAAAGCGTTAGTAGCATTAAATAAATATGATCTAATAGGCCTCCCTGAAACTTGCATCCATAGTCATACAAGGGATTATATCAGTGAATTTCAACTCAAAGGTTACAAATTATTTAACAAAGATAGAATCTAGTCCAAACGTACCCTCCTTGAATGGACCGTAAGGTCTCCTAGGG
The DNA here is from genome assembly GCA_963969495.1 of Ceratothoa steindachneri. NCBI lineage: Eukaryota > Metazoa > Arthropoda > Malacostraca > Isopoda > Cymothoidae > Ceratothoa > Ceratothoa steindachneri. The sequence continues at coordinate 93,157,081 of OZ018329.1, forward strand.
TACCTTCTTTCCTTGTTGTTTCTCTCCAGAACCCCAAGCTAATTCGCGAAACGACCTCGGTGCAAGACCAATAGTAAAAGGATAAGTTCTCACAAAGCAATTTTATTTAATGCTAGATCAATCCGGAATAAGTTTTTAGAATTCAAAGCGTTAGTAGCATTAAATAAATATGATATAATAGGCATCACCGAAACTTGCATCCATATTCATACAAGGGATTATATCAGTGAATTTCAACTCAAAGGTTACAAATTATTTAACAAAGATAGAATCTAGTCCAAAGGTACCCTCCTTGAATGGACCGTAAGGTCTCCTAGGAGACCTTCTTTCCTTGTTGTTACTCTCCAGAACCCCAAGCTAATTCGGGAAACGACCTCGGTGCAAGACCAATAGTAAAAGGATAAGTTCTCTCAAAGCAATTTTATTTAATGCTAGATCAATCCGGAATAAGTTTTTAGAATTCAAAGCGTTAGTAGCATTAAATAAATATGATATAATAGGCATCACCGAAACTTGCATCCATAGTCATACAAGGGATTATATCAGTGAATTTCAACTCAAAGGTTACAAATTATTTAACAAAGATAGAATCTAGTCCAAAGGTACCCTCCTTGAATGGACCGTAAGGTCTCCTAGGGGACCTTCTTTCCTTGTTGTTACTCTCCAGAACCCCAAGCTAATTCGGGAAACGACCTCGTTGCAAGACCATTAGTAAAAGGATAAGTTCTCTCAAAGCAATTTTATTTAATGCTAGATCAATCCGGAATAAGTTTTTAGAATTCAAAGCGTTAGTAGCATTAAATAAATATGATATAATAGGCATCACCGAAACTTGCATCCATAGTCATACAAGGGATTATATCAGTGAATTTCAACTCAAAGGTTACAAATTATTTAACAAAGATAGAATCTAGTCCAAAGGTACCCTCCTTGAATGGACCGTCAGGTCTCCTAGGGTACCTTCTTTCCTTGTTGTTACTCTCCAGAACCCCAAGCTAATTCGGGAAACGACCTCGGTGCAAGACCAATAGTAAAAGGATAAGTTCTCTCAAAGCAATTTTATTTAATGCTAGATCAATCCGGAATAAGTTTTTAGAATTCAAAGCGTTAGTAGCATTAAATAAATATGATATAATAGGCATCACCGAAACTTGCATCCATAGTCATACAAGGGATTATATCAGTGAATTTCAACTCAAAGGTTACAAATTATTTAACAAAGATAGAATCTAGTCCAAAGGTACCCTCCTTGAATGGACCGTCAGGTCTCCCTTGTACCTTCTTTCCTTGTTACTCTCCGGAACCCCAAGCTAATTCGGGAAACGACCTCGGTGCAAGACCATTAGTAAAAGGATAAGTTCTCTCAAAGCAATTTTATTTAATGCTAGATCAATCCGGAATAAGTTTTTAGAATTCAAAGCGTTAGTAGCATTAAATAAATATGATATAATAGGCATCACCGAAACTTGCATCCATAGTCATACAAGGGATTATATCAGTGAATTTCAACTCAAAGGTTACAAATTATTTAACAAAGATAGAATCTAGTCCAAAGGTACCCTCCTTGAATGGACCGTCAGGTCTCTTAGGGTACCTTCTTTCCTTGTTGTTACTCTCCAGAACCCCAAGCTAATTCGGGAAACGACCTCGGTGCAAGACCAATAGTAAAAGGATAAGTTCTCTCAAAGCAATTTTATTAATGCTAGATCAATCCGGAATATGTTTTTAGAATCCAAAGCGTTAGTAGCATTAAATAAATATGATATAATAGGCATCACCGAAACTTGCATCCATAGTCATACAAGGGATTATATCAGTGAATTTCAACTCAAAGGTTACAAATTATTTAACAAAGATAGAATCTAGTCCGAACGTACCCTCCTTGAATGGACCGTAAGGTCTCCTAGGGGACCTTCTTTCCTTGTTGTTACTCTCCAGAACCCCAAGCTAATTCGGGAAACGACCTCGGTGCAAGACCAATAGTAAAAGGATAAGTTCTCACAAAGCAATTTTATTTAATGCTAGATCAATCCGGAATAAGTTTTTAGAATTCAAAGCGTTAGTAGCATTAAATAAATATGATATAATAGGCATCACCGAAACTTGCATCCATAGTCATACAAGGGATTATATCAGTGAATTTCAACTCAAAGGTTACAAATTATTTAACAAAGATAGAATCTAGTCCAAAGGTACCCTCCTTGAATGGACCGTCAGGTCTCCTAGGGTACCTTCTTTCCTTGTTGTTACTCTCCAGAACCCCAAGCTAATTCGAGAAACGACCTCGGTGCAAGACCAATAGTAAAAGGATAAGTTCTCTCAAAGCAATTTTATTTAATGCTAGATCAATCCGGAATAAGTTTTTAGAATTCAAAGCGTTAGTAGCATTAAATAAATATGATATAATAGGCATCACCGAAACTTGCATCCATAGTCATACAAGGGATTATATCAGTGAATTTCAACTCAAAGGTTACAAATTATTTAACAAAGATAGAATCTAGTCCAAAGGTACCCTCCTTGAATGGACCGTCAGGTCTCCTAGGGTACCTTCTTTCCTTGTTGTTACTCTCCAGAACCCCAAGCTAATTCGGGAAACGACCTCGGTGCAAGACCATTAGTAAAAGGATAAGTTCTCTCAAAGCAATTTTATTTAATGCTAGATCAATCCGGAATAAGTTTTTAGAATTCAAAGCGTTAGTAGCATTAAATAAATATGATATAATAGGCATCACCGAAACTTGCATCCATAGTCATACAAGGGATTATATCAGTGAATTTCAACTCAAAGGTTCCAAATTATTTAACAAAGATAGAATCTAGTCCAAAGGTACCCTCCTTGAATGGACCGTAAGGTCTCCTAGGGTACCTTCTTTCCTTGTTGTTACTCTCCAGAACCCTAAGCTAATTCGGGAAACGACCTCGGTGCAAGACCAATAGTAAAAGGATAAGTTCTCACAAAGCAATTTTATTTAATGCTAGATCAATCCGGAATAAGTTTTTAGAATTCAAAGCGTTAGTAGCATTAAATAAATATGATATAATAGGCATCACCGAAACTTGCATCCATAGTCATACAAGGGATTATATCAGTGAATTTCAACTCAAAGGTTACAAATTATTTAACAAAGATAGAATCTAGTCCAAAGGTACCCTCCTTGAATGGACCGTCAGGTCTCCTAGGGTACCTTCTTTCCTTGTTGTTACTCTCCAGAACCCCAAGCTAATTCGGGAAACGACCTCGGTGCAAGACCAATAGTAAAAGGATAAGATCTCTCAAAGCAATTTTATTTAATGCTAGATCAATCCCGAATAAGTTTTTAGAATTCAAAGCGTTAGTAGCATTAAATAAATATGATATAATAGGCATCACCGAAACTTGCATCCATAGTCATACAAGGGATTATATCAGTGAATTTCAACTCAAAGGTTACAAATTATTTAACAAAGATAGAATCTAGTCCAAAGGTACCCTCCTTGAATGGACCGTCAGGTCTCCTAGGGTACCTTCTTTCCTTGTTGTTACTCTCCAGAACCCCAAGCTAATTCGGGAAACGACCTCGGTGCAAGACCAATAGTAAAAGGATAAGTTCTCTCAAAGCAATTTTATTTAATGCTAGATCAATCCGGAATAAGTTTTTAGAATTCAAAGCGTTAGTAGCATTAAATAAATATGATATAATAGGCATCACCGAAACTTGCATCCATAGTCATACAAGGGATTATATCAGTGAATTTCAACTCAAAGGTTACAAATTATTTAACAAAGATAGAATCTAGTCCAAAGGTACCCTCCTTGAATGGACCGTCAGGTCTCTTAGGGTACCTTCTTTCCTTGTTGTTACTCTCCAGAACCCCAAGCTAATTCGGGAAACGACCTCGGTGCAAGACCAATAGTAAAAGGATAAGTTCTCTCAAAGCAATTTTATTAATGCTAGATCAATCCGGAATATGTTTTTAGAATCCAAAGCGTTAGTAGCATTAAATAAATATGATATAATAGGCATCACCGAAACTTGCATCCATAGTCATACAAGGGATTATATCAGTGAATTTCAACTCAAAGGTTACAAATTATTTAACAAAGATAGAATCTAGTCCGAACGTACCCTCCTTGAATGGACCGTAAGGTCTCCTAGGGGACCTTCTTTCCTTGTTGTTACTCTCCAGAACCCCAAGCTAATTCGGGAAACGACCTCGGTGCAAGACCAATAGTAAAAGGATAAGTTCTCACAAAGCAATTTTATTTAATGCTAGATCAATCCGGAATAAGTTTTTAGAATTCAAAGCGTTAGTAGCATTAAATAAATATGATATAATAGGCATCACCGAAACTTGCATCCATAGTCATACAAGGGATTATATCAGTGAATTTCAACTCAAAGGTTACAAATTATTTAACAAAGATAGAATCTAGTCCAAAGGTACCCTCCTTGAATGGACCGTCAGGTCTCCTAGGGTACCTTCTTTCCTTGTTGTTACTCTCCAGAACCCCAAGCTAATTCGAGAAACGACCTCGGTGCAAGACCAATAGTAAAAGGATAAGTTCTCTCAAAGCAATTTTATTTAATGCTAGATCAATCCGGAATAAGTTTTTAGAATTCAAAGCGTTAGTAGCATTAAATAAATATGATATAATAGGCATCACCGAAACTTGCATCCATAGTCATACAAGGGATTATATCAGTGAATTTCAACTCAAAGGTTACAAATTATTTAACAAAGATAGAATCTAGTCCAAAGGTACCCTCCTTGAATGGACCGTCAGGTCTCCTAGGGTACCTTCTTTCCTTGTTGTTACTCTCCAGAACCCCAAGCTAATTCGGGAAACGACCTCGGTGCAAGACCATTAGTAAAAGGATAAGTTCTCTCAAAGCAATTTTATTTAATGCTAGATCAATCCGGAATAAGTTTTTAGAATTCAAAGCGTTAGTAGCATTAAATAAATATGATATAATAGGCATCACCGAAACTTGCATCCATAGTCATACAAGGGATTATATCAGTGAATTTCAACTCAAAGGTTCCAAATTATTTAACAAAGATAGAATCTAGTCCAAAGGTACCCTCCTTGAATGGACCGTAAGGTCTCCTAGGGTACCTTCTTTCCTTGTTGTTACTCTCCAGAACCCTAAGCTAATTCGGGAAACGACCTCGGTGCAAGACCAATAGTAAAAGGATAAGTTCTCACAAAGCAATTTTATTTAATGCTAGATCAATCCGGAATAAGTTTTTAGAATTCAAAGCGTTAGTAGCATTAAATAAATATGATATAATAGGCATCACCGAAACTTGCATCCATAGTCATACAAGGGATTATATCAGTGAATTTCAACTCAAAGGTTACAAATTATTTAACAAAGATAGAATCTAGTCCAAAGGTACCCTCCTTGAATGGACCGTCAGGTCTCCTAGGGTACCTTCTTTCCTTGTTGTTACTCTCCAGAACCCCAAGCTAATTCGGGAAACGACCTCGGTGCAAGACCAATAGTAAAAGGATAAGATCTCTCAAAGCAATTTTATTTAATGCTAGATCAATCCCGAATAAGTTTTTAGAATTCAAAGCGTTAGTAGCATTAAATAAATATGATATAATAGGCATCACCGAAACTTGCATCCATAGTCATACAAGGGATTATATCAGTGAATTTCAACTCAAAGGTTACAAATTATTTAACAAAGATAGAATCTAGTCCAAAGGTACCCTCCTTGAATGGACCGTCAGGTCTCCTAGGGTACCTTCTTTCCTTGTTGTTACTCTCCAGAACCCCAAGCTAATTCGGGAAACGACCTCGGTGCAAGACCAATAGTAAAAGGATAAGTTCTCTCAAAGCAATTATATTAATGCTAGATCAATCCGGAATATGTTTTTAGAATCCAAAGCGCTAGTAGCATTAAATAAATATGATATAATAGGCATCAACGAAACTTGCATCCATAGTCATACAAGGGATTATAGCAGTGAATTTCAACTCAAAGGTTACAAATTATTTAACAAAGATAGAATCTAGTCCGAACGTACCCTCCTTGAATGGACCGTAAGGTCTCCTAGGGTACCTTCTTTCCTTGTTGTTACTCTCCAGAACCCCAAGCTAATTCGCGAAACGACCTCGGTGCAAGACCAATAGTAAAAGGATAAGTTCTCTCAAAGCAATTTTATTTAATGCTAGATCAATCCGGAATAAGTTTTTAGAATTCAAAGCGTTAGTAGCATTAAATAAATATGATATAATAGGCATCACCGAAACTTGCATCCATAGTCATACAAGGGATTATATCAGTGAATTTCAACTCAAAGGTTACAAATTATTTAACAAAGATAGAATCTAGTCCAAAGGTACCCTCCTTGAATGTACCGTAAGGTCTCCTAGGGTACCTTCTTTCCTTGTTACTCTCCAGAACCCCAAGCTAATTCGGGAAACGACCTCGGTGCAAGACCAATAGTAAAAGGATAAGTTCTCTCAAAGCAATTTTATTTAATGCTAGATCAATCCGGAATAAGTTTTTAGAATTCAAAGCGTTAGTAGCATTAAATAAATATGATATAATAGGCATCACCGAAACTTGCATTCATAGTCATACAAGGGATTATATCAGTGAATTTCAACTCAAAGGTTACAAATTATTTAACAAAGATAGAATCTAGTCCAAAGGTACCCTCCTTGAATGGACCGTCAGGTCTCCTAGGGTACCTTCTTTCCTTGTTACTCTCCAGAACCCCAAGCTAATTCGGGTAACGACCTCGGTGCAAGACCATTAGTAAAAGGATAAGTTCTCTCAAAGCAATTTTATTTAATGCTAGATCAATCCGGAATAAGTTTTTAGAATTCAAAGCGTTAGTAGCATTAAATAAATATGATCTAATAGGCCTCCCTGAAACTTGCGTCCATAGTCATACAAGGGATTATATCAGTGAATTTCAACTCAAAGGTTACAAATTATTTAACAAAGATAGAATCTAGTCCAAACGTACCCTCCTTGAATGGACCGTAAGGTCTCCTAGGGTACCTTATTTCCTTGTTGTTTCTCTCCAGAACCCCAAGCTAATTCGCGAAACGACCTCGGTGCAAGACCAATAGTAAAAGGATAAGTTCTCACAAAGCAATTTTATTTAATGCTAGATCAATCCGGAATAAGTTTTTAGAATTCAAAGCGTTAGTAGCATTAAATAAATATGATATAATAGGCATCACCGAAACTTGCATCCATATTCATACAAGGGATTATATCAGTGAATTTCAACTCAAAGGTTACAAATTATTTAACAAAGATAGAATCTAGTCCAAAGGTACCCTCCTTGAATGGACCGTAAGGTCTCCTAGGGGACCTTCTTTCCTTGTTGTTACTCTCCAGAACCCCAAGCTAATTCGGGAAACGACCTCGGTGCAAGACCAATAGTAAAAGGATAAGTTCTCACAAAGCAATTTTATTTAATGCTAGATCAATCCGGAATAAGTTTTTAGAATTCAAAGCGTTAGTAGCATTAAATAAATATGATATAATAGGCATCACCGAAACTTGCATCCATAGTCATACAAGGGATTATATCAGTGAATTTCAACTCAAAGGTTACAAATTATTTAACAAAGATAGAATCTAGTCCAAAGGTACCCTCCTTGAATGGACCGTCAGGTCTCCTAGGGTACCTTCTTTCCTTGTTGTTACTCTCCAGAACCCCAAGCTAATTCGGGAAACGACCTCGGTGCAAGACCAATAGTAAAAGGATAAGTTCTCTCAAAGCAATTTTATTAATGCTAGATCAATCCGGAATATGTTTTTAGAATCCAAAGCGTTAGTAGCATTAAATAAATATGATATAATAGGCATCACCGAAACTTGCATCCATAGTCATACAAGGGATTATATCAGTGAATTTCAACTCAAAGGTTACAAATTATTTAACAAAGATAGAATCTAGTCCGAACGTACCCTCCTTGAATGGACCGTAAGGTCTCCTAGGGGACCTTCTTTCCTTGTTGTTACTCTCCAGAACCCCAAGCTAATTCGGGAAACGACCTCGGTGCAAGACCAATAGTAAAAGGATAAGTTCTCACAAAGCAATTTTATTTAATGCTAGATCAATCCGGAATAAGTTTTTAGAATTCAAAGCGTTAGTAGCATTAAATAAATATGATATAATAGGCATCACCGAAACTTGCATCCATAGTCATACAAGGGATTATATCAGTGAATTTCAACTCAAAGGTTACAAATTATTTAACAAAGATAGAATCTAGTCCAAAGGTACCCTCCTTGAATGGACCTTCAGGTCTCCTAGGGTACCTTCTTTCCTTGTTGTTACTCTCCAGAACCCCAAGCTAATTCGAGAAACGACCTCGGTGCAAGACCAATAGTAAAAGGATAAGTTCTCTCAAAGCAATTTTATTTAATGCTAGATCAATCCGGAATAAGTTTTTAGAATTCAAAGCGTTAGTAGCATTAAATAAATATGATATAATAGGCATCACCGAAACTTGCATCCATAGTCATACAAGGGATTATATCAGTGAATTTCAACTCAAAGGTTACAAATTATTTAACAAAGATAGAATCTAGTCCAAAGGTACCCTCCTTGAATGGACCGTCAGGTCTCCTAGGGTACCTTCTTTCCTTGTTGTTACTCTCCAGAACCCCAAGCTAATTCGGGAAACGACCTCGGTGCAAGACCATTAGTAAAAGGATAAGTTCTCTCAAAGCAATTTTATTTAATGCTAGATCAATCCGGAATAAGTTTTTAGAATTCAAAGCGTTAGTAGCATTAAATAAATATGATATAATAGGCATCACCGAAACTTGCATCCATAGTCATACAAGGGATTATATCAGTGAATTTCAACTCAAAGGTTACAAATTATTTAACAAAGATAGAATCTAGTCCAAAGGTACCCTCCTTGAATGGACCGTAAGGTCTCCTAGGGTACCTTCTTTCCTTGTTGTTACTCTCCAGAACCCCAAGCTAATTCGGGAAACGACCTCGGTGCAAGACGAATAGTAAAAGGATAAGTTCTCACAAAGCAATTTTATTTAATGCTAGATCAATCCGGAATAAGTTTTTAGAATTCAAAGCGTTAGTAGCATTAAATAAATATGATATAATAGGCATCACCGAAACTTGCATCCATAGTCATACAAGGGATTATATCAGTGAATTTCAACTCAAAGGTTACAAATTATTTAACAAAGATAGAATCTAGTCCAAAGGTACCCTCCTTGAATGGACCGTCAGGTCTCCTAGGGTACCTTCTTTCCTTGTTGTTACTCTCCAGAACCCCAAGCTTATTCGGGAAACGACCTCGGTGCAAGACCAATAGTAAAAGGATAAGATCTCTCAAAGCAATTTTATTTAATGCTAGATCAATCCCGAATAAGTTTTTAGAATTCAAAGCGTTAGTAGCATTAAATAAATATGATATAATAGGCATCACCGAAACTTGCATCCATAGTCATACAAGGGATTATATCAGTGAATTTCAACTCAAAGGTTACAAATTATTTAACAAAGATAGAATCTAGTCCAAAGGTACCCTCCTTGAATGGACCGTCAGGTCTCCTAGGGTACCTTCTTTCCTTGTTGTTACTCTCCAGAACCCCAAGCTAATTCGGGAAACGACCTCGGTGCAAGACCAATAGTAAAAGGATAAGTTCTCTCAAAGCAATTATATTAATGCTAGATCAATCCGGAATATGTTTTTAGAATCCAAAGCGCTAGTAGCATTAAATAAATATGATATAATAGGCATCAACGAAACTTGCATCCATAGTCATACAAGGGATTATAGCAGTGAATTTCAACTCAAAGGTTACAAATTATTTAACAAAGATAGAATCTAGTCCGAACGTACCCTCCTTGAATGGACCGTAAGGTCTCCTAGGGTACCTTCTTTCCTTGTTGTTACTCTCCAGAACCCCAAGCTAATTCGCGAAACGACCTCGGTGCAAGACCAATAGTAAAAGGATAAGTTCTCTCAAAGCAATTTTATTTAATGCTAGATCAATCCGGAATAAGTTTTTAGAATTCAAAGCGTTAGTAGCATTAAATAAATATGATATAATAGGCATCACCGAAACTTGCATCCATATCTATACAAGGGATTATAGCAGTGAATTTCAACTCAAAGGTTACAAATTATTTAACAAAGATAGAATCTAGTCCAAAGGTACCCTCCTTGAATGGACCGTATGGTCTCCTAGGGTACCTTCTTTCCTTGTTGTTACTCTCCAGAACCCCAAGCTAATTCGGGAAACGACCTCGGTGCAAGACCAATAGTAAAAGGATAAGTTCTCTCAACGCAATTTTATTTAATGCTAGATCAATCCGGAATAAGTTTTTAGAATTCAAAGCGTTAGTAGCATTAAATAAATATGATATAATAGGCATCACCGAAACTTGCATCCATAGTCATACAAGGGATTATATCAGTGAATTTCAACTCAAAGGTTACAAATTATTTAACAAAGATAGAATCTAGTCCAAAGGTACCCTCCTTGAATGTACCGTAAGGTCTCCTAGGGTACCTTCTTTCCTTGTTACTCTCCAGAACCCCAAGCTAATTCGGGAAACGACCTCGGTGCAAGACCAATAGTAAAAGGATAAGTTCTCTCAAAGCAATTTTATTTAATGCTAGATCAATCCGGAATAAGTTTTTAGAATTCAAAGCGTTAGTAGCATTAAATAAATATGATATAATAGGCATCACCGAAACTTGCATTCATAGTCATACAAGGGATTATATCAGTGAATTTCAACTCAAAGGTTACAAATTATTTAACAAAGATAGAATCTAGTCCAAAGGTACCCTCCTTGAATGGACCGTCAGGTCTCCTAGGGTACCTTCTTTCCTTGTTACTCTCCAGAACCCCAAGCTAATTCGGGTAACGACCTCGGTGCAAGACCATTAGTAAAAGGATAAGTTCTCTCAAAGCAATTTTATTTAATGCTAGATCAATCCGGAATAAGTTTTTAGAATTCAAAGCGTTAGTAGCATTAAATAAATATGATCTAATAGGCCTCCCTGAAACTTGCATCCATAGTCATACAAGGGATTATATCAGTGAATTTCAACTCAAAGGTTACAAATTATTTAACAAAGATAGAATCTAGTCCAAACGTACCCTCCTTGAATGGACCGTAAGGTCTCCTAGGGTACCTTATTTCCTTGTTGTTTCTCTCCAGAACCCCAAGCTAATTCGCGAAACGACCTCGGTGCAAGACCAATAGTAAAAGGATAAGTTCTCACAAAGCAATTTTATTTAATGCTAGATCAATCCGGAATAAGTTTTTAGAATTCAAAGCGTTAGTAGCATTAAATAAATATGATATAATAGGCATCACCGAAACTTGCATCCATATTCATACAAGGGATTATATCAGTGAATTTCAACTCAAAGGTTACAAATTATTTAACAAAGATAGAATCTAGTCCAAAGGTACCCTCCTTGAATGGACCGTAAGGTCTCCTAGGGGACCTTCTTTCCTTGTTGTTACTCTCCAGAACCCCAAGCTAATTCGGGAAACGACCTCGGTGCAAGACCAATAGTAAAAGGATAAGTTCTCACAAAGCAATTTTATTTAATGCTAGATCAATCCGGAATAAGTTTTTAGAATTCAAAGCGTTAGTAGCATTAAATAAATATGATATAATAGGCATCACCGAAACTTGCATCCATAGTCATACAAGGGATTATATCAGTGAATTTCAACTCAAAGGTTACAAATTATTTAACAAAGATAGAATCTAGTCCAAAGGTACCCTCCTTGAATGGACCGTCAGGTCTCCTAGGGTACCTTCTTTCCTTGTTGTTACTCTCCAGAACCCCAAGCTAATTCGGGAAACGACCTCGGTGCAAGACCAATAGTAAAAGGATAAGTTCTCTCAAAGCAATTTTATTTAATGCTAGATCAATCCGGAATAAGTTTTTAGAATTCAAAGCGTTAGTAGCATTAAATAAATATGATATAATAGGCATCACCGAAACTTGCATCCATAGTCATACAAGGGATTATATCAGTGAATTTCAACTCAAAGGTTACAAATTATTTAACAAAGATAGAATCTAGTCCAAAGGTACCCTCCTTGAATGGACCGTAAGGTCTCCTAGGGTACCTTCTTTCCTTGTTGTTACTCTCCAGAACCCCAAGCTAATTCGGGAAACGACCTCGGTGCAAGACCAATAGTAAAAGGATAAGTTCTCACAAAGCAATTTTATTTAATGCTAGATCAATCCGGAATAAGTTTTTAGAATTCAAAGCGTTAGTAGCATTAAATAAATATATAATAGGCATCACCGAAACTTGCATCCATAGTCATACAAGGGATTATATCAGTGAATTTCAACTCAAAGGTTACAAATTATTTAACAAAGATAGAATCTAGTCCAAAGGTACCCTCCTTGAATGGACCGTCAGGTCTCCTAGGGTACCTTCTTTCCTTGTTGTTACTCCCTAGAACCCCAAGCTAATTCGGGAAACGACCTCGGTGCAAGACCATTAGTAAAAGGATAAGTTCTCTCAAAGCAATTTTATTTAATGCTAGATCAATCCGGAATAAGTTTTTAGAATTCAAAGCGTTAGTAGCATTAAATAAATATGATCTAATAGGCCTCCCTGAAACTTGCATCCATAGTCATACAAGGGATTATATCAGTGAATTTCAACTCAAAGGTTACAAATTATTTAACAAAGATAGAATCTAGTCCAAACGTACCCTCCTTGAATGGACCGTAAGGTCTCCTAGGGTACCTTATTTCCTTGTTGTTTCTCTCCAGAACCCCAAGCTAATTCGCGAAACGACCTCGGTGCAAGACCAATAGTAAAAGGATAAGTTCTCACAAAGCAATTTTATTTAATGCTAGATCAATCCGGAATAAGTTTTTAGAATTCAAAGCGTTAGTAGCATTAAATAAATATGATATAATAGGCATCACCGAAACTTGCATCCATAGTCATACAAGGGATTATATCAGTGAATTTCAACTCAAAGGTTACAAATTATTTAACAAAGATAGAATCTAGTCCAAAGGTACCCTCCTTGAATGGACCGTCAGGTCTCCCTTGTACCTTCTTTCCTTGTTACTCTCCGGAACCCCAAGCTAATTCGGGAAACGACCTCGGTGCAAGACCATTAGTAAAAGGATAAGTTCTCTCAAAGCAATTTTATTTAATGCTAGATCAATCCGGAATAAGTTTTTAGAATTCAAAGCGTTAGTAGCATTAAATAAATATGATATAATAGGCATCACCGAAACTTGCATCCATATTCATACAAGGGATTATATCAGTGAATTTCAACTCAAAGGTTACAAATTATTTAACAAAGATAGAATCTAGTCCAAAGGTACCCTCCTTGAATGGACCGTAAGGTCTCCTAGGGGACCTTCTTTCCTTGTTGTTACTCTCCAGAACCCCAAGCTAATTCGGGAAACGACCTCGGTGCAAGACCAATAGTAAAAGGATAAGTTCTCACAAAGCAATTTTATTTAATGCTAGATCAATCCGGAATAAGTTTTTAGAATTCAAAGCGTTAGTAGCATTAAATAAATATGATATAATAGGCATCACCGAAACTTGCATCCATAGTCATACAAGGGATTATATCAGTGAATTTCAACTCAAAGGTTACAAATTATTTAACAAAGATAGAATCTAGTCCAAAGGTACCCTCCTTGAATGGACCGTCAGGTCTCCTAGGGTACCTTCTTTCCTTGTTGTTACTCTCCAGAACCCCAAGCTAATTCGGGAAACGACCTCGGTGCAAGACCAATAGTAAAAGGATAAGTTCTCTCAAAGCAATTTTATTTAATGCTAGATCAATCCGGAATAAGTTTTTAGAATTCAAAGCGTTAGTAGCATTAAATAAATATGATATAATAGGCATCACCGAAACTTGCATCCATAGTCATACAAGGGATTATATCAGTGAATTTCAACTCAAAGGTTACAAATTATTTAACAAAGATAGAATCTAGTCCAAAGGTACCCTCCTTGAATGGACCGTAAGGTCTCCTAGGGTACCTTCTTTCCTTGTTGTTACTCTCCAGAACCCCAAGCTAATTCGGGAAACGACCTCGGTGCAAGACCAATAGTAAAAGGATAAGTTCTCACAAAGCAATTTTATTTAATGCTAGATCAATCCGGAATAAGTTTTTAGAATTCAAAGCGTTAGTAGCATTAAATAAATATATAATAGGCATCACCGAAACTTGCATCCATAGTCATACAAGGGATTATATCAGTGAATTTCAACTCAAAGGTTACAAATTATTTAACAAAGATAGAATCTAGTCCAAAGGTACCCTCCTTGAATGGACCGTCAGGTCTCCTAGGGTACCTTCTTTCCTTGTTGTTACTCTCCAGAACCCCAAGCTAATTCGGGAAACGACCTCGGTGCAAGACCATTAGTAAAAGGATAAGTTCTCTCAAAGCAATTTTATTTAATGCTAGATCAATCCGGAATAAGTTTTTAGAATTCAAAGCGTTAGTAGCATTAAATAAATATGATATAATAGGCATCACCGAAACTTGCATCCATAGTCATACAAGGGATTATATCAGTGAATTTCAACTCAAAGGTTACAAATTATTTAACAAAGATAGAATCTAGTCCAAAGGTACCCTCCTTGAATGGACCGTAAGGTCTCCTAGGGTACCTTCTTTCCTTGTTGTTACTCTCCAGAACCCCAAGCTAATTCGGGAAACGACCTCGGTGCAAGCCGAATAGTAAAAGGATAAGTTCTCACAAAGCAATTTTATTTAATGCTAGATCAATCCGGAATAAGTTTTTAGAATTCAAAGCGTTAGTAGCATTAAATAAATATGATATAATAGGCATCACCGAAACTTGCATCCATAGTCATACAAGGGATTATATCAGTGAATTTCAACTCAAAGGTTACAAATTATTTAACAAAGATAGAATCTAGTCCGAACGTACCCTCCTTGAATGGACCGTAAGGTCTCCTAGGGTACCTTCTTTCCTTGTTGTTACTCTCCAGAACCCCAAGCTAATTCGCGAAACGACCTCGGTGCAAGACCAATAGTAAAAGGATAAGTTCTCTCAAAGCAATTTTATTTAATGCTAGATCAATCCGGAATAAGTTTTTAGAATTCAAAGCGTTAGTAGCATTAAATAAATATGATATAATAGGCATCACCGAAACTTGCATCCATATCTATACAAGGGATTATAGCAGTGAATTTCAACTCAAAGGTTACAAATTATTTAACAAAGATAGAATCTAGTCCAAAGGTACCCTCCTTGAATGGACCGTATGGTCTCCTAGGGTACCTTCTTTCCTTGTTGTTACTCTCCAGAACCCCAAGCTAATTCGGGAAACGACCTCGGTGCAAGACCAATAGTAAAAGGATAAGTTCTCTCAACGCAATTTTATTTAATGCTAGATCAATCCGGAATAAGTTTTTAGAATTCAAAGCGTTAGTAGCATTAAATAAATATGATATAATAGGCATCACCGAAACTTGCATCCATAGTCATACAAGGGATTATATCAGTGAATTTCAACTCAAAGGTTACAAATTATTTAACAAAGATAGAATCTAGTCCAAAGGTACCCTCCTTGAATGTACCGTAAGGTCTCCTAGGGTACCTTCTTTCCTTGTTACTCTCCAGAACCCCAAGCTAATTCGGGAAACGACCTCGGTGCAAGACCAATAGTAAAAGGATAAGTTCTCTCAAAGCAATTTTATTTAATGCTAGATCAATCCGGAATAAGTTTTTAGAATTCAAAGCGTTAGTAGCATTAAATAAATATGATATAATAGGCATCACCGAAACTTGCATTCATAGTCATACAAGGGATTATATCAGTGAATTTCAACTCAAAGGTTACAAATTATTTAACAAAGATAGAATCTAGTCCAAAGGTACCCTCCTTGAATGGACCGTCAGGTCTCCTAGGGTACCTTCTTTCCTTGTTACTCTCCAGAACCCCAAGCTAATTCGGGTAACGACCTCGGTGCAAGACCATTAGTAAAAGGATAAGTTCTCTCAAAGCAATTTTATTTAATGCTAGATCAATCCGGAATAAGTTTTTAGAATTCAAAGCGTTAGTAGCATTAAATAAATATGATCTAATAGGCCTCCCTGAAACTTGCATCCATAGTCATACAAGGGATTATATCAGTGAATTTCAACTCAAAGGTTACAAATTATTTAACAAAGATAGAATCTAGTCCAAACGTACCCTCCTTGAATGGACCGTAAGGTCTCCTAGGGTACCTTATTTCCTTGTTGTTTCTCTCCAGAACCCCAAGCTAATTCGCGAAACGACCTCGGTGCAAGACCAATAGTAAAAGGATAAGTTCTCACAAAGCAATTTTATTTAATGCTAGATCAATCCGGAATAAGTTTTTAGAATTCAAAGCGTTAGTAGCATTAAATAAATATGATATAATAGGCATCACCGAAACTTGCATCCATATTCATACAAGGGATTATATCAGTGAATTTCAACTCAAAGGTTACAAATTATTTAACAAAGATAGAATCTAGTCCAAAGGTACCCTCCTTGAATGGACCGTAAGGTCTCCTAGGGGACCTTCTTTCCTTGTTGTTACTCTCCAGAACCCCAAGCTAATTCGGGAAACGACCTCGGTGCAAGACCAATAGTAAAAGGATAAGTTCTCACAAAGCAATTTTATTTAATGCTAGATCAATCCGGAATAAGTTTTTAGAATTCAAAGCGTTAGTAGCATTAAATAAATATGATATAATAGGCATCACCGAAACTTGCATCCATAGTCATACAAGGGATTATATCAGTGAATTTCAACTCAAAGGTTACAAATTATTTAACAAAGATAGAATCTAGTCCAAAGGTACCCTCCTTGAATGGACCGTCAGGTCTCCTAGGGTACCTTCTTTCCTTGTTGTTACTCTCCAGAACCCCAAGCTAATTCGGGAAACGACCTCGGTGCAAGACCAATAGTAAAAGGATAAGTTCTCTCAAAGCAATTTTATTTAATGCTAGATCAATCCGGAATAAGTTTTTAGAATTCAAAGCGTTAGTAGCATTAAATAAATATGATATAATAGGCATCACCGAAACTTGCATCCATAGTCATACAAGGGATTATATCAGTGAATTTCAACTCAAAGGTTACAAATTATTTAACAAAGATAGAATCTAGTCCAAAGGTACCCTCCTTGAATGGACCGTAAGGTCTCCTAGGGTACCTTCTTTCCTTGTTGTTACTCTCCAGAACCCCAAGCTAATTCGGGAAACGACCTCGGTGCAAGACCAATAGTAAAAGGATAAGTTCTCACAAAGCAATTTTATTTAATGCTAGATCAATCCGGAATAAGTTTTTAGAATTCAAAGCGTTAGTAGCATTAAATAAATATATAATAGGCATCACCGAAACTTGCATCCATAGTCATACAAGGGATTATATCAGTGAATTTCAACTCAAAGGTTACAAATTATTTAACAAAGATAGAATCTAGTCCAAAGGTACCCTCCTTGAATGGACCGTCAGGTCTCCTAGGGTACCTTCTTTCCTTGTTGTTACTCTCCAGAACCCCAAGCTAATTCGGGAAACGACCTCGGTGCAAGACCATTAGTAAAAGGATAAGTTCTCTCAAAGCAATTTTATTTAATGCTAGATCAATCCGGAATAAGTTTTTAGAATTCAAAGCGTTAGTAGCATTAAATAAATATGATCTAATAGGCCTCCCTGAAACTTGCATCCATAGTCATACAAGGGATTATATCAGTGAATTTCAACTCAAAGGTTACAAATTATTTAACAAAGATAGAATCTAGTCCAAACGTACCCTCCTTGAATGGACGGTAAGGTCTCCTAGGGTACCTTATTTCCTTGTTGTTTCTCTCCAGAACCCCAAGCTAATTCGCGAAACGACCTCGGTGCAAGACCAATAGTAAAAGGATAAGTTCTCACAAAGCAATTTTATTTAATGCTAGATCAATCCGGAATAAGTTTTTAGAATTCAAAGCGTTAGTAGCATTAAATAAATATGATATAATAGGCATCACCGAAACTTGCATCCATATTCATACAAGGGATTATATCAGTGAATTTCAACTCAAAGGTTACAAATTATTTAACAAAGATAGAATCTAGTCCAAAGGTACCCTCCTTGAATGGACCGTAAGGTCTCCTAGGGGACCTTCTTTCCTTGTTGTTACTCTCCAGAACCCCAAGCTAATTCGGGAAACGACCTCGGTGCAAGACGAATAGTAAAAGGATAAGTTCTCACAAAGCAATTTTATTTAATGCTAGATCAATCCGGAATAAGTTTTTAGAATTCAAAGCGTTAGTAGCATTAAATAAATATGATATAATAGGCATCACCGAAACTTGCATCCATAGTCATACAAGGGATTATATCAGTGAATTTCAACTCAAAGGTTACAAATTATTTAACAAAGATAGAATCTAGTCCAAAGGTACCCTCCTTGAATGGACCGTCAGGTCTCCTAGGGTACCTTCTTTCCTTGTTGTTACTCTCCAGAACCCCAAGCTAATTCGGGAAACGACCTCGGTGCAAGACCAATAGTAAAAGGATAAGTTCTCTCAAAGCAATTTTATTAATGCTAGATCAATCCGGAATATGTTTTTAGAATCCAAAGCGTTAGTAGCATTAAATAAATATGATATAATAGGCATCACCGAAACTTGCATCCATAGTCATACAAGGGATTATATCAGTGAATTTCAACTCAAAGGTTACAAATTATTTAACAAAGATAGAATCTAGTCCGAACGTACCCTCCTTGAATGGACCGTAAGGTCTCCTAGGGGACCTTCTTTCCTTGTTGTTACTCTCCAGAACCCCAAGCTAATTCGGGAAACGACCTCGGTGCAAGACCAATAGTAAAAGGATAAGTTCTCACAAAGCAATTTTATTTAATGCTAGATCAATCCGGAATAAGTTTTTAGAATTCAAAGCGTTAGTAGCATTAAATAAATATGATATAATAGGCATCACCGAAACTTGCATCCATAGTCATACAAGGGATTATATCAGTGAATTTCAACTCAAAGGTTACAAATTATTTAACAAAGATAGAATCTAGTCCAAAGGTACCCTCCTTGAATGGACCGTCAGGTCTCCTAGGGTACCTTCTTTCCTTGTTGTTACTCTCCAGAACCCCAAGCTAATTCGAGAAACGACCTCGGTGCAAGACCAATAGTAAAAGGATAAGTTCTCTCAAAGCAATTTTATTTAATGCTAGATCAATCCGGAATAAGTTTTTAGAATTCAAAGCGTTAGTAGCATTAAATAAATATGATATAATAGGCATCACCGAAACTTGCATCCATAGTCATACAAGGGATTATATCAGCGAATTTCAACTCAAAGGTTACAAATTATTTAACAAAGATAGAATCTAGTCCAAAGGTACCCTCCTTGAATGGACCGTCAGGTCTCCTAGGGTACCTTCTTTCCTTGTTGTTACTCTCCAGAACCCCAAGCTAATTCGGGAAACGACCTCGGTGCAAGACCATCAGTAAAAGGATAAGTTCTCTCAAAGCAATTTTATTTAATGCTAGATCAATCCGGAATAAGTTTTTAGAATTCAAAGCGTTAGTAGCATTAAATAAATATGATATAATAGGCATCACCGAAACTTGCATCCATAGTCATACAAGGGATTATATCAGTGAATTTCAACTCAAAGGTTACAAATTATTTAACAAAGATAGAATCTAGTCCAAAGGTACCCTCCTTGAATGGACCGTAAGGTCTCCTAGGGTACCTTCTTTCCTTGTTGTTACTCTCCAGAACCCCAAGCTAATTCGGGAAACGACCTCGGTGCAAGACGAATAGTAAAAGGATAAGTTCTCACAAAGCAATTTTATTTAATGCTAGATCAATCCGGAATAAGTTTTTAGAATTCAAAGCGTTAGTAGCATTAAATAAATATGATATAATAGGCATCACCGAAACTTGCATCCATAGTCATACAAGGGATTATATCAGTGAATTTCAACTCAAAGGTTACAAATTATTTAACAAAGATAGAATCTAGTCCAAAGGTACCCTCCTTGAATGGACCGTCAGGTCTCCTAGGGTACCTTCTTTCCTTGTTGTTACTCTCCAGAACCCCAAGCTAATTCGGGAAACGACCTCGGTGCAAGACCAATAGTAAAAGGATAAGTTCTCACAAAGCAATTTTATTTAATGCTAGATCAATCCGGAATAAGTTTTTAGAATTCAAAGCGTTAGTAGCATTAAATAAATATGATCTAATAGGCCTCCCTGAAACTTGCATCCATAGTCATACAAGGGATTATATCAGTGAATTTCAACTCAAAGGTTACAAATTATTTAACAAAGATAGAATCTAGTCCAAACGTACCCTCCTTGAATGGACCGTAAGGTCTCCTAGGGTACCTTATTTCCTTGTTGTTTCTCTCCAGAACCCCAAGCTAATTCGCGAAACGACCTCGGTGCAAGACCAATAGTAAAAGGATAAGTTCTCACAAAGCAATTTTATTTAATGCTAGATCAATCCGGAATAAGTTTTTAGAATTCAAAGCGTTAGTAGCATTAAATAAATATGATATAATAGGCATCACCGAAACTTGCATCCATATTCATACAAGGGATTATATCAGTGAATTTCAACTCAAAGGTTACAAATTATTTAACAAAGATAGAATCTAGTCCAAAGGTACCCTCCTTGAATGGACCGTAAGGTCTCCTAGGGGACCTTCTTTCCTTGTTGTTACTCTCCAGAACCCCAAGCTAATTCGGGAAACGACCTCGGTGCAAGACCAATAGTAAAAGGATAAGTTCTCACAAAGCAATTTTATTTAATGCTAGATCAATCCGGAATAAGTTTTTAGAATTCAAAGCGTTAGTAGCATTAAATAAATATGATATAATAGGCATCACCGAAACTTGCATCCATAGTCATACAAGGGATTATATCAGTGAATTTCAACTCAAAGGTTACAAATTATTTAACAAAGATAGAATCTAGTCCAAAGGTACCCTCCTTGAATGGACCGTCAGGTCTCCTAGGGTACCTTCTTTCCTTGTTGTTACTCTCCAGAACCCCAAGCTAATTCGGGAAACGACCTCGGTGCAAGACCAATAGTAAAAGGATAAGTTCTCTCAAAGCAATTTTATTTAATGCTAGATCAATCCGGAATAAGTTTTTAGAATTCAAAGCGTTAGTAGCATTAAATAAATATGATATAATAGGCATCACCGAAACTTGCATCCATAGTCATACAAGGGATTATATCAGTGAATTTCAACTCAAAGGTTACAAATTATTTAACAAAGATAGAATCTAGTCCAAAGGTACCCTCCTTGAATGGACCGTCAGGTCTCCCTTGTACCTTCTTTCCTTGTTACTCTCCGGAACCCCAAGCTAATTCGGGAAACGACCTCGGTGCAAGACCATTAGTAAAAGGATAAGTTCTCTCAAAGCAATTTTATTTAATGCTAGATCAATCCGGAATAAGTTTTTAGAATTCAAAGCGTTAGTAGCATTAAATAAATATGATATAATAGGCATCACCGAAACTTGCATCCATAGTCATACAAGGGATTATATCAGTGAATTTCAACTCAAAGGTTACAAATTATTTAACAAAGATAGAATCTAGTCCAAAGGTACCCTCCTTGAATGGACCGTCAGGTCTCCTAGGGTACCTTCTTTCCTTGTTGTTACTCTCCAGAACCCCAAGCTAATTCGGGAAACGACCTCGGTGCAAGACCATTAGTAAAAGGATAAGTTCTCTCAAAGCAATTTTATTTAATGCTAGATCAATCCGGAATAAGTTTTTAGAATTCAAAGCGTTAGTAGCATTAAATAAATATGATATAATAGGCATCACCGAAACTTGCATCCATAGTCATACAAGGGATTATATCAGTGAATTTCAACTCAAAGGTTACAAATTATTTAACAAAGATAGAATCTAGTCCAAAGGTACCCTCCTTGAATGGACCGTCAGGTCTCCTAGGGTACCTTCTTTCCTTGTTGTTACTCTCCAGAACCCCAAGCTAATTCGGGAAACGACCTCGGTGCAAGACCATTAGTAAAAGGATAAGTTCTCTCAAAGCAATTATATTAATGCTAGATCAATCTTGAATATGTTTTTAGAATCCAAAGCGCTAGTAGCATTAAATAAATATGATATAATAGGCATCAGCGAAACTTGCATCCATAGTCATACAAGGGATTATAGCAGTGAATTTCAACTCAAAGGTTACAAATTATTTAACAAAGATAGAATCTAGTCCGAACGTACCCTCCTTGAATGGACCGTAAGGTCTCCTAGGGTACCTTCTTTCCTTGTTGTTACTCTCCAGAACCCCAAGCTAATTCGGGAAACGACCTCGGTGCAAGACCAATAGTAAAAGGATAAGTTCTCTCAAAGCAATTTTATTTAATGCTAGATCAATCCGGAATAAGTTTTTAGAATTCAAAGCGTTAGTAGCATTAAATAAATATGATATAATAGGCATCACCGAAACTTGCATCCATAGTCATACAAGGGATTATATCAGTGAATTTCAACTCAAAGGTTACAAATTATTTAACAAAGATAGAATCTAGTCCAAAGGTACCCTCCTTGAATGGACCGTCAGGTCTCCTAGGGTACCTTCTTTCCTTGTTACTCTCCAGAACCCCAAGCTAATTCGGGTAACGACCTCGGTGCAAGACCATTAGTAAAAGGATAAGTTCTCTCAAAGCAATTTTATTTAATGCTAGATCAATCCGGAATAAGTTTTTAGAATTCAAAGCGTTAGTAGCATTAAATAAATATGATCTAATAGGCCTCCCTGAAACTTGCATCCATAGTCATACAAGGGATTATATCAGTGAATTTCAACTCAAAGGTTACAAATTATTTAACAAAGATAGAATCTAGTCCAAACGTACCCTCCTTGAATGGACCGTAAGGTCTCCTAGGGTACCTTATTTCCTTGTTGTTTCTCTCCAGAACCCCAAGCTAATTCGCGAAACGACCTCGGTGCAAGACCAATAGTAAAAGGATAAGTTCTCACAAAGCAATTTTATTTAATGCTAGATCAATCCGGAATAAGTTTTTAGAATTCAAAGCGTTAGTAGCATTAAATAAATATGATATAATAGGCATCACCGAAACTTGCATCCATATTCATAGAAGGGATTATATCAGTGAATTTCAACTCAAAGGTTACAAATTATTTAACAAAGATAGAATCTAGTCCAAAGGTACCCTCCTTGAATGGACCGTAAGGTCTCCTAGGGGACCTTCTTTCCTTGTTGTTACTCTCCAGAACCCCAAGCTAATTCGGGAAACGACCTCGGTGCAAGACCAATAGTAAAAGGATAAGTTCTCACAAAGCAATTTTATTTAATGCTAGATCAATCCGGAATAAGTTTTTAGAATTCAAAGCGTTAGTAGCATTAAATAAATATGATATAATAGGCATCACCGAAACTTGCATCCATAGTCATACAAGGGATTATATCAGTGAATTTCAACTCAAAGGTTACAAATTATTTAACAAAGATAGAATCTAGTCCAAAGGTACCCTCCTTGAATGGACCGTCAGGTCTCCTAGGGTACCTTCTTTCCTTGTTGTTACTCTCCAGAACCCCAAGCTAATTCGGGAAACGACCTCGGTGCAAGACCAATAGTAAAAGGATAAGTTCTCTCAAAGCAATTTTATTTAATGCTAGATCAATCCGGAATAAGTTTTTAGAATTCAAAGCGTTAGTAGCATTAAATAAATATGATATAATAGGCATCACCGAAACTTGCATCCATAGTCATACAAGGGATTATATCAGTGAATTTCAACTCAAAGGTTACAAATTATTTAACAAAGATAGAATCTAGTCCAAAGGTACCCTCCTTGAATGGACCGTCAGGTCTCCCTTGTACCTTCTTTCCTTGTTACTCTCCGGAACCCCAAGCTAATTCGGGAAACGACCTCGGTGCAAGACCATTAGTAAAAGGATAAGTTCTCTCAAAGCAATTTTGTTTAATGCTAGATCAATCCGGAATAAGTTTTTAGAATTCAAAGCGTTAGTAGCATTAAATAAATATGATATAATAGGCATCACCGAAACTTGCATCCATAGTCATACAAGGGATTATATCAGTGAATTTCAACTCAAAGGTTACAAATTATTTAACAAAGATAGAATCTAGTCCAAAGGTACCCTCCTTGAATGGACCGTCAGGTCTCTTAGGGTACCTTCTTTCCTTGTTGTTACTCTCCAGAACCCCAAGCTAATTCGGGAAACGACCTCGGTGCAAGACCAATAGTAAAAGGATAAGTTCTCTCAAAGCAATTTTATTAATGCTAGATCAATCCGGAATATGTTTTTAGAATCCAAAGCGTTAGTAGCATTAAATAAATATGATATAATAGGCATCACCGAAACTTGCATCCATAGTCATACAAGGGATTATATCAGTGAATTTCAACTCAAAGGTTACAAATTATTTAACAAAGATAGAATCTAGTCCGAACGTACCCTCCTTGAATGGACCGTAAGGTCTCCTAGGGGACCTTCTTTCCTTGTTGTTACTCTCCAGAACCCCAAGCTAATTCGGGAAACGACCTCGGTGCAAGACCAATAGTAAAAGGATAAGTTCTCACAAAGCAATTTTATTTAATGCTAGATCAATCCGGAATAAGTTTTTAGAATTCAAAGCGTTAGTAGCATTAAATAAATATGATATAATAGGCATCACCGAAACTTGCATCCATAGTCATACAAGGGATTATATCAGTGAATTTCAACTCAAAGGTTACAAATTATTTAACAAAGATAGAATCTAGTCCAAAGGTACCCTCCTTGAATGGACCGTCAGGTCTCCTAGGGTACCTTCTTTCCTTGTTGTTACTCTCCAGAACCCCAAGCTAATTCGAGAAACGACCTCGGTGCAAGACCAATAGTAAAAGGATAAGTTCTCTCAAAGCAATTTTATTTAATGCTAGATCAATCCGGAATAAGTTTTTAGAATTCAAAGCGTTAGTAGCATTAAATAAATATGATATAATAGGCATCACCGAAACTTGCATCCATAGTCATACAAGGGATTATATCAGTGAATTTCAACTCAAAGGTTACAAATTATTTAACAAAGATAGAATCTAGTCCAAAGGTACCCTCCTTGAATGGACCGTCAGGTCTCCTAGGGTACCTTCTTTCCTTGTTGTTACTCTCCAGAACCCCAAGCTAATTCGGGAAACGACCTCGGTGCAAGACCATTAGTAAAAGGATAAGTTCTCTCAAAGCAATTTTATTTAATGCTAGATCAATCCGGAATAAGTTTTTAGAATTCAAAGCGTTAGTAGCATTAAATAAATATGATATAATAGGCATCACCGAAACTTGCATCCATAGTCATACAAGGGATTATATCAGTGAATTTCAACTCAAAGGTTACAAATTATTTAACAAAGATAGAATCTAGTCCAAAGGTACCCTCCTTGAATGGACCGTAAGGTCTCCTAGGGTACCTTCTTTCCTTGTTGTTACTCTCCAGAACCCCAAGCTAATTCGGGAAACGACCTCGGTGCAAGACCAATAGTAAAAGGATAAGTTCTCACAAAGCAATTTTATTTAATGCTAGATCAATCCGGAATAAGTTTTTAGAATTCAAAGCGTTAGTAGCATTAAATAAATATGATATAATAGGCATCACCGAAACTTGCATCCATAGTCATACAAGGGATTATATCAGTGAATTTCAACTCAAAGGTTACAAATTATTTAACAAAGATAGAATCTAGTCCAAAGGTACCCTCCTTGAATGGACCGTCAGGTCTCCCTTGTACCTTCTTTCCTTGTTACTCTCCGGAACCCCAAGCTAATTCGGGAAACGACCTCGGTGCAAGACCATTAGTAAAAGGATAAGTTCTCTCAAAGCAATTTTATTTAATGCTAGATCAATCCGGAATAAGTTTTTAGAATTCAAAGCGTTAGTAGCATTAAATAAATATGATATAATAGGCATCACCGAAACTTGCATCCATAGTCATACAAGGGATTATATCAGTGAATTTCAACTCAAAGGTTACAAATTATTTAACAAAGATAGAATCTAGTCCAAAGGTACCCTCCTTGAATGGACCGTCAGGTCTCTTAGGGTACCTTCTTTCCTTGTTGTTACTCTCCAGAACCCCAAGCTAATTCGGGAAACGACCTCGGTGCAAGACCAATAGTAAAAGGATAAGTTCTCTCAAAGCAATTTTATTAATGCTAGATCAATCCGGAATATGTTTTTAGAATCCAAAGCGTTAGTAGCATTAAATAAATATGATATAATAGGCATCACCGAAACTTGCATCCATAGTCATACAAGGGATTATATCAGTGAATTTCAACTCAAAGGTTACAAATTATTTAACAAAGATAGAATCTAGTCCGAACGTACCCTCCTTGAATGGACCGTAAGGTCTCCTAGGGGACCTTCTTTCCTTGTTGTTACTCTCCAGAACCCCAAGCTAATTCGGGAAACGACCTCGGTGCAAGACCAATAGTAAAAGGATAAGTTCTCACAAAGCAATTTTATTTAATGCTAGATCAATCCGGAATAAGTTTTTAGAATTCAAAGCGTTAGTAGCATTAAATAAATATGATATAATAGGCATCACCGAAACTTGCATCCATAGTCATACAAGGGATTATATCAGTGAATTTCAACTCAAAGGTTACAAATTATTTAACAAAGATAGAATCTAGTCCAAAGGTACCCTCCTTGAATGGACCGTCAGGTCTCCTAGGGTACCTTCTTTCCTTGTTGTTACTCTCCAGAACCCCAAGCTAATTCGAGAAACGACCTCGGTGCAAGACCAATAGTAAAAGGATAAGTTCTCTCAAAGCAATTTTATTTAATGCTAGATCAATCCGGAATAAGTTTTTAGAATTCAAAGCGTTAGTAGCATTAAATAAATATGATATAATAGGCATCACCGAAACTTGCATCCATAGTCATACAAGGGATTATATCAGTGAATTTCAACTCAAAGGTTACAAATTATTTAACAAAGATAGAATCTAGTCCAAAGGTACCCTCCTTGAATGGACCGTCAGGTCTCCTAGGGTACCTTCTTTCCTTGTTGTTACTCTCCAGAACCCCAAGCTAATTCGGGAAACGACCTCGGTGCAAGACCATTAGTAAAAGGATAAGTTCTCTCAAAGCAATTTTATTTAATGCTAGATCAATCCGGAATAAGTTTTTAGAATTCAAAGCGTTAGTAGCATTAAATAAATATGATATAATAGGCATCACCGAAACTTGCATCCATAGTCATACAAGGGATTATATCAGTGAATTTCAACTCAAAGGTTACAAATTATTTAACAAAGATAGAATCTAGTCCAAAGGTACCCTCCTTGAATGGACCGTAAGGTCTCCTAGGGTACCTTCTTTCCTTGTTGTTACTCTCCAGAACCCCAAGCTAATTCGGGAAACGACCTCGGTGCAAGACCAATAGTAAAAGGATAAGTTCTCACAAAGCAATTTTATTTAATGCTAGATCAATCCGGAATAAGTTTTTAGAATTCAAAGCGTTAGTAGCATTAAATAAATATGATATAATAGGCATCACCGAAACTTGCATCCATAGTCATACAAGGGATTATATCAGTGAATTTCAACTCAAAGGTTACAAATTATTTAACAAAGATAGAATCTAGTCCAAAGGTACCCTCCTTGAATGGACCGTCAGGTCTCCTAGGGTACCTTCTTTCCTTGTTGTTACTCTCCAGAACCCCAAGCTAATTCGGGAAACGACCTCGGTGCAAGACCAATAGTAAAAGGATAAGATCTCTCAAAGCAATTTTATTTAATGCTAGATCAATCCCGAATAAGTTTTTAGAATTCAAAGCGTTAGTAGCATTAAATAAATATGATATAATAGGCATCACCGAAACTTGCATCCATAGTCATACAAGGGATTATATCAGTGAATTTCAACTCAAAGGTTACAAATTATTTAACAAAGATAGAATCTAGTCCAAAGGTACCCTCCTTGAATGGACCGTCAGGTCTCCTAGGGTACCTTCTTTCCTTGTTGTTACTCTCCAGAACCCCAAGCTAATTCGGGAAACGACTTCGGTGCAAGACCAATAGTAAAAGGATAAGTTCTCTCAAAGCAATTATATTAATGCTAGATCAATCCGGAATATGTTTTTAGAATCCAAAGCGCTAGTAGCATTAAATAAATATGATATAATAGGCATCAACGAAACTTGCATCCATAGTCATACAAGGGATTATAGCAGTGAATTTCAACTCAAAGGTTACAAATTATTTAACAAAGATAGAATCTAGTCCGAACGTACCCTCCTTGAATGGACCGTAAGGTCTCCTAGGGTACCTTCTTTCCTTGTTGTTACTCTCCAGAACCCCAAGCTAATTCGCGAAATGACCTCGGTGCAAGACCAATAGTAAAAGGATAAGTTCTCTCAAAGCAATTTTATTTAATGCTAGATCAATCCGGAATAAGTTTTTAGAATTCAAAGCGTTAGTAGCATTAAATAAATATGATATAATAGGCATCACCGAAACTTGCATCCATATCTATACAAGGGATTATATCAGTGAATTTCAACTCAAAGGTTACAAATTATTTAACAAAGATAGAATCTAGTCCAAAGGTACCCTCCTTGAATGGACCGTATGGTCTCCTAGGGTACCTTCTTTCCTTGTTGTTACTCTCCAGAACCCCAAGCTAATTCGGGAAACGACCTCGGTGCAAGACCAATAGTAAAAGGATAAGTTCTCTCAACGCAATTTTATTTAATGCTAGATCAATCCGGAATAAGTTTTTAGAATTCAAAGCGTTAGTAGCATTAAATAAATATGATATAATAGGCATCACCGAAACTTGCATCCATAGTCATACAAGGGATTATATCAGTGAATTTCAACTCAAAGGTTACAAATTATTTAACAAAGATAGAATCTAGTCCAAAGGTACCCTCCTTGAATGTACCGTAAGGTCTCCTAGGGTACCTTCTTTCCTTGTTACTCTCCAGAACCCCAAGCTAATTCGGGAAACGACCTCGGTGCAAGACCAATAGTAAAAGGATAAGTTCTCTCAAAGCAATTTTATTTAATGCTAGATCAATCCGGAATAAGTTTTTAGAATTCAAAGCGTTAGTAGCATTAAATAAATATGATATAATAGGCATCACCGAAACTTGCATTCATAGTCATACAAGGGATTATATCAGTGAATTTCAACTCAAAGGTTACAAATTATTTAACAAAGATAGAATCTAGTCCAAAGGTACCCTCCTTGAATGGACCGTCAGGTCTCCTAGGGTACCTTCTTTCCTTGTTACTCTCCAGAACCCCAAGCTAATTCGGGTAACGACCTCGGTGCAAGACCATTAGTAAAAGGATAAGTTCTCTCAAAGCAATTTTATTTAATGCTAGATCAATCCGGAATAAGTTTTTAGAATTCAAAGCGTTAGTAGCATTAAATAAATATGATCTAATAGGCCTCCCTGAAACTTGCATCCATAGTCATACAAGGGATTATATCAGTGAATTTCAACTCAAAGGTTACAAATTATTTAACAAAGATAGAATCTAGTCCAAAGGTACCCTCCTTGAATGGACCGTAAGGTCTCCTAGGGGACCTTCTTTCCTTGTTGTTACTCTCCAGAACCCCAAGCTAATTCGGGAAACGACCTCGGTGCAAGACCAATAGTAAAAGGATAAGTTCTCACAAAGCAATTTTATTTAATGCTAGATCAATCCGGAATAAGTTTTTAGAATTCAAAGCGTTAGTAGCATTAAATAAATATGATATAATAGGCATCACCGAAACTTGCATCCATAGTCATACAAGGGATTATATCAGTGAATTTCAACTCAAAGGTTACAAATTATTTAACAAAGATAGAATCTAGTCCAAAGGTACCCTCCTTGAATGGACCGTCAGGTCTCCTAGGGTACCTTCTTTCCTTGTTGTTACTCTCCAGAACCCCAAGCTAATTCGGGAAACGACCTCGGTGCAAGACCATTAGTAAAAGGATAAGTTCTCTCAAAGCAATTTTATTTAATGCTAGATCAATCCGGAATAAGTTTTTAGAATTCAAAGCGTTAGTAGCATTAAATAAATATGATATAATAGGCATCACCGAAACTTGCATCCATAGTCATACAAGGGATTATATCAGTGAATTTCAACTCAAAGGTTACAAATTATTTAACAAAGATAGAATCTAGTCCAAAGGTACCCTCCTTGAATGGACCGTCAGGTCTCTTAGGGTACCTTCTTTCCTTGTTGTTACTCTCCAGAACCCCAAGCTAATTCGGGAAACGACCTCGGTGCAAGACCAATAGTAAAAGGATAAGTTCTCTCAAAGCAATTTTATTAATGCTAGATCAATCCGGAATATGTTTTTAGGATCCAAAGCGTTAGTAGCATTAAATAAATATGATATAATAGGCATCACCGAAACTTGCATCCATAGTCATACAAGGGATTATATCAGTGAATTTCAACTCAAAGGTTACAAATTATTTAACAAAGATAGAATCTAGTCCGAACGTACCCTCCTTGAATGGACCGTAAGGTCTCCTAGGGGACCTTCTTTCCTTGTTGTTACTCTCCAGAACCCCAAGCTAATTCGGGAAACGACCTCGGTGCAAGACCAATAGTAAAAGGATAAGTTCTCACAAAGCAATTTTATTTAATGCTAGATCAATCCGGAATAAGTTTTTAGAATTCAAAGCGTTAGTAGCATTAAATAAATATGATATAATAGGCATCACCGAAACTTGCATCCATAGTCATACAAGGGATTATATCAGTGAATTTCAACTCAAAGGTTACAAATTATTTAACAAAGATAGAATCTAGTCCAAAGGTACCCTCCTTGAATGGACCTTCAGGTCTCCTAGGGTACCTTCTTTCCTTGTTGATACTCTCCAGAACCCCAAGCTAATTCGAGAAACGACCTCCGTGCAAGACCAATAGTAAAAAGATAAGTTCTCTCAAAGCAATTTTATTTAATGCTAGATCAATCCGGAATAAGTTTTTAGAATTCAAAGCGTTAGTAGCATTAAATAAATATGATATAATAGGCATCACCGAAACTTGCATCCATAGTCATACAAGGGATTATATCAGTGAATTTCAACTCAAAGGTTACAAATTATTTAACAAAGATAGAATCTAGTCCAAAGGTACCCTCCTTGAATGGACCGTCAGGTCTCTTAGGGTACCTTCCTTCCTTGTTGTTACTCTCCAGAACCCCAAGCTAATTCGGGAAACGACCTCGGTGCAAGACCATTAGTAAAAGGATAAGTTCTCTCAAAGCAATTTTATTTAATGCTAGATCAATCCGGAATAAGTTTTTAGAATTCAAAGCGTTAGTAGCATTAAATAAATATGATATAATAGGCATCACCGAAACTTGCATCCATAGTCATACAAGGGATTATATCAGTGAATTTCAACTCAAAGGTTACAAATTATTTAACAAAGATAGAATCTAGTCCAAAGGTACCCTCCTTGAATGGACCGTCAGGTCTCTTAGGGTACCTTCTTTCCTTGTTGTTACTCTCCAGAACCCCAAGCTAATTCGGGAAACGACCTCGGTGCAAGACCAATAGTAAAAGGATAAGTTCTCTCAAAGCAATTTTATTAATGCTAGATCAATCCGGAATATGTTTTTAGAATCCAAAGCGTTAGTAGCATTAAATAAATATGATATAATAGGCATCACCGAAACTTGCATCCATAGTCATACAAGGGATTATATCAGTGAATTTCAACTCAAAGGTTACAAATTATTTAACAAAGATAGAATCTAGTCCAAAGGTACCCTCCTTGAATGGACCGTCAGGTCTCTTAGGGTACCTTCTTTCCTTGTTGTTACTCTCCAGAACCCCAAGCTAATTCGGGAAACGACCTCGGTGCAAGACCAATAGTAAAAGGATAAGTTCTCTCAAAGCAATTTTATTTAATGCTAGATCAATCCGGAATAAGTTTTTAGAATTCAAAGCGTTAGTAGCATTAAATAAATATGATATAATAGGCATCACCGAAACTTGCATCCATAGTCATACAAGTGATTATATCAGTGAATTTCAACTCAAAGGTTACAAATTATTTTACAAAGATAGAATCTAGTCCAAACGTACCCTCCTTGAATGGACCGTCAGTTCTCCTAGGGTACCTTCTTTCCTTGTTACTCTCCAGAACCCCAAGCTAATTCGGGAAACGACCTCGGTGCAAGACCATTAGTAAAAGGATAAGTTCTCTCAAAGCAATTTTATTTAATGCTAGATCAATCCGGAATAAGTTTTTAGAATTCAAAGCGTTAGTAGCATTAAATAAATATGATATAATAGGCATCACCGAAACTTGAATCCATAGTCATACAAGGGATTATATCAGTGAATTTCAACTCAAAGGTTACAAATTATTTAACAAAGATAGAATCTAGTCCAAAGGTACCCTCCTTGAATGGACCGTAAGGTCTCCTAGGGTACCTTCTTTCCTTGTTGTTACTCTCCAGAACCCCAAGCTAATTCGGGAAACGACCTCGGTGCAAGACCAATAGTAAAAGGATAAGTTCTCACAAAGCAATTTTATTTAATGCTAGATCAATCCGGAATAAGTTTTTAGAATTCAAAGCGTTAGTAGCATTAAATAAATATGATATAATAGGCATCACCGAAACTTGCATCCATAGTCATACAAGGGATTATATCAGTGAATTTCAACTCAAAGGTTACAAATTATTTAACAAAGATAGAATCTAGTCCAAAGGTACCCTCCTTGAATGGACCGTCAGGTCTCCCTTGTACCTTCTTTCCTTGTTACTCTCCAGAACCCCAAGCTAATTCGGGAAACGACCTCGGTGCAAGACCAATAGTAAAAGGATAAGTTCTCTCAAAGCAATTTTATTTAATGCTAGATCAATCCGGAATAAGTTTTTAGAATTCAAAGCGTTAGTAGCATTAAATAAATATGATATAATAGGCATCACCGAAACTTGCATCCATATCTATACAAGGGATTATATCAGTGAATTTCAACTCAAAGGTTACAAATTATTTAACAAAGATAGAATCTAGTCCAAAGGTACCCTCCTTGAATGGACCGTATGGTCTCCTAGGGTACCTTCTTTCCTTGTTGTTACTCTCCAGAACCCCAAGCTAATTCGGGAAACGACCTCGGTGCAAGACCAATAGTAAAAGGATAAGTTCTCTCAACGCAATTTTATTTAATGCTAGATCAATCCGGAATAAGTTTTTAGAATTCAAAGCGTTAGTAGCATTAAATAAATATGATATAATAGGCATCACCGAAACTTGCATCCATAGTCATACAAGGGATTATATCAGTGAATTTCAACTCAAAGGTTACAAATTATTTAACAAAGATAGAATCTAGTCCAAAGGTACCCTCCTTGAATGTACCGTAAGGTCTCCTAGGGTACCTTCTTTCCTTGTTACTCTCCAGAACCCCAAGCTAATTCGGGAAACGACCTCGGTGCAAGACCAATAGTAAAAGGATAAGTTCTCTCAAAGCAATTTTATTTAATGCTAGATCAATCCGGAATAAGTTTTTAGAATTCAAAGCGTTAGTAGCATTAAATAAATATGATATAATAGGCATCACCGAAACTTGCATTCATAGTCATACAAGGGACTATATCAGTGAATTTCAACTCAAAGGTTACAAATTATTTAACAAAGATAGAATCTAGTCCAAAGGTACCCTCCTTGAATGGACCGTCAGGTCTCCTAGGGTACCTTCTTTCCTTGTTACTCTCCAGAACCCCAAGCTAATTCGGGTAACGACCTCGGTGCAAGACCATTAGTAAAAGGATAAGTTCTCTCAAAGCAATTTTATTTAATGCTAGATCAATCCGGAATAAGTTTTTAGAATTCAAAGCGTTAGTAGCATTAAATAAATATGATCTAATAGGCCTCCCTGAAACTTGCATCCATAGTCATACAAGGGATTATATCAGTGAATTTCAACTCAAAGGTTACAAATTATTTAACAAAGATAGAATCTAGTCCAAAGGTACCCTCCTTGAATGGACCGTAAGGTCTCCTAGGGGACCTTCTTTCCTTGTTGTTACTCTCCAGAACCCCAAGCTAATTCGGGAAACGACCTCGGTGCAAGACCAATAGTAAAAGGATAAGTTCTCACAAAGCAATTTTATTTAATGCTAGATCAATCCGGAATAAGTTTTTAGAATTCAAAGCGTTAGTAGCATTAAATAAATATGATATAATAGGCATCACCGAAACTTGCATCCATAGTCATACAAGGGATTATATCAGTGAATTTCAACTCAAAGGTTACAAATTATTTAACAAAGATAGAATCTAGTCCAAAGGTACCCTCCTTGAATGGACCGTCAGGTCTCCTAGGGTACCTTCTTTCCTTGTTGTTACTCTCCAGAACCCCAAGCTAATTCGGGAAACGACCTCGGTGCAAGACCATTAGTAAAAGGATAAGTTCTCTCAAAGCAATTTTATTTAATGCTAGATCAATCCGGAATAAGTTTTTAGAATTCAAAGCGTTAGTAGCATTAAATAAATATGATATAATAGGCATCACCGAAACTTGCATCCATAGTCATACAAGGGATTATATCAGTGAATTTCAACTCAAAGGTTACAAATTATTTAACAAAGATAGAATCTAGTCCAAAGGTACCCTCCTTGAATGGACCGTCAGGTCTCCCTTGTACCTTCTTTCCTTGTTACTCTCCAGAACCCCAAGCTAATTCGGGAAACGACCTCGGTGCAAGACCAATAGTAAAAGGATAAGTTCTCTCAAAGCAATTTTATTTAATGCTAGATCAATCCGGAATAAGTTTTTAGAATTCAAAGCGTTAGTAGCATTAAATAAATATGATATAATAGGCATCACCGAAACTTGCATCCATAGTCATACAAGGGATTATATCAGTGAATTTCAACTCAAAGGTTACAAATTATTTAACAAAGATAGAATCTAGTCCAAAGGTACCCTCCTTGAATGGACCGTCAGGTCTCCTAGGGTACCTTCTTTCCTTGTTGTTACTCTCCAGAAACCCAAGCTAATTCGGGAAACGACCTCGGTGCAAGACCATTAGTAAAAGGATAAGTTCTCTCAAAGCAATTTTATTTAATGCTAGATCAATCCGGAATAAGTTTTTAGAATTCAAAGCGTTAGTAGCATTAAATAAATATGATATAATAGGCATCACCGAAACTTGCATCCATAGTCATACAAGGGATTATATCAGTGAATTTCAACTCAAAGGTTACAAATTATTTAACAAAGATAGAATCTAGTCCAAAGGTACCCTCCTTGAATGGACCGTCAGGTCTCTTAGGGTACCTTCCTTCCTTGTTGTTACTCTCCAGAACCCCAAGCTAATTCGGGAAACGACCTCGGTGCAAGACCATTAGTAAAAGGATAAGTTCTCTCAAAGCAATTTTATTTAATGCTAGATCAATCCGGAATAAGTTTTTAGAATTCAAAGCGTTAGTAGCATTAAATAAATATGATATAATAGGCATCACCGAAACTTGCATCCATAGTCATACAAGGGATTATATCAGTGAATTTCAACTCAAAGGTTACAAATTATTTAACAAAGATAGAATCTAGTCCAAAGGTACCCTCCTTGAATGGACCGTCAGGTCTCTTAGGGTACCTTCTTTCCTTGTTGTTACTCTCCAGAACCCCAAGCTAATTCGGGAAACGACCTCGGTGCAAGACCAATAGTAAAAGGATAAGTTCTCTCAAAGCAATTTTATTAATGCTAGATCAATCCGGAATATGTTTTTAGAATCCAAAGCGTTAGTAGCATTAAATAAATATGATATAATAGGCATCACCGATACTTGCATCCATAGTCATACAAGGGATTATATCAGTGAATTTCAACTCAAAGGTTACAAATTATTTAACAAAGATAGAATCTAGTCCAAAGGTACCCTCCTTGAATGGACCGTCAGGTCTCTTAGGGTACCTTCTTTCCTTGTTGTTACTCTCCAGAACCCCAAGCTAATTCGGGAAGCGACCTCGGTGCAAGACCAATAGTAAAAGGATAAGTTCTCTCAAAGCAATTTTATTTAATGCTAGATCAATCCGGAATAAGTTTTTAGAATTCAAAGCGTTAGTAGCATTAAATAAATATGATATAATAGGCATCACCGAAACTTGCATCCATAGTCTTACAAGTGATTATATCAGTGAATTTCAACTCAAAGGTTACAAATTATTTTACAAAGATAGAATCTAGTCCAAACGTACCCTCCTTGAATGGACCGTCAGTTCTCCTAGGGTACCTTCTTTCCTTGTTACTCTCCAGAACCCCAAGCTAATTCGGGAAACGACCTCGGTGCAAGACCATTAGTAAAAGGATAAGTTCTCTCAAAGCAATTTTATTTAATGCTAGATCAATCCGGAATAAGTTTTTAGAATTCAAAGCGTTAGTAGCATTAAATAAATATGATATAATAGGCATCACCGAAACTTGAATCCATAGTCATACAAGGGATTATATCAGTGAATTTCAACTCAAAGGTTACAAATTATTTAACAAAGATAGAATCTAGTCCAAAGGTACCCTCCTTGAATCGACCGTAAGGTCTCCTAGGGTACCTTCTTTCCTTGTTGTTACTCTCCAGAACCCCAAGCTAATTCGGGAAACGACCTCGGTGCAAGACCAATAGTAAAAGGATAAGTTCTCACAAAGCAATTTTATTTAATGCTAGATCAATCCGGAATAAGTTTTTAGAATTCAAAGCGTTAGTAGCATTAAATAAATATGATATAATAGGCATCACCGAAACTTGCATCCATAGTCATACAAGGGATTATATCAGTGAATTTCAACTCAAAGGTTACAAATTATTTAACAAAGATAGAATCTAGTCCAAAGGTACCCTCCTTGAATGGACCGTCAGGTCTCCCTTGTACCTTCTTTCCTTGTTACTCTCCAGAACCACAAGCTAATTCGGGAAACGACCTCGGTGCAAGACCAATAGTAAAAGGATAAGTTCTCTCAAAGCAATTTTATTTAATGCTAGATCAATCCGGAATAAGTTTTTAGAATTCAAAGCGTTAGTAGCATTAAATAAATATGATATAATAGGCATCACCGAAACTTGCATCCATAGTCATACAAGGGATTATATCAGTGAATTTCAACTCAAAGGTTACAAATTATTTAACAAAGATAGAATCTAGTCCAAAGGTACCCTCCTTGAATGGACCGTCAGGTCTCCTAGGGTACCTTCTTTCCTTGTTGTTACTCTCCAGAAACCCAAGCTAATTCGGGAAACGACCTCGGTGCAAGACCATTAGTAAAAGGATAAGTTCTCTCAAAGCAATTTTATTTAATGCTAGATCAATCCGGAATAAGTTTTTAGAATTCAAAGCGTTAGTAGCATTAAATAAATATGATATAATAGGCATCACCGAAACTTGCATCCATAGTCATACAAGGGATTATATCAGTGAATTTCAACTCAAAGGTTACAAATTATTTAACAAAGATAGAATCTAGTCCAAAGGTACCCTCCTTGAATGGACCGTCAGGTCTCTTAGGGTACCTTCTTTCCTTGTTGTTACTCTCCAGAACCCCAAGCTAATTCGGGAAACGACCTCGGTGCAAGACCAATAGTAAAAGGATAAGTTCTCTCAAAGCAATTTTATTAATGCTAGATCAATCCGGAATATGTTTTTAGAATCCAAAGCGTTAGTAGCATTAAATAAATATGATATAATAGGCATCACCGAAACTTGCATCCATAGTCATACAAGGGATTATATCAGTGAATTTCAACTCAAAGGTTACAAATTATTTAACAAAGATAGAATCTAGTCCAAAGGTACCCTCCTTGAATGGACCGTCAGGTCTCCTAGGGGACCTTCTTTCCTTGTTGTTACTCTCCAGAACCCCAAGCTAATTCGGGAAACGACCTCGGTGCAAGACCAATAGTAAAAGGATAAGTTCTCTCAAAGCAATTTTATTTAATGCTAGATCAATCCGGAATAAGTTTTTAGAATTCAAAGCGTTAGTAGCATTAAATAAATATGATATAATAGGCATCACCGAAACTTGCATCCATAGTCATACAAGGGATTATATCAGTGAATTTCAACTCAAAGGTTACAAATTATTTAACAAAGATAGAATCTAGTCCAAAGGTACCCTCCTTGAATGGACCGTCAGGTCTCTTAGGGTACCTTCTTTCCTTGTTGTTACTCTCCAGAACCCCAAGCTAATTCGGGAAACGACCTCGGTGCAAGACCATTAGTAAAAGGATAAGTTCTCTCAAAGCAATTTTATTTAATGCTAGATCAATCCGGAATAAGTTTTTAGAATTCAAAGCGTTAGTAGCATTAAATAAATATGATATAATAGGCATCACCGAAACTTGCATCCATAGTCATACAAGGGATTATATCAGTGAATTTCAACTCAAAGGTTACAAATTATTTAACAAAGATAGAATCTAGTCCAAAGGTACCCTCCTTGAATGGACCGTCAGGTCTCTTAGGGTACCTTCTTTCCTTGTTGTTACTCTCCAGAACCCCAAGCTAATTCGGGAAACGACCTCGGTGCAAGACCAATAGTAAAAGGATAAGTTCTCTCAAAGCAATTTTATTAATGCTAGATCAATCCGGAATATGTTTTTAGAATCCAAAGCGTTAGTAGCATTAAATAAATATGATATAATAGGCATCACCGAAACTTGCATCCATAGTCATACAAGGGTTTATATCAGTGAATTTCAACTCAAAGGTTACAAATTATTTAACAAAGATAGAATCTAGTCCAAAGGTACCCTCCTTGAATGGACCGTATGGTCTCCTAGTGTACCTTCTTTCCTTGTTGTTACTCTCCAGAACCCCAAGCTAATTCGGGAAACGACCTCGGTGCAAGACCAATAGTAAAAGGATAAGTTCTCTCAAAGCAATTTTATTTAATGCTAGATCAATCCGGAATAAGTTTTTAGAATTCAAAGCGTTAGTAGCATTAAATAAATATGATATAATAGGCATCACCGAAACTTGCATCCATAGTCATACAAGGGATTATATCAGTGAATTTCAACTCAAAGGTTACAAATTATTTAACAAAGATAGAATCTAGTCCAAAGGTACCCTCCTTGAATGGACCGTCAGGTCTCCTAGGGTACCTTCTTTCCTTGTTACTCTCCAGAACCCCAAGCTAATTCGGGAAACGACCTCGGTGCAAGACCAATAGTAAAAGGATAAGTTCTCTCAAAGCAATTTTATTTAATGCTAGATCAATCCGGAATAAGTTTTTAGAATTCAAAGCGTTAGTAGCATTAAATAAATATGATATAATAGGCATCACCGAAACTTGCATCCATAGTCATACAAGGGATTATATCAGTGAATTTCAACTCAAAGGTTACAAATTATTTAACAAAGATAGAATCTAGTCCAAAGGTACCCTCCTTGAATGGACCGTCAGGTCTCTTAGGGTACCTTCTTTCCTTGTTGTTACTCTCCAGAACCCCAAGCTAATTCGGGAAACGACCTCGGTGCAAGACCATTAGTAAAAGGATAAGTTCTCTCAAAGCAATTATATTAATGCTAGATCAATCCGGAATATGTTTTTAGAATCCAAAGCGCTAGTAGCATTAAATAAATATGATATAATAGGCATCAACGAAACTTGCATCCATAGTCATACAAGGGATTATAGCAGTGAATTTCAACTCAAAGGTTACAAATTATTTAACAAAGATAGAATCTAGTCCGAACGTACCCTCCTTGAATGGACCGTAAGGTCTCCTAGGGTACCTTCTTTCCTTGTTGTTACTCTCCAGAACCCCAAGCTAATTCGCGAAACGACCTCGGTGCAAGACCAATAGTAAAAGGATAAGTTCTCTCAAAGCAATTTTATTTAATGCTAGATCAATCCGGAATAAGTTTTTAGAATTCAAAGCGTTAGTAGCATTAAATAAATATGATATAATAGGCATCACCGAAACTTGCATCCATATCTATACAAGGGATTATATCAGTGAATTTCAACTCAAAGGTTACAAATTATTTAACAAAGATAGAATCTAGTCCAAAGGTACCCTCCTTGAATGGACCGTATGGTCTCCTAGGGTACCTTCTTTCCTTGTTGTTACTCTCCAGAACCCCAAGCTAATTCGGGAAACGACCTCGGTGCAAGACCAATAGTAAAAGGATAAGTTCTCTCAACGCAATTTTATTTAATGCTAGATCAATCCGGAATAAGTTTTTAGAATTCAAAGCGTTAGTAGCATTAAATAAATATGATATAATAGGCATCACCGAAACTTGCATCCATAGTCATACAAGGGATTATATCAGTGAATTTCAACTCAAAGGTTACAAATTATTTAACAAAGATAGAATCTAGTCCAAAGGTACCCTCCTTGAATGTACCGTAAGGTCTCCTAGGGTACCTTCTTTCCTTGTTACTCTCCAGAACCCCAAGCTAATTCGGGAAACGACCTCGGTGCAAGACCAATAGTAAAAGGATAAGTTCTCTCAAAGCAATTTTATTTAATGCTAGATCAATCCGGAATAAGTTTTTAGAATTCAAAGCGTTAGTAGCATTAAATAAATATGATATAATAGGCATCACCGAAACTTGCATTCATAGTCATACAAGGGATTATATCAGTGAATTTCAACTCAAAGGTTACAAATTATTTAACAAAGATAGAATCTAGTCCAAAGGTACCCTCCTTGAATGGACCGTCAGGTCTCCTAGGGTACCTTCTTTCCTTGTTACTCTCCAGAACCCCAAGCTAATTCGGGTAACGACCTCGGTGCAAGACCATTAGTAAAAGGATAAGTTCTCTCAAAGCAATTTTATTTAATGCTAGATCAATCCGGAATAAGTTTTTAGAATTCAAAGCGTTAGTAGCATTAAATAAATATGATCTAATAGGCCTCCCTGAAACTTGCATCCATAGTCATACAAGGGATTATATCAGTGAATTTCAACTCAAAGGTTACAAATTATTTAACAAAGATAGAATCTAGTCCAAAGGTACCCTCCTTGAATGGACCGTAAGGTCTCCTAGGGGACCTTCTTTCCTTGTTGTTACTCTCCAGAACCCCAAGCTAATTCGGGAAACGACCTCGGTGCAAGACCAATAGTAAAAGGATAAGTTCTCACAAAGCAATTTTATTTAATGCTAGATCAATCCGGAATAAGTTTTTAGAATTCAAAGCGTTAGTAGCATTAAATAAATATGATATAATAGGCATCACCGAAACTTGCATCCATAGTCATACAAGGGATTATATCAGTGAATTTCAACTCAAAGGTTACAAATTATTTAACAAAGATAGAATCTAGTCCAAAGGTACCCTCCTTGAATGGACCGTCAGGTCTCCTAGGGTACCTTCTTTCCTTGTTGTTACTCTCCAGAACCCCAAGCTAATTCGGGAAACGACCTCGGTGCAAGACCATTAGTAAAAGGATAAGTTCTCTCAAAGCAATTTTATTTAATGCTAGATCAATCCGGAATAAGTTTTTAGAATTCAAAGCGTTAGTAGCATTAAATAAATATGATATAATAGGCATCACCGAAACTTGCATCCATAGTCATACAAGGGATTATATCAGTGAATTTCAACTCAAAGGTTACAAATTATTTAACAAAGATAGAATCTAGTCCAAAGGTACCCTCCTTGAATGGACCGTCAGGTCTCTTAGGGTACCTTCTTTCCTTGTTGTTACTCTCCAGAACCCCAAGCTAATTCGGGAAACGACCTCGGTGCAAGACCAATAGTAAAAGGATAAGTTCTCTCAAAGCAATTTTATTAATGCTAGATCAATCCGGAATATGTTTTTAGAATCCAAAGCGTTAGTAGCATTAAATAAATATGATATAATAGGCATCACCGAAACTTGCATCCATAGTCATACAAGGGATTATATCAGTGAATTTCAACTCAAAGGTTACAAATTATTTAACAAAGATAGAATCTAGTCCGAACGTACCCTCCTTGAATGGACCGTAAGGTCTCCTAGGGGACCTTCTTTCCTTGTTGTTACTCTCCAGAACCCCAAGCTAATTCGGGAAACGACCTCGGTGCAAGACCAATAGTAAAAGGATAAGTTCTCACAAAGCAATTTTATTTAATGCTAGATCAATCCGAAATAAGTTTTTAGAATTCAAAGCGTTAGTAGCATTAAATAAATATGATATAATAGGCATCACCGAAACTTGCATCCATAGTCATACAAGGGATTATATCAGTGAATTTCAACTCAAAGGTTACAAATTATTTAACAAAGATAGAATCTAGTCCAAAGGTACCCAGCCTGAAGGGACCGTCAGGTCTCCTAGGGTACCTTCTTTCCTTGTTGTTACTCTCCAGAACCCCAAGCTAATTCGAGAAACGACCTCGGTGCAAGACCAATAGTAAAAGGATAAGTTCTCTCAAAGCAATTTTATTTAATGCTAGATCAATCCGGAATAAGTTTTTAGAATTCAAAGCGTTAGTAGCATTAAATAAATATGATATAATAGGCATCACCGAAACTTGCATCCATAGTCATACAAGGGATTATATCAGTGAATTTCAACTCAAAGGTTACAAATTATTTAACAAAGATAGAATCTAGTCCAAAGGTACCCTCCTTGAATGGACCGTCAGGTCTCTTAGGGTACCTTCCTTCCTTGTTGTTACTCTCCAGAACCCCAAGCTAATTCGGGAAACGACCTCGGTGCAAGACCATTAGTAAAAGGATAAGTTCTCTCAAAGCAATTTTATTTAATGCTAGATCAATCCGGAATAAGTTTTTAGAATTCAAAGCGTTAGTAGCATTAAATAAATATGATATAATAGGCATCACCGAAACTTGCATCCATAGTCATACAAGGGATTATATCAGTGAATTTCAACTCAAAGGTTACACATTATTTAACAAAGATAGAATCTAGTCCAAAGGTACCCTCCTTGAATGGACCGTCAGGTCTCTTAGGGTACCTTCTTTCCTTGTTGTTACTCTCCAGAACCCCAAGCTAATTCGGGAAACGACCTCGGTGCAAGACCATTAGTAAAAGGATAAGTTCTCTCAAAGCAATTATATTAATGCTAGATCAATCCGGAATATGTTTTTAGAATCCAAAGCGCTAGTAGCATTAAATAAATATGATATAATAGGCATCAACGAAACTTGCATCCATAGTCATACAAGGGATTATATCAGTGAATTTCAACTCAAAGGTTACAAATTATTTAACAAAGATAGAATCTAGTCCAAAGGTACCCTCCTTGAATGGACCGTCAGGTCTCTTAGGGTACCTTCTTTCCTTGTTGTTACTCTCCAGAACCCCAAGCTAATTCGGGAAACGACCTCGGTGCAAGACCAATAGTAAAAGGATAAGTTCTCTCAAAGCAATTTTATTAATGCTAGATCAATCCGGAATATGTTTTTAGAATCCAAAGCGTTAGTAGCATTAAATAAATATGATATAATAGGCATCACCGAAACTTGCATCCATAGTCATACAAGGGTTTATATCAGTGAATTTCAACTCAAAGGTTACAAATTATTTAACAAAGATAGAATCTAGTCCAAAGGTACCCTCCTTGAATGGACCGTATGGTCTCCTAGGGTACCTTCTTTCCTTGTTGTTACTCTCCAGAACCCCAAGCTAATTCGGGAAACGACCTCGGTGCAAGACCAATAGTAAAAGGATAAGTT
Organism: Ceratothoa steindachneri; assembly: GCA_963969495.1. NCBI lineage: Eukaryota > Metazoa > Arthropoda > Malacostraca > Isopoda > Cymothoidae > Ceratothoa > Ceratothoa steindachneri. The sequence goes on from OZ018329.1 coordinate 93,200,764, forward strand.
CTCTCAAAGCAATTTTATTTAATGCTAGATCAATCCGGAATAAGTTTTTAGAATTCAAAGCGTTAGTAGCATTAAATAAATATGATATAATAGGCATCACCGAAACTTGCATCCATAGTCATACAAGGGATTATATCAGTGAATTTCAACTCAAAGGTTACAAATTATTTAACAAAGATAGAATCTAGTCCAAAGGTACCCTCCTTGAATGGACCGTCAGGTCTCTTAGGGTACCTTCTTTCCTTGTTGTTACTCTCCAGAACCCCAAGCTAATTCGGGAAACGACCTCGGTGCAAGACCATTAGTAAAAGGATAAGTTCTCTCAAAGCAATTTTATTTAATGCTAGATCAATCCGGAATAAGTTTTTAGAATTCAAAGCGTTAGTAGCATTAAATAAATATGATATAATAGGCATCACCGAAACTTGCATCCATAGTCATACAAGGGATTATATCAGTGAATTTCAACTCAAAGGTTACAAATTTTTTAACAAAGATAGAATCTAGTCCAAAGGTACCCTCCTTGAATGGACCGTCAGGTCTCTTAGGGTACCTTCTTTCCTTGTTGTTACTCTCCAGAACCCCAAGCTAATTCGGGAAACGACCTCGGTGCAAGACCAATAGTAAAAGGATAAGTTCTCTCAAAGCAATTTTATTAATGCTAGATCAATCCGGAATATGTTTTTAGAATCCAAAGCGTTAGTAGCATTAAATAAATATGATATAATAGGCATCACCGAAACTTGCATCCATAGTCATACAAGGGATTATATCAGTGAATTTCAACTCAAAGGTTACAAATTATTTAACAAAGATAGAATCTAGTCCGAACGTACCCTCCTTGAATGGACCGTAAGGTCTCCTAGGGGACCTTCTTTCCTTGTTGTTACTCTCCAGAACCCCAAGCTAATTCGGGAAACGACCTCGGTGCAAGACCAATAGTAAAAGGATAAGTTCTCACAAAGCAATTTTATTTAATGCTAGATCAATCCGGAATAAGTTTTTAGAATTCAAAGCGTTAGTAGCATTAAATAAATATGATATAATAAGCATCACCAAAACTTGCATCCATAGTCATACAAGGGATTATATCAGTGAATTTCAACTCAAAGGTTACAAATTATTTAACAAAGATAGAATCTAGTCCAAAGGTACCCTCCTTGAATGGACCGTCAGGTCTCCTAGGGTACCTTCTTTCCTTGTTGTTACTCTCCAGAACCCCAAGCTAATTCGGGAAACGACCTCGGTGCAAGACCAATAGTAAAAGGATAAGTTCTCTCAAAGCAATTTTATTTAATGCTAGATCAATCCGGAATAAGTTTTTAGAATTCAAAGCGTTAGTAGCATTAAATAAATATGATATAATAGGCATCACCGAAACTTGCATCCATAGTCATACAAGGGATTATATCAGTGAATTTCAACTCAAAGGTTACAAATTATTTAACAAAGATAGAATCTAGTCCAAAGGTACCCTCCTTGAATGGACCGTCAGGTCTCCCTTGTACCTTCTTTCCTTGTTACTCTCCAGAACCCCAAGCTAATTCGGGAAACGACCTCGGTGCAAGACCATTAGTAAAAGGATAAGTTCTCTCAAAGCAATTTTATTTAATGCTAGATCAATCCGGAATAAGTTTTTAGAATTCAAAGCGTTAGTAGCATTAAATAAATATGATATAATAGGCATCACCGAAACTTGCATCCATAGTCATACAAGGGATTATATCAGTGAATTTCAACTCAAAGGTTACAAATTATTTAACAAAGATAGAATCTAGTCCAAAGGTACCCTCCTTGAATGGACCGTCAGGTCTCTTAGGGTACCTTCTTTCCTTGTTGTTACTCTCCAGAACCCCAAGCTAATTCGGGAAACGACCTCGGTGCAAGACCAATAGTAAAAGGATAAGTTCTCTCAAAGCAATTTTATTAATGCTAGATCAATCCGGAATATGTTTTTAGAATCCAAAGCGTTAGTAGCATTAAATAAATATGATATAATAGGCATCACCGAAACTTGCCTCCATAGTCATACAAGGGATTATATCAGTGAATTTCAACTCAAAGGTTACAAATTATTTAACAAAGATAGAATCTAGTCCGAACGTACCCTCCTTGAATGGATCGTAAGGTCTCCTAGGGTACCTTCTTTCCTTGTTGTTACTCTCCAGAACCCCAAGCTAATTCGCGAAACGACCTCGGTGCAAGACCAATAGTAAAAGGATAAGTTCTCTCAAAGCAATTTTATTTAATGCTAGATCAATCCGGAATAAGTTTTTAGAATTCAAAGCGTTAGTAGCATTAAATAAATATGATATAATAGGCATCACCGAAACTTGCATCCATATCCATACAAGGGATTATATCAGTGAATTTCAACTCAAAGGTTACAAATTATTTAACAAAGATAGAATCTAGTCCAAAGGTACCCTCCTTGAATGGACCGTATGGTCTCCTAGGGTACCTTCTTTCCTTGTTGTTACTCTCCAGAACCCCAAGCTAATTCGGGAAACGACCTCGGTGCAAGACCAATAGTAAAAGGATAAGTTCTCTCAAAGCAATTTTATTTAATGCTAGATCAATCCGGAATAAGTTTTTAGAATTCAAAGCGTTAGTAGCATTAAATAAATATGATATAATAGGCATCACCGAAACTTGCATCCATAGTCATACAAGGGATTATATCAGTGAATTTCAACTCAAAGGTTACAAATTATTTAACAAAGATAGAATCTAGTCCAAAGGTACCCTCCTTGAATGGACCGTCAGGTCTCCCTTGTACCTTCTTTCCTTGTTACTCTCCAGAACCCCAAGCTAATTCGGGAAACGACCTCGGTGCAAGACCATTAGTAAAAGGATAAGTTCTCTCAAAGCAATTTTATTTAATGCTAGATCAATCCGGAATAAGTTTTTAGAATTCAAAGCGTTAGTAGCATTAAATAAATATGATATATTAGGCATCACCGAAACTTGCATCCATAGTCATACAAGGGATTATATCAGTGAATTTCAACTCAAAGGTTACAAATTATTTAACAAAGATAGAATCTAGTCCAAAGGTACCCTCCTTGAATGGACCGTCAGGTCTCCTAGGGTACCTTCTTTCCTTGTTACTCTCCAGAACCCCAAGCTAATTCGGGAAACGACCTCGGTGCAAGACCAATAGTAAAAGGATAAGTTCTCTCAAAGCAATTTTATTTAATGCTAGATCAATCCGGAATAAGTTTTAGAATTCAAAGCGTTAGTAGCATTAAATAAATATGATATAATAGGCATCACCGAAACTTGCATCCATAGTCATACAAGGGATTATATCAGTGAATTTCAACTCAAAGGTTACAAATTATTTAACAAAGATAGAATCTAGTCCAAAGGGACCCTCCTTGAATGGACCGTCAGGTCTCCTAGGGTACCTTCTTTCCTTGTTGTTACTCTCCAGAACCCCAAGCTAATTCGGGAAACGACCTCGGTGCGTGACCAATAGTAAAAGGATAAGTTCTCTCAAAGCAATTTTATTTAATGCTAGATCAATCCGGAATAAGTTTTTGAATTCAAAGCGTTAGTAGCATTAAATAAATATGATATAATAGGCATCACCGAAACTTGCCTCCATAGTCATACAAGGGATTATATCAGTGAATTTCAACTCAAAGGTTACAAATTATTTAACAAAGATAGAATCTAGTCCAAAGGTACCCTCCTTGAATGGACCGTAAGGTCTCCTAGGGAACCTTCTTTTCTTGTTACTCTCCAGAACCCCAAGCTAATTCGGGAACGACCTCGGTGCAAGACCAATAGTAAAAGGATAAGTTCTCTCAAAGCAATTTTATTAATGCTAGATCAATCCGGAATATGTTTTTAGAATCCAAAGCGTTAGTAGCATTAAATAAATATGATATAATAGGCATCACCGAAACTTGCCTCCATAGTCATACAAGGGATTATATCAGTGAATTTCAACTCAAAGGTTACAAATTATTTAACAAAGATAGAATCTAGTCCGAACGTACCCTCCTTGAATGGATCGTAAGGTCTCCTAGGGTACCTTCTTTCCTTGTTGTTACTCTCCAGAACCCCAAGCTAATTCGCGAAACGACCTCGGTGCAAGACCAATAGTAAAAGGATAAGTTCTCTCAAAGCAATTTTATTTAATGCTAGATCAATCCGGAATAAGTTTTTAGAATTCAAAGCGTTAGTAGCATTAAATAAATATGATATAATAGGCATCACCGAAACTTGCATCCATATCCATACAAGGGATTATATCAGTGAATTTCAACTCAAAGGTTACAAATTATTTAACAAAGATAGAATCTAGTCCAAAGGTACCCTCCTTGAATGGACCGTATGGTCTCCTAGGGTACCTTCTTTCCTTGTTGTTACTCTCCAGAACCCCAAGCTAATTCGGGAAACGACCTCGGTGCAAGACCAATAGTAAAAGGATAAGTTCTCTCAAAGCAATTTTATTTAATGCTAGATCAATCCGGAATAAGTTTTTAGAATTCAAAGCGTTAGTAGCATTAAATAAATATGATATAATAGGCATCACCGAAACTTGCATCCATAGTCATACAAGGGATTATATCAGTGAATTTCAACTCAAAGGTTACAAATTATTTAACAAAGATAGAATCTAGTCCAAAGGTACCCTCCTTGAATGGACCGTCAGGTCTCCCTTGTACCTTCTTTCCTTGTTACTCTCCAGAACCCCAAGCTAATTCGGGAAACGACCTCGGTGCAAGACCATTAGTAAAAGGATAAGTTCTCTCAAAGCAATTTTATTTAATGCTAGATCAATCCGGAATAAGTTTTTAGAATTCAAAGCGTTAGTAGCATTAAATAAATATGATATATTAGGCATCACCGAAACTTGCATCCATAGTCATACAAGGGATTATATCAGTGAATTTCAACTCAAAGGTTACAAATTATTTAACAAAGATAGAATCTAGTCCAAAGGTACCCTCCTTGAATGGACCGTCAGGTCTCCTAGGGTACCTTCTTTCCTTGTTACTCTCCAGAACCCCAAGCTAATTCGGGAAACGACCTCGGTGCAAGACCAATAGTAAAAGGATAAGTTCTCTCAAAGCAATTTTATTTAATGCTAGATCAATCCGGAATAAGTTTTAGAATTCAAAGCGTTAGTAGCATTAAATAAATATGATATAATAGGCATCACCGAAACTTGCATCCATAGTCATACAAGGGATTATATCAGTGAATTTCAACTCAAAGGTTACAAATTATTTAACAAAGATAGAATCTAGTCCAAAGGGACCCTCCTTGAATGGACCGTCAGGTCTCCTAGGGTACCTTCTTTCCTTGTTGTTACTCTCCAGAACCCCAAGCTAATTCGGGAAACGACCTCGGTGCGTGACCAATAGTAAAAGGATAAGTTCTCTCAAAGCAATTTTATTTAATGCTAGATCAATCCGGAATAAGTTTTTGAATTCAAAGCGTTAGTAGCATTAAATAAATATGATATAATAGGCATCACCGAAACTTGCCTCCATAGTCATACAAGGGATTATATCAGTGAATTTCAACTCAAAGGTTACAAATTATTTAACAAAGATAGAATCTAGTCCAAAGGTACCCTCCTTGAATGGACCGTAAGGTCTCCTAGGGAACCTTCTTTTCTTGTTACTCTCCAGAACCCCAAGCTAATTCGGGAAACGACCTCGGTGCAAGACCAATAGTAAAAGGATAAGTTCTCTCAAAGCAATTTTATTTAATGCTAGATCACTCCGGAATAAGTTTTTAGAATTCAAAGCGTTAGTAGCATTAAATAAATATGATATAATAGGCATCACCGAAACTTGCATCCATAGTCATACAAGGGATTATATCAGTGAATTTCAACTCAAAGGTTACAAATTATTTAACAAAGATAGAATCTAGTCCAAAGGTACCCTCCTTGAATGGACCGTCAGGTCTCCTAGGGTACCTTCTTTCCTTGTTACTCTCCAGAACCCCAAGCTAATTCGGGAAACGACCTCGGTGCAAGACCAATAGTAAAAGGATAAGTTCTCTCAAAGCAATTTTATTTAATGCTAGATCAATCCGGAATAAGTTTTTAGAATTCAAAGCGTTAGTAGCATTAAATAAATATGATATAATAGGCATCACCGAAACTTGCATCCATAGTCATACAAGGGATTATATCAGTGAATTTCAACTCAAAGGTTACAAATTATTTAACAAAGATAGAATCTAGTCCAAAGGTACCCTCCTTGAATGGACCGTATGGTCTCCTAGGGTACCTTCTTTCCTTGTTGTTACTCTCCAGAACCCCAAGCTAATTCGGGAAACGACCTCGGTGCAAGACCATTAGTAAAAGGATAAGTTCTCTCAAAGCAATTTTATTTAATGCTAGATCAATCCGGAATAAGTTTTTAGAATTCAAAGCGTTAGTAGCATTAAATAAATATGATATAATAGGCATCACCGAAACTTGCATCCATAGTCATACAAGGGATTATATCAGTGAATTTCAACTCAAAGGTTACAAATTATTTAACAAAGATAGAATCTAGTCCAAAGGTACCCTCCTTGAATGGACCGTCAGGTCTCTTAGGGTACCTTCTTTCCTTGTTGTTACTCTCCAGAACCCCAAGCTAATTCGGGAAACGACCTCGGTGCAAGACCAATAGTAAAAGGATAAGTTCTCTCAAAGCAATTTTATTAATGCTAGATCAATCCGGAATATGTTTTTAGAATCCAAAGCGTTAGTAGCATTAAATAAATATGATATAATAGGCATCACCGAAACTTGCATCCATAGTCATACAAGGGATTATATCAGTGAATTTCAACTCAAAGGTTACAAATTATTTAACAAAGATAGAATCTAGTCCGAACGTACCCTCCTTGAATGGACCGTAAGGTCTCCTAGGGGACCTTCTTTCCTTGTTGTTACTCTCCAGAACCCCAAGCTAATTCGGGAAACGACCTCGGTGCAAGACCAATAGTAAAAGGATAAGTTCTCACAAAGCAATTTTATTTAATGCTAGATCAATCCGGAATAAGTTTTTAGAATTCAAAGCGTTAGTAGCATTAAATAAATATGATATAATAAGCATCACCAAAACTTGCATCCATAGTCATACAAGGGATTATATCAGTGAATTTCAACTCAAAGGTTACAAATTATTTAACAAAGATAGAATCTAGTCCAAAGGTACCCTCCTTGAATGGACCGTCAGGTCTCCTAGGGTACCTTCTTTCCTTGTTGTTACTCTCCAGAACCCCAAGCTAATTCGGGAAACGACCTCGGTGCAAGACCAATAGTAAAAGGATAAGTTCTCTCAAAGCAATTTTATTTAATGCTAGATCAATCCGGAATAAGTTTTTAGAATTCAAAGCGTTAGTAGCATTAAATAAATATGATATAATAGGCATCACCGAAACTTGCATCCATAGTCATACAAGGGATTATATCAGTGAATTTCAACTCAAAGGTTACAAATTATTTAACAAAGATAGAATCTAGTCCAAAGGTACCCTCCTTGAATGGACCGTCAGGTCTCCCTTGTACCTTCTTTCCTTGTTACTCTCCAGAACCCCAAGCTAATTCGGGAAACGACCTCGGTGCAAGACCATTAGTAAAAGGATAAGTTCTCTCAAAGTAATTTTATTTAATGCTAGATCAATCCGGAATAAGTTTTTAGAATTCAAAGCGTTAGTAGCATTAAATAAATATGATATAATAGGCATCACCGAAACTTGCATCCATAGTCATACAAGGGATTATATCAGTGAATTTCAACTCAAAGGTTACAAATTATTTAACAAAGATAGAATCTAGTCCAAAGGTACCCTCCTTGAATGGACCGTCAGGTCTCTTAGGGTACCTTCTTTCCTTGTTGTTACTCTCCAGAACCCCAAGCTAATTCGGGAAACGACCTCGGTGCAAGACCAATAGTAAAAGGATAAGTTCTCTCAAAGCAATTTTATTAATGCTAGATCAATCCGGAATATGTTTTTAGAATCCAAAGCGTTAGTAGCATTAAATAAATATGATATAATAGGCATCACCGAAACTTGCCTCCATAGTCATACAAGGGATTATATCAGTGAATTTCAACTCAAAGGTTACAAATTATTTAACAAAGATAGAATCTAGTCCGAACGTACCCTCCTTGAATGGATCGTAAGGTCTCCTAGGGTACCTTCTTTCCTTGTTGTTACTCTCCAGAACCCCAAGCTAATTCGGGAAACGACCTCGGTGCAAGACCATTAGTAAAAGGATAAGTTCTCTCAAAGCAATTTTATTTAATGCTAGATCAATCCGGAATAAGTTTTTAGAATTCAAAGCGTTAGTAGCATTAAATAAATATGATCTAATAGGCCTCCCTGAAACTTGCATCCATAGTCATACAAGGGATTATATCAGTGAATTTCAACTCAAAGGTTACAAATTATTTAACAAAGATAGAATCTAGTCCAAAGGTACCCTCCTTGAATGGACCGTAAGGTCTCCTAGGGGACCTTCTTTCCTTGTTGTTACTCTCCAGAACCCCAAGCTAATTCGGGAAACGACCTCGGTGCAAGAACAATAGTAAAAGGATAAGTTCTCACAAAGCAATTTTATTTAATGCTAGATCAATCCGGAATAAGTTTTTAGAATTCAAAGCGTTAGTAGCATTAAATAAATATGATATAATAGGCATCACCGAAACTTGCATCCATAGTCATACAAGGGATTATATCAGTGAATTTCAACTCAAAGGTTACAAATTATTTAACAAAGATAGAATCTAGTCCAAAGGTACCCTCCTTGAATGGACCGTCAGGTCTCCTAGGGTACCTTCTTTCCTTGTTGTTACTCTCCAGAACCCCAAGCTAATTCGGGAAACGACCTCGGTGCAAGACCATTAGTAAAAGGATAAGTTCTCTCAAAGCAATTTTATTTAATGCTAGATCAATCCGGAATAAGTTTTTAGAATTCAAAGCGTTAGTAGCATTAAATAAATATGATATAATAGGCATCACCGAAACTTGCATCCATAGTCATACAAGGGATTATATCAGTGAATTTCAACTCAAAGGTTACAAATTATTTAACAAAGATAGAATCTAGTCCAAAGGTACCCTCCTTGAATGGACCGTCAGGTCTCTTAGGGTACCTTCTTTCCTTGTTGTTACTCTCCAGAACCCCAAGCTAATTCGGGAAACGACCTCGGTGCAAGACCAATAGTAAAAGGATAAGTTCTCTCAAAGCAATTTTATTAATGCTAGATCAATCCGGAATATGTTTTTAGAATCCAAAGCGTTAGTAGCATTAAATAAATATGATATAATAGGCATCACCGAAACTTGCATCCATAGTCATACAAGGGATTATATCAGTGAATTTCAACTCAAAGGTTACAAATTATTTAACAAAGATAGAATCTAGTCCAAAGGTACCCTCCTTGAATGGACCGTCAGGTCTCCTAGGGTACCTTCTTTCCTTGTTGTTACTCTCCAGAACCCCAAGCTAATTCGAGAAACGACCTCGGTGCAAGACCAATAGTAAAAGGATAAGTTCTCTCAAAGCAATTTTATTAATGCTAGATCAATCCGGAATATGTTTTTAGAATCCAAAGCGTTAGTAGCATTAAATAAATATGATATAATAGGCATCACCGAAACTTGCATCCATAGTCATACAAGGGATTATATCAGTGAATTTCAACTCAAAGGTTACAAATTATTTAACAAAGATAGAATCTAGTTTAAAGGTACCCTCCTTGAATGGACCGTATGGTCTCCTAGGGTACCTTCTTTCCTTGTTGTTACTCTCCAGAACCCCAAGCTAATTCGGGAAACGACCTCGGTGCAAGACCAATAGTAAAAGGATAAGTTCTCTCAAAGCAATTTTATTTAATGCTAGATCAATCCGGAATAAGTTTTTAGAATTCAAAGCGTTAGTAGCATTAAATAAATATGATATAATAGGCATCACCGAAACTTGCATCCATAGTCATACAAGGGATTATATCAGTGAATTTCAACTCAAAGGTTACAAATTATTTAACAAAGATAGAATCTAGTCCAAAGGTACCCTCCTTGAATGGACCGTCAGGTCTCCTAGGGTACCTTCTTTCCTTGTTGTTACTCTCCAGAACCCCAAGCTAATTCGAGAAACGACCTCGGTGCAAGACCAATAGTAAAAGGATAAGTTCTCTCAAAGCAATTTTATTTAATGCTAGATCAATCCGGAATAAGTTTTTAGAATTCAAAGCGTTAGTAGCATTAAATAAATATGATATAATAGGCATCACCGAAACTTGCATCCATAGTCATACAAGGGATTATATCAGTGAATTTCAACTCAAAGGTTACAAATTATTTAACAAAGATAGAATCTAGTCCAAAGGTACCCTCCTTGAATGGACCGTCAGGTCTCTTAGGGTACCTTCTTTCCTTGTTGTTACTCTCCAGAACCCCAAGCTAATTCGGGAAACGACCTCGGTGCAAGACCATTAGTAAAAGGATAAGTTCTCTCAAAGCAATTTTATTTAATGCTAGATCAATCCGGAATAAGTTTTTAGAATTCAAAGCGTTAGTAGCATTAAATAAATATGATATAATAGGCATCACCGAAACTTGCATCCATAGTCATACAAGGGATTATATCAGTGAATTTCAACTCAAAGGTTACAAATTATTTAACAAAGATAGAATCTAGTCCAAAGGTACCCTCCTTGAATGGACCGTATGGTCTCCTAGGGTACCTTCTTTCCTTGTTGTTACTCTCCAGAACCCCAAGCTAATTCGGGAAACGACCTCGGTGCAAGACCAATAGTAAAAGGATAAGTTCTCTCAAAGCAATTTTATTTAATGCTAGATCAATCCGGAATAAGTTTTTAGAATTCAAAGCGTTAGTAGCATTAAATAAATATGATATAATAGGCATCACCGAAACTTGCATCCATAGTCATACAAGGGATTATATCAGTGAATTTCAACTCAAAGGTTACAAATTATTTTACAAAGATAGAATCTAGTCCAAACGTACCCTCCTTGAATGGACCGTCAGTTCTCCTAGGGTACCTTCTTTCCTTGTTACTCTCCAGAACCCCAAGCTAATTCGGGAAACGACCTCGGTGCAAGACCATTAGTAAAAGGATAAGTTCTCTCAAAGCAATTTTATTTAATGCTAGATCAATCCGGAATAAGTTTTTAGAATTCAAAGCGTTAGTAGCATTAAATAAATATGATATAATAGGCATCACCGAAACTTGAATCCATAGTCATACAAGGGATTATATCAGTGAATTTCAACTCAAAGGTTACAAATTATTTAACAAAGATAGAATCTAGTCCAAAGGTACCCTCCTTGAATGGACCGTAAGGTCTCCTAGGGTACCTTCTTTCCTTGTTGTTACTCTCCAGAACCCCAAGCTAATTCGGGAAACGACCTCGGTGCAAGACCAATAGTAAAAGGATAAGTTCTCACAAAGCAATTTTATTTAATGCTAGATCAATCCGGAATAAGTTTTTAGAATTCAAAGCGTTAGTAGCATTAAATAAATATGATATAATAGGCATCACCGAAACTTGCATCCATAGTCATACAAGGGATTATATCAGTGAATTTCAACTCAAAGGTTACAAATTATTTAACAAAGATAGAATCTAGTCCAAAGGTACCCTCCTTGAATGGACCGTCAAGTCTCCTAGGGTACCTTCTTTCCTTGTTGTTACTCTCCAGAACCCCAAGCTAATTCGGGAAACGACCTCGGTGCAAGACCAATAGTAAAAGGATAAGTTCTCTCAAAGCAATTTTATTTAATGCTAGATCAATCCGGAATAAGTTTTTAGAATTCAAAGCGTTAGTAGCATTAAATAAATATGATATAATAGGCATCACCGAAACTTGCATCCATAGTCATACAAGGGATTATATCAGTGAATTTCAACTCAAAGGTTACAAATTATTTAACAAAGATAGAATCTAGTCCAAAGGTACCCTCCTTGAATGGACCGTAAGGTCTCCTAGGGTACCTTCTTTCCTTGTTGTTACTCTCCAGAACCCCAAGCTAATTCGGGAAACGACCTCGGTGCAAGACCAATAGTAAAAGGATAAGTTCTCACAAAGCAATTTTATTTAATGCTAGATCAATCCGGAATAAGTTTTTAGAATTCAAAGCGTTAGTAGCATTAAATAAATATGATATAATAGGCATCACCGAAACTTGCATCCATAGTCATACAAGGGATTATATCAGTGAATTTCAACTCAAAGGTTACAAATTATTTAACAAAGATAGAATCTAGTCCAAAGGTACCCTCCTTGAATGGACCATCAGGTCTCCTAGGGTACCTTCTTTCCTTGTTGTTACTCTCCAGAACCCCAAGCTAATTCGGGAAACGACCTCGGTGCAAGACCAATAGTAAAAGGATAAGATCTCTCAAAGCAATTTTATTTAATGCTAGATCAATCCGGAATAAGTTTTTAGAATTCAAAGCGTTAGTAGCATTAAATAAATATGATATAATAGGCATCACCGAAACTTGCATCCATAGTCATACAAGGGATTATATCAGTGAATTTCAACTCAAAGGTTACAAATTATTTAACAAAGATAGAATCTAGTCCAAAGGTACCCTCCTTGAATGGACCGTCAGGTCTCCTAGGGTACCTTCTTTCCTTGTTGTTACTCTCCAGAACCCCAAGCTAATTCGGGAAACGACCTCGGTGCAAGACCATTAGTAAAAGGATAAGTTCTCTCAAAGCAATTTTATTTAATGCTAGATCAATCCGGAATAAGTTTTTAGAATACAAAGCGTTAGTAGCATTAAATAAATATGATATAATAGGCATCACCGAAACTTCCATCCATATCCATACAAGGGATTATATCAGTGAATTTCAACTCAAAGGTTACAAATTATTTAACAAAGATAGAATCTAGTCCAAAGGTACCCTCCTTGAATGGACCGTATGGTCTTTTAGGGTACCTTCTTTCCTTGTTGTTACTCTCCAGAACCCCAAGTAATTCGGGAAACGACCTCGGTGCAAGACCAATAGTAAAAGGATAAGTTCTCTCAAAGCAATTTTATTTAATGCTAGATCAATCCGGAATAAGTTTTTAGAATTCAAAGCGTTAGTAGCATTAAATAAATATGATATAATAGGCATCACCGAAACTTGCATCCATAGTCATACAAGGGATTATATCAGTGAATTTCAACTCAAAGGTTACAAATTATTTAACAAAGATAGAATCTAGTCCAAAGGTACCCTCCTTGAATGGACCGTCAGGTCTCCCTTGTACCTTCTTTCCTTGTTACTCTCCAGAACCCCAAGCTAATTCGGGAAACGACCTCGGTGCAAGACCATTAGTAAAAGGATAAGTTCTCTCAAAGCAATTTTATTTAATGCTAGATCAATCCGGAATAAGTTTTTAGAATTCAAAGCGTTAGTAGCATTAAATAAATATGATATATTAGGCATCACCGAAACTTGCATCCATAGTCATACAAGGGATTATATCAGTGAATTTCAACTCAAAGGTTACAAATTATTTAACAAAGATAGAATCTAGTCCAAAGGTACCCTCCTTGAATGGACCGTCAGGTCTCCTAGGGTACCTTCTTTCCTTGTTACTCTCCAGAACCCCAAGCTAATTCGGGAAACGACCTCGGTGCAAGACCAATAGTAAAAGGATAAGTTCTCTCAAAGCAATTTTATTTAATGCTAGATCAATCCGGAATAAGTTTTAGAATTCAAAGCGTTAGTAGCATTAAATAAATATGATATAATAGGCATCACCGAAACTTGCATCCATAGTCATACAAGGGATTATATCAGTGAATTTCAACTCAAAGGTTACAAATTATTTAACAAAGATAGAATCTAGTCCAAAGGGACCCTCCTTGAATGGACCGTCAGGTCTCCTAGGGTACCTTCTTTCCTTGTTGTTACTCTCCAGAACCCTAAGCTAATTCGGGAAACGACCTCGGTGCATGACCAATAGTAAAAGGATAAGTTCTCTCAAAGCAATTTTATTTAATGCTAGATGAATCCGGAATAAGTTTTTAGAATTCAAAGCGTTAGTAGCATTAAATAAATATGATATAATAGGCATCACCGAAACTTGCCTCCATAGTCATACAAGGGATTATATCAGTGAATTTCAACTCAAAGGTTACAAATTATTTGACAAAGATAGAATCTAGTCCAAAGGTACCCTCCTTGAATGGACCGTAAGGTCTCCTAGGGAACCTTCTTTTCTTGTTACTCTCCAGAACCCCAAGCTAATTCGGGAAACGACCTCGGTGCAAGACCAATAGTAAAAGGATAAGTTCTCTCAAAGCAATTTTATTTAATGCTAGATCAATCCGGAATAAGTTTTTAGAATTCAAAGCGTTAGTAGCATTAGATAAATATGATATAATAGGCATCACCGAAACTTGCATCCATAGTCATACAAGTGATTATATCAGTGAATTTCAACTCAAAGGTTACAAATTATTTTACAAAGATAGAATCTAGGGTACCTTCTTTCCTTGTTACTCTCCAGAACCCCAAGCTAATTCGGGAAACGACCTCGGTGCAAGACCAATAGTAAAAGGATAAGTTCTCTCAAAGCAATTTTATTTAATGCTAGATCAATCCGGAATAAGTTTTTAGAATTCAAAGCGTTAGTAGCATTAGATAAATATGATATAATAGGCATCACCGAAACTTGCATCCATAGTCATACAAGGGATTATATCAGTGAATTTCAACTCAAAGGTTACAAATTATTTAACAAAGATAGAATCTAGTCCAAAGGTACCCTCCTTGAATGGACCGTATGGTCTCCTAGGGTACCTTCTTTCCTTGTTGTTACTCTCCAGAACCCCAAGCTAATTCGGGAAACGACCTCGGTGCAAGACCATTAGTAAAAGGATAAGTTCTCTCAAAGCAATTTTATTTAATGCTAGATCAATCCGGAATAAGTTTTTAGAATTCAAAGCGTTAGTAGCATTAAATAAATATGATATAATAGGCATCACCGAAACTTGCATCCATAGTCATACAAGGGATTATATCAGTGAATTTCAACTCAAAGGTTACAAATTATTTAACAAAGATAGAATCTAGTCCAAAGGTACCCTCCTTGAATGGACCGTCAGGTCTCTTAGGGTACCTTCTTTCCTTGTTGTTACTCTCCAGAACCCCAAGCTAATTCGGGAAACGACCTCGGTGCAAGACCAATAGTAAAAGGATAAGTTCTCTCAAAGCAATTTTATTAATGCTAGATCAATCCGGAATATGTTTTTAGAATCCAAAGCGTTAGTAGCATTAAATAAATATGATATAATAGGCATCACCGAAACTTGCATCCATAGTCATACAAGGGATTATATCAGTGAATTTCAACTCAAAGGTTACAAATTATTTAACAAAGATAGAATCTAGTCCAAAGGTACCCTCCTTGAATGGACCGTAAGGTCTCCTAGGGGACCTTCTTTCCTTGTTGTTACTCTCCAGAACCCCAAGCTAATTCGGGAAACGACCTCGGTGCAAGACCAATAGTAAAAGGATAAGTTCTCACAAAGCAATTTTATTTAATGCTAGATCAATCCGGAATAAGTTTTTAGAATTCAAAGCGTTAGTAGCATTAAATAAATATGATATAATAAGCATCACCAAAACTTGCATCCATAGTCATACAAGGGATTATATCAGTGAATTTCAACTCAAAGGTTACAAATTATTTAACAAAGATAGAATCTAGTCCAAAGGTACCCTCCTTGAATGGACCGTCAGGTCTCCTAGGGTACCTTCTTTCCTTGTTGTTACTCTCCAGAACCCCAAGCTAATTCGGGAAACGACCTCGGTGCAAGACCAATAGTAAAAGGATAAGTTCTCTCAAAGCAATTTTATTTAATGCTAGATCAATCCGGAATAAGTTTTTAGAATTCAAAGCGTTAGTAGCATTAAATAAATATGATATAATAGGCATCACCGAAACTTGCATCCATAGTCATACAAGGGATTATATCAGTGAATTTCAACTCAAAGGTTACAAATTATTTAACAAAGATAGAATCTAGTCCAAAGGTACCCTCCTTGAATGGACCGTCAGGTCTCTTAGGGTACCTTCTTTCCTTGTTGTTACTCTCCAGAACCCCAAGCTAATTCGGGAAACGACCTCGGTGCAAGACCAATAGTAAAAGGATAAGTTCTCTCAAAGCAATTTTATTAATGCTAGATCAATCCGGAATATGTTTTTAGAATCCAAAGCGTTAGTAGCATTAAATAAATATGATATAATAGGCATCACCGAAACTTGCCTCCATAGTCATACAAGGGATTATATCAGTGAATTTCAACTCAAAGGTTACAAATTATTTAACAAAGATAGAATCTAGTCCGAACGTACCCTCCTTGAATGGATCGTAAGGTCTCCTAGGGTACCTTCTTTCCTTGTTGTTACTCTCCAGAACCCCAAGCTAATTCGGGAAACGACCTCGGTGCAAGACCATTAGTAAAAGGATAAGTTCTCTCAAAGCAATTTTATTTAATGCTAGATCAATCCGGAATAAGTTTTTAGAATTCAAAGCGTTAGTAGCATTAAATAAATATGATCTAATAGGCCTCCCTGAAACTTGCATCCATAGTCATACAAGGGATTATATCAGTGAATTTCAACTCAAAGGTTACAAATTATTTAACAAAGATAGAATCTAGTCCAAAGGTACCCTCCTTGAATGGACCGTAAGGTCTCCTAGGGGACCTTCTTTCCTTGTTGTTACTCTCCAGAACCCCAAGCTAATTCGGGAAACGACCTCGGTGCAAGAACAATAGTAAAAGGATAAGTTCTCACAAAGCAATTTTATTTAATGCTAGATCAATCCGGAATAAGTTTTTAGAATTCAAAGCGTTAGTAGCATTAAATAAATATGATATAATAGGCATCACCGAAACTTGCATCCATAGTCATACAAGGGATTATATCAGTGAATTTCAACTCAAAGGTTACAAATTATTTAACAAAGATAGAATCTAGTCCAAAGGTACCCTCCTTGAATGGACCGTCAGGTCTCCTAGGGTACCTTCTTTCCTTGTTGTTACTCTCCAGAACCCCAAGCTAATTCGGGAAACGACCTCGGTGCAAGACCATTAGTAAAAGGATAAGTTCTCTCAAAGCAATTTTATTTAATGCTAGATCAATCCGGAATAAGTTTTTAGAATTCAAAGCGTTAGTAGCATTAAATAAATATGATATAATAGGCATCACCGAAACTTGCATCCATAGTCATACAAGGGATTATATCAGTGAATTTCAACTCAAAGGTTACAAATTATTTAACAAAGATAGAATCTAGTCCAAAGGTACCCTCCTTGAATGGACCGTCAGGTCTCTTAGGGTACCTTCTTTCCTTGTTGTTACTCTCCAGAACCCCAAGCTAATTCGGGAAACGACCTCGGTGCAAGACCAATAGTAAAAGGATAAGTTCTCTCAAAGCAATTTTATTAATGCTAGATCAATCCGGAATATGTTTTTAGAATCCAAAGCGTTAGTAGCATTAAATAAATATGATATAATAGGCATCACCGAAACTTGCATCCATAGTCATACAAGGGATTATATCAGTGAATTTCAACTCAAAGGTTACAAATTATTTAACAAAGATAGAATCTAGTCCAAAGGTACCCTCCTTGAATGGACCGTCAGGTCTCCTAGGGTACCTTCTTTCCTTGTTGTTACTCTCCAGAACCCCAAGCTAATTCGAGAAACGACCTCGGTGCAAGACCAATAGTAAAAGGATAAGTTCTCTCAAAGCAATTTTATTAATGCTAGATCAATCCGGAATATGTTTTTAGAATCCAAAGCGTTAGTAGCATTAAATAAATATGATATAATAGGCATCACCGAAACTTGCATCCATAGTCATACAAGGGATTATATCAGTGAATTTCAACTCAAAGGTTACAAATTATTTAACAAAGATAGAATCTAGTCCAAAGGTACCCTCCTTGAATGGACCGTATGGTCTCCTAGGGTACCTTCTTTCCTTGTTGTTACTCTCCAGAACCCCAAGCTAATTCGGGAAACGACCTCGGTGCAAGACCAATAGTAAAAGGATAAGTTCTCTCAAAGCAATTTTATTTAATGCTAGATCAATCCGGAATAAGTTTTTAGAATTCAAAGCGTTAGTAGCATTAAATAAATATGATATAATAGGCATCACCGAAACTTGCATCCATAGTCATACAAGGGATTATATCAGTGAATTTCAACTCAAAGGTTACAAATTATTTAACAAAGATAGAATCTAGTCCAAAGGTACCCTCCTTGAATGGACCGTAAGGTCTCCTAGGGTACCTTCTTTCCTTGTTGTTACTCTCCAGAACCCCAAGCTAATTCGGGAAACGACCTCGGTGCAAGACCAATAGTAAAAGGATAAGTTCTCACAAAGCAATTTTATTTAATGCTAGATCAATCCGGAATAAGTTTTTAGAATTCAAAGCGTTAGTAGCATTAAATAAATATGATATAATAGGCATCACCGAAACTTGCATCCATAGTCATACAAGGGATTATATCAGTGAATTTCAACTCAAAGGTTACAAATTATTTAACAAAGATAGAATCTAGTCCAAAGGTACCCTCCTTGAATGGACCGTAAGGTCTCCTAGGGTACCTTCTTTCCTTGTTGTTACTCTCCAGAACCCCAAGCTAATTCGGGAAACGACCTCGGTGCAAGACCAATAGTAAAAGGATAAGATCTCTCAAAGCAATTTTATTTAATGCTAGATCAATCCGGAATAAGTTTTTAGAATTCAAAGCGTTAGTAGCATTAAATAAATATGATATAATAGGCATCACCGAAACTTGCATCCATAGTCATACAAGGGATTATATCAGTGAATTTCAACTCAAAGGTTACAAATTATTTAACAAAGATAGAATCTAGTCCAAAGGTACCCTCCTTGAATGGACCGTCAGGTCTCCTAGGGTACCTTCTTTCCTTGTTGTTACTCTCCAGAACCCCAAGCTAATTCGGGAAACGACCTCGGTGCAAGACCATTAGTAAAAGGATAAGTTCTCTCAAAGCAATTTTATTTAATGCTAGATCAATCCGGAATAAGTTTTTAGAATACAAAGCGTTAGTAGCATTAAATAAATATGATATAATAGGCATCACCGAAACTTCCATCCATATCCATACAAGGGATTATATCAGTGAATTTCAACTCAAAGGTTACAAATTATTTAACAAAGATAGAATCTAGTCCAAAGGTACCCTCCTTGAATGGACCGTATGGTCTTTTAGGGTACCTTCTTTCCTTGTTGTTACTCTCCAGAACCCCAAGTAATTCGGGAAACGACCTCGGTGCAAGACCAATAGTAAAAGGATAAGTTCTCTCAAAGCAATTTTATTTAATGCTAGATCAATCCGGAATAAGTTTTTAGAATTCAAAGCGTTAGTAGCATTAAATAA
The DNA here is from genome assembly GCA_963969495.1 of Ceratothoa steindachneri. Taxonomy (NCBI): domain Eukaryota; kingdom Metazoa; phylum Arthropoda; class Malacostraca; order Isopoda; family Cymothoidae; genus Ceratothoa; species Ceratothoa steindachneri. Next base: position 93,220,195 of record OZ018329.1, read on the forward strand.
ATATGATATAATAGGCATCACCGAAACTTGCATCCATAGTCATACAAGGGATTATATCAGTGAATTTCAACTCAAAGGTTACAAATTATTTAACAAAGATAGAATCTAGTCCAAAGGTACCCTCCTTGAATGGACCGTCAGGTCTCCCTTGTACCTTCTTTCCTTGTTACTCTCCAGAACCCCAAGCTAATTCGGGAAACGACCTCGGTGCAAGACCATTAGTAAAAGGATAAGTTCTCTCAAAGCAATTTTATTTAATGCTAGATCAATCCGGAATAAGTTTTTAGAATTCAAAGCGTTAGTAGCATTAAATAAATATGATATATTAGGCATCACCGAAACTTGCATCCATAGTCATACAAGGGATTATATCAGTGAATTTCAACTCAAAGGTTACAAATTATTTAACAAAGATAGAATCTAGTCCAAAGGTACCCTCCTTGAATGGACCGTCAGGTCTCCTAGGGTACCTTCTTTCCTTGTTACTCTCCAGAACCCCAAGCTAATTCGGGAAACGACCTCGGTGCAAGACCAATAGTAAAAGGATAAGTTCTCTCAAAGCAATTTTATTTAATGCTAGATCAATCCGGAATAAGTTTTAGAATTCAAAGCGTTAGTAGCATTAAATAAATATGATATAATAGGCATCACCGAAACTTGCATCCATAGTCATACAAGGGATTATATCAGTGAATTTCAACTCAAAGGTTACAAATTATTTAACAAAGATAGAATCTAGTCCAAAGGGACCCTCCTTGAATGGACCGTCAGGTCTCCTAGGGTACCTTCTTTCCTTGTTGTTACTCTCCAGAACCCTAAGCTAATTCGGGAAACGACCTCGGTGCATGACCAATAGTAAAAGGATAAGTTCTCTCAAAGCAATTTTATTTAATGCTAGATGAATCCGGAATAAGTTTTTAGAATTCAAAGCGTTAGTAGCATTAAATAAATATGATATAATAGGCATCACCGAAACTTGCCTCCATAGTCATACAAGGGATTATATCAGTGAATTTCAACTCAAAGGTTACAAATTATTTGACAAAGATAGAATCTAGTCCAAAGGTACCCTCCTTGAATGGACCGTAAGGTCTCCTAGGGAACCTTCTTTTCTTGTTACTCTCCAGAACCCCAAGCTAATTCGGGAAACGACCTCGGTGCAAGACCAATAGTAAAAGGATAAGTTCTCTCAAAGCAATTTTATTTAATGCTAGATCAATCCGGAATAAGTTTTTAGAATTCAAAGCGTTAGTAGCATTAGATAAATATGATATAATAGGCATCACCGAAACTTGCATCCATAGTCATACAAGTGATTATATCAGTGAATTTCAACTCAAAGGTTACAAATTATTTTACAAAGATAGAATCTAGGGTACCTTCTTTCCTTGTTACTCTCCAGAACCCCAAGCTAATTCGGGAAACGACCTCGGTGCAAGACCATTAGTAAAAGGATAAGTTCTCTCAAAGCAATTTTATTTAATGCTAGATCAATCCGGAATAAGTTTTTAGAATTCAAAGCGTTAGTAGCATTAAATAAATATGATATAATAGGCATCACCGAAACTTGAATCCATAGTCATACAAGGGATTATATCAGTGAATTTCAACTCAAAGGTTACAAATTATTTAACAAAGATAGAATCTAGTCCAAAGGTACCCTCCTTGAATGGACCGTAAGGTCTCCTAGGGTACCTTCTTTCCTTGTTGTTACTCTCCAGAACCCCAAGCTAATTCGGGAAACGACCTCGGTGCAAGACCAATAGTAAAAGGATAAGTTCTCACAAAGCAATTTTATTTAATGCTAGATCAATCCGGAATAAGTTTTTAGAATTCAAAGCGTTAGTAGCATTAAATAAATATGATATAATAGGCATCACCGAAACTTGCATCCATAGTCATACAAGGGATTATATCAGTGAATTTCAACTCAAAGGTTACAAATTATTTAACAAAGATAGAATCTAGTCCAAAGGTACCCTCCTTGAATGGACCGTCAAGTCTCCTAGGGTACCTTCTTTCCTTGTTGTTACTCTCCAGAACCCCAAGCTAATTCGGGAAACGACCTCGGTGCAAGACCAATAGTAAAAGGATAAGTTCTCTCAAAGCAATTTTATTTAATGCTAGATCAATCCGGAATAAGTTTTTAGAATTCAAAGCGTTAGTAGCATTAAATAAATATGATATAATAGGCATCACCGAAACTTGCATCCATAGTCATACAAGGGATTATATCAGTGAATTTCAACTCAAAGGTTACAAATTATTTAACAAAGATAGAGTCTAGTCCAAAGGTACCCTCCTTGAATGGACCGTAAGGTCTCCTAGGGTACCTTCTTTCCTTGTTGTTACTCTCCAGAACCCCAAGCTAATTCGGGAAACGACCTCGGTGCAAGACCAATAGTAAAAGGATAAGATCTCTCAAAGCAATTTTATTTAATGCTAGATCAATCCGGAATAAGTTTTTAGAATTCAAAGCGTTAGTAGCATTAAATAAATATGATATAATAGGCATCACCGAAACTTGCATCCATAGTCATACAAGGGATTATATCAGTGAATTTCAACTCAAAGGTTACAAATTATTTAACAAAGATAGAATCTAGTCCAAATGTACCCTCCTTGAATGGACCGTCAGGTCTCCTAGGGTACCTTCTTTCCTTGTTGTTACTCTCCAGAACCCCAAGCTAATTCGGGAAACGACCTCGGTGCAAGACCATTAGTAAAAGGATAAGTTCTCTCAAAGCAATTTTATTTAATGCTAGATCAATCCGGAATAAGTTTTTAGAATTCAAAGCGTTAGTAGCATTAAATAAATATGATATAATAGGCATCACCGAAACTTGCATCCATAGTCATACAAGGGATTATATCAGTGAATTTCAACTCAAAGGTTACAAATTATTTAACAAAGATAGAATCTAGTCCGAACGTACCCTCCTTGAATGGACCGTAAGGTCTCCTAGGGGACCTTCTTTCCTTGTTGTTACTCTCCAGAACCCCAAGCTAATTCGGGAAACGACCTCGGTGCAAGACCAATAGTAAAAGGATAAGTTCTCACAAAGCAATTTTATTTAATGCTAGATCAATCCGGAATAAGTTTTTAGAATTCAAAGCGTTAGTAGCATTAAATAAATATGATATAATAGGCATCACCGAAACTTGCATCCATAGTCATACAAGGGATTATATCAGTGAATTTCAACTCAAAGGTTACAAATTATTTAACAAAGATAGAATCTAGTCCAAAGGTACCCTCCTTGAATGGACCGTCAGGTCTCCTAGGGTACCTTCTTTCCTTGTTGTTACTCTCCAGAACCCCAAGCTAATTCGAGAAACGACCTCGGTGCAAGACCAATAGTAAAAGGATAAGTTCTCTCAAAGCAATTTTATTTAATGCTAGATCAATCCGGAATAAGTTTTTAGAATTCAAAGCGTTAGTAGCATTAAATAAATATGATATAATAGGCATCACCGAAACTTGCATCCATAGTCATACAAGGGATTATATCAGTGAATTTCAACTCAAAGGTTACAAATTATTTAACAAAGATAGAATCTAGTCCAAAGGTACCCTCCTTGAATGGACCGTCAGGTCTCTTAGGGTACCTTCTTTCCTTGTTGTTACTCTCCAGAACCCCAAGCTAATTCGGGAAACGACCTCGGTGCAAGACCATTAGTAAAAGGATAAGTTCTCTCAAAGCAATTTTATTTAATGCTAGATCATCCTGGAATAAGTTTTTAGAATTCAAAGCGTTAGTAGCATTAAATAAATATGATATAATAGGCATCACCGAAACTTGCATCCATAGTCATACAAGGGATTATATCAGTGAATTTCAACTCAAAGGTTACAAATTATTTAACAAAGATAGAATCTAGTCCAAAGGTACCCTCCTTGAATGGACCGTATGGTCTCCTAGGGTACCTTCTTTCCTTGTTGTTACTCTCCAGAACCCCAAGCTAATTCGGGAAACGACCTCGGTGCAAGACCAATAGTAAAAGGATAAGTTCTCTCAAAGCAATTTTATTTAATGCTAGATCAATCCGGAATAAGTTTTTAGAATTCAAAGCGTTAGTAGCATTAAATAAATATGATATAATAGGCATCACCGAAACTTGCATCCATAGTCATACAAGGGATTATATCAGTGAATTTCAACTCAAAGGTTACAAATTATTTAACAAAGATAGAATCTAGTCCAAAGGTACCCTCCTTGAATGGACCGTCAGGTCTCCCTTGTACCTTCTTTCCTTTTACTCTCCAGAACCCCAAGCTAATTCGGGAAACGACCTCGGTGCAAGACCAATAGTAAAAGGATAAGTTCTCTCAAAGCAATTTTATTTAATGCTAGATCAATCCGGAATAAGTTTTTAGAATTCAAAGCGTTAGTAGCATTAAATAAATATGATATAATAGGCATCACCGAAACTTGCATCCATAGTCATACAAGGGATTATATCAGTGAATTTCAACTCAAAGGTTACAAATTATTTAACAAAGATAGAATCTAGTCCAAAGGTACCCTCCTTGAATGGACCGTATGGTCTCCTAGGGTACCTTCTTTCCTTGTTGTTACTCTCCAGAACCCCAAGCTAATTCGGGAAACGACCTCGGTGCAAGACCAATAGTAAAAGGATAAGTTCTCTCAAAGCAATTTTATTTAATGCTAGATCAATCCGGAATAAGTTTTTAGAATTCAAAGCGTTAGTAGCATTAAATAAATATTATATAATAGGCATCACCGAAACTTGCATCCATAGTCATACAAGGGATTATATCAGTGAATTTCAACTCAAAGGTTACAAATTATTTAACAAAGATAGAATCTAGTCCGAACGTACCCTCCTTGAATGGATCGTAAGGTCTCCTAGGGTACCTTCTTTCCTTGTTGTTACTCTCCAGAACCCCAAGCTAATTCGCGAAACGACCTCAGTGCAAGACCAATAGTAAAAGGATAAGTTCTCTCAAAGCAATTTTATTTAATGCTAGATCAATCCGGAATAAGTTTTTAGAATTCAAAGCGTTAGTAGCATTAAATAAATATGATATAATAGGCATCACCGAAACTTGCATCCATAGTCATACAAGGGATTATATCAGTGAATTTCAACTCAAAGGTTACAAATTATTTAACAAAGATAGAATCTAGTCCAAAGGTACCCTCCTTGAATGGACCGTCAGGTCTCCTAGGGTACCTTCTTTCCTTGTTGTTACTCTCCAGAACCCCAAGCTAATTCGGGAAACGACCTCGGTGCAAGACCAATAGTAAAAGGATAAGTTCTCTCAAAGCAATTTTATTAATGCTAGATCAATCCGGAATATGTTTTTAGAATCCAAAGCGTTAGTAGCATTAAATAAATATGATATAATAGGCATCACCGAAACTTGCATCCATAGTCATACAAGGGATTATATCAGTGAATTTCAACTCAAAGGTTACAAATTATTTAACAAAGATAGAATCTAGTTTAAAGGTACCCTCCTTGAATGGACCGTATGGTCTCCTAGGGTACCTTCTTTCCTTGTTGTTACTCTCCAGAACCCCAAGCTAATTCGGGAAACGACCTCGGTGCAAGACCAATAGTAAAAGGATAAGTTCTCTCAAAGCAATTTTATTTAATGCTAGATCAATCCGGAATAAATTTTAGAATTCAAAGCGTTAGTAGCATTAAATAAATATGATATAATAGGCATCACCGAAACTTGCATCCATAGTCATACAAGGGATTATATCAGTGAATTTCAACTCAAAGGTTACAAATTATTTAACAAAGATAGAATCTAGTCCAAAGGTACCCTCCTTGAATGGACCGTCAGGTCTCCCTTGTACCTTCTTTCCTTTTACTCTCCAGAACCCCAAGCTAATTCGGGAAACAACCTCGGTGCAAGACCAATAGTAAAAGGATAAGTTCTCACAAAGCAATTTTATTTAATGCTAGATCAATCCGGAATAAGTTTTTAGAATTCAAAGCGTTAGTAGCATTAAATAAATATGATATAATAGGCATCACCGAAACTTGCATCCATAGTCATACAAGGGATTATATCAGTGAATTTCAACTCAAAGGTTACAAATTATTTAACAAAGATAGAATCTAGTCCAAAGGTACCCTCCTTGAATGGACCGTCAGGTCTCCTAGGGTACCTTCTTTCCTTGTTGTTACTCTCCAGAACCCCAAGCTAATTCGCGAAACGACCTCGGTGCAAGACCAATAGTAAAAGGATAAGTTCTCTCAAAGCAATTTTATTTAATGCTAGATCAATCCGGAATAAGTTTTTAGAATTCAAAGCGTTAGTAGCATTAAATAAATATGATATAATAGGCATCACCGAAACTTGCATCCATAGTCATACAAGGGATTATATCAGTGAATTTCAACTCAAAGGTTACAAATTATTTAACAAAGATAGAATCTAGTCCAAAGGTACCCTCCTTGAATGGACCGTCAGGTCTCCCTTGTACCTTCTTTCCTTGTTACTCTCCAGAACCCCAAGCTAATTCGGGAAACGACCTCGGTGCAAGACCATTAGTAAAAGGATAAGTTCTCTCAAAGCAATTTTATTTAATGCTAGATCAATCCGGAATAAGTTTTTAGAATTCAAAGCGTTAGTAGCATTAAATAAATATGATATAATAGGCATCACCGAAACTTGCATCCATAGTCATACAAGGGATTATATCAGTGAATTTCAACTCAAAGGTTACAAATTATTTAACAAAGATAGAATCTAGTCCAAAGGTACCCTCCTTGAATGGACCGTCAGGTCTCTTAGGGTACCTTCTTTCCTTGTTGTTACTCTCCAGAACCCCAAGCTAATTCGGGAAACGACCTCGGTGCAAGACCAATAGTAAAAGGATAAGTTCTCTTAAAGCAATTTTATTAATGCTAGATCAATCCGGAATATGTTTTTAGAATCCAAAGCGTTAGTAGCATTAAATAAATATGATATAATAGGCATCACCGAAACTTGCCTCCATAGTCATACAAGGGATTATATCAGTGAATTTCAACTCAAAGGTTACAAATTATTTAACAAAGATAGAATCTAGTCCGAACGTACCCTCCTTGAATGGACCGTAAGGTCTCCTAGGGGACCTTCTTTCCTTGTTGTTACTCTCCAGAACCCCAAGCTAATTCGGGAAACGACCTCGGTGCAAGACCAATAGTAAAAGGATAAGTTCTCACAAAGCAATTTTATTTAATGCTAGATCAATCCGGAATAAGTTTTTAGAATTCAAAGCGTTAGTAGCATTAAATAAATATGATATAATAGGCATCACCGAAACTTGCATCCATAGTCATACAAGGGATTATATCAGTGAATTTCAACTCAAAGGTTACAAATTATTTAACAAAGATAGAATCTAGTCCAAAGGTACCCTCCTTGAATGGACCGTCAGGTCTCCTAGGGTACCTTCTTTCCTTGTTGTTACTCTCCAGAACCCCAAGCTAATTCGAGAAACGACCTCGGTGCAAGACCAATAGTAAAAGGATAAGTTCTCTCAAAGCAATTTTATTTAATGCTAGATCAATCCGGAATAAGTTTTTAGAATTCAAAGCGTTAGTAGCATTAAATAAATATGATATAATAGGCATCACCGAAACTTGCATCCATAGTCATACAAGGGATTATATCAGTGAATTTCAACTCAAAGGTTACAAATTATTTAACAAAGATAGAATCTAGTCCAAAGGTACCCTCCTTGAATGGACCGTATGGTCTCCTAGGGTACCTTCTTTCCTTGTTGTTACTCTCCAGAACCCCAAGCTAATTCGGTAAACGACCTCGGTGCAAGACCAATAGTAAAAGGATAAGTTCTCTCAAAGCAATTTTATTAATGCTAGATCAATCCGGAATATGTTTTTAGAATCCAAAGCGTTAGTAGCATTAAATAAATATGATATAATAGGCATCACCGAAACTTGCATCCATAGTCATACAAGGGATTATATCAGTGAATTTCAACTCAAAGGTTACAAATTATTTAACAAAGATAGAATCTAGTTTAAAGGTACCCTCCTTGAATGGACCGTATGGTCTCCTAGGGTACCTTCTTTCCTTGTTGTTACTCTCCAGAACCCCAAGCTAATTCGGGAAACGACCTCGGTGCAAGACCAATATTAAAAGGATAAGTTCTCTCAAAGCAATTTTATTTAATGCTAGATCAATCCGGAATAAGTTTTTAGAATTCAAAGCGTTAGTAGCATTAAATAAATATGATATAATAGGCATCACCGAAACTTGCATCCATAGTCATACAAGGGATTATATCAGTGAATTTCAACTCAAAGGTTACAAATTATTTAACAAAGATAGAATCTAGTCCGAACGTACCCTCCTTGAATGGATCGTAAGGTCTCCTAGGGTACCTTCTTTCCTTGTTGTTACTCTCCAGAACCCCAAGCTAATTCGCGAAACGACCTCAGTGCAAGACCAATAGTAAAAGGATAAGTTCTCTCAAAGCAATTTTATTTAATGCTAGATCAATCCGGAATAAGTTTTTAGAATTCAAAGCGTTAGTAGCATTAAATAAATATGATATAATAGGCATCACCGAAACTTGCATCCATAGTCATACAAGGGATTATATCAGTGAATTTCAACTCAAAGGTTACAAATTATTTAACAAAGATAGAATCTAGTCCAAAGGTACCCTCCTTGAATGGACCGTATGGTCTCCTAGGGTACCTTCTTTCCTTGTTGTTACTCTCCAGAACCCCAAGCTAATTCGGGAAACGACCTCGGTGCAAGACCAATAGTAAAAGGATAAGTTCTCTCAAAGCAATTTTATTAATGCTAGATCAATCCGGAATATGTTTTTAGAATCCAAAGCGTTAGTAGCATTAAATAAATATGATATAATAGGCATCACCGAAACTTGCATCCATAGTCATACAAGGGATTATATCAGTGAATTTCAACTCAAAGGTTACAAATTATTTAACAAAGATAGAATCTAGTTTAAAGGTACCCTCCTTGAATGGACCGTATGGTCTCCTAGGGTACCTTCTTTCCTTGTTGTTACTCTCCAGAACCCCAAGCTAATTCGGGAAACGACCTCGGTGCAAGACCAATAGTAAAAGGATAAGTTCTCTCAAAGCAATTTTATTTAATGCTAGATCAATCCGGAATAAATTTTAGAATTCAAAGCGTTAGTAGCATTAAATAAATATGATATAATAGGCATCACCGAAACTTGCATCCATAGTCATACAAGGGATTATATCAGTGAATTTCAACTCAAAGGTTACAAATTATTTAACAAAGATAGAATCTAGTCCAAAGGTACCCTCCTTGAATGGACCGTCAGGTCTCCCTTGTACCTTCTTTCCTTTTACTCTCCAGAACCCCAAGCTAATTCGGGAAACAACCTCGGTGCAAGACCAATAGTAAAAGGATAAGTTCTCACAAAGCAATTTTATTTAATGCTAGATCAATCCGGAATAAGTTTTTAGAATTCAAAGCGTTAGTAGCATTAAATAAATATGATATAATAGGCATCACCGAAACTTGCATCCATAGTCATACAAGGGATTATATCAGTGAATTTCAACTCAAAGGTTACAAATTATTTAACAAAGATAGAATCTAGTCCAAAGGTACCCTCCTTGAATGGACCGTCAGGTCTCCTAGGGTACCTTCTTTCCTTGTTGTTACTCTCCAGAACCCCAAGCTAATTCGCGAAACGACCTCGGTGCAAGACCAATAGTAAAAGGATAAGTTCTCTCAAAGCAATTTTATTTAATGCTAGATCAATCCGGAATAAGTTTTTAGAATTCAAAGCGTTAGTAGCATTAAATAAATATGATATAATAGGCATCACCGAAACTTGCATCCATAGTCATACAAGGGATTATATCAGTGAATTTCAACTCAAAGGTTACAAATTATTTAACAAAGATAGAATCTAGTCCAAAGGTACCCTCCTTGAATGGACCGTCAGGTCTCCCTTGTACCTTCTTTCCTTGTTACTCTCCAGAACCCCAAGCTAATTCGGGAAACGACCTCGGTGCAAGACCATTAGTAAAAGGATAAGTTCTCTCAAAGCAATTTTATTTAATGCTAGATCAATCCGGAATAAGTTTTTAGAATTCAAAGCGTTAGTAGCATTAAATAAATATGATATAATAGGCATCACCGAAACTTGCATCCATAGTCATACAAGGGATTATATCAGTGAATTTCAACTCAAAGGTTACAAATTATTTAACAAAGATAGAATCTAGTCCAAAGGTACCCTCCTTGAATGGACCGTCAGGTCTCTTAGGGTACCTTCTTTCCTTGTTGTTACTCTCCAGAACCCCAAGCTAATTCGGGAAACGACCTCGGTGCAAGACCAATAGTAAAAGGATAAGTTCTCTTAAAGCAATTTTATTAATGCTAGATCAATCCGGAATATGTTTTTAGAATCCAAAGCGTTAGTAGCATTAAATAAATATGATATAATAGGCATCACCGAAACTTGCCTCCATAGTCATACAAGGGATTATATCAGTGAATTTCAACTCAAAGGTTACAAATTATTTAACAAAGATAGAATCTAGTCCGAACGTACCCTCCTTGAATGGACCGTAAGGTCTCCTAGGGGACCTTCTTTCCTTGTTGTTACTCTCCAGAACCCCAAGCTAATTCGGGAAACGACCTCGGTGCAAGACCAATAGTAAAAGGATAAGTTCTCACAAAGCAATTTTATTTAATGCTAGATCAATCCGGAATAAGTTTTTAGAATTCAAAGCGTTAGTAGCATTAAATAAATATGATATAATAGGCATCACCGAAACTTGCATCCATAGTCATACAAGGGATTATATCAGTGAATTTCAACTCAAAGGTTACAAATTATTTAACAAAGATAGAATCTAGTCCAAAGGTACCCTCCTTGAATGGACCGTCAGGTCTCCTAGGGTACCTTCTTTCCTTGTTGTTACTCTCCAGAACCCCAAGCTAATTCGAGAAACGACCTCGGTGCAAGACCAATAGTAAAAGGATAAGTTCTCTCACAGCAATTTTATTTAATGCTAGATCAATCCGGAATAAGTTTTTAGAATTCAAAGCGTTAGTAGCATTAAATAAATATGATATAATAGGCATCACCGAAACTTGCATCCATAGTCATACAAGGGATTATATCAGTGAATTTCAACTCAAAGGTTACAAATTATTTAACAAAGATAGAATCTAGTCCAAAGGTACCCTCCTTGAATGGACCGTCAGGTCTCTTAGGGTACCTTCTTTCCTTGTTGTTACTCTCCAGAACCCCAAGCTAATTCGGGAAACGACCTCGGTGCAAGACCATTAGTAAAAGGATAAGTTCTCTCAAAGCAATTTTATTTAATGCTAGATCAATCCGGAATAAGTTTTTAGAATTCAAAGCGTTAGTAGCATTAAATAAATATGATATAATAGGCATCACCGAAACTTGCATCCATAGTCATACAAGGGATTATATCAGTGAATTTCAACTCAAAGGTTACAAATTATTTAACAAAGATAGAATCTAGTCCAAAGGTACCCTCCTTGAATGGACCGTATGGTCTCCTAGGGTACCTTCTTTCCTTGTTGTTACTCTCCAGAACCCCAAGCTAATTCGGGAAACGACCTCGGTGCAAGACCAATAGTAAAAGGATAAGTTCTCTCAAAGCAATTTTATTTAATGCTAGATCAATCCGGAATAAGTTTTTAGAATTCAAAGCGTTAGTAGCATTAAATAAATATGATATAATAGGCATCACCGAAACTTGCATCCATAGTCATACAAGGGATTATATCAGTGAATTTCAACTCAAAGGTTACAAATTATTTAACAAAGATAGAATCTAGTCCAAAGGTACCCTCCTTGAATGGACCGTATGGTCTCCTAGGGTACCTTCTTTCCTTGTTGTTACTCTCCAGAACCCCAAGCTAATTCGGGAAACGACCTCGGTGCAAGACCAATAGTAAAAGGATAAGTTCTCTCAAAGCAATTTTATTTAATGCTAGATCAATCCGGAATAAGTTTTTAGAATTCAAAGCGTTAGTAGCATTAAATAAATATGATATAATAGGCATCACCGAAACTTGCATCCATAGTCATACAAGGGATTATATCAGTGAATTTCAACTCAAAGGTTACAAATTATTTAACAAAGATAGAATCTAGTCCAAAGGTACCCTCCTTGAATGGACCGTCAGGTCTCTTAGGGTACCTTCTTTCCTTGTTACTCTCCAGAACCCCAAGCTAATTCGGGAAACGACCTCGGTGCAAGACCATTAGTAAAAGGATAAGTTCTCTCAAAGCAATTTTATTTAATGCTAGATCAATCCGGAATAAGTTTTTAGAATTCAAAGCGTTAGTAGCATTAAATAAATATGATATAATAGGCATCACCGAAACTTGCATCCATAGTCATACAAGGGATTATATCAGTGAATTTCAACTCAAAGGTTACAAATTATTTAACAAAGATAGAATCTAGTCCAAAGGTACCCTCCTTAAATGGACCGTCAGGTCTCTTAGGGTACCTTCTTTCCTTGTTGTTACTCTCCAGAACCCCAAGCTAATTCGGGAAACGACCTCGGTGCAAGACCAATAGTAAAAGGATAAGTTCTCTCAAAGCAATTTTATTAATGCTAGATCAATCCGGAATATGTTTTTAGAATCCAAAGCGTTAGTAGCATTAAATAAATATGATATAATAGGCATCACCGAAACTTGCATCCATAGTCATACAAGGGATTATATCAGTGAATTTCAACTCAAAGGTTACAAATTATTTAACAAAGATAGAATCTAGTCCGAACGTACCCTCCTTGAATGGACCGTAAGGTCTCCTAGGGGACCTTCTTTCCTTGTTGTTACTCTCCAGAACCCCAAGCTAATTCGGGAAACGACCTCGGTGCAAGACCAATAGTAAAAGGATAAGTTCTCACAAAGCAATTTTATTTAATGCTAGATCAATCCGGAATAAGTTTTTAGAATTCAAAGCGTTAGTAGCATTAAATAAATATGATATAATAGGCATCACCGAAACTTGCATCCATAGTCATACAAGGGATTATATCAGTGAATTTCAACTCAAAGGTTACAAATTATTTAACAAAGATAGAATCTAGTCCAAAGGTACCCTCCTTGAATGGACCGTATGGTCTCCTAGGGTACCTTCTTTCCTTGTTGTTACTCTCCAGAACCCCAAGCTAATTCGGGAAACGACCTCGGTGCAAGACCAATAGTAAAAGGATAAGTTCTCTCAAAGCAATTTTATTAATGCTAGATCAATCCGGAATATGTTTTTAGAATTCAAAGCGTTAGTAGCATTAAATAAATATGATATAATAGGCATCACCGAAACTTGCATCCATAGTCATACAAGGGATTATATCAGTGAATTTCAACTCAAAGGTTACAAATTATTTAACAAAGATAGAATCTAGTCCGAACGTACCCTCCTTGAATGGATCGTAAGGTCTCCTAGGGTACCTTCTTTCCTTGTTGTTACTCTCCAGAACCCCAAGCTAATTCGCGAAACGACCTCAGTGCAAGACCAATAGTAAAAGGATAAGTTCTCTCAAAGCAATTTTATTTAATGCTAGATCAATCCGGAATAAGTTTTTAGAATTCAAAGCGTTAGTAGCATTAAATAAATATGATATAATAGGCATCACCGAAACTTGCATCCATAGTCATACAAGGGATTATATCAGTGAATTTCAACTCAAAGGTTACAAATTATTTAACAAAGATAGAATCTAGTCCAAAGGTACCCTCCTTGAATGGACCGTATGGTCTCCTAGGGTACCTTCTTTCCTTGTTGTTACTCTCCAGAACCCCAAGCTAATTCGGGAAACGACCTCGGTGCAAGACCAATAGTAAAAGGATAAGTTCTCTCAAAGCAATTTTATTAATGCTAGATCAATCCGGAATATGTTTTTAGAATCCAAAGCGTTAGTAGCATTAAATAAATATGATATAATAGGCATCACCGAAACTTGCATCCATAGTCATACAAGGGATTATATCAGTGAATTTCAACTCAAAGGTTACAAATTATTTAACAAAGATAGAATCTAGTTTAAAGGTACCCTCCTTGAATGGACCGTATGGTCTCCTAGGGTACCTTCTTTCCTTGTTGTTACTCTCCAGAACCCCAAGCTAATTCGGGAAACGACCTCGGTGCAAGACCAATAGTAAAAGGATAAGTTCTCTCAAAGCAATTTTATTTAATGCTAGATCAATCCGGAATAAATTTTAGAATTCAAAGCGTTAGTAGCATTAAATAAATATGATATAATAGGCATCACCGAAACTTGCATCCATAGTCATACAAGGGATTATATCAGTGAATTTCAACTCAAAGGTTACAAATTATTTAACAAAGATAGAATCTAGTCCAAAGGTACCCTCCTTGAATGGACCGTCAGGTCTCCCTTGTACCTTCTTTCCTTTTACTCTCCAGAACCCCAAGCTAATTCGGGAAACAACCTCGGTGCAAGACCAATAGTAAAAGGATAAGTTCTCACAAAGCAATTTTATTTAATGCTAGATCAATCCGGAATAAGTTTTTAGAATTCAAAGCGTTAGTAGCATTAAATAAATATGATATAATAGGCATCACCGAAACTTGCATCCATAGTCATACAAGGGATTATATCAGTGAATTTCAACTCAAAGGTTACAAATTATTTAACAAAGATAGAATCTAGTCCAAAGGTACCCTCCTTGAATGGACCGTCAGGTCTCCTAGGGTACCTTCTTTCCTTGTTGTTACTCTCCAGAACCCCAAGCTAATTCGCGAAACGACCTCGGTGCAAGACCAATAGTAAAAGGATAAGTTCTCTCAAAGCAATTTTATTTAATGCTAGATCAATCCGGAATAAGTTTTTAGAATTCAAAGCGTTAGTAGCATTAAATAAATATGATATAATAGGCATCACCGAAACTTGCATCCATAGTCATACAAGGGATTATATCAGTGAATTTCAACTCAAAGGTTACAAATTATTTAACAAAGATAGAATCTAGTCCAAAGGTACCCTCCTTGAATGGACCGTCAGGTCTCCCTTGTACCTTCTTTCCTTGTTACTCTCCAGAACCCCAAGCTAATTCGGGAAACGACCTCGGTGCAAGACCATTAGTAAAAGGATAAGTTCTCTCAAAGCAATTTTATTTAATGCTAGATCAATCCGGAATAAGTTTTTAGAATTCAAAGCGTTAGTAGCATTAAATAAATATGATATAATAGGCATCACCGAAACTTGCATCCATAGTCATACAAGGGATTATATCAGTGAATTTCAACTCAAAGGTTACAAATTATTTAACAAAGATAGAATCTAGTCCAAAGGTACCCTCCTTGAATGGACCGTCAGGTCTCTTAGGGTACCTTCTTTCCTTGTTGTTACTCTCCAGAACCCCAAGCTAATTCGGGAAACGACCTCGGTGCAAGACCAATAGTAAAAGGATAAGTTCTCTTAAAGCAATTTTATTAATGCTAGATCAATCCGGAATATGTTTTTAGAATCCAAAGCGTTAGTAGCATTAAATATATATGATATAATAGGCATCACCGAAACTTGCCTCCATAGTCATACAAGGGATTATATCAGTGAATTTCAACTCAAAGGTTACAAATTATTTAACAAAGATAGAATCTAGTCCGAACGTACCCTCCTTGAATGGACCGTAAGGTCTCCTAGGGGACCTTCTTTCCTTGTTGTTACTCTCCAGAACCCCAAGCTAATTCGGGAAACGACCTCGGTGCAAGACCAATAGTAAAAGGATAAGTTCTCACAAAGCAATTTTATTTAATGCTAGATCAATCCGGAATAAGTTTTTAGAATTCAAAGCGTTAGTAGCATTAAATAAATATGATATAATAGGCATCACCGAAACTTGCATCCATAGTCATACAAGGGATTATATCAGTGAATTTCAACTCAAAGGTTACAAATTATTTAACAAAGATAGAATCTAGTCCAAAGGTACCCTCCTTGAATGGACCGTCAGGTCTCCTAGGGTACCTTCTTTCCTTGTTGTTACTCTCCAGAACCCCAAGCTAATTCGAGAAACGACCTCGGTGCAAGACCAATAGTAAAAGGATAAGTTCTCTCAAAGCAATTTTATTTAATGCTAGATCAATCCGGAATAAGTTTTTAGAATTCAAAGCGTTAGTAGCATTAAATAAATATGATATAATAGGCATCACCGAAACTTGCATCCATAGTCATACAAGGGATTATATCAGTGAATTTCAACTCAAAGGTTACAAATTATTTAACAAAGATAGAATCTAGTCCAAAGGTACCCTCCTTGAATGGACCGTCAGGTCTCTTAGGGTACCTTCTTTCCTTGTTGTTACTCTCCAGAACCCCAAGCTAATTCGGGAAACGACCTCGGTGCAAGACCATTAGTAAAAGGATAAGTTCTCTCAAAGCAATTTTATTTAATGCTAGATCAATCCGGAATAAGTTTTTAGAATTCAAAGCGTTAGTAGCATTAAATAAATATGATATAATAGGCATCACCGAAACTTGCATCCATAGTCATACAAGGGATTATATCAGTGAATTTCAACTCAAAGGTTACAAATTATTTAACAAAGATAGAATCTAGTCCAAAGGTACCCTCCTTGAATGGACCGTATGGTCTCCTAGGGTACCTTCTTTCCTTGTTGTTACTCTCCAGAACCCCAAGCTAATTCGGGAAACGACCTCGGTGCAAGACCAATAGTAAAAGGATAAGTTCTCTCAAAGCAATTTTATTTAATGCTAGATCAATCCGGAATAAGTTTTTAGAATTCAAAGCGTTAGTAGCATTAAATAAATATGATATAATAGGCATCACCGAAACTTGCATCCATAGTCATACAAGGGATTATATCAGTGAATTTCAACTCAAAGGTTACAAATTATTTAACAAAGATAGAATCTAGTCCAAAGGTACCCTCCTTGAATGGACCGTATGGTCTCCTAGGGTACCTTCTTTCCTTGTTGTTACTCTCCAGAACCCCAAGCTAATTCGGGAAACGACCTCGGTGCAAGACCAATAGTAAAAGGATAAGTTCTCTCAAAGCAATTTTATTTAATGCTAGATCAATCCGGAATAAGTTTTTAGAATTCAAAGCGTTAGTAGCATTAAATAAATATGATATAATAGGCATCACCGAAACTTGCATCCATAGTCATACAAGGGATTATATCAGTGAATTTCAACTCAAAGGTTACAAATTATTTAACAAAGATAGAATCTAGTCCAAAGGTACCCTCCTTGAATGGACCGTCAGGTCTCCCTTGTACCTTCTTTCCTTGTTACTCTCCAGAACCCCAAGCTAATTCGGGAAACGACCTCGGTGCAAGACCATTAGTAAAAGGATAAGTTCTCTCAAAGCAATTTTATTTAATGCTAGATCAATCCGGAATAAGTTTTTAGAATTCAAAGCGTTAGTAGCATTAAATAAATATGATATAATAGGCATCACCGAAACTTGCATCCATAGTCATACAAGGGATTATATCAGTGAATTTCAACTCAAAGGTTACAAATTATTTAACAAAGATAGAATCTAGTCCAAAGGTACCCTCCTTAAATGGACCATCAGGTCTCTTAGGGTACCTTCTTTCCTTGTTGTTACTCTCCAGAACCCCAAGCTAATTCGGGAAACGACCTCGGTGCAAGACCAATAGTAAAAGGATAAGTTCTCTCAAAGCAATTTTATTAATGCTAGATCAATCCGGAATATGTTTTTAGAATCCAAAGCGTTAGTAGCATTAAATAAATATGATATAATAGGCATCACCGAAACTTGCATCCATAGTCATACAAGGGATTATATCAGTGAATTTCAACTCAAAGGTTACAAATTATTTAACAAAGATAGAATCTAGTCCGAACGTACCCTCCTTGAATGGACCGTAAGGTCTCCTAGGGGACCTTCTTTCCTTGTTGTTACTCTCCAGAACCCCAAGCTAATTCGGGAAACGACCTCGGTGCAAGACCAATAGTAAAAGGATAAGTTCTCACAAAGCAATTTTATTTAATGCTAGATCAATCCGGAATAAGTTTTTAGAATTCAAAGCGTTAGTAGCATTAAATAAATATGATATAATAGGCATCACCGAAACTTGCATCCATAGTCATACAAGGGATTATATCAGTGAATTTCAACTCAAAGGTTACAAATTATTTAACAAAGATAGAATCTAGTCCAAAGGTACCCTCCTTGAATGGACCGTATGGTCTCCTAGGGTACCTTCTTTCCTTGTTGTTACTCTCCAGAACCCCAAGCTAATTCGGGAAACGACCTCGGTGCAAGACCAATAGTAAAACGATAAGTTCTCTCAAAGCAATTTTATTAATGCTAGATCAATCCGGAATATGTTTTTAGAATCCAAAGCGTTAGTAGCATTAAATAAATATGATATAATAGGCATCACCGAAACTTGCATCCATAGTCATACAAGGGATTATATCAGTGAATTTCAACTCAAAGGTTACAAATTATTTAACAAAGATAGAATCTAGTCCGAACGTACCCTCCTTGAATGGACCGTAAGGTCTCCTAGGGGACCTTCTTTCCTTGTTGTTACTCTCCAGAACCCCAAGCTAATTCGGGAAACGACCTCGGTGCAAGACCAATAGTAAAAGGATAAGTTCTCTCAAAGCAATTTTATTTAATGCTAGATCAATCCGGAATAAGTTTTTAGAATTCAAAGCGTTAGTAGCATTAAATAAATATGATATAATAGGCATCACCGAAACTTGCCTCCATAGTCATACAAGGGATTATATCAGTGAATTTCAACTCAAAGGTTACAAATTATTTAACAAAGATAGAATCTAGTCCGAACGTACCCTCCTTGAATGGATCGTAAGGTCTCCTAGGGTACCTTCTTTCCTTGTTGTTACTCTCCAGAACCCCAAGCTAATTCGCGAAACGACCTCAGTGCAAGACCAATAGTAAAAGGATAAGTTCTCTCAAAGCAATTTTATTTAATGCTAGATCAATCCGGAATAAGTTTTTAGAATTCAAAGCGTTAGTAGCATTAAATAAATATGATATAATAGGCATCACCGAAACTTGCATCCATAGTCATACAAGGGATTATATCAGTGAATTTCAACTCAAAGGTTACAAATTATTTAACAAAGATAGAATCTAGTCCAAAGGTACCCTCCTTGAATGGACCGTATGGTCTCCTAGGGTACCTTCTTTCCTTGTTGTTACTCTCCAGAACCCCAAGCTAATTCGGGAAACGACCTCGGTGCAAGACCAATAGTAAAAGGATAAGTTCTCTCAAAGCAATTTTATTAATGCTAGATCAATCCGGAATATGTTTTTAGAATTCAAAGCGTTAGTAGCATTAAATAAATATGATATAATAGGCATCACCGAAACTTGCATCCATAGTCATACAAGGGATTATATCAGTGAATTTCAACTCAAAGGTTACAAATTATTTAACAAAGATAGAATCTAGTCCGAACGTACCCTCCTTGAATGGATCGTAAGGTCTCCTAGGGTACCTTCTTTCCTTGTTGTTACTCTCCAGAACCCCAAGCTAATTCGCGAAACGACCTCAGTGCAAGACCAATAGTAAAAGGATAAGTTCTCTCAAAGCAATTTTATTTAATGCTAGATCAATCCGGAATAAGTTTTTAAAATTCAAAGCGTTAGTAGCATTAAATAAATATGATATAATAGGCATCACCGAAACTTGCATCCATAGTCATACAAGGGATTATATCAGTGAATTTCAACTCAAAGGTTACAAATTATTTAACAAAGATAGAATCTAGTCCAAAGGTACCCTCCTTGAATGGACCGTATGGTCTCCTAGGGTACCTTCTTTCCTTGTTGTTACTCTCCAGAACCCCAAGCTAATTCGGGAAACGACCTCGGTGCAAGACCAATAGTAAAAGGATAAGTTCTCTCAAAGCAATTTTATTAATGCTAGATCAATCCGGAATATGTTTTTAGAATCCAAAGCGTTAGTAGCATTAAATAAATATGATATAATAGGCATCACCGAAACTTGCATCCATAGTCATACAAGGGATTATATCAGTGAATTTCAACTCAAAGGTTACAAATTATTTAACAAAGATAGAATCTAGTTTAAAGGTACCCTCCTTGAATGGACCGTATGGTCTCCTAGGGTACCTTCTTTCCTTGTTGTTACTCTCCAGAACCCCAAGCTAATTCGGGAAACGACCTCGGTGCAAGACCAATAGTAAAAGGATAAGTTCTCTCAAAGCAATTTTATTTAATGCTAGATCAATCCGGAATAAATTTTAGAATTCAAAGCGTTAGTAGCATTAAATAAATATGATATAATAGGCATCACCGAAACTTGCATCCATAGTCATACAAGGGATTATATCAGTGAATTTCAACTCAAAGGTTACAAATTATTTAACAAAGATAGAATCTAGTCCAAAGGTACCCTCCTTGAATGGACCGTCAGGTCTCCCTTGTACCTTCTTTCCTTTTACTCTCCAGAACCCCAAGCTAATTCGGGAAACAACCTCGGTGCAAGACCAATAGTAAAAGGATAAGTTCTCACAAAGCAATTTTATTTAATGCTAGATCAATCCGGAATAAGTTTTTAGAATTCAAAGCGTTAGTAGCATTAAATAAATATGATATAATAGGCATCACCGAAACTTGCATCCATAGTCATACAAGGGATTATATCAGTGAATTTCAACTCAAAGGTTACAAATTATTTAACAAAGATAGAATCTAGTCCAAAGGTACCCTCCTTGAATGGACCGTCAGGTCTCCTAGGGTACCTTCTTTCCTTGTTGTTACTCTCCAGAACCCCAAGCTAATTCGCGAAACGACCTCGGTGCAAGACCAATAGTAAAAGGATAAGTTCTCTCAAAGCAATTTTATTTAATGCTAGATCAATCCGGAATAAGTTTTTAGAATTCAAAGCGTTAGTAGCATTAAATAAATATGATATAATAGGCATCACCGAAACTTGCATCCATAGTCATACAAGGGATTATATCAGTGAATTTCAACTCAAAGGTTACAAATTATTTAACAAAGATAGAATCTAGTCCAAAGGTACCCTCCTTGAATGGACCGTCAGGTCTCCCTTGTACCTTCTTTCCTTGTTACTCTCCAGAACCCCAAGCTAATTCGGGAAACGACCTCGGTGCAAGACCATTAGTAAAAGGATAAGTTCTCTCAAAGCAATTTTATTTAATGCTAGATCAATCCGGAATAAGTTTTTAGAATTCAAAGCGTTAGTAGCATTAAATAAATATGATATAATAGGCATCACCGAAACTTGCATCCATAGTCATACAAGGGATTATATCAGTGAATTTCAACTCAAAGGTTACAAATTATTTAACAAAGATAGAATCTAGTCCAAAGGTACCCTCCTTGAATGGACCGTCAGGTCTCTTAGGGTACCTTCTTTCCTTGTTGTTACTCTCCAGAACCCCAAGCTAATTCGGGAAACGACCTCGGTGCAAGACCAATAGTAAAAGGATAAGTTCTCTTAAAGCAATTTTATTAATGCTAGATCAATCCGGAATATGTTTTTAGAATCCAAAGCGTTAGTAGCATTAAATAAATATGATATAATAGGCATCACCGAAACTTGCCTCCATAGTCATACAAGGGATTATATCAGTGAATTTCAACTCAAAGGTTACAAATTATTTAACAAAGATAGAATCTAGTCCGAACGTACCCTCCTTGAATGGACCGTAAGGTCTCCTAGGGGACCTTCTTTCCTTGTTGTTACTCTCCAGAACCCCAAGCTAATTCGGGAAACGACCTCGGTGCAAGACCAATAGTAAAAGGATAAGTTCTCACAAAGCAATTTTATTTAATGCTAGATCAATCCGGAATAAGTTTTTAGAATTCAAAGCGTTAGTAGCATTAAATAAATATGATATAATAGGCATCACCGAAACTTGCATCCATAGTCATACAAGGGATTATATCAGTGAATTTCAACTCAAAGGTTACAAATTATTTAACAAAGATAGAATCTAGTCCAAAGGTACCCTCCTTGAATGGACCGTCAGGTCTCCTAGGGTACCTTCTTTCCTTGTTGTTACTCTCCAGAACCCCAAGCTAATTCGAGAAACGACCTCGGTGCAAGACCAATAGTAAAAGGATAAGTTCTCTCAAAGCAATTTTATTTAATGCTAGATCAATCCGGAATAAGTTTTTAGAATTCAAAGCGTTAGTAGCATTAAATAAATATGATATAATAGGCATCACCGAAACTTGCATCCATAGTCATACAAGGGATTATATCAGTGAATTTCAACTCAAAGGTTACAAATTATTTAACAAAGATAGAATCTAGTCCAAAGGTACCCTCCTTGAATGGACCGTCAGGTCTCTTAGGGTACCTTCTTTCCTTGTTGTTACTCTCCAGAACCCCAAGCTAATTCGGGAAACGACCTCGGTGCAAGACCATTAGTAAAAGGATAAGTTCTCTCAAAGCAATTTTATTTAATGCTAGATCAATCCGGAATAAGTTTTTAGAATTCAAAGCGTTAGTAGCATTAAATAAATATGATATAATAGGCATCACCGAAACTTGCATCCATAGTCATACAAGGGATTATATCAGTGAATTTCAACTCAAAGGTTACAAATTATTTAACAAAGATAGAATCTAGTCCAAAGGTACCCTCCTTAAATGGACCATCAGGTCTCTTAGGGTACCTTCTTTCCTTGTTGTTACTCTCCAGAACCCCAAGCTAATTCGGGAAACGACCTCGGTGCAAGACCAATAGTAAAAGGATAAGTTCTCTCAAAGCAATTTTATTAATGCTAGATCAATCCGGAATATGTTTTTAGAATCCAAAGCGTTAGTAGCATTAAATAAATATGATATAATAGGCATCACCGAAACTTGCATCCATAGTCATACAAGGGATTATATCAGTGAATTTCAACTCAAAGGTTACAAATTATTTAACAAAGATAGAATCTAGTCCGAACGTACCCTCCTTGAATGGACCGTAAGGTCTCCTAGGGGACCTTCTTTCCTTGTTGTTACTCTCCAGAACCCCAAGCTAATTCGGGAAACGACCTCGGTGCAAGACCAATAGTAAAAGGATAAGTTCTCACAAAGCAATTTTATTTAATGCTAGATCAATCCGGAATAAGTTTTTAGAATTCAAAGCGTTAGTAGCATTAAATAAATATGATATAATAGGCATCACCGAAACTTGCATCCATAGTCATACAAGGGATTATATCAGTGAATTTCAACTCAAAGGTTACAAATTATTTAACAAAGATAGAATCTAGTCCAAAGGTACCCTCCTTGAATGGACCGTATGGTCTCCTAGGGTACCTTCTTTCCTTGTTGTTACTCTCCAGAACCCCAAGCTAATTCGGGAAACGACCTCGGTGCAAGACCAATAGTAAAACGATAAGTTCTCTCAAAGCAATTTTATTAATGCTAGATCAATCCGGAATATGTTTTTAGAATCCAAAGCGTTAGTAGCATTAAATAAATATGATATAATAGGCATCACCGAAACTTGCATCCATAGTCATACAAGGGATTATATCAGTGAATTTCAACTCAAAGGTTACAAATTATTTAACAAAGATAGAATCTAGTCCGAACGTACCCTCCTTGAATGGACCGTAAGGTCTCCTAGGGGACCTTCTTTCCTTGTTGTTACTCTCCAGAACCCCAAGCTAATTCGGGAAACGACCTCGGTGCAAGACCAATAGTAAAAGGATAAGTTCTCTCAAAGCAATTTTATTTAATGCTAGATCAATCCGGAATAAGTTTTTAGAATTCAAAGCGTTAGTAGCATTAAATAAATATGATATAATAGGCATCACCGAAACTTGCCTCCATAGTCATACAAGGGATTATATCAGTGAATTTCAACTCAAAGGTTACAAATTATTTAACAAAGATAGAATCTAGTCCGAACGTACCCTCCTTGAATGGATCGTAAGGTCTCCTAGGGTACCTTCTTTCCTTGTTGTTACTCTCCAGAACCCCAAGCTAATTCGCGAAACGACCTCAGTGCAAGACCAATAGTAAAAGGATAAGTTCTCTCAAAGCAATTTTATTTAATGCTAGATCAATCCGGAATAAGTTTTTAGAATTCAAAGCGTTAGTAGCATTAAATAAATATGATATAATAGGCATCACCGAAACTTGCATCCATAGTCATACAAGGGATTATATCAGTGAATTTCAACTCAAAGGTTACAAATTATTTAACAAAGATAGAATCTAGTCCAAAGGTACCCTCCTTGAATGGACCGTATGGTCTCCTAGGGTACCTTCTTTCCTTGTTGTTACTCTCCAGAACCCCAAGCTAATTCGGGAAACGACCTCGGTGCAAGACCAATAGTAAAAGGATAAGTTCTCTCAAAGCAATTTTATTAATGCTAGATCAATCCGGAATATGTTTTTAGAATTCAAAGCGTTAGTAGCATTAAATAAATATGATATAATAGGCATCACCGAAACTTGCATCCATAGTCATACAAGGGATTATATCAGTGAATTTCAACTCAAAGGTTACAAATTATTTAACAAAGATAGAATCTAGTCCGAACGTACCCTCCTTGAATGGATCGTAAGGTCTCCTAGGGTACCTTCTTTCCTTGTTGTTACTCTCCAGAACCCCAAGCTAATTCGCGAAACGACCTCAGTGCAAGACCAATAGTAAAAGGATAAGTTCTCTCAAAGCAATTTTATTTAATGCTAGATCAATCCGGAATAAGTTTTTAAAATTCAAAGCGTTAGTAGCATTAAATAAATATGATATAATAGGCATCACCGAAACTTGCATCCATAGTCATACAAGGGATTATATCAGTGAATTTCAACTCAAAGGTTACAAATTATTTAACAAAGATAGAATCTAGTCCAAAGGTACCCTCCTTGAATGGACCGTATGGTCTCCTAGGGTACCTTCTTTCCTTGTTGTTACTCTCCAGAACCCCAAGCTAATTCGGGAAACGACCTCGGTGCAAGACCAATAGTAAAAGGATAAGTTCTCTCAAAGCAATTTTATTAATGCTAGATCAATCCGGAATATGTTTTTAGAATCCAAAGCGTTAGTAGCATTAAATAAATATGATATAATAGGCATCACCGAAACTTGCATCCATAGTCATACAAGGGATTATATCAGTGAATTTCAACTCAAAGGTTACAAATTATTTAACAAAGATAGAATCTAGTTTAAAGGTACCCTCCTTGAATGGACCGTATGGTCTCCTAGGGTACCTTCTTTCCTTGTTGTTACTCTCCAGAACCCCAAGCTAATTCGGGAAACGACCTCGGTGCAAGACCAATAGTAAAAGGATAAGTTCTCTCAAAGCAATTTTATTTAATGCTAGATCAATCCGGAATAAATTTTAGAATTCAAAGCGTTAGTAGCATTAAATAAATATGATATAATAGGCATCACCGAAACTTGCATCCATAGTCATACAAGGGATTATATCAGTGAATTTCAACTCAAAGGTTACAAATTATTTAACAAAGATAGAATCTAGTCCAAAGGTACCCTCCTTGAATGGACCGTCAGGTCTCCCTTGTACCTTCTTTCCTTTTACTCTCCAGAACCCCAAGCTAATTCGGGAAACAACCTCGGTGCAAGACCAATAGTAAAAGGATAAGTTCTCACAAAGCAATTTTATTTAATGCTAGATCAATCCGGAATAAGTTTTTAGAATTCAAAGCGTTAGTAGCATTAAATAAATATGATATAATAGGCATCACCGAAACTTGCATCCATAGTCATACAAGGGATTATATCAGTGAATTTCAACTCAAAGGTTACAAATTATTTAACAAAGATAGAATCTAGTCCAAAGGTACCCTCCTTGAATGGACCGTCAGGTCTCCTAGGGTACCTTCTTTCCTTGTTGTTACTCTCCAGAACCCCAAGCTAATTCGCGAAACGACCTCGGTGCAAGACCAATAGTAAAAGGATAAGTTCTCTCAAAGCAATTTTATTTAATGCTAGATCAATCCGGAATAAGTTTTTAGAATTCAAAGCGTTAGTAGCATTAAATAAATATGATATAATAGGCATCACCGAAACTTGCATCCATAGTCATACAAGGGATTATATCAGTGAATTTCAACTCAAAGGTTACAAATTATTTAACAAAGATAGAATCTAGTCCAAAGGTACCCTCCTTGAATGGACCGTCAGGTCTCCCTTGTACCTTCTTTCCTTGTTACTCTCCAGAACCCCAAGCTAATTCGGGAAACGACCTCGGTGCAAGACCATTAGTAAAAGGATAAGTTCTCTCAAAGCAATTTTATTTAATGCTAGATCAATCCGGAATAAGTTTTTAGAATTCAAAGCGTTAGTAGCATTAAATAAATATGATATAATAGGCATCACCGAAACTTGCATCCATAGTCATACAAGGGATTATATCAGTGAATTTCAACTCAAAGGTTACAAATTATTTAACAAAGATAGAATCTAGTCCAAAGGTACCCTCCTTGAATGGACCGTCAGGTCTCTTAGGGTACCTTCTTTCCTTGTTGTTACTCTCCAGAACCCCAAGCTAATTCGGGAAACGACCTCGGTGCAAGACCAATAGTAAAAGGATAAGTTCTCTTAAAGCAATTTTATTAATGCTAGATCAATCCGGAATATGTTTTTAGAATCCAAAGCGTTAGTAGCATTAAATAAATATGATATAATAGGCATCACCGAAACTTGCCTCCATAGTCATACAAGGGATTATATCAGTGAATTTCAACTCAAAGGTTACAAATTATTTAACAAAGATAGAATCTAGTCCAAAGGTACCCTCCTTGAATGGACCGTAAGGTCTCCTAGGGGACCTTCTTTCCTTGTTGTTACTCTCCAGAACCCCAAGCTAATTCGGGAAACGACCTCGGTGCAAGACCAATAGTAAAAGGATAAGTTCTCACAAAGCAATTTTATTTAATGCTAGATCAATCCGGAATAAGTTTTTAGAATTCAAAGCGTTAGTAGCATTAAATAAATATGATATAATAGGCATCACCGAAACTTGCATCCATAGTCATACAAGGGATTATATCAGTGAATTTCAACTCAAAGGTTACAAATTATTTAACAAAGATAGAATCTAGTCCAAAGGTACCCTCCTTGAATGGACCGTCAGGTCTCCTAGGGTACCTTCTTTCCTTGTTGTTACTCTCCAGAACCCCAAGCTAATTCGAGAAACGACCTCGGTGCAAGACCAATAGTAAAAGGATAAGTTCTCTCAAAGCAATTTTATTTAATGCTAGATCAATCCGGAATAAGTTTTTAGAATTCAAAGCGTTAGTAGCATTAAATAAATATGATATAATAGGCATCACCGAAACTTGCATCCATAGTCATACAAGGGATTATATCAGTGAATTTCAACTCAAAGGTTACAAATTATTTAACAAAGATAGAATCTAGTCCAAAGGTACCCTCCTTGAATGGACCGTCAGGTCTCTTAGGGTACCTTCTTTCCTTGTTGTTACTCTCCAGAACCCCAAGCTAATTCGGGAAACGACCTCGGTGCAAGACCATTAGTAAAAGGATAAGTTCTCTCAAAGCAATTTTATTTAATGCTAGATCAATCCGGAATAAGTTTTTAGAATTCAAAGCGTTAGTAGCATTAAATAAATATGATATAATAGGCATCACCGAAACTTGCATCCATAGTCATACAAGGGATTATATCAGTGAATTTCAACTCAAAGGTTACAAATTATTTAACAAAGATAGAATCTAGTCCAAAGGTACCCTCCTTGAATGGACCGTATGGTCTCCTAGGGTACCTTCTTTCCTTGTTGTTACTCTCCAGAACCCCAAGCTAATTCGGGAAACGACCTCGGTGCAAGACCAATAGTAAAAGGATAAGTTCTCTCAAAGCAATTTTATTTAATGCTAGATCAATCCGGAATAAGTTTTTAGAATTCAAAGCGTTAGTAGCATTAAATAAATATGATATAATAGGCATCACCGAAACTTGCATCCATAGTCATACAAGGGATTATATCAGTGAATTTCAACTCAAAGGTTACAAATTATTTAACAAAGATAGAATCTAGTCCAAAGGTACCCTCCTTGAATGGACCGTATGGTCTCCTAGGGTACCTTCTTTCCTTGTTGTTACTCTCCAGAACCCCAAGCTAATTCGGGAAACGACCTCGGTGCAAGACCAATAGTAAAAGGATAAGTTCTCTCAAAGCAATTTTATTTAATGCTAGATCAATCCGGAATAAGTTTTTAGAATTCAAAGCGTTAGTAGCATTAAATAAATATGATATAATAGGCATCACCGAAACTTGCATCCATAGTCATACAAGGGATTATATCAGTGAATTTCAACTCAAAGGTTACAAATTATTTAACAAAGATAGAATCTAGTCCAAAGGTACCCTCCTTGAATGGACCGTCAGGTCTCTTAGGGTACCTTCTTTCCTTGTTGTTACTCTCCAGAACCCCAAGCTAATTCGGGAAACGACCTCGGTGCAAGACCAATAGTAAAAGGATAAGTTCTCTTAAAGCAATTTTATTAATGCTAGATCAATCCGGAATATGTTTTTAGAATCCAAAGCGTTAGTAGCATTAAATAAATATGATATAATAGGCATCACCGAAACTTGCATCCATAGTCATACAAGGGATTATATCAGTGAATTTCAACTCAAAGGTTACAAATTATTTAACAAAGATAGAATCTAGTCCGAACGTACCCTCCTTGAATGGATCTTAAGGTCTCCTAGGGTACCTTCTTTCCTTGTTGTTACTCTCCAGAACCCCAAGCTAATTCGCGAAACGACCTCAGTGCAAGACCAATAGTAAAAGGATAAGTTCTCTCAAAGCAATTTTATTTAATGCTAGATCAATCCGGAATAAGTTTTTAGAATTCAAAGCGTTAGTAGCATTAAATAAATATGATATAATAGGCATCACCGAAACTTGCATCCATAGTCATACAAGGGATTATATCAGTGAATTTCAACTCAAAGGTTACAAATTATTTAACAAAGATAGAATCTAGTCCAAAGGTACCCTCCTTGAATGGACCGTATGGTCTCCTAGGGTACCTTCTTTCCTTGTTGTTACTCTCCAGAACCCCAAGCTAATTCGGGAAACGACCTCGGTGCAAGACCAATAGTAAAAGGATAAGTTCTCTCAAAGCAATTTTATTAATGCTAGATCAATCCGGAATATGTTTTTAGAATCCAAAGCGTTAGTAGCATTAAATAAATATGATATAATAGGCATCACCGAAACTTGCATCCATAGTCATACAAGGGATTATATCAGTGAATTTCAACTCAAAGGTTACAAATTATTTAACAAAGATAGAATCTAGTTTAAAGGTACCCTCCTTGAATGGACCGTATGGTCTCCTAGGGTACCTTCTTTCCTTGTTGTTACTCTCCAGAACCCCAAGCTAATTCGGGAAACGACCTCGGTGCAAGACCAATAGTAAAAGGATAAGTTCTCTCAAAGCAATTTTATTTAATGCTAGATCAATCCGGAATAAGTTTTTAGAATTCAAAGCGTTAGTAGCATTAAATAAATATGATATAATAGGCATCACCGAAACTTGCATCCATAGTCATACAAGGGATTATATCAGTGAATTTCAACTCAAAGGTTACAAATTATTTAACAAAGATAGAATCTAGTCCAAAGGTACCCTCCTTGAATGGACCGTCAGGTCTCCCTTGTACCTTCTTTCCTTTTACTCTCCAGAACCCCAAGCTAATTCGGGAAACGACCTCGGTGCAAGACCAATAGTAAAAGGATAAGTTCTCACAAAGCAATTTTATTTAATGCTAGATCAATCCGGAATAAGTTTTTAGAATTCAAAGCGTTAGTAGCATTAAATAAATATGATATAATAGGCATCACCGAAACTTGCATCCATAGTCATACAAGGGATTATATCAGTGAATTTCAACTCAAAGGTTACAAATTATTTAACAAAGATAGAATCTAGTCCAAAGGTACCCTCCTTGAATGGACCGTCAGGTCTCCTAGGGTACCTTCTTTCCTTGTTGTTACTCTCCAGAACCCCAAGCTAATTCGCGAAACGACCTCGGTGCAAGACCAATAGTAAAAGGATAAGTTCTCTCAAAGCAATTTTATTTAATGCTAGATCAATCCGGAATAAGTTTTTAGAATTCAAAGCGTTAGTAGCATTAAATAAATATGATATAATAGGCATCACCGAAACTTGCATCCATAGTCATACAAGGGATTATATCAGTGAATTTCAACTCAAAGGTTACAAATTATTTAACAAAGATAGAATCTAGTCCAAAGGTACCCTCCTTGAATGGACCGTCAGGTCTCCCTTGTACCTTCTTTCCTTGTTACTCTCCAGAACCCCAAGCTAATTCGGGAAACGACCTCGGTGCAAGACCATTAGTAAAAGGATAAGTTCTCTCAAAGCAATTTTATTTAATGCTAGATCAATCCGGAATAAGTTTTTAGAATTCAAAGCGTTAGTAGCATTAAATAAATATGATATAATAGGCATCACCGAAACTTGCATCCATAGTCATACAAGGGATTATATCAGTGAATTTCAACTCAAAGGTTACAAATTATTTAACAAAGATAGAATCTAGTCCAAAGGTACCCTCCTTGAATGGACCGTCAGGTCTCTTAGGGTACCTTCTTTCCTTGTTGTTACTCTCCAGAACCCCAAGCTAATTCGGGAAACGACCTCGGTGCAAGACCAATAGTAAAAGGATAAGTTCTCTTAAAGCAATTTTATTAATGCTAGATCAATCCGGAATATGTTTTTAGAATCCAAAGCGTTAGTAGCATTAAATAAATATGATATAATAGGCATCACCGAAACTTGCCTCCATAGTCATACAAGGGATTATATCAGTGAATTTCAACTCAAAGATTACAAATTATTTAACAAAGATAGAATCTAGTCCGAACGTACCCTCCTTGAATGGATCTTAAGGTCTCCTAGGGTACCTTCTTTCCTTGTTGTTACTCTCCAGAACCCCAAGCTAATTCGCGAAACGACCTCAGTGCAAGACCAATAGTAAAAGGATAAGTTCTCTCAAAGCAATTTTATTTAATGCTAGATCAATCCGGAATAAGTTTTTAGAATTCAAAGCGTTAGTAGCATTAAATAAATATGATATAATAGGCATCACCGAAACTTGCATCCATAGTCATACAAGGGATTATATCAGTGAATTTCAACTCAAAGGTTACAAATTATTTAACAAAGATAGAATCTAGTCCAAAGGTACCCTCCTTGAATGGACCGTATGGTCTCCTAGGGTACCTTCTTTCCTTGTTGTTACTCTCCAGAACCCCAAGCTAATTCGGGAAACGACCTCGGTGCAAGACCAATAGTAAAAGGATAAGTTCTCTCAAAGCAATTTTATTAATGCTAGATCAATCCGGAATATGTTTTTAGAATCCAAAGCGTTAGTAGCATTAAATAAATATGATATAATAGGCATCACCGAAACTTGCATCCATAGTCATACAAGGGATTATATCAGTGAATTTCAACTCAAAGGTTACAAATTATTTAACAAAGATAGAATCTAGTTTAAAGGTACCCTCCTTGAATGGACCGTATGGTCTCCTAGGGTACCTTCTTTCCTTGTTGTTACTCTCCAGAACCCCAAGCTAATTCGGGAAACGACCTCGGTGCAAGACCAATAGTAAAAGGATAAGTTCTCTCAAAGCAATTTTATTTAATGCTAGATCAATCCGGAATAAGTTTTTAGAATTCAAAGCGTTAGTAGCATTAAATAAATATGATATAATAGGCATCACCGAAACTTGCATCCATAGTCATACAAGGGATTATATCAGTGAATTTCAACTCAAAGGTTACAAATTATTTAACAAAGATAGAATCTAGTCCAAAGGTACCCTCCTTGAATGGACCGTCAGGTCTCCCTTGTACCTTCTTTCCTTTTACTCTCCAGAACCCCAAGCTAATTCGGGAAACGACCTCGGTGCAAGACCAATAGTAAAAGGATAAGTTCTCACAAAGCAATTTTATTTAATGCTAGATCAATCCGGAATAAGTTTTTAGAATTCAAAGCGTTAGTAGCATTAAATAAATATGATATAATAGGCATCACCGAAACTTGCATCCATAGTCATACAAGGGATTATATCAGTGAATTTCAACTCAAAGGTTACAAATTATTTAACAAAGATAGAATCTAGTCCAAAGGTACCCTCCTTGAATGGACCGTCAGGTCTCCTAGGGTACCTTCTTTCCTTGTTGTTACTCTCCAGAACCCCAAGCTAATTCGCGAAACGACCTCGGTGCAAGACCAATAGTAAAAGGATAAGTTCTCTCAAAGCAATTTTATTTAATGCTAGATCAATCCGGAATAAGTTTTTAGAATTCAAAGCGTTAGTAGCATTAAATAAATATGATATAATAGGCATCACCGAAACTTGCATCCATAGTCATACAAGGGATTATATCAGTGAATTTCAACTCAAAGGTTACAAATTATTTAACAAAGATAGAATCTAGTCCAAAGGTACCCTCCTTGAATGGACCGTCAGGTCTCCCTTGTACCTTCTTTCCTTGTTACTCTCCAGAACCCCAAGCTAATTCGGGAAACGACCTCGGTGCAAGACCATTAGTAAAAGGATAAGTTCTCTCAAAGCAATTTTATTTAATGCTAGATCAATCCGGAATAAGTTTTTAGAATTCAAAGCGTTAGTAGCATTAAATAAATATGATATAATAGGCATCACCGAAACTTGCATCCATAGTCATACAAGGGATTATATCAGTGAATTTCAACTCAAAGGTTACAAATTATTTAACAAAGATAGAATCTAGTCCAAAGGTACCCTCCTTGAATGGACCGTCAGGTCTCTTAGGGTACCTTCTTTCCTTGTTGTTACTCTCCAGAACCCCAAGCTAATTCGGGAAACGACCTCGGTGCAAGACCAATAGTAAAAGGATAAGTTCTCTTAAAGCAATTTTATTAATGCTAGATCAATCCGGAATATGTTTTTAGAATCCAAAGCGCTAG
Source organism: Ceratothoa steindachneri (assembly GCA_963969495.1). Lineage (NCBI taxonomy): Eukaryota > Metazoa > Arthropoda > Malacostraca > Isopoda > Cymothoidae > Ceratothoa > Ceratothoa steindachneri. The sequence goes on from OZ018329.1 coordinate 93,253,199, forward strand.
TAGCATTAAATAAATATGATATAATAGGCATCACCGAAACTTGCCTCCATAGTCATACAAGGGATTATATCAGTGAATTTCAACTCAAAGGTTACAAATTATTTAACAAAGATAGAATCTAGTCCGAACGTACCCTCCTTGAATGGATCTTAAGGTCTCCTAGGGTACCTTCTTTCCTTGTTGTTACTCTCCAGAACCCCAAGCTAATTCGCGAAACGACCTCAGTGCAAGACCAATAGTAAAAGGATAAGTTCTCTCAAAGCAATTTTATTTAATGCTAGATCAATCCGGAATAAGTTTTTAGAATTCAAAGCGTTAGTAGCATTAAATAAATATGATATAATAGGCATCACCGAAACTTGCATCCATAGTCATACAAGGGATTATATCAGTGAATTTCAACTCAAAGGTTACAAATTATTTAACAAAGATAGAATCTAGTCCAAAGGTACCCTCCTTGAATGGACCGTATGGTCTCCTAGGGTACCTTCTTTCCTTGTTGTTACTCTCCAGAACCCCAAGCTAATTCGGGAAACGACCTCGGTGCAAGACCAATAGTAAAAGGATAAGTTCTCTCAAAGCAATTTTATTAATGCTAGATCAATCCGGAATATGTTTTTAGAATCCAAAGCGTTAGTAGCATTAAATAAATATGATATAATAGGCATCACCGAAACTTGCATCCATAGTCATACAAGGGATTATATCAGTGAATTTCAACTCAAAGGTTACAAATTATTTAACAAAGATAGAATCTAGTCCAAAGGTACCCTCCTTGAATGGACCGTATGGTCTCCTAGGGTACCTTCTTTCCTTGTTGTTACTCTCCAGAACCCCAAGCTAATTCGGGAAACGACCTCGGTGCAAGACCAATAGTAAAAGGATAAGTTCTCTCAAAGCAATTTTATTTAATGCTAGATCAATTCGGAATAAGTTTTTAGAATTCAAAGCGTTAGTAGCATTAAATAAATATGATATAATAGGCATCACCGAAACTTGCATCCATAGTCATACAAGGGATTATATCAGTGAATTTCAACTCAAAGGTTACAAATTATTTAACAAAGATAGAATCTAGTCCGAACGTACCCTCCTTGAATGGATCTTAAGGTCTCCTAGGGTACCTTCTTTCCTTGTTGTTACTCTCCAGAACCCCAAGCTAATTCGCGAAACGACCTCGGTGCAAGACTAATAGTAAAAGGATAAGTTCTCTCAAAGCAATTTTATTTAATGCTAGATCAATCCGGAATAAGTGTTTAGAATTCAAAGCGTTAGTAGCATTAAATAAATATGATATAATAGGCATCACCGAAACTTGCATCCATATCCATACAAGGGATTATATCAGTGAATTTCAACTCAAAGGTTACAAATTATTTAACAAAGATAGAATCTAGTCCAAAGGTACCCTCCTTGAATGGACCGTATGGTCTCCTAGGGTACCTTCTTTCCTTGTTGTTACTCTCCAGAACCCCAAGCTAATTCGGGAAACGACCTCGGTGCAAGACCAATAGTAAAAGGATAAGTTCTCTCAAAGCAATTTTATTTAATGCTAGATCAATCCGGAATAAGTTTTTAGAATTCAAAGCGTTAGTAGCATTAAATAAATATGATATAATAGGCATCACCGAAACTTGCATCCATAGTCATACAAGGGATTATATCAGTGAATTTCAACTCAAAGGTTACAAATTATTTAACAAAGATAGAATCTAGTCCAAAGGTACCCTCCTTGAATGGACCGTCAGGTCTCCCTTGTACCTTCTTTCCTTGTTACTCTCCAGAACCCCAAGCTAATTCGGGAAACGACCTCGGTGCAAGACCATTAGTAAAAGGATAAGTTCTCTCAAAGCAATTTTATTTAATGCTAGATCAATCCGGAATAAGTTTTTAGAATTCAAAGCGTTAGTAGCATTAAATAAATATGATATAATAGGCATCACCGAAACTTGCATCCATAGTCATACAAGGGATTATATCAGTGAATTTCAACTCAAAGGTTACAAATTATTTAACAAAGATAGAATCTAGTCCAAAGGTACCCTCCTTGAATGGACCGTCAGGTCTCTTAGGGTACCTTCTTTCCTTGTTGTTACTCTCCAGAACCCCAAGCTAATTCGGGAAACGACCTCGGTGCAAGACCAATAGTAAAAGGATAAGTTCTCTCAAAGCAATTTTATTAAAGGCTAGATCAATCCGGAATATGTTTTTAGAATCCAAAGCGTTAGTAGCATTAAATAAATATGATATAATAGGCATCACCGAAACTTGCATCCATAGTCATACAAGGGATTATATCAGTGAATTTCAACTCAAAGGTTACAAATTATTTAACAAAGATAGAATCTAGTCCAAAGGTACCCTCCTTGAATGGACCGTCAGGTCTCCCTTGTACCTTCTTTCCTTGTTACTCTCCAGAACCCCAAGCTAATTCGGGAAACGACCTCGGTGCAAGACCATTAGTAAAAGGATAAGTTCTCTCAAAGCAATTTTATTTAATGCTAGATCAATCCGGAATAAGTTTTTAGAATTCAAAGCGTTAGTAGCATTAAATAAATATGATATAATAGGCATCACCGAAACTTGCATCCATAGTCATACAAGGGATTATATCAGTGAATTTCAACTCAAAGGTTACAAATTATTTAACAAAGATAGAATCTAGTCCAAAGGTACCCTCCTTGAATGGACCGTCAGGTCTCTTAGGGTACCTTCTTTCCTTGTTGTTACTCTCCAGAACCCCAAGCTAATTCGGGAAACGACCTCGGTGCAAGACCAATAGTAAAAGGATAAGTTCTCTTAAAGCAATTTTATTAATGCTAGATCAATCCGGAATATGTTTTTAGAATCCAAAGCGTTAGTAGCATTAAATAAATATGATATAATAGGCATCACCGAAACTTGCCTCCATAGTCATACAAGGGATTATATCAGTGAATTTCAACTCAAAGGTTACAAATTATTTAACAAAGATAGAATCTAGTCCGAACGTACCCTCCTTGAATGGATCTTAAGGTCTCCTAGGGTACCTTCTTTCCTTGTTGTTACTCTCCAGAACCCCAAGCTAATTCGCGAAACGACCTCAGTGCAAGACCAATAGTAAAAGGATAAGTTCTCTCAAAGCAATTTTATTTAATGCTAGATCAATCCGGAATATGTTTTTAGAATCCAAAGCGTTAGTAGCATTAAATAAATATGATATAATAGGCATCACCGAAACTGGCCTCCATAGTCATACAAGGGATTATATCAGTGAATTTCAACTCAAAAGGTTGCAAATTATTTAACAAAGATAGAATCTAGTCCAAAGGTACCCTCCTTGAATGGACCGTCAGGTCTCTTAGGGTACCTTCTTTCCTTGTTGTTACTCTCCAGAACCCCAAGCTAATTCGGGAAACGACCTCGGTGCAAGACCAATAGTAAAAGGATAAGTTCTCTTAAAGCAATTTTATTAATGCTAGATCAATCCGGAATATGTTTTTAGAATCCAAAGCGTTAGTAGCATTAAATAAATATGATATAATAGGCATCACCGAAACTTGCCTCCATAGTCATACAAGGGATTATATCAGTGAATTTCAACTCAAAGGTTACAAATTATTTAACAAAGATAGAATCTAGTCCGAACGTACCCTCCTTGAATGGATCTTAAGGTCTCCTAGGGTACCTTCTTTCCTTGTTGTTACTCTCCAGAACCCCAAGCTAATTCGCGAAACGACCTCAGTGCAAGACCAATAGTAAAAGGATAAGTTCTCTCAAAGCAATTTTATTTAATGCTAGATCAATCCGGAATAAGTTTTTAGAATTCAAAGCGTTAGTAGCATTAAATAAATATGATATAATAGGCATCACCGAAACTTGCATCCATAGTCATACAAGGGATTATATCAGTGAATTTCAACTCAAAGGTTACAAATTATTTAACAAAGATAGAATCTAGTCCAAAGGTACCCTCCTTGAATGGACCGTATGGTCTCCTAGGGTACCTTCTTTCCTTGTTGTTACTCTCCAGAACCCCAAGCTAATTCGGGAAACGACCTCGGTGCAAGACCAATAGTAAAAGGATAAGTTCTCTCAAAGCAATTTTATTAATGCTACATCAATCCGGAATATGTTTTTAGAATCCAAAGCGTTAGTAGCATTAAATAAATATGATATAATAGGCATCACCGAAACTTGCATCCATAGTCATACAAGGGATTATATCAGTGAATTTCAACTCAAAGGTTACAAATTATTTAACAAAGATAGAATCTAGTTTAAAGGTACCCTCCTTGAATGGATCGTATGGTCTCCTAGGGTACCTTCTTTCCTTGTTGTTACTCTCCAGAACCCCAAGCTAATTCGGGAAACGACCTCGGTGCAAGACCAATAGTAAAAGGATAAGTTCTCTCAAAGCAATTTTATTTAATGCTAGATCAATCCGGAATAAGTTTTTAGAATTCAAAGCGTTAGTAGCATTAAATAAATATGATATAATAGGCATCACCGAAACTTGCATCCATAGTCATACAAGGGATTATATCAGTGAATTTCAACTCAAAGGTTACAAATTATTTAACAAAGATAGAATCTAGTCCAAAGGTACCCTCCTTGAATGGACCGTCAGGTCTCCCTTGTACCTTCTTTCCTTTTACTCTCCAGAACCCCAAGCTAATTCGGGAAACGACCTCGGTGCAAGACCAATAGTAAAAGGATAAGTTCTCACAAAGCAATTTTATTTAATGCTAGATCAATCCGGAATAAGTTTTTAGAATTCAAAGCGTTAGTAGCATTAAATAAATATGATATAATAGGCATCACCGAAACTTGCATCCATAGTCATACAAGGGATTATATCAGTGAATTTCAACTCAAAGGTTACAAATTATTTAACAAAGATAGAATCTAGTCCAAAGGTACCCTCCTTGAATGGACCGTCAGGTCTCCTAGGGTACCTTCTTTCCTTGTTGTTACTCTCCAGAACCCCAAGCTAATTCGCGAAACGACCTCGGTGCAAGACCAATAGTAAAAGGATAAGTTCTCTCAAAGCAATTTTATTTAATGCTAGATCAATCCGGAATAAGTTTTCAGAATTCAAAGCGTTAGTAGCATTAAATAAATATGATATAATAGGCATCACCGAAACTTGCATCCATAGTCATACAAGGGATTATATCAGTGAATTTCAACTCAAAGGTTACAAATTATTTAACAAAGATAGAATCTAGTCCAAAGGTACCCTCCTTGAATGGACCGTCAGGTCTCCCTTGTACCTTCTTTCCTTGTTACTCTCCAGAACCCCAAGCTAATTCGGGAAACGACCTCGGTGCAAGACCATTAGTAAAAGGATAAGTTCTCTCAAAGCAATTTTATTTAATGCTAGATCAATCCGGAATAAGTTTTTAGAATTCAAAGCGTTAGTAGCATTAAATAAATATGATATAATAGGCATCACCGAAACTTGCATCCATAGTCATACAAGGGATTATATCAGTGAATTTCAACTCAAAGGTTACAAATTATTTAACAAAGATAGAATCTAGTCCAAAGGTACCCTCCTTGAATGGACCGTCAGGTCTCTTAGGGTACCTTCTTTCCTTGTTGTTACTCTCCAGAACCCCAAGCTAATTCGGGAAACGACCTCGGTGCAAGACCAATAGTAAAAGGATAAGTTCTCTTAAAGCAATTTTATTAATGCTAGATCAATCCGGAATATGTTTTTAGAATCCAAAGCGTTAGTAGCATTAAATAAATATGATATAATAGGCATCACCGAAACTTGCCTCCATAGTCATACAAGGGATTATATCAGTGAATTTCAACTCAAAGGTTACAAATTATTTAACAAAGATAGAATCTAGTCCGAACGTACCCTCCTTGAATGGATCTTAAGGTCTCCTAGGGTACCTTCTTTCCTTGTTGTTACTCTCCAGAACCCCAAGCTAATTCGCGAAACGACCTCGGTGCAAGACTAATAGTAAAAGGATAAGTTCTCTCAAAGCAATTTTATTTAATGCTAGATCAATCCGGAATAAGTTTTTAGAATTCAAAGCGTTAGTAGCATTAAATAAATATGATATAATAGGCATCACCGAAACTTGCATCCATATCCATACAAGGGATTATATCAGTGAATTTCAACTCAAAGGTTACAAATTATTTAACAAAGATAGAATCTAGTCCAAAGGTACCCTCCTTGAATGGACCGTATGGTCTCCTAGGGTACCTTCTTTCCTTGTTGTTACTCTCCAGAACCCCAAGCTAATTCGGGAAACGACCTCGGTGCAAGACCAATAGTAAAAGGATAAGTTCTCTCAAAGCAATTTTATTTAATGCTAGATCAATCCGGAATAAGTTTTTAGAATTCAAAGCGTTAGTAGCATTAAATAAATATGATATAATAGGCATCACCGAAACTTGCATCCATAGTCATACAAGGGATTATATCAGTGAATTTCAACTCAAAGGTTACAAATTATTTAACAAAGATAGAATCTAGTCCAAAGGTACCCTCCTTGAATGGACCGTCAGGTCTCCCTTGTACCTTCTTTCCTTGTTACTCTCCAGAACCCCAAGCTAATTCGGGAAACGACCTCGGTGCAAGACCATTAGTAAAAGGATAAGTTCTCTCAAAGCAATTTTATTTAATGCTAGATCAATCCGGAATAAGTTTTTAGAATTCAAAGCGTTAGTAGCATTAAATAAATATGATATAATAGGCATCACCGAAACTTGCATCCATAGTCATACAAGGAATTATATCAGTGAATTTCAACTCAAAGGTTACAAATTATTTAACAAAGATAGAATCTAGTCCAAAGGTACCCTCCTTGAATGGACCGTCAGGTCTCTTAGGGTACCTTCTTTCCTTGTTGTTACTCTCCAGAACCCCAAGCTAATTCGGGAAACGACCTCGGTGCAAGACCAATAGTAAAAGGATAAGTTCTCTCAAAGCAATTTTATTAAAGGCTAGATCCAACCGGAATATGTTTTTAGAATCCAAAGCGTTAGTAGCATTAAATAAATATGATATAATAGGCATCACCGAAACTTGCATCCATAGTCATACAAGGGATTATATCAGTGAATTTCAACTCAAAGGTTACAAATTATTTAACAAAGATAGAATCTAGTCCAAAGGTACCCTCCTTGAATGGACCGTCAGGTCTCCCTTGTACCTTCTTTCCTTGTTACTCTCCAGAACCCCAAGCTAATTCGGGAAACGACCTCGGTGCAAGACCATTAGTAAAAGGATAAGTTCTCTCAAAGCAATTTTATTTAATGCTAGATCAATCCGGAATAAGTTTTTAGAATTCAAAGCGTTAGTAGCATTAAATAAATATGATATAATAGGCATCACCGAAACTTGCATCCATAGTCATACAAGGGATTATATCAGTGAATTTCAACTCAAAGGTTACAAATTATTTAACAAAGATAGAATCTAGTCCAAAGGTACCCTCCTTGAATGGACCGTCAGGTCTCTTAGGGTACCTTCTTTCCTTGTTGTTACTCTCCAGAACCCCAAGCTAATTCGGGAAACGACCTCGGTGCAAGACCAATAGTAAAAGGATAAGTTCTCTTAAAGCAATTTTATTAATGCTAGATCAATCCGGAATATGTTTTTAGAATCCAAAGCGTTAGTAGCATTAAATAAATATGATATAATAGGCATCACCGAAACTTGCATCCATAGTCACACAAGGGATTATATCAGTGAATTTTAACTCAAAGGTTACAAATTATTTAACAAAGATAGAATCTAGTCCAAAGGTACCCTCCTTGAATGGACCGTGAGGTCTCCTAGGGTACCTTCTTTCCTTGTTGTTACTCTCCAGAACCCCAAGCTAATTCGCGAAACGACCTCAGTGCAAGACCAATAGTAAAAGGATAAGTTCTCTCAAAGCAATTTTATTTAATGCTAGATCAATCCGGAATATGTTTTTAGAATCCAAAGCGTTAGTAGCATTAAATAAATATGATATAATAGGCATCACCGAAACTGGCCTCCATAGTCATACAAGGGATTATATCAGTGAATTTCAACTCAAAGGTTACAAATTATTTAACAAAGATAGAATCTAGTCCAAAGGTACCCTCCTTGAATGGACCGTCAGGTCTCTTAGGGTACCTTCTTTCCTTGTTGTTACTCTCCAGAACCCCAAGCTAATTCGGGAAACGACCTCGGTGCAAGACCAATAGTAAAAGGATAAGTTCTCTTAAAGCAATTTTATTAATGCTAGATCAATCCGGAATATGTTTTTAGAATCCAAAGCGTTAGTAGCATTAAATAAATATGATATAATAGGCATCACCGAAACTTGCCTCCATAGTCATACAAGGGATTATATCAGTGAATTTCAACTCAAAGGTTACAAATTATTTAACAAAGATAGAATCTAGTCCGAACGTACCCTCCTTGAATGGATCTTAAGGTCTCCTAGGGTACCTTCTTTCCTTGTTGTTACTCTCCAGAACCCCAAGCTAATTCGCGAAACGACCTCAGTGCAAGACCAATAGTAAAAGGATAAGTTCTCTCAAAGCAATTTTATTTAATGCTAGATCAATCCGGAATAAGTTTTTAGAATTCAAAGCGTTAGTAGCATTAAATAAATATGATATAATAGGCATCACCGAAACTTGCATCCATAGTCATACAAGGGATTATATCAGTGAATTTCAACTCAAAGGTTACAAATTATTTAACAAAGATAGAATCTAGTCCAAAGGTACCCTCCTTGAATGGACCGTATGGTCTCCTAGGGTACCTTCTTTCCTTGTTGTTACTCTCCAGAACCCCAAGCTAATTCGGGAAACGACCTCGGTGCAAGACCAATAGTAAAAGGATAAGTTCTCTCAAAGCAATTTTATTAATGCTACATCAATCCGGAATATGTTTTTAGAATCCAAAGCGTTAGTAGCATTAAATAAATATGATATAATAGGCATCACCGAAACTTGCATCCATAGTCATACAAGGGATTATATCAGTGAATTTCAACTCAAAGGTTACAAATTATTTAACAAAGATAGAATCTAGTTTAAAGGTACCCTCCTTGAATGGACCGTATGGTCTCCTAGGGTACCTTCTTTCCTTGTTGTTACTCTCCAGAACCCCAAGCTAATTCGGGAAACGACCTCGGTGCAAGACCAATAGTAAAAGGATAAGTTCTCTCAAAGCAATTTTATTTAATGCTAGATCAATCCGGAATAAGTTTTTAGAATTCAAAGCGTTAGTAGCATTAAATAAATATGATATAATAGGCATCACCGAAACTTGCATCCATAGTCATACAAGGGATTATATCAGTGAATTTCAACTCAAAGGTTACAAATTATTTAACAAAGATAGAATCTAGTCCAAAGGTACCCTCCTTGAATGGACCGTCAGGTCTCCCTTGTACCTTCTTTCCTTTTACTCTCCAGAACCCCAAGCTAATTCGGGAAACGACCTCGGTGCAAGACCAATAGTAAAAGGATAAGTTCTCACAAAGCAATTTTATTTAATGCTAGATCAATCCGGAATAAGTTTTTAGAATTCAAAGCGTTAGTAGCATTAAATAAATATGATATAATAGGCATCACCGAAACTTGCATCCATAGTCATACAAGGGATTATATCAGTGAATTTCAACTCAAAGGTTACAAATTATTTAACAAAGATAGAATCTAGTCCAAAGGTACCCTCCTTGAATGGACCGTGAGGTCTCCTAGGGTACCTTCTTTCCTTGTTGTTACTCTCCAGAACCCCAAGCTAATTCGCGAAACGACCTCGGTGCAAGACCAATAGTAAAAGGATAAGTTCTCTCAAAGCAATTTTATTTAATGCTAGATCAATCCGGAATAAGTTTTTAGAATTCAAAGCGTTAGTAGCATTAAATAAATATGATATAATAGGCATCACCGAAACTTGCATCCATAGTCATACAAGGGATTATATCAGTGAATTTCAACTCAAAGGTTACAAATTATTTAACAAAGATAGAATCTAGTCCAAAGGTACCCTCCTTGAATGGACCGTCAGGTCTCCCTTGTACCTTCTTTCCTTGTTACTCTCCAGAACCCCAAGCTAATTCGGGAAACGACCTCGGTGCAAGACCATTAGTAAAAGGATAAGTTCTCTCAAAGCAATTTTATTTAATGCTAGATCAATCCGGAATAAGTTTTTAGAATTCAAAGCGTTAGTAGCATTAAATAAATATGATATAATAGGCATCACCGAAACTTGCATCCATAGTCATACAAGGGATTATATCAGTGAATTTCAACTCAAAGGTTACAAATTATTTAACAAAGATAGAATCTAGTCCAAAGGTACCCTCCTTGAATGGACCGTCAGGTCTCTTAGGGTACCTTCTTTCCTTGTTGTTACTCTCCAGAACCCCAAGCTAATTCGGGAAACGACCTCGGTGCAAGACCAATAGTAAAAGGATAAGTTCTCTTAAAGCAATTTTATTAATGCTAGATCAATCCGGAATATGTTTTTAGAATCCAAAGCGTTAGTAGCATTAAATAAATATGATATAATAGGCATCACCGAAACTTGCCTCCATAGTCATACAAGGGATTATATCAGTGAATTTCAACTCAAAGGTTACAAATTATTTAACAAAGATAGAATCTAGTCCGAACGTACCCTCCTTGAATGGATCTTAAGGTCTCCTAGGGTACCTTCTTTCCTTGTTGTTACTCTCCAGAACCCCAAGCTAATTCGCGAAACGACCTCGGTGCAAGACTAATAGTAAAAGGATAAGTTCTCTCAAAGCAATTTTATTTAATGCTAGATCAATCCGGAATAAGTTTTTAGAATTCAAAGCGTTAGTAGCATTAAATAAATATGATATAATAGGCATCACCGAAACTTGCATCCATATCCATACAAGGGATTATATCAGTGAATTTCAACTCAAAGGTTACAAATTATTTAACAAAGATAGAATCTAGTCCAAAGGTACCCTCCTTGAATGGACCGTATGGTCTCCTAGGGTACCTTCTTTCCTTGTTGTTACTCTCCAGAACCCCAAGCTAATTCGGGAAACGACCTCGGTGCAAGACCAATAGTAAAAGGATAAGTTCTCTCAAAGCAATTTTATTTAATGCTAGATCAATCCGGAATAAGTTTTTAGAATTCAAAGCGTTAGTAGCATTAAATAAATATGATATAATAGGCATCACCGAAACTTGCATCCATAGTCATACAAGGGATTATATCAGTGAATTTCAACTCAAAGGTTACAAATTATTTAACAAAGATAGAATCTAGTCCAAAGGTACCCTCCTTGAATGGACCGTCAGGTCTCCCTTGTACCTTCTTTCCTTGTTACTCTCCAGAACCCCAAGCTAATTCGGGAAACGACCTCGGTGCAAGACCATTAGTAAAAGGATAAGTTCTCTCAAAGCAATTTTATTTAATGCTAGATCAATCCGGAATAAGTTTTTAGAATTCAAAGCGTTAGTAGCATTAAATAAATATGATATAATAGGCATCACCGAAACTTGCATCCATAGTCATACAAGGGATTATATCAGTGAATTTCAACTCAAAGGTTACAAATTATTTAACAAAGATAGAATCTAGTCCAAAGGTACCCTCCTTGAATGGACCGTCAGGTCTCTTAGGGTACCTTCTTTCCTTGTTGTTACTCTCCCGAACCCCAAGCTAATTCGGGAAACGACCTCGGTGCAAGACCAATAGTAAAAGGATAAGTTCTCTCAAAGCAATTTTATTAAAGGCTAGATCCAACCGGAATATGTTTTTAGAATCCAAAGCGTTAGTAGCATTAAATAAATATGATATAATAGGCATCACCGAAACTTGCATCCATAGTCATACAAGGGATTATATCAGTGAATTTCAACTCAAAGGTTACAAATTATTTAACAAAGATAGAATCTAGTCCAAAGGTACCCTCCTTGAATGGACCGTCACGTCTCCCTTGTACCTTCTTTCCTTGTTACTCTCCAGAACCCCAAGCTAATTCGGGAAACGACCTCGGTGCAAGACCATTAGTAAAAGGATAAGTTTTCTCAAAGCAATTTTATTTAATGCTAGATCAATCCGGAATAAGTTTTTAGAATTCAAAGCGTTAGTAGCATTAAATAAATATGATATAATAGGCATCACCGAAACTTGCATCCATAGTCATACAAGGGATTATATCAGTGAATTTCAACTCAAAGGTTACAAATTATTTAACAAAGATAGAATCTAGTCCAAAGGTACCCTCCTTGAATGGACCGTCAGGTCTCTTAGGGTACCTTCTTTCCTTGTTGTTACTCTCCAGAACCCCAAGCTAATTCGGGAAACGACCTCGGTGCAAGACCAATAGTAAAAGGATAAGTTCTCTTAAAGCAATTTTATTAATGCTAGATCAATCCGGAATATGTTTTTAGAATCCAAAGCGTTAGTAGCATTAAATAAATATGATATAATAGGCATCACCGAAACTTGCCTCCATAGTCATACAAGGGATTATATCAGTGAATTTCAACTCAAAGGTTACAAATTATTTAACAAAGATAGAATCTAGTCCGAACGTACCCTCCTTGAATGGATCTTAAGGTCTCCTAGGGTACCTTCTTTCCTTGTTGTTACTCTCCAGAACCCCAAGCTAATTCGCGAAACGACCTCAGTGCAAGACCAATAGTAAAAGGATAAGTTCTCTCAAAGCAATTTTATTTAATGCTAGATCAATCCGGAATAAGTTTTTAGAATTCAAAGCGTTAGTAGCATTAAATAAATATGATATAATAGGCATCACCGAAACTTGCATCCATAGTCATACAAGGGATTATATCAGTGAATTTCAACTCAAAGGTTACAAATTATTTAACAAAGATAGAATCTAGTCCAAAGGTACCCTCCTTGAATGGACCGTATGGTCTCCTAGGGTACCTTCTTTCCTTGTTGTTACTCTCCAGAACCCCAAGCTAATTCGGGAAACGACCTCGGTGCAAGACCAATAGTAAAAGGATAAGTTCTCTCAAAGCAATTTTATTAATGCTAGATCAATCCGGAATATGTTTTTAGAATCCAAAGCGTTAGTAGCATTAAATAAATATGATATAATAGGCATCACCGAAACTTGCATCCATAGTCATACAAGGGATTATATCAGTGAATTTCAACTCAAAGGTTACAAATTATTTAACAAAGATAGAATCTAGTTTAAAGGTACCCTCCTTGAATGGACCGTATGGTCTCCTAGGGTACCTTCTTTCCTTGTTGTTACTCTCCAGAACCCCAAGCTAATTCGGGAAACGACCTCGGTGCAAGACCAATAGTAAAAGGATAAGTTCTCTCAAAGCAATTTTATTTAATGCTAGATCAATCCGGAATAAGTTTTTAGAATTCAAAGCGTTAGTAGCATTAAATAAATATGATATAATAGGCATCACCGAAACTTGCATCCATAGTCATACAAGGGATTATATCAGTGAATTTCAACTCAAAGGTTACAAATTATTTAACAAAGATAGAATCTAGTCCAAAGGTACCCTCCTTGAATGGACCGTCAGGTCTCCCTTGTACCTTCTTTCCTTTTACTCTCCAGAACCCCAAGCTAATTCGGGAAACGACCTCGGTGCAAGACCAATAGTAAAAGGATAAGTTCTCACAAAGCAATTTTATTTAATGCTAGATCAATCCGGAATAAGTTTTTAGAATTCAAAGCGTTAGTAGCATTAAATAAATATGATATAATAGGCATCACCGAAACTTGCATCCATAGTCATACAAGGGATTATATCAGTGAATTTCAACTCAAAGGTTACAAATTATTTAACAAAGATAGAATCTAGTCCAAAGGTACCCTCCTTGAATGGACCGTCAGGTCTCCTAGGGTACCTTCTTTCCTTGTTGTTACTCTCCAGAACCCCAAGCTAATTCGCGAAACGACCTCGGTGCAAGACCAATAGTAAAAGGATAAGTTCTCTCAAAGCAATTTTATTTAATGCTAGATCAATCCGGAATAAGTTTTTAGAATTCAAAGCGTTAGTAGCATTAAATAAATATGATATAATAGGCATCACCGAAACTTGCATCCATAGTCATACAAGGGATTATATCAGTGAATTTCAACTCAAAGGTTACAAATTATTTAACAAAGATAGAATCTAGTCCAAAGGTACCCTCCTTGAATGGACCGTCAGGTCTCCCTTGTACCTTCTTTCCTTGTTACTCTCCAGAACCCCAAGCTAATTCGGGAAACGACCTCGGTGCAAGACCATTAGTAAAAGGATAAGTTCTCTCAAAGCAATTTTATTTAATGCTAGATCAATCCGGAATAAGTTTTTAGAATTCAAAGCGTTAGTAGCATTAAATAAATATCATATAATAGGCATCACCGAAACTTGCATCCATAGTCATACAAGGGATTATATCAGTGAATTTCAACTCAAAGGTTACAAATTATTTAACAAAGATAGAATCTAGTCCAAAGGTACCCTCCTTGAATGGACCGTCAGGTCTCTTAGGGTACCTTCTTTCCTTGTTGTTACTCTCCAGAACCCCAAGCTAATTCGGGAAACGACCTCGGTGCAAGACCAATAGTAAAAGGATAAGTTCTCTTAAAGCAATTTTATTAATGCTAGATCAATCCGGAATATGTTTTTAGAATCCAAAGCGTTAGTAGCATTAAATAAATATGATATAATAGGCATCACCGAAACTTGCCTCCATAGTCATACAAGGGATTATATCAGTGAATTTCAACTCAAAGGTTACAAATTATTTAACAAAGATAGAATCTAGTCCGAACGTACCCTCCTTGAATGGATCTTAAGGTCTCCTAGGGTACCTTCTTTCCTTGTTGTTACTCTCCAGAACCCCAAGCTAATTCGCGAAACGACCTCGGTGCAAGACTAATAGTAAAAGGATAAGTTCTCTCAAAGCAATTTTATTTAATGCTAGATCAATCCGGAATAAGTTTTTAGAATTCAAAGCGTTAGTAGCATTAAATAAATATGATATAATAGGCATCACCGAAACTTGCATCCATATCCATACAAGGGATTATATCAGTGAATTTCAACTCAAAGGTTACAAATTATTCAACAAAGATAGAATCTAGTCCAAAGGTACCCTCCTTGAATGGACCGTATGGTCTCCTAGGGTACCTTCTTTCCTTGTTGTTACTCTCCAGAACCCCAAGCTAATTCGGGAAACGACCTCGGTGCAAGACCAATAGTAAAAGGATAAGTTCTCTCAAAGCAATTTTATTTAATGCTAGATCAATCCGGAATAAGTTTTTAGAATTCAAAGCGTTAGTAGCATTAAATAAATATGATATAATAGGCATCACCGAAACTTGCATCCATAGTCATACAAGGGATTATATCAGTGAATTTCAACTCAAAGGTTACAAATTATTTAACAAAGATAGAATCTAGTCCAAAGGTACCCTCCTTGAATGGACCGTCAGGTCTCCCTTGTACCTTCTTTCCTTGTTACTCTCCAGAACCCCAAGCTAATTCGGGAAACGACCTCGGTGCAAGACCATTAGTAAAAGGATAAGTTCTCTCAAACCAATTTTATTTAATGCTAGATCAATCCGGAATAAGTTTTTAGAATTCAAAGCGTTAGCAGCATTAAATAGATATGATATAATAGGCATCACCGAAACTTGCATCCATAGTCATACAAGGGATTATATCAGTGAATTTCAACTCAAAGGTTACAAATTATTTAACAAAGATAGAATCTAGTCCAAAGGTACCCTCCTTGAATGGACCGTCAGGTCTCTTAGGGTACCTTCTTTCCTTGTTGTTACTCTCCAGAACCCCAAGCTAATTCGGGAAACGACCTCGGTGCAAGACCAATAGTAAAAGGATAAGTTCTCTCAAAGCAATTTTATTAAAGGCTAGATCAATCCGGAATATGTTTTTAGAATCCAAAGCGTTAGTAGCATTAAATAAATATGATATAATAGGCATCACCGAAACTTGCATCCATAGTCATACAAGGGATTATATCAGTGAATTTCAACTCAAAGGTTACAAATTATTTAACAAAGATAGAATCTAGTCCGAACGTACCCTCCTTGAATGGACCGTAAGGTCTCCTAGGGGACCTTCTTTCCTTGTTGTTACTCTCCAGAACCCCAAGCTAATTCGGGAAATGACCTCGGTGCAAGACCAATAGTAAAAGGATAAGTTCTCACAAAGCAATTTTATTTAATGCTAGATCAATCCGGAATAAGTTTTTAGAATTCAAAGCGTTAGTAGCATTAAATAAATATGATATAATAGGCATCACCGAAACTTGCATCCATAGTCATACAAGGGATTATATCAGTGAATTTCAACTCAAAGGTTACAAATTATTTAACAAAGATAGAATCTAGTCCAAAGGTACCCTCCTTGAATGGACCGTGAGGTCTCCTAGGGTACCTTCTTTCCTTGTTGTTACTCTCCAGAACCCCAAGCTAATTCGGGAAACGACCTCGGTGCAAGACCAATAGTAAAAGGATAAGTTCTCTCAAAGCAATTTTATTTAATGCTAGATCAATCCGGAATAAGTTTTTAGAATTCAAAGCGTTAGTAGCATTAAATAAATATGATATAATAGGCATCACCGAAACTTGCATCCATAGTCATACAAGGGATTATATCAGTGAATTTCAACTCAAAGGTTACAAATTATTTAACAAAGATAGAATCTAGTCCAAAGGTACCCTCCTTGAATGGACCGTCAGGTCTCCCTTGTACCTTCTTTCCTTGTTACTCTCCAGAACCCCAAGCTAATTCGGGAAACGACCTCGGTGCAAGACCATTAGTAAAAGGATAAGTTCTCTCAAAGCAATTTTATTTGATGCTAGATCAATCCGGAATAAGTTTTTAGAATTCAAAGCGTTAGTAGCATTAAATAAATATGATATAATAGGCATCACCGAAACTTGCATCCATAGTCATACAAGGGATTATATCAGTGAATTTCAACTCAAAGGTTACAAATTATTTAACAAAGATAGAATCTAGTCCAAAGGTACCCTCCTTGAATGGACCGTAAGGTCTCCTAGGGAACCTTCTTTTCTTGTTACTCTCCAGAACCCCAAGCTAATTCGGGAAACGACCTCGGTGCAAGACCAATAGTAAAAGGATAAGTTCTCTCAAAGCAATTTTATTTAATGCTAGATCAATCCGGAATAAGTTTTTAGAATTCAAAGCGTTAGTAGCATTAAATAAATATGATATAATAGGCATCACCGAAACTTGCATCCATAGTCATACAAGTGATTATATCAGTGAATTTCAACTCAAAGGTTACAAATTATTTTACAAAGATAGAATCTAGTCCAAACGTACCCTCCTTGAATGGACCGTCAGTTCTCCTAGGGTACCTTCTTTCCTTGTTACTCTCCAGAACCCCAAGCTAATTCGGGAAACGACCTCGGTGCAAGACCATTAGTAAAAGGATAAGTTCTCTCAAAGCAATTTTATTTAATGCTAGATCAATCCGGAATAAGTTTTTAGAATTCAAAGCGTTAGTAGCATTAAATAAATATGATATAATAGGCATCACCGAAACTTGAATCCATAGTCATACAAGGGATTATATCAGTGAATTTCAACTCAAAGGTAACAAATTATTTAACAAAGATAGAATCTAGTCCAAAGGTACCCTCCTTGAATGAACCGTAAGGTCTCCTAAGGTACCTTCTTTCCTTGTTGTTACTCTCCAGATCCCCAAGCTAATTCGGGAAACGACCTCGGTGCAAGACCAATAGTAAAAGGATAAGTTCTCACAAAGCAATTTTATTTAATGCTAGATCAATCCGGAATAAGTTTTTAGAATTCAAAGCGTTAGTAGCATTAAATAAATATGATATAATAGGCATCACCGAAACTTGCATCCATAGTCATACAAGGGATTATATCAGTGAATTTCAACTCAAAGGTTACAAATTATTTAACAAAGATAGAATCTAGTCCAAAGGTACCCTCCTTGAATGGACCGTCAAGTCTCCTAGGGTACCTTCTTTCCTTGTTGTTACTCTTCAGAACCCCAAGCTAATTCGGGAAACGACCTCGGTGCAAGACCAATAGTAAAAGGATAAGTTCTCTCAAAGCAATTTTATTTAATGCTAGATCAATCCGGAATAAGTTTTTAGAATTCAAAGCGTTAGTAGCATTAAATAAATATGATATAATAGGCATCACCGAAACTTGCATCCATAGTCATACAAGGGATTATATCAGTGAATTTCAACTCAAAGGTTACAAATTATTTAACAAAGATAGAATCTAGTCCAAAGGTACCCTCCTTGAATGGACCGTCAGGTCTCCTAGGGTACCTTCTTTCCTTGTTACTCTCCAGAACCCCAAGCTAATTCGGGAAACGAGCTCGGTTCAAGACCAATAGTAAAAGGATAAGTTCTCTCAAAGCAATTTTATTTAATGCTAGATCAATCCGGAATAAGTTTGTAGAATTCAAAGCGTTAGTAGCATTAAATAAATATGATATAATAGGCATCACCGAAACTTGCATCCATAGTCATACAAGGGATTATATCAGTGAATTTCAACTCAAAGGTTACAAATTATTTAACAAAGATAGAATCTAGTCCAAAGGTACCCTCCTTGAATGGACCGTCAGGTCTCTTAGGGTACCTTCCTTCCTTGTTGTTACTCTCCAGAACCCCAAGCTAATTCGGGAAACGACCTCGGTGCAAGACCAATAG
Source organism: Ceratothoa steindachneri (assembly GCA_963969495.1). NCBI lineage: Eukaryota > Metazoa > Arthropoda > Malacostraca > Isopoda > Cymothoidae > Ceratothoa > Ceratothoa steindachneri. Next base: position 93,271,861 of record OZ018329.1, read on the forward strand.
TAAAAGGATAAGTTCTCTCAAAGCAATTTTATTTAATGCTAGATCAATCCGGAATAAGTTTTTAGAATTCAAAGCGTTAGTAGCATTAAATAAATATGATATAATTGGCATCACCGAAACTTGCATCCATAGTCATACAAGTGATTATATCAGTGAATTTCAACTCAAAGGTTACAAATTATTTTACAAAGATAGAATCTAGTCCAAAGGTACCCTCCTTGAATGGACCGTCAGGTCTCCTAGGGTACCTTCTTTCCTTGTTACTCTCCAGAACCCCAAGCTAATTCGGGAAACGACCTCGGTGCAAGACCATTAGTAAAAGGATAAGTTCTCTCAAAGCAATTTTATTTAATGCTAGATCAATCCGGAATAAGTTTTTAGAATTCAAAGCGTTAGTAGCATTAAATAAATATGATATAATAGGCATCACCGAAACTTGCATCCATAGTCATACAAGGGATTATATCAGTGAATTTCAACTCAAAGGTTACAAATTATTTAACAAAGATAGAATCTAGTCCAAAGGTACCCTCCTTGAATGGACCGTCAGGTCTCTTAGGGTACCTTCTTTCCTTGTTGTTACTCTCCAGAACCCCAAGCTAATTCGGGAAACGACCTCGGTGCAAGACCAATAGTAAAAGGATAAGTTCTCTCAAAGCAATTTTATTAAAGGCTAGATCAATCCGGAATATGTTTTTAGAATCCAAAGCGTTAGTAGCATTAAATAAATATGATATAATAGGCATCACCGAAACTTGCATCCATAGTCATACAAGGGATTATATCAGTGAATTTCAACTCAAAGGTTACAAATTATTTAACAAAGATAGAATCTAGTCCAAAGGTACCCTCCTTGAATGGACCGTGAGGTCTCCTAGGGTACCTTCTTTCCTTGTTGTTACTCTCCAGAACCCCAAGCTAATTCGGGAAACGACCTCGGTGCAAGACCAATAGTAAAAGGATAAGTTCTCTCAAAGCAATTTTATTTAATGCTAGATCAATCCGGAATAAGTTTTTAGAATTCAAAGCGTTAGTAGCATTAAATAAATATGATATAATAGGCATCACCGAAACTTGCATCCATAGTCATACAAGGGATTATATCAGTGAATTTCAACTCAAAGGTTACAAATTATTTAACAAAGATAGAATCTAGTCCAAAGGTACCCTCCTTGAATGGACCGTCAGGTCTCCCTTGTACCTTCTTTCCTTGTTACTCTCCAGAACCCCAAGCTAATTCGGGAAACGACCTCGGTGCAAGACCATTAGTAAAAGGATAAGTTCTCTCAAAGCAATTTTATTTAATGCTAGATCAATCCGGAATAAGTTTTTAGAATTCAAAGCGTTAGTAGCATTAAATAAATATGATATAATAGGCATCACCGAAACTTGCATCCATAGTCATACAAGGGATTATATCAGTGAATTTCAACTCAAAGGTTACAAATTATTTAACAAAGATAGAATCTAGTCCAAAGGTACCCTCCTTGAATGGACCGTAAGGTCTCCTAGGGTACCTTCTTTCCTTGTTTTTACTCTCCAGAACCCCAAGCTAATTCGCGAAACGACCTCGGTGCAAGACCAATAGTAAAAGGATAAGTTCTCACAAAGCAATTTTATTTAATGCTAGATCAATCCGGAATAAGTTTTTAGAATTCAAAGCGTTAGTAGCATTAAATAAATATGATATAATAGGCATCACCGAAACTTGCATCCATAGTCATACAAGGGATTATATCAGTGAATTTCAACTCAAAGGTTACAAATTATTTAACAAGGATAGAATCTAGTCCAAAGGTACCCTCCTTGAATGGAACGTCAGGTCTCCTAGGGTACCTTGTTTCCTTGTTTTTACTCTCCAGAACCCCAAGCTAATTCGGGAAACGACCTCGGTGCAAGACCAATAGTAAAAGGATAAGTTCTCTCAAAGCAATTTTATTTAATGCTAGATCAATCCGGAATAAGTTTTTAGAATTCAAAGCGTTAGTAGCATTAAATAAATATGATATAATAGGCATCATCGAAACTTGCATCCATAGTCATACAAGGGATTATATCAGTGAATTTCAACTCAAAGGTTACAAATTATTTAACAAAGATAGAATCTAGTCCAAAGGTACCCTCCTTGAATGGACCGTGAGGTCTCCTAGGGTACCTTCTTTCCTTGTTGTTACTCTCCAGAACCCCAAGCTAATTCGGGAAACGACCTCGGTGCAAGACCAATAGTAAAAGGATAAGTTCTCTCAAAGCAATTTTATTAATGCTAGATCAATCCGGAATATGTTTTTAGAATCCAAAGCGTTAGTAGCATTAAATAAATATGATATAATAGGCATCACCGAAACTTGCATCCATAGTCATACAAGGGATTATATCAGTGAATTTTAACTCAAAGGTTACAAATTATTTAACAAAGATAGAATCTAGTCCAAAGGTACCCTCCTTGAATGGACCGTGAGGTCTCCTAGGGTACCTTCTTTCCTTGTTGTTACCCTCCAGAACCCTAAGCTAATTCGGGAAACGACCTCGGTGCAAGACCAATAGTAAAAGGATTAGTTCTCTCAAAGCAATTTTTTTAATGCTAGATCAATCCGGAATATGTTTTTAGAATCCAAAGCGTTAGTAGCATTAAATAAATATGATATAATAGGCATCACCGAAACTTGCATCCATAGTCATAAAAGGGATTATATCAGTGAATTTCAACTCAAAGGTTACAAATTATTTAACAAAGATAGAATCTAGTCCAAAGGTACCCTCCTTGAATGGACCGTCAGGTCTCCTAGGGTACCTTCTTTCCTTGTTGTTACTCTCCAGAACCCCAAGCTAATTCGGGAAACGACCTCGGTGCAAGACCAATAGTAAAAGGATAAGTTCTCTCAAAGCAATTTTATTTAATGCTAGATCAATCCGGAATAAGTTTTTAGAATTCAAAGCGTTAGTAGCATTAAATAAATATGATATAATAGGCATCACCGAAACTTGCATCCATAGTCATACAAGGGATTATATCAGTGAATTTCAACTCAAAGGTTACAAATTATTTAACAAAGATAGAATCTAGTCCAAAGGTACCCTCCTTGAATGGACCGTCAGGTCTCCTAGGGTACCTTCTTTCCTTGTTGTTACTCTCCAGAACCCCAAGCTAATTCGGGAAACGACCTCGGTGCAAGACCAATAGTAAAAGGATAAGTTCTCTCAAAGCAATTTTATTTAATGCTAGATCAATCCGGAATAAGTTTTTAGAATTCAAAGCGTTAGTAGCATTAAATAAATATGATATAATAGGCATCACCGAAACTTGCATCCATAGTCATACAAGGGATTATATCAGTGAATTTCAACTCAAAGGTTACAAATTATTTAACAAAGATAGAATCTAGTCCAAAGGTACCCTCCTTGAATGGACCGTAAGGTCTCCTAGGGTACCTTCTTTTCTTGTTGTTACTCTCCAGAACCCCAAGCTAATTCGGGAAACGACCTCGGTGCAAGACCAATAGTAAAAGGATAAGTTCTCTCAAAGCAATTTTATTTAATGCTAGATCAATCCGGAATAAGTTTTTAGAATTCAAAGCGTTAGTAGCATTAAATAAATATGATATAATAGGCATCACCGAAACTTGCATCCATAGTCATACAAGGGATTATATCAGTGAATTTCAACTCAAAGGTTACAAATTATTTAACAAGGATAGAATCTAGTCCAAAGGTACCCTCCTTGAATGGAACGTCAGGTCTCCTAGGGTACCTTGTTTCCTTGTTTTTACTCTCCAGAACCCCAAGCTAATTCGGGAAACGACCTCGGTGCAAGACCAATAGTAAAAGGATAAGTTCTCTCAAAGCAATTTTATTTAATGCTAGATCAATCCGGAATAAGTTTTTAGAATTCAAAGCGTTAGTAGCATTAAATAAATATGATATAATAGGCATCATCGAAACTTGCATCCATAGTCATACAAGGGATTATATCAGTGAATTTCAACTCAAAGGTTACAAATTATTTAACAAAGATAGAATCTAGTCCAAAGGTACCCTCCTTGAATGGACCGTGAGGTCTCCTAGGGTACCTTCTTTCCTTGTTGTTACTCTCCAGAACCCCAAGCTAATTCGGGAAACGACCTCGGTGCAAGACCAATAGTAAAAGGTTTAGTTCTCTCAAAGCAATTTTATTAATGCTAGATCAATCCGGAATATGTTTTTAGAATCCAAAGCGTTAGTAGCATTAAATAAATATGATATAATAGGCATCACCGAAACTTGCATCCATAGTCACACAAGGGATTATATCAGTGAATTTCAACTCAAAGGTTACAAATTATTTAACAAAGATAGAATCTAGTCCAAAGGTACCCTCCTTGAATGGACCGTGAGGTCTCCTAGGGTACCTTCTTTCCTTGTTGTTACTCTCCAGAACCCTAAGCTAATTCGGGAAACGACCTCGGTGCAAGACCAATAGTAAAAGGATTAGTTCTCTCAACGCAATTTTATTTAATGCTAGATCAATCCGGAATAAGTTTTTAGAATTCAAAGCGTTAGTAGCATTAAATAAATATGATATAATAGGCATCACCGAAACTTGCATCCATAGTCATACAAGGGATTATATCAGTGAATTTCAACTCAAAGGTTACAAATTATTTAACAAAGATAGAATCTAGTCCAAAGGTACCCTCCTTGAATGGACCGTAAGGTCTCCTAGGGTTCCTTCTTTCCTTGTTACTCTCCAGAACCCCAAGCTAATTTGGGAAACGACCTCGGTGCAAGACCAATAGTAAAAGGATAAGTTCTCTCAAAGCAATTTTATTTAATGCTAGATCAATCCGGAATAAGTTTTTAGAATTCAAAGCGTTAGTAGCATTAAATAAATATGATATAATAGGCATCACCGAAACTTGCATCCATAGTCATACAAGGGATTATATCAGTGAATTTCAACTCAAAGGTTACAAATTATTTAACAAAGATAGAATCTAGTCCAAAGGTACCCTCCTTGAATGGAACGTCAGGTCTCCTAGGGTACCTTGTTTCCTTGTTTTTACTCTCCAGAACCCCAAGCTAATTCGGGAAACGACCTCGGTGCAAGACCAATAGTAAAAGGATAAGTTCTCTCAAAGCAATTTTATTTAATGCTAGATCAATCCGGAATAAGTTTTTAGAATTCAAAGCGTTAGTAGCATTAAATAAATATGATATAATAGGCATCACCGAAACTTGCATCCATAGTCATACAAGGGATTATATCAGTGAATTTCAACTCAAAGGTTACAAATTATTTAACAAAGATAGAATCTAGTCCAAAGGTACCCTCCTTGAATGGACCGTCAGGTCTCTTAGGGTACCTTCTTTCCTTGTTGTTACTCTCCAGAACCCCAAGCTAATTCGGGAAACGACCTCGGTGCAAGACCAATAGTAAAAGGATAAGTTCTCTCAAAGCAATTTTATTAAAGGCTAGATCAATCCGGAATATGTTTTTAGAATCCAAAGCGTTAGTAGCATTAAATAAATATGATATAATAGGCATCACCGAAACTTGCATCCATAGTCATACAAGGGATTATATCAGTGAATTTCAACTCAAAGGTTACAAATTATTTAACAAAGATAGAATCTAGTCCGAACGTACCCTCCTTGAATGGACCGTAAGGTCTCCTAGGGGACCTTCTTTCCTTGTTGTTACTCTCCAGAACCCCAAGCTAATTCGGGAAATGACCTCGGTGCAAGACCAATAGTAAAAGGATAAGTTCTCACAAAGCAATTTTATTTAATGCTAGATCAATCCGGAATAAGTTTTTAGAATTCAAAGCGTTAGTAGCATTAAATAAATATGATATAATAGGCATCACCGAAACTTGCATCCATAGTCATACAAGGGATTATATCAGTGAATTTCAACTCAAAGGTTACAAATTATTTAACAAAGATAGAATCTAGTCCAAAGGTACCCTCCTTGAATGGACCGTGAGGTCTCCTAGGGTACCTTCTTTCCTTGTTGTTACTCTCCAGAACCCCAAGCTAATTCGGGAAACGACCTCGGTGCAAGACCAATAGTAAAAGGATAAGTTCTCTCAAAGCAATTTTATTTAATGCTAGATCAATCCGGAATAAGTTTTTAGAATTCAAAGCGTTAGTAGCATTAAATAAATATGATATAATAGGCATCACCGAAACTTGCATCCATAGTCATACAAGGGATTATATCAGTGAATTTCAACTCAAAGGTTACAAATTATTTAACAAAGATAGAATCTAGTCCAAAGGTACCCTCCTTGAATGGACCGTCAGGTCTCCCTTGTACCTTCTTTCCTTGTTACTCTCCAGAACCCCAAGCTAATTCGGGAAACGACCTCGGTGCAAGACCATTAGTAAAAGGATAAGTTCTCTCAAAGCAATTTTATTTGATGCTAGATCAATCCGGAATAAGTTTTTAGAATTCAAAGCGTTAGTAGCATTAAATAAATATGATATAATAGGCATCACCGAAACTTGCATCCATAGTCATACAAGGGATTATATCAGTGAATTTCAACTCAAAGGTTACAAATTATTTAACAAAGATAGAATCTAGTCCAAAGGTACCCTCCTTGAATGGACCGTAAGGTCTCCTAGGGAACCTTCTTTTCTTGTTACTCTCCAGAACCCCAAGCTAATTCGGGAAACGACCTCGGTGCAAGACCAATAGTAAAAGGATAAGTTCTCTCAAAGCAATTTTATTTAATGCTAGATCAATCCGGAATAAGTTTTTAGAATTCAAAGCGTTAGTAGCATTAAATAAATATGATATAATAGGCATCACCGAAACTTGCATCCATAGTCATACAAGTGATTATATCAGTGAATTTCAACTCAAAGGTTACAAATTATTTTACAAAGATAGAATCTAGTCCAAACGTACCCTCCTTGAATGGACCGTCAGTTCTCCTAGGGTACCTTCTTTCCTTGTTACTCTCCAGAACCCCAAGCTAATTCGGGAAACGACCTCGGTGCAAGACCATTAGTAAAAGGATAAGTTCTCTCAAAGCAATTTTATTTAATGCTAGATCAATCCGGAATAAGTTTTTAGAATTCAAAGCGTTAGTAGCATTAAATAAATATGATATAATAGGCATCACCGAAACTTGAATCCATAGTCATACAAGGGATTATATCAGTGAATTTCAACTCAAAGGTAACAAATTATTTAACAAAGATAGAATCTAGTCCAAAGGTACCCTCCTTGAATGAACCGTAAGGTCTCCTAAGGTACCTTCTTTCCTTGTTGTTACTCTCCAGATCCCCAAGCTAATTCGGGAAACGACCTCGGTGCAAGACCAATAGTAAAAGGATAAGTTCTCACAAAGCAATTTTATTTAATGCTAGATCAATCCGGAATAAGTTTTTAGAATTCAAAGCGTTAGTAGCATTAAATAAATATGATATAATAGGCATCACCGAAACTTGCATCCATAGTCATACAAGGGATTATATCAGTGAATTTCAACTCAAAGGTTACAAATTATTTAACAAAGATAGAATCTAGTCCAAAGGTACCCTCCTTGAATGGACCGTCAAGTCTCCTAGGGTACCTTCTTTCCTTGTTGTTACTCTTCAGAACCCCAAGCTAATTCGGGAAACGACCTCGGTGCAAGACCAATAGTAAAAGGATAAGTTCTCTCAAAGCAATTTTATTTAATGCTAGATCAATCCGGAATAAGTTTTTAGAATTCAAAGCGTTAGTAGCATTAAATAAATATGATATAATAGGCATCACCGAAACTTGCATCCATAGTCATACAAGGGATTATATCAGTGAATTTCAACTCAAAGGTTACAAATTATTTAACAAAGATAGAATCTAGTCCAAAGGTACCCTCCTTGAATGGACCGTCAGGTCTCCCTTGTACCTTCTTTCCTTGTTACTCTCCAGAACCCCAAGCTAATTCGGGAAACGAGCTCGGTTCAAGACCAATAGTAAAAGGATAAGTTCTCTCAAAGCAATTTTATTTAATGCTAGATCAATCCGGAATAAGTTTGTAGAATTCAAAGCGTTAGTAGCATTAAATAAATATGATATAATAGGCATCACCGAAACTTGCATCCATAGTCATACAAGGGATTATATCAGTGAATTTCAACTCAAAGGTTACAAATTATTTAACAAAGATAGAATCTAGTCCAAAGGTACCCTCCTTGAATGGACCGTCAGGTCTCTTAGGGTACCTTCCTTCCTTGTTGTTACTCTCCAGAACCCCAAGCTAATTCGGGAAACGACCTCGGTGCAAGACCAATAGTAAAAGGATAAGTTCTCTCAAAGCAATTTTATTTAATGCTAGATCAATCCGGAATAAGTTTTTAGAATTCAAAGCGTTAGTAGCATTAAATAAATATGATATAATTGGCATCACCGAAACTTGCATCCATAGTCATACAAGTGATTATATCAGTGAATTTCAACTCAAAGGTTACAAATTATTTTACAAAGATAGAATCTAGTCCAAAGGTACCCTCCTTGAATGGACCGTCAGGTCTCCTAGGGTACCTTCTTTCCTTGTTACTCTCCAGAACCCCAAGCTAATTCGGGAAACGACCTCGGTGCAAGACCATTAGTAAAAGGATAAGTTCTCTCAAAGCAATTTTATTTAATGCTAGATCAATCCGGAATAAGTTTTTAGAATTCAAAGCGTTAGTAGCATTAAATAAATATGATATAATAGGCATCACCGAAACTTGCATCCATAGTCATACAAGGGATTATATCAGTGAATTTCAACTCAAAGGTTACAAATTATTTAACAAAGATAGAATCTAGTCCAAAGGTACCCTCCTTGAATGGACCGTCAGGTCTCTTAGGGTACCTTCTTTCCTTGTTGTTACTCTCCAGAACCCCAAGCTAATTCGGGAAACGACCTCGGTGCAAGACCAATAGTAAAAGGATAAGTTCTCTCAAAGCAATTTTATTAAAGGCTAGATCAATCCGGAATATGTTTTTAGAATCCAAAGCGTTAGTAGCATTAAATAAATATGATATAATAGGCATCACCGAAACTTGCATCCATAGTCATACAAGGGATTATATCAGTGAATTTCAACTCAAAGGTTACAAATTATTTAACAAAGATAGAATCTAGTCCAAAGGTACCCTCCTTGAATGGACCGTGAGGTCTCCTAGGGTACCTTCTTTCCTTGTTGTTACTCTCCAGAACCCCAAGCTAATTCGGGAAACGACCTCGGTGCAAGACCAATAGTAAAAGGATAAGTTCTCTCAAAGCAATTTTATTTAATGCTAGATCAATCCGGAATAAGTTTTTAGAATTCAAAGCGTTAGTAGCATTAAATAAATATGATATAATAGGCATCACCGAAACTTGCATCCATAGTCATACAAGGGATTATATCAGTGAATTTCAACTCAAAGGTTACAAATTATTTAACAAAGATAGAATCTAGTCCAAAGGTACCCTCCTTGAATGGACCGTCAGGTCTCCCTTGTACCTTCTTTCCTTGTTACTCTCCAGAACCCCAAGCTAATTCGGGAAACGACCTCGGTGCAAGACCATTAGTAAAAGGATAAGTTCTCTCAAAGCAATTTTATTTAATGCTAGATCAATCCGGAATAAGTTTTTAGAATTCAAAGCGTTAGTAGCATTAAATAAATATGATATAATAGGCATCACCGAAACTTGCATCCATAGTCATACAAGGGATTATATCAGTGAATTTCAACTCAAAGGTTACAAATTATTTAACAAAGATAGAATCTAGTCCAAAGGTACCCTCCTTGAATGGACCGTAAGGTCTCCTAGGGTACCTTCTTTCCTTGTTTTTACTCTCCAGAACCCCAAGCTAATTCGCGAAACGACCTCGGTGCAAGACCAATAGTAAAAGGATAAGTTCTCACAAAGCAATTTTATTTAATGCTAGATCAATCCGGAATAAGTTTTTAGAATTCAAAGCGTTAGTAGCATTAAATAAATATGATATAATAGGCATCACCGAAACTTGCATCCATAGTCATACAAGGGATTATATCAGTGAATTTCAACTCAAAGGTTACAAATTATTTAACAAGGATAGAATCTAGTCCAAAGGTACCCTCCTTGAATGGAACGTCAGGTCTCCTAGGGTACCTTGTTTCCTTGTTTTTACTCTCCAGAACCCCAAGCTAATTCGGGAAACGACCTCGGTGCAAGACCAATAGTAAAAGGATAAGTTCTCTCAAAGCAATTTTATTTAATGCTAGATCAATCCGGAATAAGTTTTTAGAATTCAAAGCGTTAGTAGCATTAAATAAATATGATATAATAGGCATCATCGAAACTTGCATCCATAGTCATACAAGGGATTATATCAGTGAATTTCAACTCAAAGGTTACAAATTATTTAACAAAGATAGAATCTAGTCCAAAGGTACCCTCCTTGAATGGACCGTGAGGTCTCCTAGGGTACCTTCTTTCCTTGTTGTTACTCTCCAGAACCCCAAGCTAATTCGGGAAACGACCTCGGTGCAAGACCAATAGTAAAAGGATAAGTTCTCTCAAAGCAATTTTATTAATGCTAGATCAATCCGGAATATGTTTTTAGAATCCAAAGCGTTAGTAGCATTAAATAAATATGATATAATAGGCATCACCGAAACTTGCATCCATAGTCATACAAGGGATTATATCAGTGAATTTTAACTCAAAGGTTACAAATTATTTAACAAAGATAGAATCTAGTCCAAAGGTACCCTCCTTGAATGGACCGTGAGGTCTCCTAGGGTACCTTCTTTCCTTGTTGTTACCCTCCAGAACCCTAAGCTAATTCGGGAAACGACCTCGGTGCAAGACCAATAGTAAAAGGATTAGTTCTCTCAAAGCAATTTTTTTAATGCTAGATCAATCCGGAATATGTTTTTAGAATCCAAAGCGTTAGTAGCATTAAATAAATATGATATAATAGGCATCACCGAAACTTGCATCCATAGTCATAAAAGGGATTATATCAGTGAATTTCAACTCAAAGGTTACAAATTATTTAACAAAGATAGAATCTAGTCCAAAGGTACCCTCCTTGAATGGACCGTCAGGTCTCCTAGGGTACCTTCTTTCCTTGTTGTTACTCTCCAGAACCCCAAGCTAATTCGGGAAACGACCTCGGTGCAAGACCAATAGTAAAAGGATAAGTTCTCTCAAAGCAATTTTATTTAATGCTAGATCAATCCGGAATAAGTTTTTAGAATTCAAAGCGTTAGTAGCATTAAATAAATATGATATAATAGGCATCACCGAAACTTGCATCCATAGTCATACAAGGGATTATATCAGTGAATTTCAACTCAAAGGTTACAAATTATTTAACAAAGATAGAATCTAGTCCAAAGGTACCCTCCTTGAATGGACCGTCAGGTCTCCTAGGGTACCTTCTTTCCTTGTTGTTACTCTCCAGAACCCCAAGCTAATTCGGGAAACGACCTCGGTGCAAGACCAATAGTAAAAGGATAAGTTCTCTCAAAGCAATTTTATTTAATGCTAGATCAATCCGGAATAAGTTTTTAGAATTCAAAGCGTTAGTAGCATTAAATAAATATGATATAATAGGCATCACCGAAACTTGCATCCATAGTCATACAAGGGATTATATCAGTGAATTTCAACTCAAAGGTTACAAATTATTTAACAAAGATAGAATCTAGTCCAAAGGTACCCTCCTTGAATGGACCGTAAGGTCTCCTAGGGTACCTTCTTTTCTTGTTGTTACTCTCCAGAACCCCAAGCTAATTCGGGAAACGACCTCGGTGCAAGACCAATAGTAAAAGGATAAGTTCTCTCAAAGCAATTTTATTTAATGCTAGATCAATCCGGAATAAGTTTTTAGAATTCAAAGCGTTAGTAGCATTAAATAAATATGATATAATAGGCATCACCGAAACTTGCATCCATAGTCATACAAGGGATTATATCAGTGAATTTCAACTCAAAGGTTACAAATTATTTAACAAGGATAGAATCTAGTCCAAAGGTACCCTCCTTGAATGGAACGTCAGGTCTCCTAGGGTACCTTGTTTCCTTGTTTTTACTCTCCAGAACCCCAAGCTAATTCGGGAAACGACCTCGGTGCAAGACCAATAGTAAAAGGATAAGTTCTCTCAAAGCAATTTTATTTAATGCTAGATCAATCCGGAATAAGTTTTTAGAATTCAAAGCGTTAGTAGCATTAAATAAATATGATATAATAGGCATCATCGAAACTTGCATCCATAGTCATACAAGGGATTATATCAGTGAATTTCAACTCAAAGGTTACAAATTATTTAACAAAGATAGAATCTAGTCCAAAGGTACCCTCCTTGAATGGACCGTGAGGTCTCCTAGGGTACCTTCTTTCCTTGTTGTTACTCTCCAGAACCCCAAGCTAATTCGGGAAACGACCTCGGTGCAAGACCAATAGTAAAAGGTTTAGTTCTCTCAAAGCAATTTTATTAATGCTAGATCAATCCGGAATATGTTTTTAGAATCCAAAGCGTTAGTAGCATTAAATAAATATGATATAATAGGCATCACCGAAACTTGCATCCATAGTCACACAAGGGATTATATCAGTGAATTTCAACTCAAAGGTTACAAATTATTTAACAAAGATAGAATCTAGTCCAAAGGTACCCTCCTTGAATGGACCGTGAGGTCTCCTAGGGTACCTTCTTTCCTTGTTGTTACTCTCCAGAACCCTAAGCTAATTCGGGAAACGACCTCGGTGCAAGACCAATAGTAAAAGGATTAGTTCTCTCAACGCAATTTTATTTAATGCTAGATCAATCCGGAATAAGTTTTTAGAATTCAAAGCGTTAGTAGCATTAAATAAATATGATATAATAGGCATCACCGAAACTTGCATCCATAGTCATACAAGGGATTATATCAGTGAATTTCAACTCAAAGGTTACAAATTATTTAACAAAGATAGAATCTAGTCCAAAGGTACCCTCCTTGAATGGACCGTAAGGTCTCCTAGGGTTCCTTCTTTCCTTGTTACTCTCCAGAACCCCAAGCTAATTTGGGAAACGACCTCGGTGCAAGACCAATAGTAAAAGGATAAGTTCTCTCAAAGCAATTTTATTTAATGCTAGATCAATCCGGAATAAGTTTTTAGAATTCAAAGCGTTAGTAGCATTAAATAAATATGATATAATAGGCATCACCGAAACTTGCATCCATAGTCATACAAGGGATTATATCAGTGAATTTCAACTCAAAGGTTACAAATTATTTAACAAAGATAGAATCTAGTCCAAAGGTACCCTCCTTGAATGGAACGTCAGGTCTCCTAGGGTACCTTGTTTCCTTGTTTTTACTCTCCAGAACCCCAAGCTAATTCGGGAAACGACCTCGGTGCAAGACCAATAGTAAAAGGATAAGTTCTCTCAAAGCAATTTTATTTAATGCTAGATCAATCCGGAATAAGTTTTTAGAATTCAAAGCGTTAGTAGCATTAAATAAATATGATATAATAGGCATCACCGAAACTTGCATCCATAGTCATACAAGGGATTATATCAGTGAATTTCAACTCAAAGGTTACAAATTATTTAACAAAGATAGAATCTAGTCCAAAGGTACCCTCCTTGAATGGACCGTCAGGTCTCCCTTGTACCTTCTTTCCTTGTTACTCTCCAGAACCCCAAGCTAATTCGGGAAACGACCTCGGTGCAAGACCATTAGTAAAAGGATAAGTTCTCTCAAAGCAATTTTATTTAATGCTAGATCAATCCGGAATAAGTTTTTAGAATTCAAAGCGTTAGTAGCATTAAATAAATATGATATAATAGGCATCACCGAAACTTGCATCCATAGTCATACAAGGGATTATATCAGTGAATTTCAACTCAAAGGTTACAAATTATTTAACAAAGATAGAATCTAGTCCAAAGGTACCCTCCTTGAATGGACCGTCAGGTCTCTTAGGGTACCTTCTTTCCTTGTTGTTACTCTCCAGAACCCCAAGCTAATTCGGGAAACGACCTCGGTGCAAGACCAATAGTAAAAGGATAAGTTCTCTTAAAGCAATTTTATTAATGCTAGATCAATCCGGAATATGTTTTTAGAATCCAAAGCGTTAGTAGCATTAAATAAATATGATATAATAGGCATCACCGAAACTTGCCTCCATAGTCATACAAGGGATTATATCAGTGAATTTCAACTCAAAGGTTACAAATTATTTAACAAAGATAGAATCTAGTCCAAAGGTACCCTCCTTGAATGGACCGTAAGGTCTCCTAGGGTTCCTTCTTTCCTTGTTACTCTCCAGAACCCCAAGCTAATTCGGGAAACGACCTCGGTGCAAGACCAATAGTAAAAGGATAAGTTCTCTCAAAGCAATTTTATTTAATGCTAGATCAATCCGGAATAAGTTTTTAGAATTCAAAGCGTTAGTAGCATTAAATAAATATGATATAATAGGCATCACCGAAACTTGCATCCATAGTCATACAAGGGATTATATCAGTGAATTTCAACTCAAAGGTTACAAATTATTTAACAAAGATAGAATCTAGTCCAAAGGTACCCTCCTTGAATGGACCGTCAGGTCTCCTAGGGTACCTTCTTTCCTTGTTGTTACTCTCCAGAACCCCAAGCTAATTCGGGAAACGACCTCGGTGCAAGACCAATAGTAAAAGGATAAGTTCTCTCAAAGCAATTTTATTTAATGCTAGATCAATCCGGAATAAGTTTGTAGAATTCAAAGCGTTAGTAGCATTAAATAAATATGATATAATAGGCATCACCGAAACTTGCATCCATAGTCATACAAGTGATTATATCAGTGAATTTCAACTCAAAGGTTACAAAGTATTTAACAAAGATAGAATCTAGTCCAAAGGTACCCTCCTTGAATGGACCGTAATGTCTCCTAGGGAACCCTCTTTTCTTGTTACTCTCCAGAACCCCAAGCTAATTCGGGAAACGACCTCGGTGCAAGACCAATAGTAAAAGGATAAGTTCTCTCAAAGCAATTTTATTTAATGCTAGATCAATCCGGAATAAGTTTTTAGAATTCAAAGCGTTAGTAGCATTAAATAAATATGATATAATTGGCATCACCGAAACTTGCATCCATAGTCATACAAGTGATTATATCAGTGAATTTCAACTCAAAGGTTACAAATTATTTTACAAAGATAGAATCTAGTCCAAAGGTACCCTCCTTGAATGGACCGTCAGGTCTCCTAGGGTACCTTCTTTCCTTGTTACTCTCCAGAACCCCAAGCTAATTCGGGAAACGACCTCGGTGCAAGACCATTAGTAAAAGGATAAGTTCTCTCAAAGCAATTTTATTTAATGCTAGATCAATCCGGAATAAGTTTTTAGAATTCAAAGCGTTAGTAGCATTAAATAAATATGATATGATAGGCATCACCGAAACTTGAATCCATAGTCATACAAGGGATTATATCAGTGAATTTCAACTCAAAGGTTACAAATTATTTAACAAAGATAGAATCTAGTCCAAAGGTACCCTCCTTGAATGGACCGTAAGGTCTCCTAGGGTACCTTCTTTCCTTGTTGTTACTCTCCAGAACCCCAAGCTAATTCGGGAAACGACCTCGGTGCAAGACCAATAGTAAAAGGATAAGTTCTCACAAAGCAATTTTATTTAATGCTAGATCAATCCGGAATAAGTTTTTAGAATTCAAAGCGTTAGTAGCATTAAATAAATATGATATAATAGGCATCACCGAAACTTGCATCCATAGTCATACAAGGGATTATATCAGTGAATTTCAACTCAAAGGTTACAAATTATTTAACAAAGATAGAATCTAGTCCAAAGGTACCCTCCTTGAATGGACCGTCAGGTCTCCTAGGGTACCTTCTTTTCTTGTTGTTACTCTCCAGAACCCCAAGCTAATTCGGGAAACGACCTCGGTGCAAGACCAATAGTAAAAGGATAAGTTCTCTCAAAGCAATTTTATTTAATGCTAGATCAATCCGGGATAAGTTTTTAGAATTCAAAGCGTTAGTAGCATTAAATAAATATGATATAATAGGCATCACCGAAACTTGCATCCATAGTCATACAAGGGATTATATCAGTGAATTTCAACTCAAAGGTTACAAATTATTTAACAAAGATAGAATCTAGTCCAAAGGTACCCTCCTTGAATGGACCGTCAGGTCTCCTAGGGTACCTTCTTTCCTTGTTGTTACTCTCTAGAACCCCAAGCTAATTCGGGAAACGACCTCGGTGCAAGACCATTAGTAAAAGGATAAGTTCTCTCAAAGCAATTTTATTTAATGCTAGATCAATCCGGAATAAGTTTTTAGAATTCAAAGCGTTAGTAGCATTAAATAAATATGATATAATAGGCATCACCGAAACTTGCATCCATAGTCATACAAGGGATTATATCAGTGAATTTCAACTCAAAGGTTACAAATTATTTAACAAAGATAGAATCTAGTCCAAAGGTACCCTCCTTGAATGCACCGTAAGGTCTCCTAGGGTACCTTCTCTCCTTGTTGTTACTCTCCAGAACCCCAAGCTGATTCGGGAAACGACCTCGGTGCAAGACCAATAGTAAAAGGATAAGTTCTCACAAAGCAATTTTATTTAATGCTAGATCAATCCGGAATAAGTTTTTAGAATTCAAAGCGTTAGTAGAATTAAATAAATATGATATAATAGGCATCACCGAAACTTGCATCCATAGTCATACAAGGGATTATATCAGTGAATTTCAACTCAAAGGTTACAAATTATTTAACAAAGATAGAATCTAGTCCAAACGTACCCTCCTTGAATGGACCGTAAGGTTTCCTAGGGTACCTTCTTTCCTTGTTGTTACTCTCCAGAACATCAAGCTAATTCGGGAAACGACCTCGGTGCAAGACCAATAGTAAAAGGATAAGTTCTCTTAAAGCAATTTTATTTAATGCTAGATCAATCCGGAATAAGTTTTTAGAATTCAAAGCGTTAGTAGCATTAAATAAATATGATATAATAGGCATCATCGAAACTTGCATCCATAGTCATACAAGGGATTATATCAGTGAATTTCAACTCAAAGGTTACAAATTATTTAACAAAGATAGAATCTAGTCCAAAGGTACCCTCCTTGAATGGACCGTAAGGTCTCCTAGGGTACCTTCTTTCCTTGTTACTCTCCAGAACCCCAAGCTAATTCGGGAAACGACCTCGGTGCA
The DNA here is from genome assembly GCA_963969495.1 of Ceratothoa steindachneri. Classification (NCBI taxonomy): domain Eukaryota; kingdom Metazoa; phylum Arthropoda; class Malacostraca; order Isopoda; family Cymothoidae; genus Ceratothoa; species Ceratothoa steindachneri. The sequence continues at coordinate 93,289,020 of OZ018329.1, forward strand.
AGACCAATAGTAAAAGGATAAGTTTTTTCAAAGCAATTTTATTTAATGCTAGATCAATCCGGAATAAGTTTTTAGAATTCAAAGCGTTAGTAGCATTAAATAAATATGATATAATAGGCATCACCGAAACTTGCATCCATAGTCATACAAGGGATTATATCAGTGAATTTCAACTCAAAGGTTACAAATTATTTAACAAAGATAGAATCTAGTCCAAAGGTACCCTCCTTGAATGGACCGTCAGGTCTCCTAGGGGACCTTCTTTCCTTGTTACTCTCCAGAACCCCAAGCTAATTCGGGAAACGACCTCGGTGCAAGACCAATAGTAAAAGGATAAGTTCTCTCAAAGCAATTTTATTTAATGCTAGATCAATCCGGAATAAGTTTTTAGAATTCAAAGCGTTAGTAGCATTAAATAAATATGATATAATAGGCATCACCGAAACTTGCATCCATAGTCATATAAGGGAGTATATCAGTGAATTTCAAAACTCAAAGGTTACAAATTATTTAACAAAGATAGAATTTACAAGGAAGGAGGTGGAGTGCTATTATATATAAGAGAAGACCTTCAGCCTATTAATTGTAATATAGAGACATAATTTGAATTAATAGGAATAAAATTAAACGTAAACAAATGTCTGTATCAGAATTTGAATTTATAGGAATAAAATTAAACATAAACAAATGTCTGTATATATATATATACTTAGACCTATAGAAAGCCACACGATTCCTATGAAGCAGATAATAGATTTTACGAAATTCTGACGAATGTTAGTAAAGACAAATTATCGCTTATTATTGGCGATTATAACTGCCCCCAAATTAATTGGCTGACACGGAACTCTGATTCTGAAGGACAAAGATTACTTAATTTCAAAGAGGAAAATATGCTAACTCAATGGGTCACCGAGCCTACTAGAGGAGAGAATATATTAGACTTAATCTTAACTTCAGATGATGAAATTATCTCAAACGTAACTGTATGCGATCAACTCGGTGGCTGCGACCATAACCTAATAGAATTCGAATTAAATTTACCAAACCCAAAAATTATAAGAAGTAATGCAAAATTAGATTTCAGAAAGGAAAACTTCGCGGCGTTAAAACAAAGTCTCATAAACTATCAACTAAATGGCAGAGAAATAAAATGAAGTATGGAACGAGTTTAAATACAATCTTTTAAGGAAACAATCCCGATTCATTCCTCAAGCAGTCACAAAAAGTGGAAAAAATCGAAATCCCAAATGGATGACTAATGAAATTAAGAGGGACTTTAACAAAAGAAAAGTCTTATGAGACGTTTAAATTAAACAGCTCAGAAGAAAATAAAAATAAATATTTTGATCTCAGAAGAAAGATAAAAATTGGAATTAGGAGAGCAAAGCGTAAAGAGGAAATGAGGGTAGCATTAAATTGTAAAGAAAACCCCAAAGAATTTTGTGCCCTAGTTAACAGTAGAAAACCAATAAAAAACATCATTGGCCCAATCAACGATGGTCACAATAATTTACAAGTTAAGGATAAAGATATAGCTACTGCGCTAAACGAGTACTTTGGATCGGTTTTCACCGACGACACCTCTTCTGGGTACCCCTGGTAGGGCTTTCCTTGTCGACTTGGTCGGAAACGAGGTTCCAGACTAAGTGCGTCATTCCTTCCCTTTTCTACTATATCCTCCTTTTTTACTTTTATCCTATCTCTCCCACGTATAAAAAAGAAAATAAAAGAGCTTACTTCTATCGTGTCACTTTCCCTTTTTTCCTTCAATCTACATATAAGGACCTAGCAGCTACCTCATGCGTCAGAAAAGATGCTTTGGAACCTCTATAAACAACGCCAATCGACGCTCACTGGTTGCGAGAGACTAGGACTAGATGTGTCCTAGGCGTTGGGGCACGATGAATGGGATGAAGGTACTGCCCCGTTAACCTCTTCCCTTGGAGTGTAATTATTGACCATTCCCAGTGACCGTTGACGGGGGCCTCTGGTAGCATCGGTCCGAGGTGACGGCCATTTGTTCCCAGGTTGATTGCCACGCCAATAAAAAGCCTTGGGTCGAGTCTCTTGGTGTGGCGGGATATCCATTGAACGCTGCTCCGAGATCTTGGCCGTCGTGAAGGGAACTAATAGGAGTTTAGTACGGGGCGTGCTCCGTTGTTCACCTGGTGAGAAATCGATGGCCCCTTCGGAGACATTCAGTACTGCTTGATTGGGAGCCACGGCACGCCGAGGTTTGATGACTCGGTCGGACGAACATCAACACATGGAGCGTGCCTTCTGAAAGATCCGAAAAGTCTCCAAAGGATCGGTGAGAGCGACTCACGCGGGGCGAAATCGCCACCCCCCTTTTTTTACTATTGATTGGTCGCAAAGTTTTGAGAGAGAGAAAGTGTTCAAAAGGACCAGGAGCACTCAAATACACGTGCACAATATGCCAGATAGATAAGTGGTACGTGGACTTTCCGGAGGGGTGTTATTCAAAATGCCACCCGGCCAGTTCCTGCACCGACTGTATTCTAAACGGCCAAATCAAGGAGCTAAAAGAAACATGCAGTGCTTCCGAGAAGAGGTCTAGGAAGTTGGAGGAGAAAATAAACCGCCTGAAATTGGAACACGCCGGACTGATTCGCAGGCTAGAGGTCAGGATAGCAGAGCTAACGGTAAGCCCTGTAGTAAACTGCATCTGCAGTATTACCCCCAGAGCTAGGTCCGCATGCTACGGATAGACTCTCAAAGAAAAAGAAACGAGAAGAAGAGAAAGTTGAAGCAGAAGAAGAAAAGATAAAAAGAGAAGAGTATATAAGAAAGGAAGATAGGGAGGAAAGATGAATAAGAAAAATAAGATGGAGAAGAAAGAGGGGACCGAGAGTTTGCTTCCGGAAGGAAAGCCTCAAACCTCTGCATGGAAATGTCCGAGGGTTACCCTTGTGGGCGATTCCCAAACACGAGGTTTGCAGCCCCTGCTAGAGGCCTGCCTTCGCACTAGTGTGAAGGCATGCTGCCAGCCAGGACGGGGGAAACCACCACATCAGGGTAGAGGCTGAGAAATCTCAGATATCCGAGAATTCAGTCGTTGCCCTGATGGTGAGTGGAAATGAGCTCTACCTCCGAGGAGGCAAAGTAGGCCACAGCGAGAAAATTCTCAGCACGGTCATGGGAGCCGTGGACGACTGCGGATTGAAAACTCGCAGACGGGTCGTTGTAGGGATGCTTCCAAGAAGAGGTCCTAGCCGGACAGCTCACCCAAGGAACGTGACCTTGAACCAACGCCTGTCTGACCTCTCTACGGTGGAGGGGGTCTTCTTTATGGACCCTTACCGCACCTTTTACGGTCGAAACGACCTCTACCAAAGGGACGAAGTGCACCTTTCATTCAAGGGAAAGGCTGTACTCTGTAACTTAATCCAGGATGTCGTAGAGGACGCAGAGGTGAGTCCAACCCCGAGTGAAGGCGGTCGTAAGACAGTATGCCTGTATCACTGCTGGAACGACGTTCTTAGATGTGGCAAAGAGGGGTACTGCCACACAAAAGAAGCCGGGAAACGGGAGAGCGTAGGGAGTCCTACAGTGGGGGACTCCCTCAAAGTTCTTCTGTTCAATGCGAGGTCAATCAGGAATAAGTTTCTTGAGCTCCGTGGCCTCGTAGCAACAGAGGAACCTCAGATGGGGCCATAACGGAGTCGTGGATAAAAACCTCAAGCCGAGATTTTGAAGGTGAATTCACGATTCCCGGTTACCAGCTCTTCCTGAAGGATAGGCCAGATAGAGAGGGTGGCCGTGTGATGTTGTATGTCAAGGATATTCTTAACTCGACGGATTGCAACATCGTATCCGACAATGAACTACTAGGTGTTGACCTAGAGATAGGTCCTGCCAAATACAGGTCCCTGGTGCTTTATAGACCTCCTGCCCAACTCGTTGAAAAGGACAGAGATCTGTACCAGCTACTAGGAGAACTTGTCGAAGACAGAGTGTGTCTCGTCATGGGGGATTTCAACACACAAGTTGCCTGGGAAACCAGATAACCCTGTGGCGAGAACGCACTAATCCTGGAGTTCGCCAACAACGAGTTCCTGACTCAATGGGTGAGAGAGCCAACGAGAGGAGACAATATCCTCGACTTGGTCTTCACTTCTGAGGATGCCATCGTTGAGAACCTCTCTGTTGGCGAAGAGCTCGGTGGCACTGACCGCCGACTGATTAGATTTGAATCAAAGTCCCGAAGGCAGGGCCTGCAACTAGTAAATCGAGGAAACTCGATTTGAGAAGAGCAGTATTTGAAGGTCTACGCGCTGGACTGACTGGCGCCAGGCTAGAAGTGTGTGATACTGTTAAAGACTCTTGGAACAGTTTCAAAACCACATTCTTGGTCTTCAATCGCGTTTCATCCCTCTGAAATGCCCCCGTCGGTCTTCTGTTCAACCAAAGTGGTTTAATCGAGAAATCGGCGAACTGCTTAGGGAGAAGAGAGATGTGTACCGGCAATCGAAGATCTCGGGTAACTTTGACAAATACCGGAGGCTATCCAGGAGAGTGAAGTCTAGCATCAGGGCGGCTAAGCGGTCTGAGGAACTCCTAGTGGCGAGACTTTGTAAAGAGAATCCCAAGGAGTTCTTTGGATATGTAAATAGCCGTAAACCAATCCGTCGAACGATTGGCCTTTTGAGGAACGAGGAGGGGACATTATAGCACTCAGATGAGGAAAATGCTACCCTCCTCAACTACTGCTTCTCTTCAGTGTTCACTGAAGAATGTGGTCCCATCCCCCAGCCAACTAATTCCAACTCGGGGGGGGGGGGAGATGGAGGATATGGACTTCACCGAAGGAGAAATAAAAAAAAGGAGATCACTGACCTGATGACAAGTTACCTGGCCCGGATGGGTTTCTACCTAAAGTGTTGAAAGAAGTGCGCGATCAAGTGTCACGACACCTGAGCGCAATTTTCAACATGTCAATCCAGACCAAATGCGTTCCTAGAGACTGGCGTGAAGCAGACGTGACTCCTATCTTCAAGAAAGGAGACCGAAGCCAACCGTCAAACTACCGACCTATCAGTCTGGCTTCGAGGTTCGGTAAACTCATGGAGAGCATTATGGTTGACTAAATGACGTCGCATTTAGAGTCAAAGCTGCTACCGAGGAGTTCCCAGCACGGCTTCCGAAGGCAACGGTCATGCCTGACGAACCTTGTGGAATTCTTCCACTTCGTGTTTAGTGACCACGATCGGGACAAGGCGGTGGATGTGGTGTACTTAGACTTTCAGAAAGCCTTTGATAAGGTACCAGACCGCCGCCTTCTCCGGAAAGTTCGAGCGCTGGGCATAGACGGAAAAGTAGCCGGCCCGATAGATAACTGGCTAAGTGGCAGACGGCAACGGGTGATGCTGAATGGACAGGCTTCTGAGTGGGCACCCTTTACTAGTGGGGCGCCTCAATGTTCTGTCCTGGGACCACTACTATTCATCATCTACGTCAATGACATGGACGGTGATATGGTTGTCAAAATTTTTAAATTTACTGACGTTCCCAAGCTTGTTATGAACGTTGCAAAGGATGGAAATATTGCCCGCCTGCAAGATGATCTTCGCAAGATTGGGGAGTGATCTGATACGTGGCAAATGCCTTTTAACGTAAACAAATGCAAAGTTATGCATATGGGCCACCGAAATCCACACTCACCCTATACCCTTATCGGCACTGCTCTTGAATCCACCGATACTGAGAACGACTTGGGTGTAACTATCACCAGTGACCTCAAGTTCTCGAAACAGTGTATTGAGGTGGAGAAGAAAGCCCTAAGGTGGTTAGGGTATATAAAGCGACAGTTTGGATATCGAAACAAGGAGATAGTACTGTATCCGTACAACTCCCTCGTCCGACCGCACCTGGAGTATGCCGTACAATTCTGGAGTCCTTTATTTAGATGGACATCGCGAGATTGGAACGCATGCAAGCCAGGGCAACTAAACTGAATCCCTCTATCAGACATAAAAGATATGAAGATAGATTAAGGGAATTAGATCTTTTCTCGTTGGAAACCCGTAGACTGCGTGGTCAGCTCTTCGAAGGTTTCAAAATACTTCAAGGGTTTGACAATTTTAACTACAGGGATATTTTCACACTTGCTGAGAGAAGAACAAGAAATCACGGCTTTAAACTTGAACTCAAGCCTTGCAATCGCGTTCTGTGTGGAAAATTTTTAACGTACAGTATCTGCGGTAGTTGGAACGCACTTCCAGTGGAAGTTGTCATCAGTGAATCTGTTGACCAGTTCAACTCAAGACTAGACAGGGTCTTGAATAGTGGCCGTTTAAAGACGTAAAGTATTTGAGCCGATATGTGCCTGCTCGACTGCTAGTCCAAAGGTACCCTCATTGTATGGACCGTAAGGTCTTCTAGGATACTTTCTTTCCTTTTTACTCCTTTTACTCTGTCTGTCTGTCTCTCTCCCTCTCTCTCTCTCTCTCTCTCTCTCTCTCTCTCTCTCTCTCTCTATATATATATATATATATATATATATATATATATATATATATATATATATATATTTATATATATATATATATATATATATATATATATATATATATATATATATATCTTTATATCGATAAAGTAGAGGAAGAGGTAACGCCTCCTTGTCGCGAGAAAAGAGCTTGTGTGTACCTTTGACTTTTCTAGCTATGTCGGCTGGGGTACTTCTCTTCTGAGTACCCCTGGTAGGGCTTCCCTTGTTGATTTGTTCGGAAACGAGGTTCCAGACTAAGTGCGTCCTTCTTTCCTTTTTCTACTCTATCCTTCTCCTTCTTTACTTTTATCCTATCTCTTCCACTTATACAAAAAATAAAAAAAATAAAAACACTACTCCTATCGTGTAACCCTTACCCTTTTTTTCCTCTACTACATATAAGTACCTGGCAGCTACCTCATGCGTCAGAAGAGAGGCTTTGGAACCTCTATAAATAACGCCAATCAACGCTCACTGGTTGTGAGTGACTAGGACTACAGGTGTCCTAGGCGTTCGGGCACGATGAATGTGATGAGGGTATGTAGCCCGTTAACCCCTTCCTTGGCGTGTAATTACTGACCGTTGAGGGGTGCCTTTGGTAGCAACCGTCCGAGGTGATGGGCATTGTTGCCAGGCCAACATAATGCCTTGGGTGGAGTCTCTTGGTAGGGCGGGTTATACATTGAACGCTACACTGAGATCATGGTCGTTCTGAAGGGAACTAGTAAGAGTTTAGTACAGGGCATGTTTCGCTGTTCACCTGGTGCAAAATCAATGGCTCACCTTCGGAGGCCGTCAGTGCTTCTTGGTTGGGAGCTACGGCACGCCGGCTTTGGAAGACTCGGTCGGACGAACAGCAGCAAAAGGAGCGTGCCTTCCGAAAGATCCGATCGATAGGCGGGGCGAACTCACCAACCCCCCTTTTTCTACTTATTGATTGGTCTCAAATCTTTTAATAAACAATAATTCGTTCGAGTTATTACATAAATAAAGAACTGCATTGAAAAGAAATAATTTTTTTGAAAACATCGATATACACCATTAACGAACTTTCCTTAATTGACGTTTGACCGTGTAAATCGATTAAATTTGTTTTTTGTTCCACCAATTTTTTATTCAGTTGAATATCGCTCAAAATATTGTTGATATTTTCGCCTTCCTTCTTTATCTTCTTCGGTCTTTTATTTTTTTTCTTTTCAATCTTTTTAACGATTCCGGTATATTTTGTTTGGCATATTTAGCGGATTCAGAAATATCAATCCAATTCGTTATGTTTTCTTTATCATTGCTTAAGAATTTCTTAAAAGTTTCTTCGTTTGGACAATTCGAATTCGAAACCCGTTTTAATTCTTGATTCGCATAAAATGTCGCGTGAGTTAAATTGACAGGTAAATTTAGTTTAGTTATTCGCCTCGTTTCTGAATGATCAAAGGATAGTATATCTTTTTCATTTTTCAGTTCAATTTTCGCAGAATTTTTATTATTTGCATTGTGATGTGGAACATCACAATCATTATTAGTTTCAAATACTTTTTTCGCGTATTGATATATTTCTTTAAGGAACGCGCAGTTAAAAACTTCAGAATCGTAACAAATATTTTTTCATATATTGATTTGACCGTTAAATTTAAATCGTTGTTGTTTTCTTTATTAAAAACTCATTCTTTACTCTTTCGTCACTTTTTTAAGTGCCAGAATTTGTTTATTATCGGTCTTTTTTACATAAATTTCAACAATTATAAAATTGGATTTCCTCAAAAATGTAGATTTAGCTTTACGTAAGATAATAATTTTGTTCTCTTGTAAAATTTCGAATCTTGCGAGAATGAAAAAACAGAGGGCATCTCTAATCGCCTTTGGGAATTTCGTAAGAACCTTTAAATTATCACAAATGTTTTCATAACTATATTCAACATTAAAATTCCATAAATCTAATTCGAATATCATTTGTAAAATTTCATTTTGCAACTTTAAATCGCGAAAATATAATTTTTCGATATCAAATTCGGAATTTAACAATGTGTCATCATCCTGGCACTGTTTTCCTATAAAAGGGAGCTGTAACCCCGAGTTGATATTCAGTTTGTTATGAGTTAGTCAAAGACATATGTGTTGTTGTTGTTGTTGTTGTTTTTGGATCGAGATTGATAATGTTTGCAATTTTTTTTAATACATTTCGGCGATTCATTAAAAAAAAAAAAAAAATTAATAGATATAATTTCAAGTGAATTTAAATACTAAAATAAATCATGTCGATACTTAAATTTGAAGGATATTGGAACGAATATTGTAAAACAAATAATGTTAAAAATCCAGAAATAAAAAAGGATTTATATAATGAATTCAAGGCAAAAATTGGAACGATAGTGACAGATGAAAATGATTTGGAAAATGTGAACTATGATCTAATTAAATGTCAAAAACAAAAGAGAAGTTTGATGAAATTTTTTAAAGTTTCTTTGGAAATCAATATATTGATGACGATTACTTGTTAAAAAATGGACTCAAAATAAGCTGTGATGATGATATAATTCAATTCATCTTTTATATCGACATGCTAATTAATGTAACAAACTTTGTGGATATTTATAAAAAAATAAACGAAATTAAACCAATATTACTTATTTTATATAAAAATCGTTATATGTAAATTAGAGAAAAGGGATTGATAAATGTGTATATTCGAAAGTATCTTTGCTAACAAGAAAAGACAAGTCTTTTACATGGTTAAAATAAGCGACATATTTCAGAACGAGGAAGAGGAAAATGAGAATATTTTTGGACGGTGTTTCAAAAATAGTTTTCGCCATTTTGATCAAGTAATGCGTAAATACAATGATGATGAATGTGCGCAAAAAAGTTTTAATGAAAATAATTGTTACTCAAATTTAAGAAATTAAATTTGAGAGCCGGAGAATTAGTATCTAAATATGGAAAATTATATCATATGCTCAATTTTACGTGGAATTACTTAACATTAGGTAAAAGTATTTACCTCGTAACGTTTTTGAATTATTTTACTAATTGTGTCGCATCAATCTTTATCTGTCGCGGAAAAAGGATTTAACCTAATATCATTATTTATGCGATACGCGAAATAAAGAAAAAGACCTCTTTACTTAATAGTGAAATTTCGCCAATCTTGTATAAATATGAAGTTAAAGTTTCTTGCAAAGTTAAATTTACTTGCGAAATAAAGGATTGCCTGAGATGTGAGAGAAATCAATCGCATAAATGTCACGAAATAAAAACGACTAGAAAAAATGATTATGGACGCCTAGAAACCATACCTCTTAAGTTACAAAATTCCAAAATGACGGAGATATATACCGAGAAAGATAATTGTTTCATTAAATCTTCGGCACATAATTTTTTCTGCGACTGATTTAATTTTATTAACTCAAACGATAGAGATGTTAACAATAAGATTGTAAATAAATGCTATGTGTCTAGTTTCGGAGGCCAAAAAATATACGAATACGAAATTTCTAAAATAGGCAAGGACATGTTGAAAAAAATGGAAAATAGTGAGACTAAAGATACTTGCGATTATTTCATCAAGAGAAAGAATTCAGATAAGTGACAGAGTTACAAATTACTAAAAACATCGGCGTCTGATTTAATCGATGATTATTTATCCTTAGGATTTCAGTTGGGAAAAATAGAGGTGAAAATAAAAAAAGCACAGAAATATTTTACGAATAACGATAAAGAATTGATAGTAAGACTCAATCAAGGAACCTTTAGAAATATGCGCATGTTTAACGGATTCGAAATTTCAGTAGGAGTATTTTTATTAAACGGCTCAAAGAACTAATCGAAATGAGAAAAAAGTAACTCTATATAATTATCATTTACCGGTAATTTGTGCTTTCATATCGGTTGATAAAAAAAATTCCGAATAAAGAAAAATTTCAAAATGAATTAGATAAATATCATATTCACAAAGTTGAAGACAAAGAAGAATTAGAGGATAAGGAATATAAAAAACTCTTAGCAATAGTTGAAAAAGAAGAGAAGGATCTTAATAATAAAAGACAACATATCAAAGGAAGAAGAAGAAGACGACGACGAGGAAACAAATAGTTTTAGGCATAGACAAAATAATAAACAAATACTAAACAAAATATCCGGAGGAGAAGAAGAAGTATAAAAAGAAACGAGAAGACAAGAAGAGACTAAACTAAAGGATAGAACTAGTTGTACTATTAGTAGTAATAGTAACGAGGAAAATAAAGACGAAAATGATAATGCAGATGATGATGATGCAGACGACGATTATAATTTTCTAGATTCTGATAATGAGGAAGAAGAAAATCACAAATTACCTCGCTAATCCTTTATTCAGTAACACTTATTCATCAATGGTATAAATTTAATTAGTACCATTTTTAATATCATTGAAAAAGGAACTCGTTGAACGTTTAACATTATTATATATGAATAGATTTTCAATATTATCTTCATAATCTAAATATTTTTTACTTGTCGATGGATAAAGATCTGAAATTTCGTTTAATAAATCTTCAACTTTACCTATTTTTATCCTTGTATTCATTTCATCGTCGTTGTTACCATATTTTATATATAATTGTGTAATCTTTTGTTTTATGAAGTCCTTTTTCAAATTATCATCCATTTTTGTTATATCTTGCGATTTGTTAACATGATATTCTTGTTTCTCCAATTCTATTTTTAAAAGCTGTAAGAATTTTTCCTTATTGTTTATATCTTTGTCCAATTGTATAAATTCCCCGGGACAATAATAAGTATAGTTTTGCTTATTTTTAAATTTATATTGCTTAAAGAGATGAGGTATTATTTTCGTAAACCTATTTAAGATCGATGAACCACATTTAATATTATTTGTAATTATTATAACTGACGGATACGTCTTGCTTCCAGAGTGGAATTTATTTCTTAATTTTAGTGAATCGTAAAATGTCGAATAATCGATTTCGTGGTATTCAATATTTTAAGATTAATTTTTTCTAAGGATTGAAGTGTGTAATTTAGGAATGAATCTATTGATTGACGCTTTTCGTTGAAATGTAATTATGAAGAATGTCGCATAAAATATTTCTGTAAAGTTGAATGAATTTTTCAGATCTATTTTGTAATTGATCGATTTTATATATGCCGAAATAATTAGCATAATTTAAATAGGCGTCATTTAATTCTTGAAACGACATGTCTGTAATATTTTTCAGCATATTTTTTGTTGTTGATTTAGGTTATTACTTAAAAAAAAATTTGAATGTATTTTTTTTTGGGGGGGGGAGGTAGAATTATTTAATAACAAATTTGATATATTATTCTTATATATATATATATATATATATATATATATATATATATATATATATATATATATATATATATACAATTGAATAATACAATTAATTAGTTTCTAAGAGATAAAAATATATTTATTATTTATATTTTTATTTTTGTTTCAATTGTTCAAATATAATTATTCAATTCATTAATGGTAGTTTCATTGTTTTTAAAACGTTTACATCTTTATTTTCACATGATAATTGAGTCTAAGAGGAAGAAAAGAAATCATATTTTCTTTTCAAATTACGCTCTTTGTTATTAGAAAATAAATTATTATAATTCTTGTTTTGGACATTCTGATTCCGTAATTGATATTTCCTTTCGTCTTCTTCCTCTGAAATCTTGTGACAAATAGTTTTTAAATGCGAAGAAGTTATGATAGCTATATTTTCACCTAGAATTTCGCAAAATTCATTGTAAAACTCATAGTGTTCTTGATTAGTTTGTTAAAATAAAATTTCAAAAAAAGATATGATTATACAATAAACCATTAAAATTGTATCTATTTTTTCGGTGAATAAATTTGAATATAATGAAACAAAGTTTGAATTTTTCTTATCCTCCTCCGGTAATCGAGTGTAATAATAACTTTGAATAATGGCCGATTGTTTTTTCGAGGCGGTCTTTTTGGGGTGGCGCGTATAATAATAATATTTAGATCGGTTTCGTTAACACGGATATTTTTCTCTGAAATTTAATTACTATTTCTTGAATTGGAAAATTCTAAAACTATTGATTCTATGAAATCCTTTTCATTGATTACGTAAAAGAGATTATTAGATTCTTTCATATTTATACAATTTTAATTAAAATTGTATTTATGTTGATCTAATAGGAATAAAAGAATATTATTTTAATCAATCTGATTATATTTCTTATCATTATCAACTCCATTTTTCAGTACTAAGTTGCTAATTTGCTTAAATATTTGATTTCTACATAAAAATTTAAAAATAAATGATAAGTCTGAAAAGTTCAAATGAAAATGTTTTCTTCTCCTTTAAAGTATTTAAAATTTCGTATATAATTTTTTCAAATACTCGATGAGTTTCTTCTGGAAACGTTCTGAATGACGATTTAGAAAAATCATTATTATTAGAAGCATTTAGATAGATTGATTTGGCAGCGTCATAAGTGAGAATAGGCAAATTATTTAATTTTTCCGCATTATCACAACATGATTTAATAAATTGAGAGAAAATTTCCGCATTGGAATTAATTATACTATTAATGATTTCATTTTGACTTAGTTTGTTAACGTCGTTGACTATATTTGTAAAAGAAGGCGCAATATTATTATTATTCTCTACAACGAAAGGTAGTGTAATAATTTTTTTTATATAATTAAACGTGTTTCCCGTGTTAAATGTTCGAATACAAATCTTGTAAATTGATAAAAATAACCCTTCCGATAAGAAACCATAATATTCTAAGCAAATAATACTATATAATGACTTATTTATAAAATTTAAATCTTTTTCATCTAAATCTATTTTTAATTGAAATGTCATTTCTCCTTCATTGAATTCCTTCTGACATTTATAAAAAAATTCTTTTAATAATTGACGAAAACCCAACTGATTATTATTAAATCTCCTGTTTTGTGTGACAACTTTTACGTAATTAAATTCTTTTTTAATTTTCTCGATTCGCTTGTGCCCATAGAGAAAGTTCTTCTTGATATAAAATATCCTCTTTTTTAGGATTAAAATCAGTGTTTAATATACCGTCAATGAGACATTCAAAAAAAGCTATGATCATTGTTGCATTTTGACATCCACCCGCCTTTTGTAAAATCTTTATCAATGGATAAATAAAAAAATTGATAAAAAGAGTCGTAATTTTACAAGGATGGAATTTATTTATTTATCAGTAAAATTATTATTAAATCTTTCGTCTTTTAAACCGAAAAACTTTATAAATATTTGAGCATTTGTCAACCTTTCATTTTCAATATCAAATTAAATTGTGTGGAAAATCTCCTCTATCTCTCTTGTTAATATGCTTAAAATATCTTCACGATTATTTTCGATTATTTCATTGTTAATTTGAATAAAATGCTCGTGTAAATCATGTATTTTGAATTTTTGTGACAAATAAAGGATCATCGGTCATCCTTTTTTCTATAACCGACAGAGATGCCTACTTCGATCAGAATGATTTTACCCTAATAAAGGTCAAAAAATAACAAGGAAAACACTAAATTAAAACACTCTTCCATAATCCTACATTTTAGGAACGAGATTTTTTGAAGTTGTTTGAATAAGATTTTTTCTTTTAGTTCGGTTGTCACCTAAGTAGATTAATTTTTTTATCAAAGTTATTTCTAATAATTCCTTTAAAAGAAGAAGAAGAAGAACTACAGAACTACAGAACTACAGAATCTAGGACCAGCAAAGACCCTAAGGTCCGCTCGAGGCTAGTCCGCTACACTAAATAAAAAACTACGATACACCCTTATCTACGAGTGTATCTCTAACATGCTTTTTTTTTTCTTTTTTTTCTTTTTTTTTTAATACTATCTACTGTACACACTTATCTACATGTGTACATTATCGTGCAATTTTAACTAATCAAACTAGGGGTCGGGGGAGATAGAAAGTTTTTCTTCTCATCTTCCGCAGCCACTCGACTGCTAGTGGTGAAAAGCTAATTTAGGGATAGAGACTACTTATAGGATAGGCGGAAAAGAAATGGGACATCTAAGCTACACATGCAGAGAATCGCCGGCATCATTTTTA